>OW240913.1:335094378-335683587 GCA_933207985.1 Pelobates cultripes
GTGTGTGTATATAATGCAGAGTGTGTGTTTGTATGAGTGTGTGTGTATATAATGCAGAGTGTGTGTTTGTATGAGTGTGTGTGTGTATATAATGCAGAGTGTGTGTTTGATGAGTGTGTGTGTATATAATTATAAAAATCACAGAATTTCATAGCCCCAAGTTTTACCCCCGACTTATCCACGAGGCATAGCATATTTCACAATAGTTAGTCACAAAACTGCACTCGACTTATACATGAGATCGACTTATACACAAGTATATACGGTAGATCATATACATTAAAAAAAAAAAAAAATATATATATATATATATATTTATATGATCTAAATATATATTATTTTATTTTACACTGTGGTTTAACTTTTATTTAACTTTTTTCAGGCAGCAGGAGGACTACCTGTCATTCCAAGCAGTTCCCCTTGCTGGCACTGCTATGGACAGCTATTCCATCCATGTGATTGTGAGGTCCTCGCAAGGATCTTGCGATCACATGGCCCGGGAGAGGCAAGTCAGCAGCAGGGGGACTCCCTGGGATGCTAGGTAAGTCCCTCCGTCGCGATCGCCGGCGGAGGCTCGCCAGCAAGCAGGAAAGTCCCCTGGACGGCGGGGATGTACTATGCCGCCCGCCAGCATTTAGAGCCGGTTCCCCATGGACTGCATACTACTCCCGCCGTCCCTAAGGGGTTACTAAAGGTTTTTGGAGCTTGTAAAAGTTGTAACCATAAGTGCAATAAAGTTTCTACTTTTAAAAGTTATCAAACTGGGAATATTTTACCATAAAACAATATATAGCGTGCACCACTGCCCACGTAGTTTATTTCTTTAGGTGACTAGCCCTCTTAAAAGCAATTAAAACTCACCTTATTTCGAGCGCTGCGCAGGTTCGCCGGCACTGGCCCCACCCCCTTTGTAATATCATTAGAATTGCCCATAGGGAAAGCATTGGATTGGCTAAAATCGGCAAGAGGGTGGGGCCAAACACCGTTTTGGTCAATCAGCGCCTCCTCATAGAGTTGCACTGAATCAATGCATCTCTATGAGGAAAATTCAGCGTCCCCATGCAGTGCGTGGAGACGCCGAACGGCAGTGCTGCCTACTGTGCAGCACTGCCCCAGGAAGCACCTCCAGTGGCCATCTGAGGAGTGGCCACTTAGAGGTGTCCCTAGGGGCAATGTAAACACTGCCTTTTCTCTGAAAAGGCAGTGTTTGCATGAAAATGCCTGAAGGCAATGATTATACTCACCAGAACAACTATATTAAGCTATAGTTGTTCTGGTGACTATAGTGTCCCTTTAAAAATATATTTTTAGAACATCATAATATTATTAAAAAACACAGTTGATGTCACACTGAGTACCTGTCCATTGTAATCGGTGTTCAAGTTTTAACTTTAAGAATTTTTTTTATGTGTTGGTATTGAAAAAGTGTCACTTGATGAACGGGGCGGTGATCTCAATTTAAAATTGAGACAGAGGGAGGGCTTCTGGATCTACACTTTAAAATACATGCAACCAGAAGGTCTATTTATAATGTATATATAGTACCAGGAATACAGCTTTGTATTCCTGGCACTTATAGTATCCCTTTAAGTTTTTAATTTCTTTAATGTTAATTTACTTGTGATCATTTTTTAAAAATATATATATATAATTAATAAAAGATATGTTTCTCTTTTATTTTCAAAACTGCTACTTGGCTCCTAGTTCTCTTTTTGGAAATTAAGGTGTGTGTTTGTATATATGTAACTACAAATTTCCATTTTAATAAGGAACGACCTAGTGTGAGAAACAAGGAGAATTAAGAAGTTAGACTCGTGTAAATCTGACTTATTTTATTTTTTATCATATTTAAACTTCACTGTTTCTGTCACTCCATTACCTCATTGCACAATTTGGAACCAATTCATTTAAACTGCATTTACTAAATGGTCTGGAATATTCTATGTGAATTTACAGAGTTATTCACTGAAGTGTGAATTCAAAGTGAATTTCAAATTAAAAGTGAACCTGTAGTCAAACAAATTAACTTACCTTGAATGCTCCCATATACATTGAATACACAACATATCACAAAGATGCATGATGTATTCATTGTAAAATATAGAGATTTAATCACCCTTGCTCCATTCCAGCGCCGCCTTTTCATGTCACACACACCTCTGGGCCGTCCTCTGCTCTGCCTGCTCTCTATTTTAATTTGCCCTGCTCGGGGAAGCATCTCAAAGCAGGGCAAACCTCCTCAGTGAAGTTGGCACGCTGTCTTTGTTGCTGGGATTGGAACAGAGTGACATCATGTCTTTTCATTCCTATACTCCCTAGCTTTCGCTAGGAGCACTGCAGTTACTATGGTTGGGAGAGCAGAAGGATCTCCTGTGGGAGACCTTTTCTTCTCTCCCTTGTCAGTCAATGTCTTGGCATTCAGTGTCTGGTGAGGCATTGACTGACAGCTCTGTGTTCTACCCACATTTGGTGCAGTATTACCCGTTTACATCTATCTGTTTGTCCAACCACTCACCCATCCTATTATACATCAATGCATCCATTTATTTACCCATCCATACTACCATTTTATGTATGGCCATTCTTGTTTTTCTATCTCTACCTTATCTGCTGGAATGATCTGTTTTATGTTTCTTTGTCCATTTGTCTGATTGTCTGTCAGTCTATCCCTTTATCAATGTCTCTTCGACTGATTGCCTATCTAATATCTAACATTCCTTTTAACAGTATATTCCGCTAGTTTGTAATTAACATCAGACAAGGGGAATAGCTTCTTGAGAAAAAAAAGTATTTTTTTAAATAAACACTAACAAATATGTCACTTAAAATGTGAAAAATTAAAAAAATAGCATTCAAATAAAAGGTGAGGTGAGCAGATGACCTTTATGGTGTCTCCTAACGTATAACGTTTTGGGAAAATCAATAAACACCCACAAAAATATTATTTGACTTACATTTCTACCTTTTAAAACCTTTTAAAATCTGGGAACACTTAAAAAATAGGATGCATGATTTTTATTTTTTTTATTAAATTTGGTGCCATTTGAAAATTAGGGATAAATGAAAATCACAAATAAATAAATAAATAATAGTCTCATCCCTAAGCAAAGCTTCATCTTATATAATAGGATTTCTATTTTTGTAAAACTTACCTGATGACAAATAATTGAGTTGAAAGAGCCACTCATAAAGTGCATTTTACTCACTTTCAGTTATGGCAGTTATATTTGTTTTTATACGTGATGCTTTGTTTCATTAAGTTTTGTGTTGATAACATTGGGTCTTGGTGTTCAGTGTGTGAATTTAACAGGATGATTCACTAAAGTGAGAAATGAAGGTAAATTCAAAGTGAATTTTAAATTTAAAGGTCAAAATTGTGAAAATGACAAATTCTGACAATTTATAACAAGCAAACAAAGGATTATATATTAATTGTGATCTGCTTTTAACTCGACATATTGTATGTTTGCATTTTTACTGTCAGGCTGGAAGAGTTAGCTGGTGTCTTGGGAACTTGCTATTTTGTAGTATAAAAAATATAAGAAAAAAAAACTTTACATATATTTAATAAACAATATGAGAATGTAAACAAAAGTTTGTTTTCTTAACTTTAAACTATCAAATGGGAAGTACTGTGCTGTACTGAACACCCATCTGGTGAGACTCTAGTTTAAAATGTCATATTTGTTGCTGAATGTTTAGTTCACTTCCCTTTATATGGCTGTGCCTAAAATATATCAGCAAATTGAGATATAAATCTTCTGAGGCCACTCGTAAGGACGTTTGCGGATTGTTTTCAATTAGTTGTACATTATAAAGAATGTAATACAAGATATCACCACTCCTGGCATTTGTGTTTGGTTCTAATATCAAATCACATATGGCCAAACCAAAATATAGCCAAAGTCTTTTGGCAGTAGTATGTTACTCCTTAATTGTATTTGCAAACAAACTTATTTAAAAAAAAAAAAACTTCTTACGGTAAACACAGAAAGAAAGATGGCTGTTTTCTGTCCGCTTTCGGGAGATTCGAAATTTTGAAACATTTAGTGCATATTATGTTGGAAATACATTTCTTAATATTCTTTAAGTTTGCAAACTTTGCTTAACATGTGATGTTTGATCAGAACCACTTCTCTTTATGAAATTGTGATATCAATATGGGAACTTGTAGGTTTGACCTCAGTCAATGGTGGTTAGACAAACATCAGATGGGTGTTGTAATGTGATCTTTTAGCTGAAGTTTATTTCCTTCTTATAAAGATAGGTGGTTTAAATGAGACAAGGAGATATGCACACATCTTGTCCACTACCAAATCGATAGTGCGACATCCTGCATAGTGCAACAGATTGTTGTTTGCTGTGTGTTTTCAGACAAAAGGATATCTTACATAAATGTAAAGTTCGAGATAAAATAATGTATAATAATAGTAATGTCCATTGAGTTTTATCATTCTGAGGTACTCTGTTTATTGCAAAGAGACTGAAAATAACACATATTCAGAGGGAATGATTCTTGGCTTTTTAAGAAAAGGGTGAAAAAAAAAAGATTTCAAACATCCTACATGCCTTTCTGAAGCCAGGTGATACAATGAAGTATATTGCTTAAAGGGACACTATAGGCACCCAGACCACTTCAGCTAATTGAAGTGGTCTGGGTGCATTGTCCCTGTGACGAGAGAAATCTCGCCACATTTCATTGGAGAAGCCTGGTTGCTCGCCTGTTGCCTTTGGATTATGGCCCCATGTTAAAAGGCTTGATTTTCCCCCGCAAAGACAAGAAAGCCGGGTCATTTGGTGCTTGCCCTGTTTGAGCAGTGACACCCCAGATAGCTATGCCGTATAATGAAAGACTATGGGAAAGACTTTGGCTCCATGGCATTTGAACTGTATGTGTGTACTCTGAGCGCCATTCAGTAATAATGTGCGCTCAGACCTAAGCTATCTGGGCATATGTTGCATGTCTGTATTTTATGTCATAAATGTAACCTTGTGTATTTTATTGTATCTTACTGTCTTTTTGCTGCCATGTGTTCAATGGAGTTTTGTCTGTCTTTGGAGATAATTGGATTACTTCTAATTATCTCCAGGATAGAAGACTCTGTGGAACTGGTTTTGGGCAGAAAAGCCATGCTTCCTGTGGTCACAAAGGACTACAATCTATCTTTTGAACCACTGGACCAATTTGTATGATTTTGACGTATGTTTGTATTTGGAGTATGCTGATTCTGAAAATGTTTTATGTGAATGTGATGCATACTTTTCAAGTTATGAATAATGTGGAAAAATTGTATTTCTCTGCTTGTGCTAAATTACATTACCCATTGTGTAAGGTAATTGAATCACATGCAGAGGGGAGGAATTTGTGTGGGAGTGTCTGAGTGTATTGTATGTGTTTATTGGTTGTGTTCCAAAACCCTGTGGGTGGTACTAATGTGTAAGAATGTGTACATAAGCACAATAAACCCACAGCTCTGTCTGTTCACTGCTTGACCCTCAACACAGAGCTTTGTCTCGTTCTTGGGGGGATTTATTGTATGCTGTTCCTGTTTGACTGCTAGGAGTGTAAACCTATTCGTATGGTTTTTCCTATTTGGCTGTTTACGGCATTCGTATGGTTTCCTGTTTGGCGGATTGGTGTTCTGCAGTAGCTGTGCCTGCGTCTCTGGAAGGGGACGATCGCCTAAACAGTTTTAACCCCTTGTGTGCTGAAACTGTCCCTTTAGCAGAAACTGTAATGTTCACTAAGTCTGCCTCCAGTGACTGTCTCCCAGACATCCACTGGAGGCGCTTCCTGGATCGAAACTGACTTTAGTTCCGGTATCTGATGCCTAACGTCCTCACGCTTTACATGAGGACATCCAGTGTCATATTTTTCCCCATAAGAAAGCAATTATTCAGTGCTTTCCTATGGGGAGTATACAAGAATCAGTATGGGCTGTGCCACAAAAGTTAAAATGACATAAAATGGAAAAGGAAGTCCAGAAATACAAAAAAAATAAAAAATTAAGGGACCTTGTAATTCACACTGAATGGTATCTTTGCAGTATGTTCAAAGTGGGATATGGGTTCTACTAACTTCATAGTAGTGTCCGTAATCAGTCTCTCTGGTATCCAGTTATATATATATATATATATATATATATATATATATATATATATATATATATATATAGAGAGAGAGAGAGAGAGAGAGAGAGAGAGAGAGAGAGAGAGAGAGAGAAGTGGAAAATGACCCAAAAGTGCAACTGTGGTTTTAGTACAAATAATATTACACTCACATTCTTATGAGCTATGGCCAGCTCTAGCACCAAACGCTTGTAGTAGTACAATCCCCACTTCGGGATATAATGTGAGCATACGCATTAGTGCCCGCTCATCGTGGAATGTCGGGCAAGGGCCGAGGGACATTGGCACTGGGATAAGGTAAGTAAATAGGGTTTTAAATCCTTTATTTAATGCCGAGTGGAGGCACGAGGATGGGGGGCAGGCAGGGGGAGTGATGGTGTCATGAATACAGCTTTGTATTCCTGGCACTATATTATCCCTTTAAATAATTTTTAATTAGCTCCCACCTTGCTACCTACTTCTCATTCTACCACCACCCACCAATCAATTGTGTAGAAGCCACAAAGAAATCATATCTAGAAGCACTACAGAACTGTGACTTTTCTCCATATCTTTAGAATAGCAGTTACCTTACACAGTTAACCACAGCCAACATACCTAGCAAGGTTATTTTGGGTTAAAGGTGTCAATTGTAGATTGATATGTGATAATCTTACCCATAAATATGGATATTAGTCAGAAACATTCAGTGGGCTTTTTCACCACTAATATTCAGCTTTCTCATTGTTTTGGTGAGAAATTGCTTTGTTCTGGCTTGAAATCATGACATGCCTTATTTTCCATTTGATCAGAAGAATAGTCAGTGTTTGTGTGTGATCGCAGTAAGAGAAAACCAAAATGTTCTTACTGCAGTTTGTAAAGTTGTAATGAAAGCATCACCGGATGCCAAGAAGTTGCATGAAGTGATGTAAACACTCACAGACTGTCATGCATTGTTAGCCATTTAGGACTTATAGAGGGTTATGTATAAAGAATAATCCTTGGTCAATGTTTTAGAAGTGGAGCAATCAACAGGAGCATTCCACTGGTTCCATTGTAATTGTTCCTCTTGCGGGACTTTGCCCCAGAATTAATGTTATACTTAACCCATGTAGTCTTGACTCTTCTGTTTTTGACACATTATAGCCTATGCAATGGGCTTCAATGCTAGAACATTGTCCTCCATTACACTTTTTGGATGTAGCAATATAATGATCAGCTGCCTACTTCTGTTGATTCCATTGGTCACAAGACCCGTTCTTAGTACAAAAACATTGATATCAAATGCATTTATAATTCAAGGCCATGATGTACATTAACAGTAAATGGCATTGTTTCCATTTTTTACAACAATTGACACTGAACTATGTAGGTTTACCCTCTTTTTTAATTGATAGTGATTATCACTTTTCACATTTTGTTGCACCTATTTTGTAAAAAAGTTTATTACCTATAAGGTGATTTGTTTTTAATTTAGAGGTAATTCCGGTGGGGTACAGTGCCTCCCTTTTTCTGGGGTGCCGTCTGACCTCATTAGTTGTATTCTTTGTCTATTTGTATGATTAAGGTTAAGCCCTTATTACCTCTGTAATCTACCCCTGGCAACATAGTAAGTTTCCTTACATCTGTGGCCAAGAGGTGTGCTTTTCTTTCTTTTTTGTTACATTAGTTAATGTTATCAGTAACATTTTTGAAACATCTGGTGGCTGTTATCAAATTAAAGTGACCTCTTAACACCAATACCTTTACATGTTAATATAGTAGTTTCCGTTCATAAATGTCATTGTCATTTATGAGAAATTGTCATTTTTACATGTGTCCAAGCATATGCCTCTAATGCCTGTTAGACACACAAACACTAGAGGTACATCCTCATAATCTTTGATTTTCTATAACTGTGCGTTGATACCTTATGCAGCTAATGCAAAAGCATTGGCAATTGCCACACATGTGCTTTAAGTCTGCAATGCTTCTCTTGAGATGATGGTCTCACTCTTGGTAGATTGGATTGAAGAGCAGAGTCTGTCTTGATGCTGGATTGCAGGTAAGTTTTATGGCTTTTTAAAACTTTTTAGTTTTTTACAAACAGGTATCTAGTAATTTATACAAAAAAAGAAACACTAACGTTATAAATAAATATATTTAATTTTTATGTTAGAGCGTTCCTTTAAGTGTTTTTTTTTTCTTTGTAAATTGCATGTAATGCAAATTTTTTATTATGTGACTATAACTCCTATTTACACCCTAGCGAATTGTACCATAATTTAAAAACTGAACATGTAAAACCTGAGAGCATATAGATCCTATAATAGTCCATTGAAACATGCCTATCAATCAGGACATTTATAATGTTATAATATTATTTGTTACATAATAACAATATCATTTATTGTAAGCTATTTATTAGTTGTGTTATGATTATTATTTTAATATTCTGTTTGTTTTTTTACTTGATATGAGTAGTGAAAGCTGTCCAAATTTAGAAAAAAAAAGCTGCAGATGAAAAATGCTGGGGCATTCAGCATCCGTTTCTAAAAGGAAAGAGTCTGATAAAAGCAGCAGAAATTGCCATAATATTAGCATGTACATTTCATACCCTTACATTCCAGTGCCAGTTCTAATGGCAGTAATGTATGCTTATCTATGATCTTCATGCTCTTCTAGCACTTCTCCCTCGCGTGCCCCTTAGTGATGCCATATCCCGGCATCACCGTAGGGCACGCGAGAGAGCAGTGCAGGGAGAGCACAAAGATCAGAGCTCCCTTGCTGCCTTCCTCCATTTCCCCTCCAGATAAGGTACATTAGGCAGCCTTTGCATCTAAGGTGGCCAGCCAACCAGCTCTTGGGCCGCCTGTGACAGAGAGTCCGTTTGCACGTGCGAATGTCAGTGAAAAACAGCGAACTGAGAGGCACACCAAAACTGAATGTCGAAGTTTTGGAAAATATGGATTGTTTGATGAACCTTTTTTGCTCTCAGAATTTGGCATAAACACAGTGGATCCATCCTGCCTTGTGTCAACGGTTCTCACAGTCCCTTTAATACACGTTGTACATTGTATAAATGCTGCATCCAGCCTGAGTGTTGTTTCTGACATTGTGCATCCCATTGTGGCCACAGTCTATCTTATATTAGTGGCTCCTTCCAGCAGCATATAGCTCCCCGTCACAAAACATGTCATGCTAATTCTATGGAAACAGGTTAAGTGTTTGGCCTCCTCAGTTACCAGAGCTAACCTGAGCTGTCGGGATATGTTTGTATAGGAGGTTTGCAGCATGATGTGTTGCAGAAAGATCTGTAGCTAAGCCGTGGTATTTGTATGCCATAATGGACCAAAACCTTTAAGTGGATGTTTTCTACCACCTTGTTGAATTCTTGCCACAAAACATTCAGGCTGTTATAGTGTCAAAGACTATCCTGCGTTAGAAAGGTGGACTTGCTAATGTGGCACTGAGAGTTTAGCTTAATATAAAGTAATATAACAATAACCAAATGAAAAAAATAAACCATAAAAAATATACACTGTGCTATTCCCAGACAATACTTTGAAAGACACCATATTATTAGAATGTTTGAACGTCTTGACACTGTGTCAACTAATTTTAGTAGATCTGCTATTAGGTAATGTGTCACTGCTCTAAGACGATTTACAGGCTATAGTGAATCACCTTTTCTGACTATACTCTTGCACAGAATTGCTGGCATATTCAGTAACAAAACAAAGGTAGTTTTTTGACACAATATATACCTTTGAAAGTAGCTCTGTTACACTTTGGGTGTTTATAATTTGCAAAGTGGTGGCATTGCAGCTCGGAGTTCGATGACTGAGTGGCGCAGGCAAAGATGGGATTTACTTACCAGAACCTGTCCCTTGCGGGCGCCACCATCCTCTTCCTGCTGCTCCTCTTAAGCATCTGACACTTCAGCAGCCATGAGCCCATGCCTGCACTGTACTCTTGTGCATGTGCAAGAGTACGGCATTAATGTCTATGGAGGTTCCCATGAGACTGGGGGATCCTCCATAGAAAGGACTTCATTTTCATACAGCTGTCACTAGTTATGGCAGAGGGTAATGACCAAGCTTGACGGCGATAAAGCTTTGTCAGATGTTGAAAAAATAGACCCTACTTTGTCTCACTATATCTTTTGACTGGGTAGGAATCTCAGTGAAATTCCAACACAATCAATCTTAGTATTTCATAAAGATTTTATCTTGAAATAATAATTTTTGATGGGGTGGGTGACAGTGCCTCTTTAATGACCAACAGAGCAAGGATATTGAGTTATAGCGTGTAAACAATTTATGAGGGAGAGACTAGACTTCAAGAACTTAGTCTAGTTGCCTGGACGGTGGGAAACGGGTAAAGTGTAAGAAGAAAGGGAAATAATAACGGGGCTGAGGAGACTGGAGTCTGAAAACTGTAGAAAGCTGGAGAACTGAATCAGAAAGCTGGAGACCTGAGTCAGAATGGGAAAGAGAAGAAAAGAACAGTAAAAAAGGAAATGACAAAGATTACTTTTACAGAACAGGGTGGAGGACTTGTAAAGAAAGAGAGTGAAGTGAGAAACTGAAAAGGATAAAATAAAGATTCACACAGTATTTGGCAGGAATTTAGAATACAGTATTCAGTATTTTGGGATTTAGAATTTCAGATTGAAATGACAGGAATCTCACAGGATCGTTTTAATTAAGGGTTCTTTAGTCAGACTGAGTTGTAGCTCAACCAATCAGGAAGCTCTCCTAGTTCAGTAGGGTCTAAACCTATGCTACAAACCCAATATTTATGGGATATAGAGGTCAGTCCGCAGCAGCAGTTCCATCCATATACTGTATAGGATAAATGGAAGTTATGCTTAAGCTGATCGCAGGTGCAATCATAACTCAGTTACAGCTCTGTTCACATTTTTGTGATTCTTGAGATCTTGGGACCATGTATTACTCAGAGCCTGTGGGAGGAGGTAAGTGTAAAAGCACACAATATACCAATATTTGCATGAAGGGAAGTCTAGATTTGTCTTCTGACACATGGCATCAAATGTTCTGGTTCTAGCGGCAGCAATTTTTTGTATATTGTTACAGAAATATAGAACTCTATGTGATTAGAAAGGAACAGGGGATCTCCTTCCAATGAGCATGTGTTGTTATAATTATTGTGAAGGGGCTGTGACGGAGAACAGGATGTGAAATCCCATTGTCATGAAGTACGGACAGCTGCTTGTGCTGAGTAAATCACTGATTGCTACTTTTGCTCTCACACTTCACCACTACTTCCGATCTCGACAGCTGGCAAATAGCAGGACACAAAGCTGTCCCCCCCAACCCTAGCATGGTCTGGCTTGTATCCAGACACATTTGTTCACAGGAAGTACTGGAAGTGGTCTGTCAGATAAAGACTAAGACCAGTCATAGAACATTTTATAACTTCCCCAACTGGCCTGTATAGAGCAAGGATATTCAGTTTAAAGTGCCCGCCTCACTTTTGCATCGCCTTGGTGACCTAGAATCTTGGTTTTATCAAACTTTAACCCAAAAAGGGAAGATAGTCATGGGTGTAATTGTTTTCTGTATAGGGTATCGTGTACATTTCAAAAGAACCCATAGCATAGTTACATAATGGGGGGGTATCCTGGAAGTGGGAGGTAGGTGAAGTGTAGAGAGGAATATAGAGGCATCCTTGGTAGAATGCTGAAACCCTACTTCATTTCACCTATTGCTCCTCTGATTGCCATCTTGAGGACATAATTTTCTCATACAAATACATGGCCACTCTATCGCATACTTTGGGAATGCATTCCCTAAACATTGATTTGTGGGAATTGAACATTGTCGCTTACTGTTGCTAACAGAGTGGCAAAATTCAGGAAAATAGCGGGAAAAGAGGTAGAGATTTTTTACAAAACAGCAGCTTTTGCTTAGTTTTTTTCGCTCCAGTTTTGGTATTAAGTGAATGAATCCATACATTGTTTCTTTAATTGTGGATTTTGGTGATTTGAAAGCTGGAAAATGTAGAAAGAAACTTGTATTCGAGTTTAAAAAGCAAGATTTCAATGTAGATTCATCACATTCAGTGCCTTGCAAAAGTATTCACCCCCTTGACTTTTTACCTATTTTGTTACATTACAGCCTTAAGTTAGATGTTTTATTAATCTGAATTTTATGTGATGGCTCAGAACACAATAGTCTAAGTTGGTGAAGTGAAATGAGAAAAATATATACATAAAACTATTTTTAGAAATAGAAAACAGAAAATTGGCATGTGCGTATGTATTCACCCCCTTTGTTATGAAGCCCATAAAAAGCTCTGGTGCAACCAATTACCTTCAGAAGTCATATAATTAGTGAAATGATGTCCACCTGTGTACAATCTAAGTGTCACATCATCTGTCCTTACATATACACACCTTTTTTGAAAGGCCCCAGAGGCTGCAACACCTAAGCAAGAGGCACCACTAACCAAACACTGCCATGAAGGCCAAGGAACACTCCAAACAAGTAAGCGACAATGTTGTTGAGAAGTAAAAGTCAGGGTAAGGTTATAAAAAACAATATCCAAATCTTTGATGATCACCAGAAGCACCATCAAATCTATCATAACCAAATGGAAAGAACATGGCACAACAGCAAACCTGCCAAGAGACGGCCGCCCACCAAAACTCACTGACTGGGCATGGAGGGCATTAATCAGAGAGGCAGCACAGACACCTAAGGTAACCCAGGAGGAGCTGCAGAGTTCCACAGCAGAGACTGGAGTATCTGTACATAGGACGACAATAAGCCGTACGCTCCATAGAGTTGGGCTTCATGGCAGAGTGGCCAGAAGAAAGCCATTACTTTCAGCAAAAAACAAAATGGCATGTTTTGAGTTTGTGAAAAGGCATGTGGGAGACTCCCAAAATGTATGGAGGAAGGTGCTCTGGTCTGATGAGACCAAAATTGAACATTTTTCAGCCATCAAAGAAAACGCTATGTCTAACGCAAACCCAACACATCACATTACCCAAAGAACACCATCCCCACAGTGAAACATGGTGGTGGCAGCATCATGCTGTGGAGATGTTTTTCAACAGCCGGGACTGGGAAACTGGTCAGAGTTGAGGGAAAGATGGATGGTGCTAAATACAGGGATATTCTTGAGCAAAACCTGTACCACTCTGTGCATGATTTGAGGCTAGGACAGAGGTTCACCTTCCAGCAGGACAATGACCCCAAATACTTGAGTGGTTTAAGCAGAAACATGTAAATGTGTTGGAATGGCCTAGCCAAAGCCCAGACCTCAATCCCACTGAAAATCTGTGGTCAGACTTAAAAATTGCTGTTCACAAGCGCAAACCATCCAACTTGGAGCTGGAGCAGTTTTGCAAAGAGGAATGGGCAAAAATCCTAGTGCTAAGATGTGGCAAGCTCATAGACTTATCGAAAGCGACTTGGAGCTGCGATTGCCGTAAAAGGTGGCTCTACAAAGTATTGACTTTAGGGGGGTGAATAGTTATGCACATTGACTTTTTCTGTTATTTTGTCCTATTTGTTGTTTGTTCACAATAAAAAAAAAAAATCTTCAAAGTTTTGGGCATGTTCTGGAAATTAAATTATGCAAATCCTCAGACAATCCATGTTAATTTCAGGTTGTGAGGCAACAAAACACGAAAAATGCCAAGGGGGGTGAATACATTTGCAAGGCACTGTATAAGAAGAATGCAAATACCAACCTGAATAACATGCAGTTATCTACATACATAAAGTATCTATCTGGTCTTCTGTCTTAGTCCTTCCTTCTCTCTCGTAAACTAGACAAGGGCTAGCTTTTGTAATGTTTACTGGATAAAACAGGCTGATTAAACAATGTATTTAGATGTCTTTTAGGGAATGCATCTCAGATGTCTCAAGTTCATGATACCAAAGCAAAACAGAACGTGTAATTACAGTGGTGAATGCTGTTTTGCTGTTTGACGATTTGAAAATAAATATATATTTAATTTACAAAAAAGGCTTGTTATGTAGACATTTTTACCTTACCGGCACAAATAAAATGTTATTTCTTACAGATATTTCTGACCTAAATATTTAAAATGGTTTCGAAGCTTTAATGGAATCTTCAATTAGATGTTTTAAACCTCATGTGAGAGAACCCTACATCAACCAAGCATTGATAATACAGTGTTAAAAAAGGAAATTCTGAGAAAACTGACCTAAAAATTAACAACGATAAGAGTTCCTGTTTCTAAAAATATCATAAACTTTAATGTTTGTAAAGGGAGACCAAATGTACTGGTCTGCGGGAATAGCACACAGTTTTCTTATACTAAAGGGAAAATTCACACGCCTTAACTGTGTATCTGATAGAACACAATGCAAACACAATTAATGTTTTAGTGTTCCACAGAAAATTGTCTCCTGTTCAGACAGCTTACAATTGAAAGAACACAGCAAGCACTGTAACACCTACAGCCCACTGTAGTGGTTTTGGTGCCAGGAGTGCTCTGCTATCCTCCAAGAGAATATTGTCAAACATTTTAGAATCTTTTGACAACTTACCTGGGTCTCACCAGGCACCCATCCCCACCTCCCCTGGAGCCTGGAAGCAGCTTCCGTTGGCTTCAGTCAGCTATGCCCTGCTTCGATTATGGCTTTGCTCTCAGTGGAAGATTTTCAGCCACAATCCTTGGCCAGAATCTTGTTTGTGAAAGAAAGACCACAAATACATCCGCACTCTTTTCAACTCCCATGTTGGTTTACAAGCTGTAACAATGGCAAAGCACCATTGGAGTTTTAGTTCTAAGACAGCTAGGGTTTCTGGCCACTATTGGCCTTTAGCATCAGTAACATAAACCAAGTATCTGAGGCAAGGATGAAGATGCTACAGTGGGCATGTAATATAATTCAAAAAGTACACAACGGACAACACAAAAAAATGGGGAATCTTAATTTCCTCTGTCACAATTTTTTTGTAAACTGTATGAATCTGTGCTGCTTGTGTAATGGTGAAGGGAGAATGTTTTTGTTGATCATGCACCTGCAGCCCCACTGCTTAATTATCTGCCATTTAGGAGTATAAAAAAAAAAAAGCAAAAAAACCTTTATTTTCTCATTCCACGTGAAAGTACAGAATATATGAGCATATAACACGTCACATAGTATGATATATAGTAACAATAACCTGTAATGATGTTGAGTTAACATGAGAGAGATATCAATACATGTCAATTAGCTACGTGATCAGGTGGAAATGTAGGATGAGGGGTCTTTATGTTATAGGTAATGATAGGATAAGAAGTGGCAACACAGAGTTGTGCCCCATAGTCTGTTGAGAGAGCCTATGCCAAATTGTGACCCAGAGTTTTCCTCTAGAGGATATACACCTCCCATTAGCTTGTAATGATGTGTGATCTCGAATTAAACCCTCTTATGAGGTATGAGAGGGCGGGAGAGGAGGGAGAGGAAGAGAATTCCCTGCTTGCGCATGAGTTAGACTATGGCAGTGAGCCTGTATTAGTAATGATCGTGGCGTGTCTAAGGGAAGAGTACATACTCATCGATGGACCACAATAATGGCAAGCTGCCCCATACCTGTGTCTGAAGTGGATAGCAATCCCAGTACTATGGTGAGACTAAACAAAAATAGCAGTATAACTAATAAAAGAAAAGAAAAACTATTCGGTAGAATAACATGTTCTCTAATCCTGAAGAGACCTATTGAGCCAGGTTCCGTCAGTCCTGCATGCTTGCCAACTGGGCAGTCAGGTCACAGCATGAGATGGCTGAGCAGTTTGTACCGATCAGGGTGTGAACTCCTGGACCTCTGCATGGTCGATGTTATTCAGCTGTTGACCCGCAGATCTAGTCTGTGAGGCCCAGCCATTTAGAAGTTAAATCACTTTGTTTATGCAACCCTCGTCATACCTCCCCTGCATGTGACCTACACGGTCTCCCTACACATTCCCTCTAAAGAGAGATCTAATGTTTAAACTTCACTTATATCACAGTCTGTTTAATTTAGAATTTCAGGTCTCCTGCCCTGTTAATAGGCTGCAAGAACCTGCAAAATCCTACTTTGTTTAATTAAAGTTCTTTTAACAGAGCAGGAATAATTAACTTCTAAATTATAGATCCCTATGCTGATCTGAAAATGAAACCAGTTTTTTTTTAATGCAGGATGTGTCTGTCACAGCCAGTAGAGGTGTGCCTAGTTCTGCATAAACAGAAACAAAAGTGATTTAACTACTAATAGGCAGATCATTGAGCAGTGATACTGTGGGGCATTATCTTTATACTAAAACTACTTCATTAAGCTAAAATTATTTTGTGTTTAGAGTATCCCTTTAAAGGGGAGCCTTCACTTCTTTGGATATTACAACACTGAATAAAATACTGAAAACCACCTTTAACTTGTGTTAATCTTTTTTGGTGCAATGATCCTTTAAAAAAAAAAAAAAAGAATGTAAAAAAGGTAAATTAAAGTTTTAGCAAACAAAATCACAATTCAGTTCAGGTTCAGCTATGGCACACATGCAAATGAGGAGGAAGTTGGCGCTTTATAAATACCAGTAATAATAATAATAATAATAATAACAAAATTGCTTTCTATATGCTGTCTTCCAGGAGCAAAGGACTGCGCTTATGACAATGTTTGGCATGGAGCTAAGAAGGAGGCACTTAGTGGCAGTATAAAGTTGTGTTAAATTCAACATTTAGTTCTATTTTTCATGACCCACAAATTCCTAAAGCGCTTCAGTTTGCACTCCACACGCCTAAAGCACTTCATAGTTTAACTCCAGTTTATAAAAATGCTGTTTTCCATGAGAAATCAGCACTTTTATAAATTCAGTAGGGAGCACCATCCAGGCTGTCAATCCTGGCACTCACTACATGAGCATGCCTGCCTCCGACTCCCTCACAGACCTCAGACCAACTCCAGACCTCAGAACAGAGGTGCGCGCATGGGCACACGCAACAGTTGCATCAACGTGAGCATTCATAAGATCTGCAATCATTGCAAGCCCTTTTAAGATATACCCTCAATGAATACATGCACGAAAAATCCACTGGAGATATATTTACCAAATAGGGATTTTTCATTTTTAAACATGTGGGCAGTGGAGTGTTCCTTTAATGGGTCATGCCAAGTACAATGCCCACTTCAGTAAATTGAAATGGTCATGGTGCCCGGTGTCTGTATGGGCAGTGATTCACTATGAATAGCCTCCTCTGGCAGCGTCATTGGGGCGTCATTACAAGAGATGGCCTCTTTTCAAGCTCAGTTAATATTTAATATTTATTTTTCAATTGTGGCCGGTTAGTAGATGCGTACAATAGTATTCTAAACCTCTTAGTAGTAAATCTAAAACTGTTAGTTTTCAACAACCAATTCTTGTTTTAGAACTACAAATGGGTGGAAGTGTATTGATTAAAATAGGAGTTGTGTTGAATTGCCAAGGGGATTGGAAATTATTGGCCCTGTAGCTAATCCGATATGAGCAATTATATGTGTAATCCACGATTTAGTTTACTGAATTGCCCCAGTGGTGTTCTGTAACTAGTTATGTTCTAAAACAAATAGCTTTCTAAAACTGATGGTGTTCTTAAAATGACCAGCATCTTGGAACAATATTTTCCAAAACTACCATAACTCTTAACCTATCAGTGTTCTAAAACTGTCCAAAAATGTCCAAAATATATTAGTATTATAGTGCATTATGAGTTTTAGAATAGAATCAGTTCTCAGTGCTAATAGTTCTTGAAAGAAGCATTTCTAAAACTTTCAAGATTTTGAACTCTGTGTATGCTGAAACTAATTGTCAAGACTGAACCACTTCTGTGCTCTAAATCTATGTTCTAGAGCCAATTCGGTTCTAAAACCACGACTGCTCCAAAACGACTAACTTTCTTGAACTACTTGTGTTCTCAAAGTGTAACTGTTATGGTATACACAACTTTATTTTAAGTGACGGAGAAAGTGTTGGTTACACAGACGTTAGCATAACTATATAAAACTATATTTATAAAAATCTAAATATTCCAAATTGAAAATATTCGTTCATACCATTAAATCATTTTAAATGTTTATCTAAAAAGATTAAATAATTTGGAAAGCTTACCCAACAATATTAAACTTTGCTGTCTGTGCCAAGAACATCAAAATTCAATATAAAGTGAACAAATTTGAACATTACACCAAATTACTTTTATTTTGATAATTTAAAGATGAGTTCTGGGAAAACAAAACAGAACCGTGCCCCCCAAGATTAATAAAATAAGTTAAATAAAATAAAATGGTTACCTCAGACCCTCTGTTTTCTCGGAATGGGGGAGAGGGCAGAATAAATGCCCCCTTCTCCCTTATACAGGCCGTGTTAAGTTTAAGAAAAGGTATGTTTGGACACTTTTATTTCTTTTATTGAGTTTAGCTTATTAAAGAACAATATGTATAATTCTACATGATACAAAGTATTTTACACTACCCTATATATATATATCTAATGAAGGATAAAGAAAAATAATATAACCTAAATTAGTGATTTACCAAGAAATATAAACATGACAAGAATTCCATCTGATGAATATTCTGCTGCTTTTGCCCTTTTTGTTTTTTTTTTTTAGGTGGAAGAAGACATTTTATTATTTTTAGAGGTTGTTCCCCATTTAGTTTACAATCTTCCAGTCATTAAATAATTACTATAACATATGTCTTTATTACTCGCCTTTATTGCAAAGGAAAGCAGAGGATAGCAAAACATAAGAACTTATAAATGTGATGTTCCTGAATTACTTGCCACAAAGGTGTTCAAATGGATGCTTTAAGCACCTTAACCAGTGCAGTTCATTTTAGTTGCTGTGGTTCAAAAATATATGGGCATTGTCCCACTCCTTTGATTGTATCAAACTCTTTTAAAAGTGATTTTAGAAAAGTCGGGCGCCCACGGACTGTTTCCACCAAAGCCACAACAATGAGCTGTTGTGGTTATAGTGCCTTAAGTGCCCCTTTTAAATTATATTAAAAAAAAAGGTTCCACACAAGCCGATAAAGCTTCTAAAGCAGGGATGATCTGTTTGAAAATTCCATTATACATTTCGAATAAAAAATTGGTAATTAAATTTAACTACATTTAATTATTCACAGTAACTGTTTGAAAAAGTTACGTCTCTTTGTGAATATCATTTTAATTCATGAACATCAAGATGGTAAATTCTGAACAATTAAGGTTTATTCACTAAACTGTGCATTTTGGGGAATTCAGAGTGGATCTCAAATTTTAGACTGAAACAGACAAACTGAAACCAGAGCTGATACGGAATTTGTTTTCATTTCAGCTATATTGGTAAAAAATTAGAATGTTATCTTTGGGATTTTTGCTTTTGACTCCATATTGTAGCAATCTGAAATATTAAATGCCAATATTAGAGTAAATGAATGTACTACACACAATCAATAAGTTTATGCTTGCAGGTATTTTTTGCTGATAGTCTTTTCTAACTCCTAGTACACTCATATCCAGATATCTGGCAGCTTTCTAGAATTATCGAAAGAATTGCAATTCCCCCCACCCCCCAAATCTGCTCTTTTTCCAACTCAAATATTTTGCCCTAAAATTTTAAACTCTGTATTCCAAAAAAAGTATAGCTGTAATGCTGAGTTAGCCAACATTTAACTTAGGTTTGTTGGCAGAAATTGAGGTAGACAGGATAGTGGTAGACGAGATAGCAGAAAAATCACATTTTAGACTAAAAGAGCAGCACTTGAAGAAGGCTTGCCGCGAATGTATCAATTTAACTTAACTTTACCCTTTTGGAAGGATGAGGCTTGTAACTTCAGTGTAGTTAAATATGAGCATAGCGTAGGATTGCTAGTACTGGCAGTACGATAGTTAA
Organism: Pelobates cultripes; assembly: GCA_933207985.1. Lineage (NCBI taxonomy): Eukaryota > Metazoa > Chordata > Amphibia > Anura > Pelobatidae > Pelobates > Pelobates cultripes. Next base: position 335,114,349 of record OW240913.1, read on the forward strand.
CCAACATGCCCTTGTGTCGTATTGTACGAAACAGAAATAAACAGCCTTAGATTTTTTTCTGTGGTTCTTTTACGAATGGCAGGTCAATCTCACAGGTGAGGAAGTTGCCATTCATTTACTGCTGCTTGTTGTTACAGTAATAGCAGTCATTTAGCTGTCGGATTGTGTAACCAGAAAATATTCCAGACTACGAGTACTTTCAAAATGAAAGTTTATAACGGGTGCTTAAAGTCTTTGAATGTGAGTTAAATCGAGAACCTTACTCAGAACCAGACTTGCTAATTCAGCACTTTTACGGTAATCATCGCCTCCTCTTTATTATTGTTTTTTGTTTTTTTTATTCTGCTTTTCACACTTCTGCATGGCCTCACATCATTTTGGAATGTTTTATTTTAAATGTTCCCATATACTGATCGTATATCGTATATCGTCGATATACAGTATTCATAGTATTTTTTTGTGATTGACCGGCATTCTGGCAATAAACATAAATCCGACATTTATTCCGTACTTACTGACTGTTGCAGCGTTATTTACTAAATGCAAACTGTTGGCACATCAAAGTGAATTGAATTTGAATTTAACATTTTAGGCCGCAATAGTGGATGAGAAAAAAAATCTCAACTCCTTTTTTAGTTTGGCAATTCTGGCCTAAAATGTAGATCCGTTTGAATTAACTTTAAATTCTGGGCATTTCACAATTTAGTGAATAGCCTTGTCTGCGGGCGTGGTGAAATGGCAACTAGGATTTATTAATGAAAACGGATTTTAAAGAATTGCTATTCAAATTGACATTTTTAGGTAACACTAGCTGCTGGGGAAAATTTTCCAACTCAGTTATTGTTACAGCTTTGCTATTTTAGTTTAAATTCTGTCATTCGGTTTTCAATTTGCTATAATTCATTGTTTAGTAAGTAAACCACAATTGACTTCAAATTTCGGATTCACAACAGCAGATTTGGTAGAAAAAAAAGTAACCATTTAGTTGCGTTGTACAACTATTTTGGTTAGATTTTTTTTGTCTGCTTACCATAACTCATTGTTTGCTGAATAAACCCCAATCTATTTTATACGAGGTCCTGATTTTTCCCTAACATATCACTGCATTTTGATGACTGAAAAAATTGCTTTTATTTCTTTCATTGAAATATAGAACCCAAATTCGCCTGGAAACAACAGCTAGTCCACTATCAATACTGAATGAAAATCTAAAAAAAAATGCTTTTTTTGAGTTGTAAAAATACTTGAGCTTCGCCCCCTTTATTCAACAGGAAGTACTTTACAATATAGAATTTTTGTTTCAGAATTAGTGATACCTCTAGTTTTTGAATGTTGGGAAGAACATAGCTTATTGACTTAGATAGTGGGAACGACACGACGTACTACCCCATACCTGGAAAATTTAAGAATTTACAACCAAATTGTAACTGCGGGCGGAAGCCAAAACTAGTGCATACTAGTTCACCTTTTTGGCAGGTACGTAGTGCTTTTTGTTCGCTGTGACTCTGATAGAAAACTTTGATGTTGCACAGTGTTACACTAATGGTGCTAAATGGATATTCACTGCATTATATATGTGTTAAGCAGAACTCACCCATGTCAATCCACAAGATTATGCTGGAGTTTTTGGGTCCAATGACAAGCTAATAGTGGAAAAAAAGGAAGATGAAAAATGTGAACTTTATTTATTGGTATAGCTATTGTACAGGGCTATGGAATATGTGGGCGCTATATAAATAATTGTAATTGTAGCACACGGATGCATTTGTTAAATGAAGTTTGAAAGTTATTGAAACTGTTCAAGGTGCTCTTGCACTATACTATACTTTTTATCCTAAATATATGAAGCTAAAATAAGTGTTGTTTCTTTTATACATATTTGTTTGCTATATAGTTATTGTAAGGTAAACTTTGGTTTGACTTTGTCATTTAACACACATCTGCACTGTTAAGGTGTATATCATTATCTTTCTTTTAAATCATCCATAGTTAAGATTTGAAAGCCAAGGAAGTTCGTTTTCTTTGGTTGCATTGGGGCAAAATTTGAGGAAGTCTATTCTTGGGTCAAACGCAAGCTAGCCTTTAAAATGAAAAAAAACTGCAATGTGTGGGCATTGTATAAAAAAAACGATTGCATTAAAATAAAAGAAATTAAAAAGTAATACTGCGAAAAATAAATGAAAAACAAGCAAATAAAAAACCCCCGCTGTGATCAGGTCAAACATAGAGCAGCAGTATAGGGTACTGAAATAGTAACCTAATAACAGTTTATTAAATGCAAAATTATATAGTATATGTATATTTTTAAATCTTTAACAAATGTGTTATTGATAAAAATATATTAGTCATTATATTGTTTCAACAAATTTTTCATTGGTGTCAAACATCTGGTAACATATGGCCAGTGGACAGGTTCAGTCTGCCAGTCTCGTGTATTTGGCCGGTGGATCTATTCTAGAGTGCAGTTGTGACATAGTGGAACTTAGTTCTCGCACTCCCAAATGCGTTTATGGCCTGTCAAGCATCTGCGCTTGCGGCTATGGACCTCTCCCCCCAACATATTTGACACCAAGAGATGCCATGGAGATCAGGAGAGCGGTCGGTGCTTTTGAATACTCAGTTCTTTCTCCCCGCTCCTTTACACTGTGTGGGCTGAGATAGGAGAGCACATTGCAAAGTAGCAGGGAGGTAAAGAAGTCAATTAGTGAACTGCTAAACTACCAGGGATGAGCTGTCTTTGCCACATGGAAAGGGACTCATGTATTGTGGGAGAAAATAGAATGTTGCAGGATCCCTTGACTTGTATTGCTGTGGAACTCGGGGATATGCTGGGAAATACTCATGCACATATACACACTGCATTACTGTGAGTTTCATTGCAGTGAAGCTCTGTGGTACACTAATATACACTGCATTACTGTGAGTTTAATTGCAGTGAAGCTCTGTGGTACACTCATATACACTGCATTACTGTGAGTTGCATTGCAGTGAAGCTCTGTGGTACACTCATATACACTGCATCACTGTGAGTTTCATTGCAGTGAAGCTCTGTGGTACACTCATATACTCTGCATTACTGTGAGTTTCATTGCAGTGAAGCTCTGTGGTACACTCATATACACTGCATTACTGTGAATTTTATTGCAGTGAATCTCTGTGGTACACTCATATACACTGCATTACTGAGTTTCATTGCAGTGAAGCTCTGTGGTACACTCATATATACTGCATTACTGTGAGTTTAATTGCAGTGAAGCTCTGTGGTACACTCATATACACTGCATTACTGTGAGTTGCATTGCAGTGAAGCTCTGTGGTACACTCATATACACTGCATTACTGTGAGTTTCATTGCAGTGAAGCTCTGTGGTACACTCATATACACTGCATTACTGTGAGTTTCATAGCAGTGAAGCTCTGTGGTACACTCATATACACTGCATTACTGTGAGTTTCATAGCAGTGAAGCTCTGTGGTACACTCATATACACTGCATTACTGTGAGTTTCATTGCAGTGAAGCTCTGTGGTACACTCATATACACTGCATTACTGTGAGTTTCATTGCAGTGAAGCTCTGTGGTACACTCATATGGACTGCAAGTTACAGTGACTTATGTTGCTGTGGAGCTTTGTTCACTGACAGAATACTCTGTAATGTCAGTTTTATTGGACTGGAACCCAGTGATACTCCCATTTACATTTAACTTTACTGCTACATAAATACTCTCTTTGATATACACATATGTATAGTATACATTCCATTCATTATGTCTTATGAAATGTGGCCCTTCACAGGAAATGAGTTTGACACCCTGTATATCATGCTTTGTATCAGAAAGGAACAGTTAGTTTTAGCTTGTATTTTGTAAATGGCTGTATTTGGAACATTGCCCAGTACTACTTTTTCACTTTCTTTTTTGTTTGATGCTTTCTTATGAAAGTGAAGTTAGCTTATCGATGTGTCAAACAGCATGGAAAACACACAGGAGTTTTTTAACTAAACACTAAATTGAAAACCAAATTTAGAAATTCAGTTAGAACAGTTCTCCAAGTCAGTTATATGTATATGAATAAACACTAAACATTTGTTTAGAAAGGTTAATGCATTTTTTCCCCCAGCTTCATTATTTTCATCTACATTTTGCAGTTCACCACGGTTACATTTTTAGTGAATAAAGCCATCAGTCTAAAGGGAAGTAACACGTTAAAAATGCAAAATAAATATGGCTAGGACAAAAGCCATCTCTCTGTGAAACTACCTGCATGTAAACACCAAAACTTTTCCGTGGCTGGTTATCCTGTCTGACAATAGGGTTGTTGCATGGCTAAACCGAGCATCATTTATTAAGTACAACATATGACTTTTGCTAATGCTACCATATGATTTTTATAGTTTAGGGTCTAGATCAGGAGTAAGCAACCTTTAGCACTCCAGATGTTGTTGCACCTGCAGTGCTGAAGGTTGCCGACCTGTGTCCGACGTTAGACAGTTTCGGGGCTGTTTGAATTGTTGGGAAATTAAAATTGTTTTACAATGTTAGGCAAAAATAGCCAAACTAAGAATTTTTTTTCTAACTCAGCGGCTTTAGCCTTACATTTAAAATCCACGTTGCATTCCATTTGAATTCCTGAGACACGATAGATGAATTACCCTAAATGGAATTTACAGGATTATTCAATAAACTCCAGATTTGTGCAAATTAAAGTCGAAAACTAGGCTAATGTAGATCTGTTTGGGAAAAAAAATATCTAATTCAGCTATAGTCACAGTTTGGCTATTTCATCCTCTGTTTTGCAATTCAAATTTAATTTGCTAAAATTCGGCATTTAGTGATTAATCATGTAGGAATTGATCATCCACTTGCAGAATATAGACCTTGATCCCAGAATGGAAAAAAAAACCCCTCAAACTACGAATGGAGACTGCTTTTCAACTAAAATTTGTAAATTTTGAAATTCACTTCTCAAGCCAGCACAAATTGTTCATCCATAAGCCTAAGATTTATTTTAGTCCAGTGGAGTCAAGGCATTGTCAAGTTTTACTTCAAATAGTGATATATGTCCTTGAAAACATTTTATCTGTTCTGCTGGGGCTGTTGTGACTTTTCACAATTTTGTTTGTCTTTACTAAATACACGAATGGGAACAAGAAGAAATAATAATCTCAAACAAGCTACACAGTAAAAATTTGTGACTCATAAACTGTACTGGAAAAATTGGGCCAAAATACCTGAGTTGGATAAATTCTCCAAGATGCGCTATTTAAGCCTGAAATTTGCATTTGGTCTTCAGGTTACTAGATTTCAATATTTAGTGAATAGACCCTCAGATCAGGGTAGATTTGATTTAAATCAGTAATCTGTAAGACTCAATTTAAATCATGATTTTTAAGCATAAAGATTCACTCTTGCTAGTTGTTATACTTTTGATATTTGCAACTAGATGAAGATTTTATAGTTAGAACATTTACTTTTCACTTTACTTTAACAGTTCTATCAGAATGTATTTTGTTATATACCATTGGAAATACATAGATGATGAAATCTTTCCAAGGTGCTCTACCTCCAGTTTAATAGATCAAGGACAATCACATACCATATGCATAAGTGGTTAAACAAAGTATCTTTAAACAAAAACCTAAACTGCAATAGTTTGCCTTCTACCTGGAGTCACTGCCAAGCGCCAAACCTTCTCTGATGATGGGTGATGGGCATCTAGCTTCTCCCTGGTAATTCATTGGCTGAGTGTTCTGAGCGATTAAATGACAAAGAATATGCACAGAATTGACTTTAGCCAGCCCGGTACTCTTGTTCACAAGTTCACTTAACTTGGATTAATGTAATTCATTTACCAAAAAGGTAAATATTGCATGAATATAGAGTCTCATGCTATGCTCTCAGCCTGTCATTATTCCCCCTATTTCGTGTTAAATAACCTTTGGACTGTAATGAATCTTAAATTGTAAACTATCTTTAGATAGATTTTTATTTTTATTCAAAAGCTTTTTATAGAAAATATCCAATTGAAATAATAATAAAAAAATTGAATATATAAATCATTGATTTTTATATACCCTGCCTCCGATGCAGATGTTTTTAGAGCTAAAGAACCTACCCATTATTAGGAGTAACAAGGCTTTTCTAATAGACTGGGAATTGTGCCCAAGATAATGCACATTGTAGTTCAAAGTTGGTAAACTGTAAATAAAAATTCCCAGATTTTACTAGTAACATGACGTAAAGTCATGATTTTATTAAAGACACGGAGGCGAGTATTATGCATAACTCTTTCTTTATTTCCTCAGCAGCAAAGAAAGAGAAATATAAATATTATCAAAACTGAAGAAAAAAACTGTATAGGCACAACAGGTAGCCAATCACAGGGTATAGGAAGTAGCTATATAAGTCTTGTGTCTCCCACAATCCCCCTCTTTCTTGCGAACCGAAGACCAGGTAAGATGAACGATGTCCCACTTGGCCGAAACAGGGTAACGGGAAAACGATGCGACAATTTCAAGCTAAAAAAGATAGAGAAATATGGTAATTTCTTAATTCAGAACTGCAAACTTACCAAACATAGTCTTGGGGAGACACAGGTAAAACAGAGTACTGAAATATAAAAACAACAGAATTAGTACACAGCATAAAGGTACAACAACCCGTACAAAAGATGCAAATCAACTGATAGGATACAGATCGAACTGAAAAAACATACCTGTAGAGCCACCAAGCATCTCGTACCCCAACTCCACACCGGGAGGGTGGGAGGGAATAATACTCGCCTCCGTGTCTTTAATAAAATCATGACTTTACGTCATGTTACTAGTAAAATCTGGGAATTTTATTAAAGACACGGAGGCTCATATTATGCAAGTTCAAAGCTGTGCCACCACACGAGATGCGATGTGCTCAATTGGCCTGAAGTAGAAGGTTCGGAAGGTCGATTCCCGAGACCAATCCGCCGCTCGCATAATGTCCTCTAGGCGACATCCGACTGAAGAGGCTTTCGAGGCCATCGCGCCCCTGACAGAATGGGGCGTAAATACTGAGGTGTCTATACCCGCGGAGGATAGCAGCCAGCGCACCCAACGTGCTAGAGTAGGAGTCGAAACCGGCCGGTGAGGCGATTAAAGGATATGAACAGATCGTGCAGGTCTGTCATGCGAAGGGGACGTGTAACATCCAGATAGTCCTTGATGCAATCCACCGGGCAGAGCGCTGGACAGTCTGAAAACCTAGGGTATGTAAGTGACTTAGATGCAGACTTGGTCCTCCTGGAAATGTCAAAGGTGACGCCTTCTGGGGTGAATGCAACGGCGTCCCAGTCCAGGGCCCGAACGTCAGAGACCCTTCTGCAAGAAATCAGGCACAGTAACATAACCAATTTGGCAGACAATTGCTTGAGAGTCAGCTCCAAATTGGGGTACCATGATGATAGGAACTGTAGCATCACGTTGACGTCCCAAAAGGCGGCAAAACGAGGTCGAGGAGGACGAGCAAGGCGAATACCCTTGAGAAGTCGACAGACAAAAGGATGCTTGCCAACCGGAGAACCGTCTAGACCTTCGTGACCGGCTGAGATAGCTGAGCGGAAAAGGTTAATCGTGCGGTATGCCTTGCCCGAATCAAATAGGAACGTGAGGAACTCAAGAATCAAAGGCAGAGGTGCAGATACGGGATCCATTGCCCGTTCCATGCACCAACCAGACCATGATCTCCATGAATGTCGGTAAGCTGTCCGTGTACCCGGGGCCCAGGCGTTATCGAGGAGTCGGAGAGTTGACTGCGAAACGTCTGGGATAACCCAAGGTCCCCTGAAAGGAACCATGCTATGAGGGGTAGCTGATGCTGCAACACCAGGTCGTGAGAGTTCCCATCCGGATCCAGAAGGAGGTCTTGGAATACCGGAAGTAAACGAGGGTAGTCTATGGACAGTTCCATCAGCCGAGGGAACCATGGTCGAGACCTCCATAGAGGGGTGATCAAAGCCATCCGACAATCGTGGCGGACCAGTTTCGAGATCGTGCGTGCGATCATGTTGAATGGGGGAAAGGCGTACAGCAGACCCGGTGGCCATTCCTGGAGGAAGGCATCTGTCGCTATTGCAGCCGGATCCGGCCTCCAACTGTAGAACCTCGGTAGCTGAGTGTTCAGGCGTGACGCGAATAGGTCCAACTGGAACCGGCCCCACAACCTGTTCAGGCACTGGAACACTGAAGCATGTAGATGCCAGTCTCCGGAGTCCCGTAAGTGTCTGGAATTCCAATCCGCCCCCGAATTGTCCAGACCTGGGATGTGTTCCGCCGTCACCGAAACGTTGTTGTAGAGGCAGAACTGCCAAAAATCCTTTGCCAGAAGCGCCAACATTTTGGATTTCGTGCCCCCCAGGTGATTTATGTAACGAACTGCTGATACGTTGTCCATCTTGAGGAGAACGCAACAATTCGCTCTCCCCGGAGCAAGGCTGCGGATCGCGAAGGCACCTGCCAGAAGTTCCAGGCAGTTGATGTGTAACGACTTCTCCGTGTCGGACCACCTGCCTCCTGTGGAGACGTTGCCACAACGAGCGCCCCAGCCGTGTAAGCTGGCATCGGACTCTATCACTACATCCGGGGCAGAACCGAAGATGGCTCTTCCGTTCCATGCCTCCATGTGCGCCAACCACCACGCTAGTTCGTCCCTGGACTCCTCGTCTAATGTTATCCGAGATTCGTATGAATGACCGGAGCGAAGCCGTGATCCCTTGAGCCGTTGGAGTGCTCGGTAATGCAGGGGGCCTGGGAAAATTGCTTGAATAGAGGCCGCGAGAAGGCCGATAATTCTCGCCAGTTGTCTGACCGACAAATCTGGAACACGGAGGGCCCTCCGAATTTCCTTCTGGATGGCTTTCACCTTGGCATCCGGGAGGAACAGGAACTGCTGGATGGAATCTACTTGAAAACCCAGAAACTCTATGGACTGGGCAGGGACCAGGACCGACTTGCTCCAATTGATCAGAAATCCCAACTTCTGCAGAAGGTCGGTCGTCCATCCCAGGTGTGTGAGGAGATCCTCTCGTGACTGGGATAAAATCAAGATATCGTCCAGGTAGATAATGAGGCGAACCCCCCGGGTTCGGAGGAATGTCACCACGGGCTTCATGAGCTTGGTGAAGCACCAAGGGGCCGAGGAGAGACCGAAAGGCAGGCAGGTGAAGCGCCAACGACGCCCATGCCAGGTGAAGTGGAGATAATCCCGGAACTCCAAAGCGATGGGGACCGTAAAGTATGCGTCCTTCAGGTCTAGCTTGGCCAACCAGTCCGATTGACGTAGGAGGTCTCTGAGGCAGTGTATACCTTCCATCTGGAAGTGTTGGTAGCGTAGAAAAGCGTTGAGTGGGTGAAGATTTATGACAGGGCGAACTCCGCCTCCTTTCTTGGGCACTAGGAATAAATTGCTCGTAAAGCCTGGGGCGGCGAACGGCAACTCCTCTATAGCGCCCTTGGACAGCATCTCCACCACTTCCGTGGAAATCATCTCGTCTTGTTCCTGAGGGAGGGACAATTCTCTGGGGAAATAAAACTGGACAGGCATGGAAACAAACTCCAGACGGAAACCCCTTACACATTGTAAAACCCAAGCATCTGAGGTGATCTTTGCCCATTCTTGACAAAATAGGGCCAGTCTCCCCGCCACCCGAACTTGAGCGTGAGGGGAAGAAAGGGTACTCACCGTAAGGATGTCTGCTGGGGGTACCACCGCGGGGGTATCTGGATCCCCAGGCCCGACCTCTTGCCGGGAAGAAGGGAGGGGCCCTCTGTTCCTGAAATCCTCTCGAGGGAAAGAAGGAACCTCTGGTTGCGCGGAATGCGCCTCGGAAACCACGGCCGGGTGGACGGTTCCTGCTACGCCCGGCCCCTCCGAAAACCTTAGGCGCGAACACGCGCTTCATGTACGCCTGTGCCTTGTCAATAGCCGTAAAGGTCTTGACATAAGCACCCATATCCTTAACGAAGGACGTGCCAAACAGGAGACCCTCCTCAGTTGGATCAGGCTCCGCCACAGTCATAGCGGCCAATTTAGGGTCGATCTTCAGGAGGATCGCCTTGCGTCTTTCTGTAGACATGGCCGTATTGGCGTTCCCCAGTAAGCAAATAGCTCTTTGGACCCAACCAACTGCCACATCCACGTCCAGGACGGAGTCCCCGGTCCTGGCAGCATCCAAAAGCTCGTAAAGCTTGGAAAGGGGACCTAGGGTATCCAGGATCTTGTCCTGGCAGCTTTTAAGAGAGTGGTCAAGGCCCTTCTTGGGCTTCCATCCTGACTTATTCAGGAATTGAGCAATTTGCGGGTCAATGTCCGGGGTTTTGCAAGCCGCGCCCGGGAGGGACGGGCGTGGGCACTCGGCGCGCAATTTATTGCGGCCTTCCCTAGAAAGTGGCGTGCGGATACGCTTAGCCACATATTGGGCGATGTGATCTGGGGGAACCCACTCGGCGGACCGAGGATGACGTAGGTCGTCTGGGTCAAACAGGGGGTTGCCCTGCGGGTCAAGGATCGAGGTGTCACCCCCCGGGGGAGCAAGTGAGGGGCCCCGGGTATTGGCGGAGGACCCGGAGGGGTTCACGCCCGTAAGGGGCAAATCCTCGCCAGAATCATCATGATCAAAGGAGTCGTACTCCATAGCGTCGGACTCATCCTCCACACTCCGGTCGGTATCCGACCCAATATCATGGGCTCTAGCCCTTTTCCATAGTCTAGCCTTTTTAGCCCGGCCAGGGGCTCTTTTGCGCGTGGGGTGCGCGCTATCTGAGACCGCCTCAGGCGTGTCAGTCATGGCAGGTAAAACCTGCATCGAGGAGTGGGAGCCGACATGTTTGGACTTAGCCTTTGCCTTACGGGCTCCAGGCACAGTCTGAGCAGGGGAGAGGGCAGGGGTGGCCATGGGAGGTAAAATCAGAGAGTGCAGGGACTGGGAGAAATTAGAAGAGACAGCTCCCATGGCTGAGGCAATAGCCTTCTGAATGGAGGAAGCCATAGTGGCCTCTAACATGGCTTGAAACTCTTGGGAGGCCATGGCACCATCAGTACTATCTAATTGGAAGTCCCCTGGGGGACCAACAGGCCCATCACCCCTATCCTGCATGGTAGTGACAGTGACAGAATAGACAGTGAGAATTTAAAGTAAAATAATAATGCAATGGCAATTATATAGTTACCAAACTGACTACAAACAAAGCAGGCTGGATAACACCAGGGTGTTAGCTGGGAGAGAGAGGGAAGGGTTGATTAACCCACAAGGAAATTGAAAAAACAAACGTTTTGGCTGGTGTCCCCAGGGAGCAGGGCTACGAGGTGGCCGGTCGCACGGCAGCACTGGGAGGAATACAAAAGACCGCCCCCAAAATGGCCGCCGCACGAGGAAGGCACACGAGGAAAACACTCGGCGGGGGAAGGGGCTCGTGCACCCGCCCGCCGAGCCGACACGCTAACTGGAGTGAGGGAGGAGGAGAGAAGCGTGTACACCGCCGCGGTCGCGAGGAAATCGCGGCCGCGGCACAGCAGGTCGGGTCCCGTGCAGAAACACGGGTAGGAGAGGGGAGAGTGGAGGGGAGGGGTGGGGACCGCCCGGACGGGGCAGAGACACACCCGCGGGCCCAGAGGGGAGACACCAGCCGGGGAAAAACAAAATCAAAACATCAAACCAATATAAACAATAAGAAAACAAATAAGAGTAAAACAAACAGTATGAAAAATCATAAAATGAAACACACTGTAATACAAATTAAAATGGAATCACAATGCAAGCCAAAGATCAGAGAAACACTTATCTGTCTGAGGAAGCAGCAAAGAAAGAGGGGGATTGTGGGAGACACAAGACTTATATAGCTACTTCCTATACCCTGTGATTGGCTACCTGTTGTGCCTATACAGTTTTTTCTTCAGTTTTGATAATATTTATATTTCTCTTTCTTTGCTGCTGAGGAAATAAAGAAAGAGTTATGCATAATATGAGCCTCCGTGTCTTTAATAAAATCATGTATTTTTTCCAACAGAGCTGTTTTGGCATTCCCAGTTATCTTGTTAATTATCTGCAGTTCCCAATTCACTCAGTAACCCCAATAGCATTAGGGGATATGTTGTGGTTTGTGGAGGGGGGGGTCTTGATCAACTGGTGTCAGCTTACTTATGATTTAATCTTCACATTTTCACACTCATGTTTTATGAATGACAGGTCCGCCACTTGGGTATTGATGGAAACAATACCATATTTTGGACAGACATAACACTAAAAGCCGTACGTAAAGTAAATTGGAACATTACAGTCGTTTCTTCTAAAACATCACAGCCGTTTCTTCTAAAACATTGTAACCTTAGTTTTGCAATTCAGCCCTCAATTTTAATATTTTTAAATACGCTTTTCAAAGGATTTAATATTTTATTTAATTATTTTATTTAAATATTAACATAATATATATTTTATATATATATATATATACATATATATATAAAGTATAAGAAATATATACATTTGTCAGAATGTATCAAAATATTAAAATATTTTTTAGACTAATAAGTAATTTAGAGTTTATCCAAAAATATTAAATCATACCTAAATTTGCTAAAATTCTAAGTTTGTTCATTACTGTAACTTTATTTGCCCCCATATGCAATGTGTAAAGTCTGTTTATTTATTAGATCAGACTGTTTTGCTTTTGTGTATCATTCTGTTTAGTGAACTGTAACTTAATCTGTTAGTGTGTTACTGTTTGTGAGTTGGTATTTATAGATTGCTATAACAGGAAGGCAGTATTTATAGATATTCCTCTCCTCCCGCTGGAACGGTATTTTTTTTGAACATGTTATCAATTTTTGGGATCATTTTTGCTTTGTTTTCTTGGTGGGGTAGCATTGGATATATTTAGATTTCTAGTCCACTGGTAAGTTAGATTAGCTACAATTACAACCATCTATTACATTTAACGGGTTAGGTGACCACCTACCTGGAACATTTTGCTACTTATCCCACTACTATAAATTATGATATACTATTATAGCTAGACCTTCTGTATTTTCCCCAAAAGAGGCTTGAAGGAACATTCCAGATACCTCTCCTCCTTTTATTATTAGTTCTGCATTCCCTCTTATCGTAGATGTTTCCCTGCTCTCATCGTAATTAAGTTGTTGTGATGTGAGGAGGTGCTGGGCTCCGACCTACCTCAAGGGGTTAACTTGTTAACGAATGGTTTAACCCCAAAGTCTGACTCCTGTTAGCTCTTCCCCTTCACTTCCTTTGTTTGTCTGGACCAAAAGCTGGGCGCTGCTGATAGTTTGAGAGTCAACTGGTGCTCTCAGCCTGTCATTATCTCCCAAAATCACAAAATGTTTTATGAATGGGGAGTTACTGACAGGCTGGTGCCCTGGATCTCTTTGCACCACAACAGCTTCATTCTATAGAGGTTGTTATAGTGCCTGGAATGACCTGTTGAGCATCACATATGTGTCTTTTGACAAATGTTTATAGTAGACGTGTGCACAAATCCTGTCTAGCTGTACTGAACTAATCAAATGCTTCGTAATTGCCGCATGGATAAATTGATTTGTTCGTCAATACATGAGTGAATAGATAAGTGATTATCAGGCATTTGATTCATTCTGGTGCAGCTGAATGGCATTTGAGCACAAATCAATAAAAAGTGAGTCTAAATGTAAGCTAAAGCTAATGAATTTAGTTGTGGGAATCCTTGTGGTTTTATAGATACTAATTCTAGCAGTAGCCTTTAATACTCGACAGTGCAAAATGTAAAATGTTAGAGGCTGCATGTATCTTGTTAGATATAGGATGTAGCTTGTAACTTGAAACATTTAATTCTTCAGATAGGTCAAAGCTGGTAATTTGAAATGGAAGATAAAACCTGTATTTCTAGACATAGGATATGCTTTGTGGTTCTAGACGTAGGATGTAGCTTACGATTCTGCACATAGTGTATATCTTGAATTGCTAGTCATAGACTGGAGCTTGTTAACTAGATGTAAGATAAAGGTTGCGCTTCTAGATGTAGGGTGTAGCTCAGGATTCTATACATTGCACTGTGAGCCTTCAGGTTGGTCAAAGTTGCAATTCTAGTTGTAAGATCATGTGATTCTAGATGATGTGGTTAAGGATTCGATACATGGGCTATTGATTATAATCATGTAAACATTGTGCTAACATATTTACTAGGAAATGTATGATTAGTCTCAAATCTGATTACAAATATGCCACCCCACACCTTTTAAGCAATTAGACCTCTTTTCCGGCAGCATACAGGTCTAAGGATTGACTGAAAACGAGAAAAGGCAGGGAAACCAGGAGAACCTTCTGACAGACAGTTCTCCTGCTCTCTACCACAGGGCTATTTCCATAGAAAATATGTTTCTTGCTTGAGGGGTGTGGGGGTTAAATATTCTGATACCTATGTGCTGGCAGTGAAATGAGCATGTTGGCTTAATTAATTATGATTGCCCTGCTCAGAGAAGTGCCCCCAAGCAGGGCCAATTAGATCTCAAAGAGGGTGGCAGTGGAAGGTGGGTGTTACAATTGTGTAGTATTATTTATTTATTTATTTTGTAAATATGTTTTTATTTTTTTTGATATAGCAAATAAGATCAAACATGAAATAGTAGATCGGGAGACACGCAGGTCTCAAGTACAGTTACATTTAGTTATGTATTTGACATTACACCGTATTCCCTCGGGCTTGCAAGCCCTATTATCCTTATTTGCCTGTACAATCCGTATCCCCCTTATTTCCCACGCCTTTCTTCTTTCTTTTCTCCTTTCCTCCTCTCCTCCTTTTATTATTAGTTCTGCATTCCCTCTTATCGTAGATGTTTCCCTGCTCTCTAGGTGTTATGATTCTTTTACCAGGGTGTAAGGGCTATCTCTTTGTGCGATGCAGGTCCCTATCTCATGATTCCCTGTGGTCTGTCCGTGTGTTGGCGCTGTCACCTAGCGTTAGTTACATCCCACCCTCCGGGGCTTCTGTCTTTGTCTTATAGCATCTAATTTCCCATTGCGGGGCAGGTTGACCGTGTCACCCTTGGCGTCAGTCTTGTGCGTTCTATTCATGAGTGTTGTTTGGTGGCATATTTGTGTGTTGTTGTTGGCCTCTACGGTGTATTAAGTCTTTCCTATGTCCCTGGGTCTCCCTCCTCTTGTCCACTATTTCAGCTAGTGCGTGTTTGTCCTCGCTTCTGTTTGGCATGCCTTTCCTTGGTGGTCGCCTACCAAGCAACTTACGGTGCTCTCGTGGGTGACCGTGCCTAAATTGCTTGTGTTCGTCTCTTTGGAATCTAAGCTGGTGCTGGTACTAGAGCCGTGTATGTTTGTTTGGTAGTTCAAACTGGTACCGGTTTGAGTGACTCCTGTTTCTGTTCCAATCAGTGTGCGTTAGTATGTGTCTGTTTCTCCGGCTATACCTGTACTGTTGGTGTGACGTGGTGTCCTGTGGGATGTGGTGTCTTCTTGTTCCTTGTGTTGTGTTATTGTATTGTGTCCTGTTGTGTCTGTAGTAGGACTTCTCAGTCCTGGTATTGTTCTCTGTTTGTGTTTTGTTCCTTCCTGGGTTTGGCCCATATTGTGTTTACTGCAGTTTTTTTGTCCCTGGTTGGGTCAGGAGAAGAAGGAAAAAAAAAAAGGATGGGGGGGGGGGGAGAGGGTAGTGTACGGGTTGGTGCGGGGAGGGGGAATGAGGGGGTGGTTGCATGTTTGATGCATGAGGTCAACCCTCCCGTCGCGCCCGGGTCCCCCACCATCTCTCTCTCTCATGGTCACCATTGTGTGTCCAGTGGTGCGTCGCCGTCTACGTTACATATGCTAGCCAAGGTCTCCGTATGCCGCTCTTCTCTCCCCAGTAGTTCTGCTATTTTGGCTTCCGCTATTCGTATGTCGTCTACTTTGCGTTTCCATTGTTCTGTCGTGGGCGGGTCCTTTTTCTGTAGTATTATTTATTATTATTATTGGTATTTATATAGCGCCAACTAATTCTGCAGCACTTTACAATATTGAAGTATATTATAGTACCCACAGACCTCCAAGAATGGTGGTACTGGAGTGAGGGGTAGCATATTACTATAATATATATTTACAGGCTTAGGAGCTGTTGTATGTTAAGGTATTATTTGTTATCGTGTAATTTGTGTTTCTGGGTTTTAGGCGTACGTAGAGAAAAATAAGGTGTGCCAGCTGCTCATACCTCCTACTTTTTAAAACCCCTTGAAGCCATGCAATGTCTAAACCCAACTGGGCCTGCTTGGAAACTGGGATCACTGAGCATCATTGAGATCCCAGCATGCAAAGTGATGTTACTGACAGCAGTGCGATTGCTGACAGCCAATTACATTAGAGTAGATTGTTCATCTCACCTCCATGCCTCCAGCTGAGCTCTGCATGTGGGGCTCACAGGGAGGGGTTGACGTGAGGTTGCGACGTGACGAATCACGCGCTGGTTCCTGGAATTTCCAGGTTCTGAAGACTGATACGGTGACTGGAGAGGTGAGTAAGTTATTGGTAATATCGGTAAATTACAAGACCGATTAACAGAAATATCCCGAATAGCATTGGCAGAAGCGATAATTGGTCTATACCAGGTGGAGTCATTACAGCTCTGCCTACCACAACTCTGCACTATACCACAACTGATCCATCAGGACGGTGGGCCCTATAGCTTACCCTGCTTGTGTACCATACAATGGAAACACACTTAGCATGGAAAAAGTTGTGATTTCAGACATAGATTAAAGCTTGCTTTGCTACAGATAGGACTATCTTTATGATTCTAGATTTAGGGTGAAGTTTGTGATTATTGTTGTAGAACAGTAGGCATTTGACACAGGATGTCTGCGGTCAATCTGTGCCCCAATACACTCCTATACAGCCATCATGAAATGATGAAGTGGCCAGTGATTAGAAGTTAAAACTGCACATTGCCAAATTATTTTTTTCACTACTCATTGCTTTGGAACAAAGATTGGAACTTTAAACAAACTTTTTAACTCCTTTGTTAAACGGACAACACTGTGAAAGGTGTAATGTATTGTACACAATGTAACTTTTAAAGGGACAGTGTCAGGAATACAAACGATAAACTCCCAATAGGAAAGCATTGAAAGGCTATTGCGCATGCATGGCAAAACACTGCACTGCAACAATCAGCATCTCCTTATAGAAATGCATTAAATCAATGAATCTCTGTGGGCAGCATTCAGTGACTCCAAGCAAAGCGTGGAGAAGCTGAATACCAATGCTGCACACTTTGCAGCATTGGGCTGTGAAGCACCTCTAGTGGCCGTCTAAGTGACTGCACATAGAGGTGTTACTAGCAGCAATGTAAACACTGCCTAGTTTTCTCATTTAAAGTACTTGGCCTGCAGGTACAGGCTACAAACACCAGAACCACTACATTAAACTGTAGTGGTTCTAGTTACTATAGTGTCCCTTTAAGAGCAGAGTAGTTTAGCATTGTTAAACTACTGTGTTTATATTATACTACTGTTCTCCCTTGCCTGCAGAGTAATTATGTCACTATTAGTCAATGTTTTCTATTTAACAAACAGCAGATACATTTCATATTGTTGCTTTGATACTTCAGAGGTTTTAGATAGTCGATGAACTTGGAGGTGATGCGTATATACTGAGTAAGTGGAATAACTCATGCTATCTACTGAGCTCATGCTGCTTAGGAAACCATACCATCTTATGATCTTCAGCCAGCTTGTGAACAGCAGTATTGGCAGAAGATAGCAGAAATTGTAGGTTATTAATTGTTGACTGTTTTTTAACATAGTAAAGGAAAACGGTTTGCGTACTATGCGAACTGATAGGTGAATCAAGTAACTCATTAAGCTGTTAATTTGCATATAAGGTGCTTAGTGATGTCACTTAGTGGCATGCCCAATCATTTTTGTCCCTTTGATCTCTGCATTCCTTTGCACATTAAGGACTGAGATGGCAAAATGTATTTTAGCTTGAGAAAATGAAAATTTTTAGAATATAGATGTGTTAAGTAATGTTTCTTCCCTGAATACGGCTTTCTGTTTTGTCAGATCGTTGAGTCTCCTTCTGTGTCCCTGATTTCGGTAAGTATTCTGACTATTCTCTGGTACGTTAAGTCCAGCCATTCTAAGGCCCGGTAAGCCGTTACCTTTAGCCCTAGGTGTGATATAATTCTACGTGCTGGATCAACTAGTAATCCTGACAGGGAATATGATAGAATCATTTAAATTCATAAAGGGAATCAACACCGTAAAGGAGGAGACTATATTTAAAAAAAGAAAAACTACCACAACAAGAGGACATAGTCTTAAATTAGAGGAGTAAAGGTTTAAAAATGTCACGAAGTATGTCTTTACTGAGAGGGTAGTGGATGCATGGAATAACCTTCCAGCTGAGGTGGTAGAGATTAGCACAGTGAAGGTGTTTAAGCATGTGTGGGATAGGCATAAGGCAATCCTAGCTATAAGATAAGGCCAGGGACTAATGAAAGTATTTAGAAAATTGGGCAGACTAGATGGGCCAAATGGTTCTTATCTGCCGTCACATTATATGTTTCTTACTATAGATCTGGTTTTATGCCAAACTGTGACTAATTATTTTAAAGTTGATACATTTACAGATTACATCAGTGGAAATGTATCATTTGAAAAGTTCTCAGCATATATACATCAAAAGGCAAACACAGCAAAAATGATAAACAAATATAACATGTAAAATATTTTGAGGAGAAGCTATGTGGCTACTAGAGGCTGACTATATTCTACTGTTTATATCCTTGATACACAGATGTAGGTCTGGTAGAGAGATTGAGGTCACAGAATGACTAAATGTGTATGTAAATGGTATCAATATATGCATTTGATGTGTCATTGGTTTTATGTTGGAAAATATATTTTAAGAACAATATGAAAACTGTAACATGTTTCTCGAAGGCTTAACGAGGACACATATATCTCAACATTGGCCTAGCATTAACTGCTGAAAAAATAGAGACATTTTGATTACTAACATTTACCGAATCCTAGCCAACTGATTGAATATCTCAGGAAGTGAATTATGTATCACGTGCTCTAGCCTTCCAAATGTCCTTGCTGAAATAGAGGTTTAAAGGACCACTATAGTGCCAGGAAAACATACCCTCAGGGTCCCCCTCTCGCCTGGCTGGATGGAGAGGAAGGTAAACTTACCTCTTTCTCCAGCGCCAGGCGGGGAGCTGTCCTCCTCCTCTCCTCCCTCTTCTCCTCCTCTTCGGCTGAATGCGCATGTGCGGCAGGAGCCGCGCGCGCATTCAGCCAGTCCATAGGAAAGCATTCATAATGCTTTCTTATGGACGCTGGCGTCTTCTCACTGTGATTTTCACAGTGAGAAACGCGGAAGCCCTCTAGCGGCTGTCAATGAGACAGCCACTAGAGGCTGAATTAACCCTAACATAAACATAGCAGTTTCTCTGAAACTGCTATGGTTATAGAAAAAAGGGTTAACCCTAGATGGGCCAGGCACCCAGACCACCTCATTAAGCTGAAGTGGTCTGGGTGCCTATAGTGGTCCTTTAATAGAGGCCAGCAGGAGCTCTGCAGAACTGCAATGTACTGTTATGAATAATACAGTTCTAACTAAGTTCTTATATAATCATTTTCCCTTTGGTTATGTTGTATAGAATATGTTTAAATTGTATTTCTAGTTATTTTGTACTGTGTGTATGTGTGTTCTTATCTAAATAGTTATATTTATTTTATAATTTATTGTTATTTATTATAGTCATCCTCGTCACAGTTTGGGAACCGCTGCAATAAAGTGTTGCTGTCAAAGAGGAATTGTTATTTTTCTGGAAACTGCCTCCTTGAGTAAAACATTGAAAATCACCTCTAACTTATGTTAAAACCTATAACCTATAACTTATGTTAAAAAAACTAATGTGATGTTCTATTTTCTTTTAAAGTTATATTAAAGATTTAGCAGATGACATCATAATCCATGTCTGTCTGAACACAGGCACAGCACTCTATGCAAATGAGGAGAAATTGATACATTAATTTCTCCCCTTTTGTAGTAGAGCTCTCTCTTTTTTGTTTTCACTTCACTTGGTAGCACTTAAATTTAGTATGCTCTAGTTTATTTTTCTTTCGTTTTAGGCAGGGAGACTGGTTCAGGTAGGCATTAGCGGTTAGTCCACGGTGTTAAGGTAACACAGGGATAGATTCTTTTCAGTAGCCTTTTTTGGTTTATGGTTATTGAGGCTCAGTTCCTCCATCTTCCTCCCTGTGATTTTTACCTTTAGCCATACCTGCCGCTAGTATACACGCTGGGAGTGTGTGGAGCTAGGGGTTCTGACATTATTTGGATTTTTTTAGACACTTTGTGTGTCTGTCTAGTTGGACCTCAGCTCGTTTGTACATATACCTTACCAGCGTAAATCTCCATCTACACTCATTTTTTACCCGCTATTCTTTCATCCTTAGAAGTATTAAAGGTAGGGTATCCTCTCCTTCTTATTGTTACTTTCTCCTCAGGGCCTTCACTGGTCCGCTACATATATATTATTTCCTTTCGTATTTCAACATGTTAAACACTGGGATCTATATAGTTATATGCTATATAACTGATGATAAATATAATTCAAGTCAATGACAAGATGATTGTTTTGACGAAAATCGAGTTTAAAACACTTTCAGGCATATATTCACTACAGTGGGATTTCAAAGTGTACATCTAATTTAAGGTAAACATTGCAGAACTAGTAAAATTCTGCCAGTCCACAATGTGTTTAGTTCAACTACTTTGGCCTTTAATTTAAAATCTACTTTGAATTTACGCTGAATTCCCTAAAATTCGCACTTAAGTGAATAACCCGGTAAAAATTCTAGCTTTTTTTGTTATTGCTTACCATGCAAAAATACAAGTACATTTCATATGTGATAAATGCTGCCCAAAAATCATTCTCACAATCTTATCTGTTGTTATATAAAGAGATTTGCTACTTATGTGTTCAGAGACTTACCTTAATATATAACTTTGTTTTTTCAGGATTGTAGCATTAACGCGTTAAGGCCAATTTTGGTTTGTGTCCTAATAACAATCTGTTGTTTTAAGATTTTGTTCTAAAGTGGAATGTCTCACTCCATTACAAAAGTACAGCTTACTGGAGTTACCAGCATTAAATAAGCTGGACATTCCACGCTGGAATATTTTTGTTCAACGGCAACATTTTACATTTGGTCCTTAATGAGTTAAGATTACTCGCTCAGGACAGTTTTGACTCAAATCTTGTGTATTTTCTTGTAAACGTTAGATCTCCTCCCTTCTTCATGTTTTAGTTGGCATCAAGGATGTGTAAGAAATTAATGAAGATGTGATACGTGAATGAGGAGGAAGAGCTATCTTGCAGATCAGATCAAGACAGATAAACTAGTTACCGTCACTGTTCTGATTTCCTTTTACCAAAATGTTCTATTTAAGTAGTACGTACTGAAAGGAAGAGTGCAACATAAGTAAAGTAAAATACACTTACCTCTGCTGTACTTCCAAATGGCTGGCACATCTGTCTAAACAGTATGTAGTACACGCTCACATTTGAGCTTGTGTATCGAGCTCATTCCTTCCATGATGTTTCATGTGAGCATCTGCCCTCACAGGCACAGCGTAATGCAGGTCTGAATGATTTTATCAGATGTTAGTTATATAAAGCTGCATACTGCTAAAAATCTAAAAAAAATTTTTAGTTAAATGATGGTTTTGTGCAGTTACAATGACATTTTTTTAAACTTTTTTTACTGAAGTAATTTTTATTTTTCTGATTAAAAAGGTGTCACCCTAAGGGGAGGGAGGGGCCAGAAAATAGGGGTGATGGGTCCAGACACGAGGACCAGAGTACCACACCAGATAAAGGGATGCTGATGTCACTCAAGGAGACGTGCCCTTCGTGGCTGTCAACCCACAGTGACCACGTGCTGTTAACCTCCAAACTGCTAAACAAGAGCACTGTCAGAGTCATTATATATATTATATACTACAGATTTTGCAACACGAAAATTGATCTGGATGTATTGTTCTATTCCTTTCTCAATCAATCTATATTTTATCAACGAGTACCGCACAAAATACATCAGCTTCACATTATAACAATTTTCTATATCAACTAACAACTCGCAGCATACTGTAAACTGACATACACCATTCCTGTTTTGTCCTATGATACCGTTCACGTTATGATATGAATACTGCATTATATTACCCATGTTATTGAAAATTATTAATAAAACTACTTGAATTGAAAAAAAATACATTTAAAAATAATAAAATCAGATATAATTCACACACACAAAAAAAGTTCTCACCCTTTTCCTTTATCACTGTCTGTCACAACTGAGATTTTTACGCAAACCGATAGCTAATTAGCAGATAGATAAAGTAAAGTTGATCCAGCAGGGAAGGTGAGGTGGATGTATGATGTAAGAAAATGTTCTGAAGTCTAGATAACTCCAAGGTGAACTGGTAGCTCATGGAAATGGGTACAATGATAGTGGTAATTTACAGTGAGGGAAAAAAGTATTTGATCCCCTGCTGATTTTGAACATTTGCCCATTGACAAAGAAATGATCAGTCTATAATTTTAATGGTAGATGTATTTTAACAGTGAGAGACAGAATAACCAAAACATAAATAAATCCAGAGAAAGGCATGTCAAAAAAGTTATACATTGATTTGCATGTCAATGAGTGAAATAAATATTTGATCCCCTATCAATCAGCAAGATTTCTGGCTCCCAGGTGTCTTTTAAACAGGTAACCAGCTGAGATTAGGAGCACTCTCTTAAAGGGAGTGCTTTTAATCTCAGCTCGTGACCTGTATAACAGACACCTGTCCACAGAAGCAATCAATCAGATTCCAAACTCTCCACCATGGGCAAGACCAAAGAGGATGTCAGGTACAAGTTTGTAGACATACACAAGGCTGGAATGGGTTACAAGATCAATTGCCAAGCAGCCTAGTGAGACGGTGACAACAGTTGGTGCAATTATCCGCAAATGGAAGAAACACAAAATAACTATCAGTCTCCCTCGGTCTGGTGCTCCATGCAAGATCTCACCTCGTGGAGTTTCAATGATCATGGTGAGAAATCAGCCCAGAACTACACGGTAGGATCTTGTTAATGATCTCAAGGCAGCTGGGACCAGAGTCACCTAGAAAACAATTGGTAGCACACTATGCTGTGAAGGACTGAAATCCTGCAGCGCCCGCCAGGTACACCTGCTCAAGAAAGCACATGTACAGGTCCGTCTGAAGTTTGCCCATGAACATCTGAATGATTCAGAGGAGAGCTGGGTGAAAGTGTTTTCGTCAGATGAGACCAAAATCAAGCTCTTTGGCATCAACTCAACACGCCGTGTTTGGAGGAAGTGGAATGCTGCCACATATAGTTTTGGTCAGAGCACTATGGGGTATTAAGCTATCTTCATCACCCTACCATCAGTTCCTGGGACTATCAACCACCCCTTTGGTTATGTGTTCCTGAGCGTGTCCTACAGCTAATGGGTCCTTTGGTAGCTTGCGTAGTTGTGCTCCCTCAAGGTGTGTGCCAGGCTGGACTAGGGCAGTTCAGGGGACTTCGTGTGACGACCCCAGCTTCCTGTATGCATCATTATGGGTCCGTGAGCACTGCTGGTGAGTGTGTGGTCATTCTGGAAGTGGGCCATCTCCTCTAGCCTACCCTAAAAGGGAGAGGGGGATGGTGGGTGCACTTATGTTTGTGGGTCGTTCCAAGAAACCCGATAGGCAGGGATGAATGGTTACCGTATTTGTTGTACATATTTGATCTGATGCGTTCCTATTACAGGGCAGTTTCCTTTTGCTGGGGTGTTCATGCCCCATCCTAATAAGTGCGTTTATGTGTTAAAAATTATAAGTGAAAATTAAAGAAATGTTTAGTAGTAGGGTAAGAGGGAAAGAAGTGGAGGAAAGAAGAGTTGTCGCTCGCCTCGGATGCAGTTCGAATTGGGGGAGTGAGAGGAGGTATAAATGGCCATGCCCCAGAGAGTCGCCCTCCCTCCCAGGGTGTCCCCCCACAGGCTGCTTATCTCTAGTTGCTCTGAGACACGAATGTATACCATGGTCGCCACTTTTCTGCGTGTCTGTCTCTCCTCCCAAGAAGTGAAGCCTGGATCGCCTCCGCCCCCTGAATGTCCTCCACCCTGCGAATCCATTCTTCCAGTCGGGGCGTCTCCGCCCGTTTCCAGTATAGCGGGATCAAAGCTTTGGCTGCATTAAGTAGATGACGTAAAATTGATTTCTTGTATGCGGCAATCGACATTGTTGAAATATGTAGAAGGGGTAGTGTTGCCGCCCACTCGGGTGTTTCACCCAAAATCTCTGCTATTTTCTCTCGGATCATCTCCCAGTATGGGACTATGAGGCGACAATCCCACCATATGTGTATTATCGTGCCTCTTTCCTCGAGACATCTCCAGCATGTCGGTGGTATTGTAGGGAAAATTCTGTGGAGTAATATCGGTGTCTTGTACCAAAGTGCGATTAATTTGTAATTCGTCTCTTGGTAGTGGGTGCTAATGGAGCTTTTGTGTTGCCAGAATAGTGCGCCCTCCCATTGTTGGGGGGTAAAGGTGGTATCCATCAGAGTCTCCCATTGTCTACGGAAGGTGTTGTTTTCCGCTAGGTTACCCACCAGGAGATGTTGGTATAAGGTGGATACGGTTTTGTCTAGCGAGGAGCCACGTTCACATCTCGTTTCAAACCAGGTAAGGTCCCTGTGTAGTTTTTCTTTATTGCTCATGGTGTTGTAGTAGTGGCGGACCTGTATATACCGGAGCGTTACCAAGGGTGTAAGAGGTGTTTCTCCTAGCAGGGAGTTTAAAGTTCGCATGTTGCCATCCTGCAGAACCGTGGAGATGGGTACGTATTCGCGGCCCTCCGCGAATGGCCATGCCGTCGCCGGGAAGCCCCCTCCTATTGTTGGGTTGTAAGTGATGGGAAGCAGCGGACTTGGTACAGGGGAGATATGGGGTTGATCTCTCATGTGGGCCCAGCTGGTCAGCGTCTGAGCTATAATCCCTGTTGACTCTCCTCCAACCCTTGTTCCACGACCCCCTGTCCATATAGCTGACTTTAAACGGGCTTCTCGTCCTTCTCTGGTTAGGGCTACCCATTGTTTCGGGTGTATATCATTGTGCCATTCTAATATCCGTTGGAGGACTGTAGCTTGATGATATCGTTTGAAATCTGGTAGTGCCAGTCCTCCCCGACATCTCGGCAGGCAAAGCAAATCATGTCGAAGCCTTGGCCTCTCCCCTTTCCAAACATAACGTTTAACCGCTGATCGTATCGAGTTGAAAAAATGTGTGGGTATAGCTAGTGGGAGCGTCTGAAACGAGTATAGGAGTCTGGGTAGGATGTTCATTTTGAGAACTGCTATTCTCCCGATCCATGAGATATGTGGGTACGTCCATTTCCCCAGGTCTGCCAGGATCGTCTTCAGTAGTGGGTCGAAGTTCAAGGCGTAGAGGTCTTTCGGGTTCGATGTGATCCAGATCCCTAAATATCTCATCTTGCAGGGGCACCATCGGAATGGAAATAGGGGATCTAGGGCCCTGTATTCAGTGTCGGGTATAGTGATGTTGAGCACCTCGCATTTGGACAAGTTAAGTTTAAAACCTGAAATTCTACCAAAATGCTCAAATGTTTCCAGCAGGCATGGCATTGTGATTCGGGGTGAGGTGATAAAAAATAACAAGTCATCCGCGTAGGTGGCCACTTTATGTTCCACCCCTTCCCAGGGGTATCCCCGAATGTCAGGGTTGTTACGTACAGTTTGGAGTAAGGGTTCCAGGGACATAGCAAATAGCAACGGGGATAGTGGGCAGCCCTGCCTCGTGCCATTGGAAATCGTAAAGGCAGGGGTTAGGGCCCCATTGACTCGAACTGCGGCCTGTGGTTTGTGATATAGAGCCTGAATCCAGGTGAGGAGCCTGTGTCCAACTCCCATTTTGGTGAGGGTCGCAAGCATATATCTCCACCTCACTCGGTCAAACGCCTTTTCGGCATCTGTAGAGAGGAGGAGAAGCGGTCGCTTAGTCGTCCGTGCCTCATGTTGTATTGCGAATGCTCTCAGAGTGCTGTCACGTGCTTCCCGACCAGGTATGAATCCTGTTTGGTCCACGTGGATGAGGTCCGGTAGGACAGAACGGAGTCTAGTAGCTAAGGCTTTAGTGAATAATTTAGCATCCACATTCAACAAAGATATTGGGCGGTAGCTTCCGCATGCCTTCGGATCCTTTCCGGGTTTGAGGAGCACTGTTATTATGGCCGCCTGAGATTCCGCTCCGAAGTTCTCCCTGGTGGCGACCGCGTTAATGGCTTTCGTGAACCAAGGCATTAAAATGGAGGAAAATGTTTTATAATACCCAACTTCACGGGGGGTGGTTTTCCTGAGACACCTCTGGTCTCAGCGGTGCAGCCTGCTCACGCGGGCGACTAACTATCTTCTTTTTCTCCTCTCTCACTTTCCACTGAGTTGTCTCCTCGTCCTCTACTCTGCTTACCCTCACCTTATCTATCTCTGAACTTAGACTGAACCCCTTGTATAGGTCTCTACCTGACCTGCAACGGAGGGTCATGCCTTCCCCAGGTGTTACCCCGCCACGGCTGGAGGGGAGGGGGTGGAGAGTAGCGCAATGGACACAGATGGCGGACCCGGAGCGCCTTATGCCTATCGCCCCGCTCCTCTGTCTGTCCTCACCCTCAACTGCAGAGGCTTGAATATACCAGAACGACGGACCCACCTGCTGCGGGAATTAAAAAAAACATCGCATATCGGTTGCACTTCTACAAGAAACCCACTTTAGAAAGGATGCTGCCCCCCGACTACATAATAGAAACTACCCGTCGAATTACTTTTGTGATCACCCATTAGCGCGAAAGGCTGGAGTGGCAATCCTAATGGCGGCAGACCTGGAATTCCAACAGCTAGATACATTACATGACCCGCAGGGACGCTATCTCTTTGTAAAAGGAACAATTGCAGGTATGCTTTACACCTTTGCTACAGCTTACGTGCCTAACAGACGACAGGCCCAGTTCCTCAGAGGAATGATAAACAAACTAAACGGCTTCTCTGAAGGAACACTGGTTCTAGGGGGAGACTTCAATGCTCCCCTGGACCCCATCATGGACTCCTCAACGGGACACAGCAGTATCTCGCAACTCAACATACGCTCTATGAAGAGGTCACTGGGGGACATGGATCTGGTAGACTGTTGGAGGACCCTACACCCCTCTACCAAAGACTTCACATATTACTCGGCGCTACACGATCGATACTCCCGTATTGATTATATCTTCATTCGTCAAATAGGCCTTCAACGGCTGATATCTGCCAAAATGGACCCTGCAACTTGGTCAGACCATGGTGCTGTTACTATAGAACTCGAATCACCCCTCTTTCGACCTTCCACGTGGTCGTGGAGGCTGAATGAAGCTCTCCTTCTGGAACCTGAGACGCGAATGCAGATCTCCCAGGCGCTGGAACAATACTTCCGAGATAACGACACGCCAGATACATCCCCGATTTCAATATGGGAAGCCCACAAGAGCGTCATTAGAGGCACACTTATTCAAATAGCCTCCTGGAAGAAAAAGGTAGCCACACGCGAAATGACAGACCTCTATAGGTCAATCTCGGAACTGGAACAACGGCACAAACGATCTCGCCTACTGGAGACATACGGGGAACTGACGCAGGCAAGGAGACGACTGAAGGACCTCCTTACGAAGCGACACCTAAGATCTCTACAGTACTCCAAGGGGTTCTTCTATGCCCACGCTAATAAAGGGGGGAAATATCTAGCACGCCTTCTGAAAGGCAACACCCCTCGCACACAGGTCCGCAGCATAACCCTCACATCAGGCGCCACGACGATCTTTCCAAACGAGATCGCAGAAGAGTTTAGGAAATACTACCACTCACTGTATAATATTCATGCTCACGACGGTCCCAACAATCAAGATGCAGAGGACGCCCGGATACGAAACTACCTACAAGAATCCATCACGAGAACTATCGCTCCAGATGTGGCGGAGACGCTGGACAACCTAATTTCCGAGGAGGAACTCTCAGCGGCCCTGAAGTCATCCAAGGCGGGTAAAGCTCCGGGGCCGGATGGCTTTTCAGTTGGGTAGATGGCATATTCTTTGAATACCTGTCTGCTCTAGGTTTCTGAAATCCCTGGGGGCCATACTTGGGGGGAAGGCTCTGTGGCGTAAGTAGGGCATAAGGGGGGATGATGAGTGTGACAGAACCATCTGTCTGTTTATTGCTGGTGGATTCGTCTATTTCTGCCCCCTTTCGTGTAAATGGCTGTTTCTATAGCCCAGCCATACGAATGACTGTTTTTTCCCGAACAAACCTACCGAACGGACGGCCACCCAAGAGAGAAGTGTGCTGCTGGTTAACCTATTGATCCCAATTAGAATGTTGTGGTTAACCGCAGACACTTCTCAATTAAACGAATTCAGGGTGGTCGTCGTTCGTATGTCGACCACGAGGCAGCGGCCATTTTAAACCACGCGAAAGCCCAGCGGTGTTTGGCTCTATTTCTATGGAACTAAAAACTGACACTTTTTCTGCCAAACACCGCTGAAACAACGGAACGCCTGGCTGCCTCCACGAAAGCATACGAATACCGGCCGTTTGGGAGGTTTGAAGCATACGAAAGGACTTAACCCAGATAGCCTTCCCATGGAGTCATTCGTATACCGAAGGACTGTAAGAACTTTGACTCCATGGCGATTGAACTATGTGTGTGGGATCTGAGCGCTATTCGCTAATAATATGCACTCAGATCCAGGCTATCTGGGGATATGTGATACGAATGGGAAATGTTCGGTTATTTTAAAGTTATGTATTTTTATGTCTTTTATGATTTTATATTTAAAATGGCGACTGGCTTTGTCCTGGAGATAATTGAGTTACTTGGTAATTATCTCCAGGGCAGAGGGGAGGGAATCATAGTGCATTGTGGGTAAAAACTGTGTCTATGTGTCTGGAATGTCCCCATATCTGTCTGTCATTTAAGTCTCCCATTTGGTCCCCTAGGGGAGTGTCCACCAAGTGCATTTAGAGACTGCTGGATGGAACCGAAAGCCGCTTGGTGGATATTATTGTTCGGCGGCTAGCAGCAGTTCGTGGAGTTCCGTTCGGGAGGTTGGAGCCTTTCACTGATCCCGGAGATTGCTGCTTCCCCTGAGTTTGGTTCGTGCACTACGGTTATGGAACGGAGATTATTGGTACTGCAGCAGGGGAAAGTCGACTAAACGGCGGCTTTATTTAAAGACACTGGGGGTGTCTTAACAATTGGTGGCAAGCGACGGGATGAAACCCACAGCACTGGAGGTCAGCTACAAGACATGCCGTACGAGGAATTCAGGCGTGCTACACTTAAGGATATATTGGAACGCCGAGGAAGGTCAGCAAGCAATTTAAAAAGAGAGAAATTATTGCTTTACTACTGGAGATGGATGCAGCTCCGGGAATGGAGAGAGCTAATGGAGAGAGCTAATGTGCCCAGTATTTTGAAGTTAACACCCGAGGAAATACAATTTAACCGGGCAGTGCAAATAAGGCTGGCACATTTTGGCCCCAACCCCTCAGCAGACATCGTGGAGCGTGTGCAGGCAGCAGTAATGGCACACCAGGCGCTCCGGGAAAGAGGAGCTACAGCAGCAGAGGTACCCAATAACAATTTTGCTAGAAAGAAGGTACCCTTTGCTGCATTTAAAATTTTTGTGGAGACAGAGGGAGAGATTGATGGGTTCCTGGCGGACTTCGAGAGGCAATGTGCCCTACACCAGGTACCCGCAGATGAATGGGTCACCATTCTCTCTGGGAAATTATCCGGCCGGGCTAGTGAAGCGTTTCGGGCCATCCCAGAGGAGGAGATCACCAGCTACCGGGCTGTGAAGGATGCACTCCTAGCCAGGTATGCGGTGACCCCAGAAGCTTACAGACGGCGATTTAGAGAAACCAACAAGCAGGTTGGTGACTCTTATGTGGAGTGGGCCTGCAGAGTTCATCGTACCGCAGCCCACTGGATGGCAGGATGCCAAGCGGTAACTGGGGAGGAAGTGCTACAAGTGTTCTTGCTGGAGCACTGCTTTGATAGACTACCTGCTCTGGTCCGGGAGGGGGTCAGAGATAGAAAACCCTCTACCCTACCCGAGGCTGCTCGTCTGGCAGACGAATACACGGACGCCCACAAATTGGATAGTACAGCTGCCAAAGTCCCTGCCAGACTGGAGTATCGACCAGCAGTAACACCAGCTCCTTCAGCATACCAACCCCCAGTACACCGCACCCCAGCCGTACCGCCAGCTAATAACTATGTGCAACCCTCTCGGTTCAATGCCAGGGACTATTCGCAACCAATCCGGTGCTTTGGGTGCAAACAGTTGGGGCACAAGCGACCGAAATGCCCATTGAACAGCGCCAATCAGGCCCAGTCGTGGAGGAGACCAGCCAGCGGGAACCAGCGGCCACCTCAACCTGCAAATCACTGTATTGAGCAGGAGGAGTTCTGGGGCATTCTCCACGAGGCCGACCCAGTGCAAGCAGCTCATCAGGACAACCGCCAGCAACATCGGCAAACCGTGAAGCTGAATGGCAGAGTGGTAAATGGGCTGAGAGACACAGGAGCCACTATGACACTGCTCCAAAAGAACTTGGTCTCGGAGCATCAGCACACTGGGGACACTGTGGCGGTGAGGGTAGCAGGGGGTGCCGTGTTTCGTGTACCTGTTGCCCGGGTACATTTGGATTGGGGAGTGGGCGCTAGACACGTGGATGTGGGGGTTATGAAAGACTTGCCCGCTGATGTCCTCCTTGGGAATGATTTGGCCCCGTTGGTTTCAGCCTATGCCCCGATGGGCCCTGCGGATGTTAACCCAGTGACTACGTGCCCAGACCCGTGCTGCTGGAACCGGCCCACCTGCTGATGAGACCCAGGTAAGACCCTCTTCCCCGACTGGTACCTTAGATCAGGCCCCCTTAAGCTGGGATTCCCCAGGGGAGTTTGGGAGGGAAACCCGGGCAGACCCGACTCTCCAGAAATACCAAGATAGGGAGATGCTGGAGAGGAAGGAGTAGATGGGGAGCAGTATGAGTGGGTGGGGGACAGGTTATATAGGTTCCCTAAGCCTTCCCAGAAGAGTGTTGCCCCTCCGGCGAATCGACAGTTAGTGGTACCTGCAAAGTACCGGCAGGAGATTCTGCGGATAGGGCATGATGTTCAGTTAGCTGGACATCTGGGGTCCCGCCGCACAGCCTATAGGATCTCACAGAACTTCTTTTGGCCAAACTTTAACCAGGCTGTGCGGATGTATTGCAGTACGTGTGACACGTGTCAACGGGTAGGAAAGCGGGGGGACCACCCTGAGGCCAGGCTATTATCGATGCCTATTATAGGGGAGCCCTTTGCCCGCATAGCTGTTGACATTGTGGTTCCACTGGCCAGGGCTAGTCCATCAGGTAAGAAATACGTTCTTACCGTGGTGGACTATGCCACTCGCTATCCAGAGGCAGTAGCGCTGTCTAATATAGAGGCAGAGACGGTTGCTGATGCCCTGGTTAGAATTTTTACTAGGGTCGGGTTCCCTAAGGAGATCCTCTCCGACCAGGGAACCCAATTCACCTCTGTGCTCACCCAGCAGCTGTGGAAGGTGTGTGGCAGTAAGCCGTTACTTAGCTCACCCTACCACCCACAGACTAACGGTCTCTGTGAGTGCTTTAACAGTGCATTTTTGCTTTTATACTAATATTTCAGACCCCGTATAATATACTGCAAGATAAGAAATGCTGTATTTTATCTAAAACGTAAAATTTCCCATGATAATTGCATTATAGGGAAGTGCCCATTGGGACCCAGGTAAGTTTAAGACTGTTTGACTACTTACTCTAGGAGGGCGCCATGGCACTTCTGGAGATGTTGAGATCATGGTGCTTGGAGCTTTCCTGAAATTTGTGAACTTGGGAACTTCTTTTAACTCGTGGGAGTATTGTCAGTCAGGGCATGGCTTTAGGGGAAATATACAGAGCGCTTAAACTAAGTGGGAGGACCAAGAATGGCTGAGAAATTTTCAGAATTTCTTATCTAAAAGAGACTTCAGAACAGAATAAACGGCTACAAATAAGTCGTTCTGAGGTTATTGTTGTAGCACGGAGACTGCAGTCTGAGAAATGAGAAACAAACATTGAAGGTTTGTGCATTTATTCCCTCAAACTCTTGTAGAGAGTATGAAAAAATGGATGTATGTCCTAGATAAGTGCTATGTTTAAAATCCAATCCATGTATTCCCGGCCCAACCATGTGTAAAGTCATATTGACCTTAAAGGAATTTTCTGTCTGGTCATCAAATCGTACATTTATTCTTATGAATCAAATGTTGGACTTTTTACAAAGTTGAAAAATTTAGTAAATGGTTTACAGTATGTCAGTATTAGTAAACATGTGGAGATTAGAATATGATTAAAGGAGCACTATAGTCCCAGAAAAACAAACTTGTTTTCCTGGCACTATAGGGTCATTAGGTCCCCCACACTGTCAGGGACCCTCTCCCGCTGGGCTGAAGGGGTTAAAACCGTTCTCCAGCACCAGGCTCCCTCTGTGCTGGGGAACTCTCCTCTCCCTGCCAACATCAGCTCCAAATGCACATGCGCGGCAAGAGCCGTGCGCGCATTCATGCAGTCCATAGGAAAGCATTACTCAGTGCTTTCCTATGGACGTCCAACGTCTTCTCTCTGTGATTTTCACAGTGAGAATCGCGGAAGCGCCTCTAATGGCTGTCTGTGAGACAGCCACTAGAGGCTGCATTAACCCTCAGTGTAAACATAGCAGTTTCTCTGAAACTGCTATGTTTTCAGCTGTAGGGTTAAAACTAGAGGGACCTGGTACCCAGACCACTTCATTGAGCTGAAGTGGTCTGGGTGCCTGAAGAGGTCCTTTAAACACTATCCTTTGAGAGTTTGGATTAATGATGGGTTCATTTGTAGTGGAAGTCGTTCTGCCTAGTTATGTTCCTTAGTCCAGTATGATTTGGATTTTGTGGTAGCAAATATGGGTGATAACGTCATCACCAAACTCTCTCCAGCATTCATTGTGTGAAATACAGGGTGGGCCGTAATTCAGAGTATGATTCAATAGGTAGATAACTTATTTGTTAGTAATTACATTTGTTTGTTGCAGTTACATATTGTAATTGAATCTTCGTAGATATATCATGGGCAATTTCACAAAAAAATAACAAGTAAAAATAGTGGAATTTTATTTTGAAAACTGAGACAACTGTTTGGCAAGCTTATAATTTTAAGAAAATCCCAGATCAATTGGCTGCCACGTTCGCCCGATCTTTTAGCTCCTGTTTACTTCCTGTTGGGATATTTGAAGGAACATGTGTACATGAACGTACTGTGTACATATAGGCAGCTGAAGGAGAATATCCGTGCAGAAATTCAAGTGCTACAGCCTCAAATATTAACTAATGTTATGAACAATACAATCAAAAGAGCCTGATTTTCAGAGGAGGCAAACGGAGCTTATTTAAAAGGTGTCATCTTCTGTACCTAGTCAAACAAATCTTCAAAAGTCAAAGATTCATTGTATGTATTTAATAAATAAGTTATTTACTCCTCAACCGATATTCTGAATTTTGGCCAACCCTGTGTAAACCATTTGGTATAAATTAGCTCTCCTATGTTTCATTTATTAAAACCCAACCAATAATTATGCAGCAATTTTTTTTATTTTTTTTTTAAATACAAGAATGATTTTGCTAACACATGGCAAACCCCAATGAAACGTTTGTAAAATGTGAGTTCTCATCCTGTGCTTTCTTATAATTATCTTAGAACCTTGCATTAAGCTACTAATCGCTCCCATTATCTAATATAATAAATTACCTACCAAAACATAATACACTTAAGTAATTGGATGGGAAATCTAAACCTGTAAGTTATTATAACATTTACTAAGGAACTGTTATCACAAAAATATATAATTCTAGACAACTTGCCTAATTAACTTGATATATGATTGTTTCTTGAAATCCAATAGTTTGGGTGTTATGTTGTATTAAAAAAGCTTAACTAACAATTATGATATTACAATGAGAAGTATTGAATTCCTAGCACGAATATTTATATAAATCCTGTGATCCAGGTTTTACCCTTAACTGGTAGTCACAGTTTTAGCTGTTTACAGATGTGTATGTGTTGGGTTTATTTGTGGTTTATTTCGAATTCTTCGGCAGTTTACAGTTTTGTTTAAACACATGTAGTTTTTTTACATACCTTTTTTTTGTTTTTGATGTGATATAAACTCCTCTGGATGATATTATAATGTGCACTCAACAGTCGAAGACACTCCTATAAAGAGAATATATTTACTCGTAAACCAACAGGTTTTTCATAATTTGCTTGTTGAGACTCGTTACAAAGTAATTTCATTTAGCTTTGAGTTTGCCGTTGGATCATGACCTACTTCTTAGTTCCATTTGGCTTTTTCATCGCTCAATCTTCTGATAACGCTAATGTGAACCAATTTGTGTTCCTTAAAACTCTGATTCTCGAGTAAGATCGCATAAATCCTGTGTCCATTGGAAAATTAATTTTGAAAAATTATGTAATAACATTATAATTCTCAAAAAAACACAAACAACCCCCACTAATATCATAAAGTATGAATGCATATTAGTCAGATCAAGTACTTATTAACTATTGCTTTGAAGCGTACACTCCAAACATTCTGAGCTCATAGAAAAGATTTACAACAGGTTGGAAATAGGAACATTGGTAACGTATTGCAAAGAGGGACTGTCACGAGGTCCCTCTCTGATATGTTTTGGTAAGTTATCTCTTGGTAGTCTGTTTATACGGCTAAAATAAAATCCACTATTGGTAGGAAATGGCAATAAAAAACTGATCGACATTTAGTTTAAAGTGGCAATGTGTTTTCTTTGTTTTCAAAGTAGAAAACCTATATTGCATCGGAATTTTACTGATACCCCAACGCAATAAAAACTTAGGGATTAGAATGTCTTATGTGCTCGTTGGATTAAGGGGAAATAGGAGAAAATACCGTGCTTTAATTAGCGCCTGCTTGTCATTTTACATCAGCTGTCACTCCTGATGGGTGATGAGACAATGCATTTTCTTGCAACATTTAATTTTGTATGCGCTAGGATATCTGTGGAGAATAAAAGAAGATAGCAATACTAAATCTAGAGAACTTCAGGTAAAGGCAGCAGACAAAAAAAATATAAGAGCAGTGACGCTTTAAGAGTTCTCCTGACTGTATGGAGAGACCAGGTTGGAATACAATGTGTAGAGTGCCATAACACTCCCAAGTGTCACTATTTTGAGCCCTAATCTCTCTGTCCCTCTTTTGTATCCTAAGGTCTTTCTTTTCTAGCACCTCCATATTGTTGGTGTCTGAGTGTATAACAGAGCTCCACGGCAATAGTCAAGCAACTCACAGTAATCTTTAAACTACAATAAATGTGTTTAAATATCAGTCTGTGTAAATAAGATACATTGCTATTACTAAGTAACCTAAAATTTCTCAGAACAGCAGCGCCCATGGCCACACCCCACTTACACCCTTAATATTAAAGTGTCCATCTTAGTCCATTTGAAATGTTGGATGGCATGCTATTGCTAAGGGATACAGCCAAAATACCACTGCATGGATTTAAAAGCAATTCCCGATGATGACACTCACACTCACTCACACACTAAGACACTCTCACACTCATACTCTCTCTCTCTCCTGATGATGCTTTATACACATACACACACATATTTCTGAGGATGCTTTATATATACACACACACACACACACCTGAGAATGCTTTACATACACACACACACCTGAGGATGCTTTATACACATACATGCACAGACACACACACACACATATTCCTGAGGATGCTTTAAAAACACACACACACACATATTCCTGAGGATGCTTTAAAAACACACACACACACACATTCCTGAGGATGCTTTACACACACACACACACACACACACACACACACACACACACACATATTCCTGAGGATGCTTTAAACACATACACACACACATATTCCTGAGGATGCTTTATACACATACACACACATATTCCTGAGGATGCTTTATACACACACACACACACACACATATTCTTGAGGATGCTTTATATACACACACACACACACGCACACACATATTCCTGAGGATGCTTTTTACACACACACACACACACACACACATTCCTGAGGATGCTTTTTACACACACACACACACACACACATTCCTAAAGATGCTTTATACACACACATATTTCTGAGGATGCTTTATACACACACACACACACACACAGATATATTCCTGAGGATGCTTTATACACACACATATACACGCACACACACACATATTCCTGAGGATGCTTTATACACACACACACACACACACACACACACAGAGAGTTTATTTAAAATTATTCTCACATATAACTATAAAAATGCTAAATGAATGTTTGTTCTTTGCTGAAATATATTTATATCTGAATCTTCAGTGTGAGCAATATTTGTTAAAATAGACGTCAACCCCTGGCCCATTCCTTGCAGGCACGTGATTGTAAGCAAGCCTGGACCTTGATCATGCTTATCTCTACTGGCTGTTGTGAGCTATCCTTATGTAAACGAATATCGAATTACATTTATAAAAATTAAAGAGACACTTTAGGCTTACGGAGATTGAACATTAAAAACTTTCAAAATATGTATAAAATGGAATATAAAAAAATAAATTAGAATGTCTGTTATGTTATCAGATGTAATTGTTAACGTGAGAGCTGTACATATCCCAAAGAGTTTGGCATGTTATTGGTTTATGGTATGGGGAGGTCAGTTGTTGCAAATGCAAGATGAATGAGAACAGCAAGTCTTGTGGGGCTGTTACCAGTATGCAGTGGTTAGTAATACCTACCAAAAGTGGTGAAAGGAAGGAGCACCTCTGATTGCAAGTGAAGGAATGTTCTACTGAAGTAACGAGAACTGTACTGAATGAGAGAAGCATTTCAATAATGTGAGGGGGTCAGTGATGAATAGAGGGGTGTTTTACTGAACTGAGAGGATCAGTGCTGTAGAGAAGAGCGCTTTACTGAAGTGAGGAGAACTGTACTGTATAAATAGTATCTTGAAAAAAGGGGTACTGTATTTTATGGAAGAGTATTCAGAAGCAATCGGAATTGTATTGTTTGATTGGATATTCTAGCAAGGGAGACTACGCTGTATAGAGTATTCAACTGAAGCAAGGGGGATTGTACAATATGTAGAAGTGTTTTTCTGAAGAGAGGAGGACAGTACAATGTGTAGGAGATATCGTAATTTTTGGATAAGCCTGTTCTAAAGGGATGGCGACTGAGTCGCCACCCCTGTGGAAGACAACTCTGCTTTTAGGAGCTGTATGCTATCAAGAAGCTGTGCTATATGGGATTCTGTTATGGGGAGGAGAAATCATGCCTTCAGGATATTAAGGTATTGTGCTCTATAAATGGGTAGGAATTGTCCCTTCAGAACACTGCCGGTTACAAGTTAATTCCGTGCGCCATTCTGGCGTAGATTCTGACATGGACTGCTTTGTCTCTGTGTACTTTGATGATCAGTCAGTCCTGTGTCATATTTTGGAGCCACAGCTGTCCACATCATATCCAAGATGTGGGTTTTGCGCATTCTGGTGTCAGAATTTGAAGCAAACCAATTAAAGCAGACTTTAGGGTATTAAAGACTACTCCTGCGTTGGCCCATTGACTTGCCGTGGCCTCTGATACCCCAAAGCACGTGCATTTGTTCTGATTGACTATTTGTTTACCTACTTGGCTTAATGTTTTCTCATAATTTTCATTATACCATTGGCTTGTTTCTCGAATTTGTATATTTCTGTGTTCCCTGACCATGGCCTGTTTTTTTGGATTACTCTTTGTCTGTCTTCACACTGTCTCATTGTCCTAAACATTAAGACCTGCCATTCTAAGGATCAGTAATATGTTTTCTTGACTGTTTGTCCTAAGTTTGTTTTGATTGTGTTGTCAGAAGTCAGTATGTGTGCATCCGGTCTCTTTCACAATAATACCTGAATAGAATTAGATTTATTAGAAAAAACAAACTCATATTACTTTGAATGCATGCTAATGGTTGATTTTTGTGCCTAAGTCTTGTCAAATGCATTAAGCGGAAAGGTAACATGTCATTCAAATGGTTAGACTTTGTACAGCTTGTTTTGAATATTTTTATTGTTATAACAATTTAAACACGTACATCAAACATATTTGTGTTATAGTAAGTAGTTTCCCACGCAGGGGCATAAGTAAAGATGTATGCATTTTGTCGCCTACGCAGAGGCGGATTTGTCTTAGCCTGTATAACGTAACATACAGGTTCACATTCGGTTGCTTGTGTTTTACATCCGTATGACCTGTGGTGCACATTGATTGAGGTTAGACCGATGGGTATGGTTTTGTGTGCTCCTGTTGTTTGCATGTGACTTTAAGCTCTGGTATGTCATGTGTCTTTTTATTTGCGTGTTCTGACCTAGTTAAGCCTGGATTGCAGTGGCTATCTGTGTGTCGTATCCTTTTGCTTTGTTGATGATGTTAGAAATGTTGGCGTTATATCTGCTTCTCTGCTATTGTGTATGTAGATGACTTTTCATAGTTTGTATTGCCTTCGCAAAGGCCTAGTATTTCCACCTCGGGTAATACGACAGTGAGACTCGTCTCCAGGTGTGCATAATTCAGTCCCTATATAAAGATTCCGTTCGGTCAGTTTGGTGTCGTGTTCTGGTGTGTTCTCCTATTAGTATGTCTGTTGTGTTATCAAGTGGAATCTGGGTCCGATTGTGTAAGTCAGTGTTTGATGTGTGGGTGTATGTGGTATGCTGATTGTTTGGTTGTTTGGTTCTGTGTCTCCTGTGTTTTCCCTTCTTTCCCTGTCTGGTTGTGGTGTTGACTGACTGTATCTATGTTTTGTTTTGTGCCAGGTTACATATGTCGCTATTTGTGGTTGTAGCGTTTTTATTGTGCCACCTAATGGTGGCAGTATACGGAGTCGTCTTTGCCAGTCGGGTGTGGTTCCAGTGTATGTTCGGTATGGGACTGCTCGTGTGTGATGTGTATTCTCTTTTGTGATTTGAGGTCTCTCGGTTCGTTGCCTTGTCTGCGTCAGTCCGTTGGAGTGTGTCTGTGTTAGTGAATGAGTCGTAGTGTGCTAGGGTACCTGGGGGGCAGGGGGATGGAGGATAGTTCCATCCCCTATCACCGTCCCGCCTCGCCACATCCCGCTCTCTTGCCCGGTCCTTTGTTTACAGGGTCTTGGTTTTCTTCCTCCCCGGCTATTGTGCTGCTAAGCGGTGTTTAAAAGTGTCGAGGTGGTTAATCGTATCCAGTGGAACCATCGTTTGGTGTAGCAGTCTCTGTGGTTCGGGGTACTCGCCTTTATGTCTTCTAATTTCCTAGTGGCTTCCAGACTTTGTACAGCTTGGCCTTAATTTCTAGTTCACAGTTTTTGTAAATAAAACTCAAAAGTCATTTTTAAAACGGACTTCATCATCTACATAATTTGCGAAAGACTGGTAGATGCAAATAGCATCTATGTGTGTACATTATAATCTTAACAGTTAGACAGAAAGAGGAACATGAACATTTGAACTAAATTAAGTACTAAAATTAGTTATTTAAATTATATGCTATTCAGAGTGTACTTTAGAGGTTTTTCCAGTTTTTACCATATTGCATGAACAAACGCCACTGGATCTAAATTCTGTATTTAATATGCCCTAGTCCCTGACAGCCTCGTCACAAGGCAGTACATTTGGTATGCAGTCGATAGAATACTAGCAAAAACAAAACACCTTTAAAAAAAATTATTTTGCTACTGACAGATCAGTCCCCTTAATATTTATTTTCATCCAATTACTGTTTTTCATTGTGGACACTGGACAGTCAATTGCATGAACATAAAATCAGGTCTCCTTAGCTCTGACAATATATTCTCACAGTTCCTGGATTATTCGTCTGTTTATCCAGTGATGTACTCACCCTGGGGCTGTGTATACATGTGATTTTTCTCTCACTGACTGTTGTCAGCCTAGGACTCACGTGAGTATGTTGGATGTGGATATTTAAAGCGACAATGTCACCTTCAGGGGTTTTTGGATATTTTACAAAGACCCCCGGTGGTGACTTCACTGCTTGTAGCGTTGTGGCCTGGCAGTGCAGAGAAAGTACGTTTTACTTTACTGAAGCTATCCCTTGCGGCTGCTGCCATGTCTATCTTGTTAGTTCTCCTCAGCTCCTGGCATTTCATCTCCCAGGAGCCCACGACAGTGCTGTACTCTTGTGCATGTGCAAAAGTACAGCACTGATGACCATGGAGGAGTTTGCAAGACCATGAGAGCCTCTATAGACGATGCCCTTTTTTTCTCATAGCTGACAGTAAGGGGAATAGGCAAAACTTGAAAGCAGTAGTTTCACATTTTGTCAAGATTTGTCATGCGTAGACAAAATGCATAAGACAAAGTAGTCCCCACTTTGTCTTATATCTTTTGTTTGGGGGTTGGTGGTGACTGAACTAAGTATGTAGAGATATTGTTTTTTCATTTAAGGGTTGCTTTGAAAACACTGTCAGTAATAGACAGTCAATCAGTTTTTATATACTCACAAATTAAGTGGGCATGTTAATAGTTTAACAATTGCAACCTCACCCTTGATAAATGTAAAAACTATTTACTGGGTTAATTGAGTGCTTTCAACCTGTCATTGCCCCTCAAAGCTGCATAGGCTAATGTGGCAATGGGTCCTGGTCTTAGGCACAACACGAGTCCTGGTTTTTGATAAACCTTTCGAAAATGGTTTGACATCGACATGTCACAGGGAGGATGGTGCCTACAGACTTTTTGCCCCATTAATATTGCAATGATTTAGTGGCCTTTTAAAGCATTTCTCCAATAACCATGACCACGTCATTGTTTTAAAGTTGTCATGGTGCAAGGACCCTCTATGTGCAGCTTTTTACTAAGAAATACGGCACATACTTTGATATTTTATATTGCTGTCTGAGGTTTAACTTCACCTAACAAAAGCTCCGTGCTGGCTAATGTGAGTTCTGTGCATAGTCCTTGCACAAACAATGATTCCTTGGCTGAGGGTGCTTAGCCAATTAATGACTTGCAGGATCAGCATCTTGTTTCTGCGGCTCTGCAGAATCTGAAGCTGACCATGGAGACATTAGAGAAGACAAAGTTGCAAAATTGTTTACCCCATTATCAGGGAACAGTGCCATGGTACTCCAAGCATCAGAACCTCTACAGAAGACTGTAGTGGTCATACTGGTTGGAGTAGACCTTAAAGTTCATGTGGCATAACTTAATACATTGAATTTTCAGGTGTACTCTAAAACTAGGGCATTTGACTCAATAATGTAGGACTGTAGTTGAAATGGCAGGATTCAAAATGTTTTTTAAATTGATTACACTGAAAACCACAGCTTGCTGAATCATTATGGTAAATGTAGTTCACAACCACAAGCTGCAATGACAGAAGTTAAAAATCACTGTTGTACTGTATAAGGCATAATATATGTAAATATGTCTACGGTATAGTGTGTGTATGCATGTATAAGGTAGAATTATTGCATGCATGTCTAAGGTATAGTGTGTGCAAGCATGTATAAAGTAGAATTTGTAATTATTAGGTAGCGGGTATGTATGCACTAATTAGATAGAGTATGTTAATGCACAGATGAGGTAGTCAGTGTGTGTGTGCAGGAATAAGGTATATTATTATATATATGTGAAGATAAAGTGTAGAGTGCATGCATAAATGGTAGTGTGAATGCATGTATGAAAAATGCAAGCAGGGTTTAGAAGAATGCAACAGTGGGCAAACACTTGGTAGCTTGCCTCAAGCAAGTTTTAGCTCACAGACGGAACCTTGCCATTTTCTCGTCAGACTAATCCCGAATCCAGAACTGATTTGTCACACAGGTCCCGTCTGCGTGATAGTGTATAAATGTATGTATATGGTAAGATGGATGCTGTCTTACCCAATATCTTGGTGTTATGATTTTTTTTCTCGTAGTTTGAATAAAATGGTACATTATTAGCGAAACTCTAATCCCTTCTTACTGATGGTAACTGCTCCATTGCAGTCTGTTTTTCTGTATATAGGAGTTTACCGATACACTACCACTATTTTTCACTCCATGTCACATATGAGAATTAACAGTGTCAAGTTTCAACCCTTTAGGAACTATGTGTTAGGCAAATCCGTTTACATTATGGCTTCACAGAATCGGGCCACATTATATAAGTCTATAAAATGTGACCACATATTAAGAAGGTTTGAAAAGCAGGGCAAAATTAGGAGAAATATTGTTGGGTGATATTAATATTAATTTGTTAATGTTTTTCCAAATATAATTCCCTGATTGTTACCCATGCAATATTGCCAATGGAAGGACATTTAATTGACTATGAAAAGCAAGAAAGATATTTCTTATTAAAAACAAAAGTCACATTATTTTCATACCTTACACCTTTCATTTCACAGTCCAAGGAGGTCTCCAGGAGATAAAGGCAGTGGGATCATCTATGGAAAGGGATTTGTCACCAGGAACATAACCATGCAAT
Source organism: Pelobates cultripes (assembly GCA_933207985.1). Taxonomy (NCBI): domain Eukaryota; kingdom Metazoa; phylum Chordata; class Amphibia; order Anura; family Pelobatidae; genus Pelobates; species Pelobates cultripes. Next base: position 335,157,096 of record OW240913.1, read on the forward strand.
CTGTGTGGCCACTTTCCTCCCTCTAAGGAGAGAGGTTTTACCCAGAGACACAGCAATAAGTGAAACGTAAAAAATAGGGAATTTGATCTCTGTGTAGTTTAACCCCTTAAGGACACATGACATGTCTGACATGTCATGATTCCATTTTATTCCAGAAGCTTGGTCCTTAAGGGGTTAAAGGACCACTATAGTGCCAGGAAAACATACTTGTTTTCCTAGCACTAGAGTGCCCTGAGGGTGCCACTGGAGGATGGATTAACGCTAACATAAACACTGCTATGTTTATAATAAAAAGGGTTAACCCTAGCTGGACCAGGCACCCAAACCACTTCATTAAGCTGAAGTGGTCTGGGTGCCTATAGTGGTCCTTTAACTTTTGAAAGGGTAACGTCAGTTTACTGGGATTTTGTATGCTAACCTATCTGTAGCATCATCTGCATATGCACATTTAAATAATTCTATGATTGCAAAATAAAAATTTTGATAAATTTTGTCTCTTATCCAAATTAGTGCTGCACTTATGAAATAACAAGAGTTTGAGTCCTTCTGGAGCTTTTATGTATGTCTTGTATGTATATATGTCTAGAACTAATGTTGCAATCCCTTGCCCATTTGCCCAACTGTAGTTGAACCATTTTGTCTTGGGACTTCCTGTTGCACTCATTACATTTTGTGCTATATATCTTCATTAGAGGGACACTGTAGGCACCCAGATCACTTTAGCTCATTGAAGTGGTCTGGGTGCAGTGTTAAACATTACAGTTCCATAGAAACTGCAATGTTTACATTGCAGTTCTAAGTCTGCCCACAGTGACTGCATACCAGACAGTCACTAGAGGGCTTCCTGAATTGAAACTGACCTTTGGTCCAGTATCTGATGCTGGATGCACTCAAGCTCTGCATGTAGACCTCCAGCATCAGATTATTACCCCTAGGAAAGCATTTATTTCATGCTTTCTTATGGGTAGGTCTACTGAGTGCGCGTAAAATCCATGCTGATTATCCAGAGACGTTTTCACCGCCCCCATATTTCTTTGCTTCCATTATCTTGTACCCTTTAGTTCTTTCCTTCCCTTATTCTCCTAACCGTTATTGTGATATCTAAGGGTACTACTATGCTCTGGTAGAAATCGATTCAATACATAATTCATCATGTCTCATATTTCACAAGATAGATATATATATATATATATATATATATATATATATATATATATATATATATATATATATATATATATATATATCACCCACTAAGCTCTCAGTGAATATTTTTCTAGCAACATTTTACCTTACCTTACCTTTTGTGTCACTATACCCCACTCCTTCGTTGAGCAGGGCCCTCAACCCCCTCTATTCCTGTGCGTCCAACTCGTCTGGTTACAATTACGTGTACAGCGCTGCAAAATTTGTTGAAGCTTCATAAATAAAAATAATAAATAGATTGACACTCGATTGAATCCTTGCTGTTTTAGATGTTAAAGGCAAGCATATCAAGCACAGCGCCGTGGAGTATGTCGGCGTCTCATAGATAAAAATGGTTTTCACAGAGACGCTCCTTGGTGTGGATAAAAGGCAGTTGATCTGGAAGCCCTATCACAGATGTTTATACTTTCTCTTTAATTACATCTCTTGTTATAGTCATTGTGGCCTTTTGGATCTTAAGATGTTAAATTCATATATGACTTGTTTACATATATTAAAAGAGTCATGTGACAGGAAATAGCTTAACTACCGTTCAACAGGAAATAAAGTATAGAAGAAGATCTTTAGCTTCGGGATCTAAATTAACACACTGTTAGCCTCAAAAGTAAAAAAGAGAACATGTACCATCCTATTCATCAGTTTGTAGTCTTACTTTAACTCTTCAAATACTATATGACAGACATGGTACATGATGTCTACTTTCGAAAATGGGATGCATTTATGGGGCGATTTGAACTGTGAAACAGCTACATTGACACAAAATGTGGAATGGGCCCATAACATTACATTGGTGGAAATTCTTATTGTAGAAACTGAAATAGTCAGGTCTTATATGGCACTGTAACTTCATTAGTGACAAAAACATGCATTGGGGGTACTGATTTGTTCAGAACAGTTTGTTGAGCTTAATTTGGGGGTTTCATCACAGTGGTACATATCCAATTTCAATAATTGACCAGTTAAATTGTAGAAGGTATGTAAAAAGTGCAAAACAAAAACATTTATCACAAATTGACATAAACTGGCAAAAAAAAAAAAAAGGCAGCATGCTCAGGCACAAAATACACCATGTGAAATACCCTGGAATGTCTACTTTCTCAAATGGTAGGCCATTGTGGGGTAATGTCAACAATCAAATTGCTATAATAACCCAAAACGAGACATAGGCCCATCCATCTACAAAAAGTGTAACTATAAAGACTGAAATGGTCAGGTCTCTTATATGGCGCTGTAGCGTCACAGGATAGTGGCAAAAGCACAGGGTATCGTACTCAGAAGTTGTAGCTGTACAGTAGTCGCACACATCAAGTTTACAAAATACTTATTAAAAATTCCTTATTGTATATGTGTGTATGCTAAAAATCTGGAAAAAAACAACAGAATTTTACTACAATATTTAGCAGAGATTGGCAGTTAGAAATGGCTACATAATAAGTGTCAAAATACCCTTAGGTAAATAGCCTGTAACATCTACTTTATATAAATCTATACATTTGTGTGGCGATTTTGTTTTATGTGATGGCTATAAAACATATAAGACAAACATTCCAAATTTTAAAATCGCTTACAATTTTCTCCACCTTGTGTTCTGATTACCAAAAATAAACCAAAATCCTAGACATATTATAAACTCTGTAAATCTGTAACTCTGTAAATCAGGACAAATACATTAATATCTGCAGTATATTAGGTAATATGCTTTGAGACACTAACAGTGTCATTTACTAAAATGAGAATTGTGGTGAATTCAAAGTGAATTTCATATTTTAGATCAAAATACCTGAACCGGAAGCATAGATGTATTTTGGAGAATCTCTCAAATTCAGCTATTTTGGCCTTACGTTTGAAATTCACTTTGAACTTCAGCCAATTCTCCCTTGAGTAAATTTCTCCCTGTAAATAATTTAAGGGAAATCTTTCCCGCTGAGTGTCCTTCTTTAACTGGGTTTTCCAGGACTTATTTCTGCTGCCTGGACTTTTTGACGACATACAACAGCTAGTTGGGCACACACACGTGTCATTTAATTTCTAGTCCAAGTGGTGGAGAAATGTGTATGTAGAAAATAGATGCTGTAGCGTCTTATCCATTGACTTTTTAATGAATGGAGCTGCCTGCTGCTACGGTACTATACACACATACAGCTTATCCATTGACTTGGAATAATGAATGAGCTAACCTCCAACTGTTAGGATGCTGCCCCGCTGTACTATACATACATACAGCTTATCCATTGCCTTGGAATAATGAATGAGCTAACCTCCAACTGTTAGGATGTTGCCGGCTGCTGTACTATACACATACAGCTTATCCATTGACTTGGAATAATGAATGAGCTAACCTCCAACTATTAGGATGCTGCCTGCTGCTGTACTATACACACATACAGCTTATCCATTGACTTGGAATAATGAATGAGCTAACCTCCAACTGTTAGGATGCTGCCCCGCTGTACTATACATACATACAGCTTATCCATTGCCTTGGAATAATGAATGAGCTAACCTCCAACTGTTAGGATGTTGCCGGCTGCTGTACTATACACACATACAGCTTATCCATTGCCTTGGAATAATGAATGAGCTAACCTCCAACTGTTAGGATGCTGCAGGCTGCCCCAATGTACTATACACACATACAGCTTATCCATTGCCTTGGAATAATGAATGAGTTAACCTCCAACTGTTAGGATGCTGCAGGCTGCCCGATGTACTATACACACATACAGCTTATCCATTACCTTGGTATAATGAATGTAATGAATGAGCTAACCTCCAACTGTTAGGATGCTGCAGGCTGCCCCGATGTACTATACACACATACAGCTTATCCATTGCCTTGGAATAATGAATGAGCTAACCTCCAACTGTTAGGATGTGCCCCGCTGTACTATACATACAGCTTATCCATTGCCTTGGAATAATGAATGAGCTAACCTCCAACTGTTAGGATGTTGCCGGCTGCTGTACTATACACACATACAGCTTATCCATTGCCTTGGAATAATGAATGAGCTAACCTCCAACTGTTAGGATGCTGCCCCCGCTGTACTATACATACATACAGCTTATCCATTGCCTTGGTATAATGAATGAGCTAACCTCCAACTGTTAGGATGCTGCAGGCTGCCCCGATGTACTATACACACATACAGCTTATCCATTGCCTTGGTATAATGAATGAGCTAACCTCCAACTGTTAGGATGCTGCAGGCTGCCCCGATGTACTATACACACATACAGCTTATCCATTGCCTTGGTATAATGAATGAGCTAACCTCCAACTGTTAGGATGCTGCAGGCTGCCCCGATGTACTATACACACATACAGCTTATCCATTGCCTTGGTATAATGAATGAGCTAACCTCCAACTGTTAGGATGCTGCAGGCTGCCCCGATGTACTATACACACATACAGCTTATCCATTGCCTTGGTATAATGAATGAGCTAACCTCCACCTGATTGGAAGCTGTGTGTACTATATAAGCACATACACGGGACTTTAATTTGTTTTCTGGTAATTATTATCTGGAGGTTACTACCTGCAGGTCACTTTTTAGAGAGTTTATTTTTTACTTTGCAAAAAATTTTTACTTTGTGTGTTTGGATCCAGGACCCGATAAGTTTCTCCTTTCTTTCTCAGAAGATGCTTTGAGGACTGCTATAGTAATTAAAGGATCACTATAGTGTCAGGAAAACAAACCTGTTTCCTGGCACTATGTCATCCTTGGGGGACCCTCACCCTCAGAGTCCCCCTCCCATGGCGCTGAAGGGGATAAAACCCTTCAGCAGCTCACCTTAATCCAGCGCCGGGCTTTTCCTCCCCCTCTGACGTCAGCTCCCGAGTGAAGCGGAATGCGCATGCGCGGCAAGAGCTGCGCGCAATTTGTAAAAGTCCATAGGAAAGCATTTCTCAATGCTCTCCTATGGACGTTCTGCACGCTGGATGTGAATTTCGCATCCAGCGTCGCAGAAGCGCCTCTAGCGGCTGTCAGGAAGACAGCCACTACCGGTTGGATTAACCCTGCAATGTAAAGATAGCAGTTTCTCTGAAACTATGTTTACATGTGAAGGGTTAAACTTAAAACCTGAGAGACCTGGCACCCAGCTGAAGTGGTCTTGGTGACTATAGTGTACCTTTAAGAAACACTTATATGTATTAAATATCCAGATACAATAAACATTTTTTAAACATGTCTGTCTGAATATTGTTCAAGCACTCGGATAGAACATTGTGTTGGTATTGGCTGCATTGAATATGATATATTGCCATTTGGATCGTGTGTGTGTTTGTGTGTATTGCCATAACATATGTAATAAATGACAAATAAAACTGACTTACAAATAATGCGTTATCATTTTCACTGCTAACATTATTACAAATAACTACCATCAGCTTAGGCAAAAACATCCACTGATTATCTCTGAGCCTTATCTAAACCTATAAAGATACAACTTGTGATACATTTAGAATTTAGCTCAATTACAGAACTAACCGGCTTAACCTGATTTTTCAGGGTTTGGTATCGAAAGCATATTCAAGAAGTGCAAACAAACATCATGAATGTTGGTAAATCAGTGAAAGACCCTAGAAGGTCATGCAAGCAGTGACTTGCCACTAGATGTATCGAATGGGTCAGATATTATTATTCAATTACTAGAACAGGGGTGCCCAAAAGGTAGATCCCAAGATGTTGTAAAACTACATCTTCCATGAAGCTCTGTTATTCTAAAGACATGCAAAGCATCATGGGATTTGTAGTAAGCATATGGGCACTCCAGTACTAGAAGAACTATTCTTGAAATTAACAGCCCTGTCATGGTTAACCGTTATCATTACTTGCTCTCTCAGAAATGCAAGGGTCGATGTGCAGTTGAATGCATGACAGACGCCATACCTTTTACATATATATATTTATTTATTTTTGAGCGTATCCCTGGGTACTGTTTCATATAAAACCTTTTATATCTAGACATTATCGACTTTTAAAGGGTGCGCCAAAGTAATAAAACTGGGTGTGGTGGTAAATAACAGCAATGATTGTAAAATAAAACACTTAATGCACGGGATTAGTGAAACAAACTGGGATTTGATTCCCTGCTCAGGATCTGAGTATAGAGAAGCATTTCACTCAGGGGTGCTATGCTTTTATACCTTCAGGTATCCATTAAACATTTCCTTAATAAACATCCCGTCACTGTGAATTCTCCTGCTTGTGATGAAGTATGCATTGAAGTGATACTCTAAACACCTTAACCACTACATCGTATTCTAGTGATCATGGTGCAATAAGTCTTTGGGTGCCCTTCCTCCATTTGTTTCTCATTCTGGTTTGACCAGTTTGACCCCAAAAAATGTCTCTCCTGGCACCTATATTCAGCACTGATATGATAATGTTTCACTTTCACAGTAACCTTTGAAATGTTCTTGAATGGCAATTAAAGAGCTTAGCCCAGCACTTGCAGCATATATCTGCTGGCCAGCTTTGGATACATTTGGAGGGATAATGTAGAATTGAGACTTTGGCATTATCTGAACTGCAGCAGAGGAACCGGAGCTTAGGAAACCCCAGTCCCATTTAAGCACACTGTTTAAAACAGGTTTAAAAAGCAATATCCAAAGATGTCTTGCACCATAGCCACTGCAACAAACTCTAGCGGTTATGATGCTTACAGTGTCACTTTGTGCGTCCTCCATCACATTTGAAAAAAAAGCTTTATCGCAAAAAAGGTGTTAGTCATACTAGTAAATGCAAAATAGGTCGTTAATTTTGTATGTGCCATCAACTGGCTTGCATATGATGTCAAGGTATGATGACATATAAGAGGGGAAGGGATAAGTTAGGGATTGAATTGGTTGTTGATTCTAAGTCACTATGAGTGGAATGTTGGCATTGTCCCCATTAAATTCATTCCATTTGTATTCCTTGTTTTTCCCATCATCATAATACGAGCTAGAAGATATGACACATTTTTATTTTACAATGCAATTTCCATTTCTGATCACCAGCCCAACGTCTCCTGGGAAAGTTTGAATTTTTAAACATGTTTCTAAAATATAGCATCGCAGCTGTTGTAAAGATGACTATTGACGTTGTTGACGCATATTTTCATTATCGGTTTAGGTTGTTTGAGGCAACATTAAAGTTATTTTTATTAATTCCATGCTCTGATACACTCACAAAACTCACAAATATCTACCGACCTTGAGTTTGACATTTGTTTTTGTTTTATGTGTGTGTCAAAAATATGCTTTCTGGAAATTACATCTATAAATTGTGAAAAATCTTTAACTCAGGAACTGTTTGGAACAGTTTGTGTTTTTTCATTTGTTATGTACAGTTTTGTGTAGCAGACGGGTCTGTGTGATGTAACTTTACACATTTTATTGGTTAGATAAGAAAAAAACTTTACATTTAGCCTTAAAGCAGAACTGTCACTTCTTGGAAAATTGCACCATTAAATACAACGTTGACAATCAGTTTTAACATTTGTTAACCTTGGTTTTCTTTTAAAATATATATTAATGGTTTAGCAAGTGACATCACAGTCTAGGTCAGTTCAGGCACAGCCAGGGCACACAATGCAGATGAGAACAGAAAAAAGGAAACATTGATAGCATTGAGAGACAGGGAGTCAAGATGGAGCCACCCAGTGCTGGGTAGATGTGTAGATTGCTACATTTAAGTTTATTGATTAGGCTCTTAAAGAAAAGTAAGGAAAAGTAAACAGACTATTAAAAGTCCTGGAAACTACAGATTCCCTTAACTTTTCCTTAAACTTTAAACATCATCATAATGTGCTAAAATGATCAAATCTGCTCAGTTATGACCATAGACAGATTTTTTTAAAGAAAATCATTAGATAGGAAATCTGAAAACGAACAAAACTAGTCGATTGTAAGGATCACGTTTTAAACCCTTGGGCCATGGTATAAAAATATTAATAACATACTGTGATCCTTGTTTGCAGGTAGCACGGTCCTCTAGGGCAAAAACATGCACAGTCCTTGTAGTTGCAAATACTTCAGGCACTTTATTTGTAAGTTCACACAGGATACAGCAGTTAAATGAAAACAAAAGTAACTGAAAACCCTATAAACAAAAAACCTGGCTCGTCTGAGCACTAACTGACATTAGGTCCCCTATCTCTCAGGGTTAAACTAAACAAAACAATAGTGGTTTCACCAACCTAGAGTCTTTGTCCACTCTCAGCACTCCAGTATTTAGCCAGCCTGCTGCTTCCAGCCTTTCAGAGAGAAAAAGAACATTCTCCCTTACCTGCCTAGCAGGGAGGGATTTTATTCCCACTTGCTGCAGCTGATTACCTACAGCTGAGCAGTAGGTTGGAGACAGTCCAAAACCCTGGGCTGGATCTAAGTCTTCCAAGAAAACCGCTAAGCTGCGGAGTGGAGCACTGGCCCACCCTGCTCTCCAAATGCTCCACCCCAGGGGCCCATAACTAAACAATGCTTTGTGTAACACACACAAACTACACATACTCCCCCTGGGGTTAAAAATCATATGCCTCTCTGAACAATTCTGTCGAGATATAGACCCCCTCACAAACCACCCCATTCACCTTATCACAATACATTAGAAACAAATAATTCTCTGTAGTCTGATTTAACGACCTTCTGAAACCTTGTGTTTGAAGAGTTACTGCTAAATTAATAACATCACTAACCATTGTTTAATTCTTCTATTTTTACTTTAGTCATTGAACACGAATCTTTGCTTTTGAACACCTTGAGCTGGAAAGTCATTTAATAAGAAGTTTATAGAAATGATTCTTCATATTTTAGAATATCTCCTTTTAAGGAACACAGGCCGGAGGCTCAATAAAAAGGTAAGCCTTGCTAGTTTTAAGAGTATACAATTGTATTGTATGTGGAGTCTACATGTATCTGCTTGTTACCTGTGAAGACTGTTAACCTTATAATCACAGAAATACAATTACAAGAAAAAAAGCAAACTGGAGACAATTCATTACTTAGAGATTTTATTTACAGAGGGCTGCTTTCTATGATTGGCTCTATCAGTTACCTACAAGCCAATAATGTTTAAAACAGCTGAGGGTAACGTTATGGACTCGCTGCTGTTTCCATGTCACCAAATCCCAAATTTAGCGCCTGCAGAGAAAGGTAATTTCGCTACAGAAGTGAAGACAGGAATCTCTAAAGTACAAACCATAAAGATGTGGAATCCAGTGCTTAAAAACATTGTTCTTTCAGTGCTTTCAGTTCATATGCGAATATTTTAACAATGTTTAGATGGACATTTTGGAGAAAATAGAATATTCATGGTAATAATACGTTTTGGTATGGGAGGTAACAACTTATTGATCTTAGAAACAATTGACTGCCATTTTGGAGTCAGGAAGGAATGTTTTTTCTTCATTTTGCAGCAAAGTGGAAAACTGTTTCAAATCGTGTTTTCAGCTTTTGTATCAGCAGTAGAAACAGAAATGTGTGTAAGTCTAAAGTTGATAATGTGTAACTATGTTAGCAGCTGCTGTGATGTTTTACATCTCCCATAGAGATTAAAGGGGCACTATAGTCACCTAAATTACTTTAGCTAAATAAAGCAGTTTTAGTGTACATATCATTCCCCTGCAATTTCACTGCTCAATTCACTGTCATTTCGGAGTTAAATCACTGTGTTTCTGTTTATGCAGCCCTAGCCACACCTCCCCTGGCTATGATTGACAGAGCCTGCATGAAAAAAAACTGGTTTCACTTTGAAACAGATGTCATTTACCTTAAATAATTGTATCTCAATCTCTAAATTGAACTTTAATCACATACAGGAAGCTCTTGCAGGGTCTAGCAAGCTATTAACATAACAGGGGATAAGAAAATCTTAATTAAACAGAACTTGCAATAAAGAAAGCCTAAATAGGGCTCTCTTTACAGGAAGTGTTTATGGAAAGCTGTGCAAGTCACATGCAGGGAGGTGTGACTAGGGTTCATAAACAAAGGGTATAACTCCTAAATGGCAGAGGATTGAGCAGTGAGGCTGCGGGGGCATGTTCTATACACCAAAACTGCTTCATTAAGCCAAAGTTGTTCAGGTGACTATAGTGTCCCTTTAATAGGAGACTACTAGTTTCCATTCTAGTTGGTAAAATATTACCACCATGTGAAATGTAGTCACTAGGTCAAGTAGAATTCAATTTAAAGTGGAAAAGACAAACTAGTATCAGAAAACTCCCAAATGTATCTTATAGGAGATATGTATTTATTATTTAAGTGCATTCAAAGGGACACTATAAAATCAGTAAATCTTAACGTAATGATTTTAGTGCGTAGACCAGGTCCCCTTTCTCTGACAGATATAAACATTGCCATTTCTGAGAATACACCTGACAGTCAATAGACATCTCCTTATTATGATATACAAAAATCAAAGGTTTTTACATTTTGACGTCATCGTGGTGTGTGTGTGATGTTCCTGAACATTATCAATGCATTGGTTTCATTGCCTCTCTCCAAGAAGCATCTGATTTTTCTGATTGCAATCCTAACGTTTGACCCTGGCTCCAGGATTTTTAGGAAATTTAGCAGGGGCAGGTATAGGAGCCAGTAAATATGTCACCATGAAGAATAAGTAAAAATAATAATAAGAATGCACCCACAGTTTTTCCAATTCCAAAAACAAACAATCAAAATGATTCAATGAAAATGCCAGTAAATATGGAAAAATGTAATGCGCTAAAATGATCTGTTTTACCTCTACAGGTGAACATCTTCGGTAAAAAAAATGTGTATGAATTTCTTACTCACTTGAAGATGTGAACAAAACTCACTGGATGTTGAACTACTGTCAGACTCTGGATATCAATGGGCACACTTTGCAATACGTAGCCACATAGATTTTTCTACAGTTTTCTTAGGGACATCATACTATATGGGCACCATAGCCAACAAATTAGGGATTGTCAGCCATAATGGAGGACCAGCAGCTGTACAAGGCTAATCTGTCAGCCAACAGCAGTGATAATGTGTTTTACCAGCACATACAGTGTCAAGCAAATAACCAGACTCTTAACCATAGTTATGACTCTGTGGACTTGAATGAGTCCATGTCACCTTCACCTCATTTGTCTTTAGATACTAGGGATGCTACATTACCTACAAGAGCTAAAAACCTTGGCCCAGTGGATTCTGCTGGGCAGACTAACTGGTCACAGTCAGGCTCAGGAAACAACATTGAAGGAAGAAGCCATTTAAATAGCTACGATCAAAACTTACAATGGAATTCCCAGGCACAAAACGAAACGGCTGATGCATACCAGGCAACATATTATTGTCAGATGGGTGACAATCGGCCCAAAGTGACCAGTGGTGCCTTGCACAAGTTGGACTCTTTTACACAGGTATTTGCTAGGCATAATTTAAGAATCCAATCTTCATCTCAGGGCATCCATGAGCAACCATCACTAATGGACAGTGATAGTGCGCTTCGACAGTTGCTGTCATTCAAGTCAACATCTGAGCAGCAGACCCATCCTAATACCATAGATAGGTACCAACAAGCTCCCCAGCAAATGCAGAGCAGCTTAGCAAATCAACAGCAGAAGCATCTCCTACAAACTATGCAACATTCTCAGCAGAACTTTTATTATGATTATCCGCAACATGTAAACGAATTGCAGCAAGGGCAGCAGTTTGTTCAACAAATGCAGACTCAGCAGGTTTTGACGCAGCAGTCTCAGCAAATGCATCAGCCGCAGTACTACATGCAGTCTCTACATTCTGGGCAGCAGCATGTCGCTCTTCATGAAATGCATCAGTCGCAGCAACAGCGCCAGTTTTCTGGTCAGCTGCCCCAGTATTACCAGACACAGGCTGCAGCGGCAGAAATGCCTCACTCTATGCAGCAAACGCAGCACCATAATATGCAGTTGCAATCTCAGACCTATCACAGGGATCGCAGTCAAAAGGCTGATCATTATGCACAGGATCAGTCTCACCCCATGCAGCTGATTCAGTTGGGTGCTGTGCCTCATTATGTATACCAAAACTCTCAGCCGTTCCGCAACTTAAACAAACAAAGCATGATTCAACAGCAACTGCAGGAAGATGCCAGCCCGCAAAAGACTTTCCATAGTGAGGGCCAAAGCCATGCCATCATGGACACCACGATGGGACTTACCAATGCAGATATCTTGGATAATTATAACAGGGAGGATATGAGCGCTATGCAAAATCCTGTTACTCAGCATCCTGTCCTCATCCATGATGCCTCCTACCTTGCAAATCATCCATCTTCAAATACAGCTTGGCCTCAGGTACAGTGTAATAGAGTAAAATATTATAATAAAATCGTTTGTTGTGCTTTTGGTTTTGCTGTTATTAATTACCTACGCATTATTATATAGAGGGGGCAGAACATGTTTAAGCACATTTCCATGTAAAAATATAATAATTCTGGTTTCTGCTGAGGTAGTGCTAAGAACTTTCATTTGTGTTCCTGTGTTTGCGAATGCCTTATTAAATTATATGGCAGATTTACAAGTTGTAATATGTACTAATTATGGCGACAACCATTTGTGGCAATTTGGATTCTCATATTCAGGGGCAATTCACTAACAATAGTACGGCCCAGACCAGAACAACCAAGATCACCTCTGAATGGCTAAAATCACCCCTGAGTGGAATCCTCCCCTATTAAAGTTGAAACATTTATAATATCTGCCCAAGCTTTGCTCAAAATTAAAAAAAAAATTAAAAATGCTTAATGGGCCCCTACCTGTTCTTCCATAAACTCCCCGTTTGTACAATAATTTGGTCCTTTTGTGCCCTGCCTTAGTTCAATGTGTTCAATCTCCGACTGCCTCACTAAGCAGTGAAAGGACACAGATGGAGCTACACACACACCTTTACAATTTGTGGGGTTGGGGGGAAGAACCAACACATAATTCTGCCCAAAGTGCCACTTCGAGTCCAAGCTTGAATACTTTAGCATACATTATTCAATTAATTAAAGTTCATTACAATCCAGGGTTTAGTAAAATGCCCCCCACAGTATCTCCCTGTAGATGTCAGCAAATATTATTGTCTTTAAAATTGCTTGCTGCTTTATAACTTTTTATAAATTTTGGACAATAATTTGGTGTGCAGTGATGTACTGTTTGCATCCAGCTTGTTTGTTAAGCAGTGCTCTGTTCTATTTGTGTTCTGAAGTACTGAAATATGGCAATCACCATGGAAACCAGTAGGATCAGCAGGTACATGTCATTGGTGAATCCCTACATTTAACACTTTTGCAACACTTTTGAACAGACCACTTTGATAAAATTTCCCGGTTGTTTGAGATTCCTGGATTAAGTAAATAAAACACCTTTTACGTCAAATTGGAGTATGTGACTGTCATTTCAGTGTGTATCATTCTAAAAAAATATATATTTCTATGACAATTCACTGAGGCCCAATATCACTATCTATCTAGATATTTAAATGTTCTATATATTATTCTTCTGATTTTTCTCATTTTGTTTTACAGCAAATGCCAGATGACAATCCACTGACCATGTCTCCAGAACATAGGTATATCTTCCAATTGGATGTTACATTCTTTTTATTTCGGAATCTTGCACATTTCACAGAAACATGCACATCAGTCTGAACCATAAAAACCCAACCAGCAGTGTATACGGATGTTGTATGATTAGAAATATATTGTTAGATATAAGGAAAAGGTTCTGTTAAAAATCTTACACATTTTAAATCAATTTGATCATACTTGAATGAGAGTTGTGTACATACTTATAAAAATTGGCATCAGTACATAAATTAAGTTTGACAAAAAAAATTTAAAAAAAAAAAATATAACTAATTATGGCTAAGCTTGTAAACCCTGTCATTCTTCTGTTCATAAACATCTTTAGTGTCAGTGTTAGACATTCCTGGCAGAGATCATTATTTTATACAGTAACACTATCAATTTAGATATGACTTTGTCTTGTGGTGCTTTTTCGTCATTGGTTTCTTCCACAATGTTTTCCTTTTTAAATTTTGCTTTTATCATTTAAAACATCATCAGTAGAGGACTATACCCCGAAAAACCCGATTCCAAGACCAGGCTCCCGTGCTTAATCTGTTTAAAAGAATTCAGAACTTTACCTGCCCTTAATGGACACTTGAAATCTCATGGTGGTGTAAGATCCTCTCCAATCCTAAAACAAGTAAGACATCTTTATTATTGTACCTGCACTTTTCTCATAGTACTTTGACCATTTGGAGGGGTAGATTTGTTTCTTGCTTAGCTTGCTGTATGCCACACATGGGAAAAAAAAAACTATCCTACTGGATTTGAAAAGATTAGGTTTATTTAACACCTTCACAATTGCGTTACTGTATTGTTTTTTTTTTTTTTAAATAGTGTACATTTTTTATGAAGTCTGAGATTGATAGATATCACACAAACTTCAGACTATTTTTAACCTTAGTCTGTTCCTTTACTCTAAGATTCAAACCACAGAAGAAAATAACATAAAACTTACATTTATTCCAGTGCCGTAACAGACATCTCACAACAGCTGCTCCCCCTTACATTGACCCATTAGGATTAGTGACTTTTGTCCAGTCCAGTTATTCTCATTTGTCCCGTTAACACCGTTGTTGTGAATATATTGGCATAAATGTACACAACATTATTTTTTTATTCATGCATTTATCCTTTATAGAAATATTTGGGAGATGGGATGTTTTATAGATTATAGCTGAAATACCATTTTCATCAAATAAGGTTGTTTTGTCAAAAAAAGATTATTTAAAAAATATCCAAATACTCTCCTTTGGGGTAGTTGTAAGCAATCTGCTGAATTTGGAGAAATGCAGATTCTTAAACAAGATGCTATAGTATGTGTATGTGGGCATAATATCCAGATACATTAAGTCCAGTTACAAAAATAGTAAATTTGTGTAATAGGCGCTTGGCTAGTACAAAAAATTGTATTTTAATGAGTAATCTGCTACTACCTATGTGGAAATATCACGCAGTGATTTTAAAACAGAACTTACTCCCCAAGGTTACCAACGAGTTTAGCGTGAGTTTGGGCATTGACAAATAAGGTAAACACTTGGGGTGTATACAAGGAACGAAATTTGATTTGCATTGCAGTATAATACCAAATTACCTTACCCTTCCGCTTCAATGCCATAATTCACCTAATAGTGAAACTGGTTTCTGTGGGAGGAGTCTAATCATTCCCTCTGCACTGGAAAAACAATCGTGGAAGCTCACTATCCATACCCAGCCCGAAGGCAGTCTTTTCCTTAAAAAGCACAGATTCCTGGTTTTAGCCAGGCAATTGGACTTACTATTAAAGAAACCTTTAATTAGTGATGTAGATACCCACCCTAGTAAAAAAGGTAAAGAATTTGTCACTTACCCTCACTATATAGATGAGGTATAGTTTTCTATAATAAAGAATACTAATATTGTGTATTATATCCAATATTGTGCAAAAAGATGTATCTCAATATTGGTGCACTCACATTTAACTGAACACACCTACTAAAGTGATCTGAGCCGGTCTTAAAGGGAAACTCCAGTGCCAGGAAAGCAATAGGTAGTAGCAGCACTACACATAGGTAGTAGCAGCTTACTCATTAAAATAATATTTTTTGTACTAGCCAAGCGCCTATTACACAAATTTACTATTTTTGTAACTGGACTTAATGTATCTGGATATTATGCCCACATACACATATTATAGCATCGTGCCCATTGGAGTGGTCTGGGTGCCAACTCCCACTACTCTTAACCCTGCAACTGTAATTATTGCAGTTTTTTTATAAACTGCAATAATTACATTGCAGGGTTAACTCCACCTCTAGTGGCTGTCTACCAGACAGCCACTAGAGGGCACTTCCTGATTCATAGCAAAGATTTTCTTTGCTAGAGCGTCGCTGGACGTCCTCATGCGTCGCTCAATTCCCCATAGGAAAGCATTGAAAATCTTTTTCAATGCTTTCCTATGGGGAGACCTAATGCGCGTGCGTGGCGTTGCCGCACATGCGCATTAGGTTTCCTCAGCCGGCGGGCGGGATCAGTTTCGCCCACCGGCTGACGAAATCACTCTCGCCCACCGGCTGACGGAATCACTGGGAGGAGCAACGCCGACCCAAAACCACCGTCGAGGGACGTCGACGGGGTCTCAGGTAAGTGACCTGAAGGGGTTCAGCTACCTGGGATGGGAGGTGGGAGGGAGAGGGTACCTGCAGTGCCAGGGAAACGGATTGCTTTCCTGGCACTGGAGTCTCCCTTTAAGACCGACTCAGATCACTTGAGTAGGTGTGTTCAGTTAAATGTGAGTGCACCAATATTGAGATACATCTTTTTGCACAATATTGGATATATTACACAATATTAGTATTCTTTATTATAGGAAACTATACCTCATCTATATAGTGAGGGTAAGTGACAAATTCTTTACCTTTTTTACTAGGGTGGGTATCTACATCACTAATTAAAGGTTTTTTTAATAGTAAGTCCAATTGCCTGGCTAAAACCAGGAATCTGTGCTTTTTAAGGAAAAGACTGCCTTCGGGCTGGGTATGGATAGTGAGCTTCCACGATTGTCTTTCCAGTGCAGAGGGAATGATTAGACTCCTCCCACAGAAACCAGTTTCACTATTAGGTGAATTATGGCATTGAAGCGGAAGGGTAAGGTAATTTGGTATTATACTGCAATGCAAATCAAACTCCGTTCCTTGTGTACACCCCAAGTGTTTACCTTATTTGTCAATGCCCAAACTCACGCTAAACTCGTTGGTAACCTTGGGGAGTAAGTTCTGTTTAAAATCACTGTGTGATACCTTGGATGTCTGCATCCTTGATTTAGGTATAGCTAAACTAATGTTTCATTCGTAATCATAAATGCCTCAGCATTCACCCATGACCCTCCAATGGTCTGTAGTCGGTAGCAGACAGTTTGATCTATTCCACCAATATGAAAATGTATCAAAACCATTGCATACTTTCTGTAGATTAATGCTCATGGCATATATGTTATAGCTATAGATATAGAACAAACTTTATATTGTTTAAGTGGTGTGAGTATAAATGCCATTTGGTTGCAGCATTTCAGCTGTTTTAATAACACATAACTTATTCTACTATACACCTGAACAGCTGAATTTTAGCTGGTTCTCAACATAATATGCTTCACTCTGCTGAATCACACCAAGGGACTTGTACCCTTTTATATGCCCAGATGTCAGTAAATGAGGTTCAACATGATTCTTATTCCCAGCCAGATCTGTTTCCACTTGTTGAGAGGTGCTGGGCTATGCTTGGTAGGTATTGAAGGGCTCTAAGCTGTGTTTGGGGGTCCCTGGTTATTCTTGTGTCCAATATCTGTTACAGTAATCCAATAGAGATCATTTTCATATGAATCTCATTTTTGAATTTGGAAAATTCCCACTAAGCAGCAAATTTAGCGATGAGTCCAATATGAAAATTCTATGAGTGTTCCATGAGTGTTTACATCTGCGGATCCTGTATGTTGGGGGCTGAAAGCCTTTAATTATCTGTACAGGATGAAGGAGAGAAGGAGGAGATTAGTGAGGTGGATAGCCTCACTCCAATCGTCATGCCTGTGTCTGTGCCTGTAAAGCTTGCACCGTCCGAGCCTAACTGCAGCACGGATATGGACCAGCCCGAGAGCTGTGTCTCCGATGAGGAAATGCCAATCCTAACCAGGATGACTTACTCACCGCCATCCTCCCCCAAGGCGGTCAGCTCATGTGCATCTTCTGTGAGTGCTTCTCTCTCTGCTGCTATCTGTTGCCATGTTTAACCCATTTGCTGACAGAAGGACCAAAAGCTCCCACACAAAATTTAGCAGGGCTATAAACTGAGCTATAGTCACAGGTTATCTATATTAGCCTATATTTTACATTTTAGTGTTCAATTCACTAAATATGGGAATAAATTTCCATGTGATCTGAATGTTTATAAAATGAGTCTAGGTTCTTTCTCGCAGCAAATGGGGCTTTTGTGTTTTTACTTGTGTATGGTTTTATTTGTCTTGTGCTTTTTCACTATGTTTAAGGGCTTCAGCCCTCTCTCTTACAACCATTGCCACCATTTGTTGTGGAGGGTAGGGTAAGGGACCAGATGAAATACTGTAACATGCGTGTTTTGGGATGGGTTTATAGAATGATGTTTTTCGTTGTTATTCATTGGACTGGGAATTGCAATTTATAGATGCAAACAGCTGAATTGGAAAGAATCCTCAATACAACTATTTTTCCAGTCTGGCTATTTTTCCTTGTTAGTTCACAGCAAGTTTTGGTTAGTGACTAACTAACTGGAAAGTTGGGAAAACTGTCCACTTAATTGCAAATTTTAGGCAAAAAAATAACCAAACTAGAAAATATTTGGAGAACTGTTCTTTTATATGCATTTCCCCTGTAAATTCCACACAGTTTGGTTTAGTGAGACCGCTGGGTCGATAAAGTCAATTCCCTGCCGCCGTTACTGGTTGACACTTATAGATAGCGGTAGCGCTGCCCAATGTTTAGATGTATCAGGCATAGGAAATATACAGACACAAAGTAGTGCCTACTTTGTGTTTGTATATCTCTTGACTAGGTTGCAATTTCAGTGAAATTGCAACACAGTCATAATGAGTATTTCATAAAGATTCTGTCTTTCTGAAATACCAGTTTTTCAGGGGAAGGTGACAGTGCCACTTTAAGGGAACCAGTCCTTTTTCAGAATTTTTCAATATTCTGTATACTTATCGTCTGTATTTAGTAAATATGGTTTTGTAAGGTCTGAAAATTAAATTAAATTAAATTAAATGTGGAAACCCACACATCTATCCTGGTACTGGGTGCCTCCATCTTGGCTGCCTCTCAATGTCACCCTATTCTGTCAGGGAACATAGATATTGGAAGTGGAGAAACTAAAGCAATATTTCTGTTCTCCTACTCATTTGCATTGCATGTTCTAGCTGTGCCTTAGACTGATCAGGGTAGTGATGTCAATTGATAAATATTTAATATACATTTTAAAGAAAAGAGAGGTTCACAAGGTTATAGACACACTATAGGCACCCAGACCACTTCAGCTCATTGAAGTGGTCTGGGTGCAGTGTCCCAGGTCCCTCAGCCCTGCAGTGGTAATTATCTGCCAGGGTTAACTCCACCTCTAGGGGCTGTCTACCAGACAGCCACTAGAGGGTCTTCCAGGACGTTAAGCAACTTTTGGTTGCCTCACTGACGCTGGATGAGGACATCCAGCGTCACCCGAAACCCCATAGGAAAACATTTTATAATGCTTTCCATGGGGGAAATGTCCTAATGTGAGCATGGCCATTGAGGAGCAAAGGCAAAGCCTGAATCAGCACAGAGGGGTATCGGCGCTGGAATCAGGTAAGTGACAGACATATACAAACAACACACAAACCTATAAAGTGCAGTGCTCCTATACAAACGGTATTTACCCTTAAATTAAGGGATGGCAGATACCATAAGGATTCCTCAAATTCCTTATTCGAGGTTTTAACCCCTTCTGCATCATGGAAGGGGGCCCGTGATGGAAGGGGGCACTATAGAGAGCTGTAGTGCCAGGAAAACAACTTTGTTTTCCTGGCGCTATAGTTTCCCTTTAAATCTTGAATACCAAAATAGTGAGTGCAAACCGTGGTTTAAAGAAGATTTTTTTAAATTGACTCAAAATGAACAGCTGACAGTATTATTAATGACAGAAATGCAGAATGCCTGATATGAATAATATATGACATCTCTACTGACCCAACATGAGATATTAGAGAATTAACTTTAGAGATTTTTAGCAGGTTTTAGGTGATGGGGAGATATTTGGAGGGGGGGTGCTGTAGGGTAAAATTTACATACAGTGTATCTGTGGTAATGTTGAAGTCGCAAGTCTGGAGATGTTAAAGAGAAATAAAATGTAAAAATCACTAGAAACACATATCGTGGTTATTTATTAAAGTGAGAATTCAAAATAAAATAGCAAAACTGGAAAAATTATCTAAATTAGTTGTGCTTTTAGTTTGTCTACTCTGGCCTTAAATTTAAAAAAAAAAGCTAAAAGAATCAGAACCGAAAACAAAGTCTAACTCTTTCAGAGTTCTGGAAATTGCAGGAAATATCCTGAGGAATATATTTTTTCAGTTCTGGTTTAAATCTGCAATTTCCCTGGTTGTATTCCTGACAATTTAGTGACCTTGCATAACAATTCCAGACCTGTGACCTACTATACCACTATATTAGATTTCCATCACAGGTATATATACAGCATTGCTGGGTTCCACAGGTAAGGCTCTAATGTGACCATGTACATGGAAGATTATTTAGTTGGATGGAGAGCAATTTGTGAATTTGTTGCATTTGTATCTAGGACATCATCCGAAAACTTCAGCAGGCTGGGACAAAATCAAGCCATCCAGGGGAAATCCTCAAAACCCAATCAGAAAAAAGAAAGTATCAGCACAGGCCAGAGCCACTCTTCATACCCCCTCCTTCCTTTAATATAAATGCTTCATATTCAGGCGCTACACTGTACCAAAGTCAGCTACGCTCTCCCCGTGTCATCGGGGACCACTCAATACTCGGAATGCAGGAGCTTCCCCTGTATACTCCACCTCCTATGCTGAGTCCTGCTCGGCAAGGATCCGGACTGTTCAACAGTGTCATCACAGCGTCTCACAATGGTCATCTTCCTCTCACCCCTCTGACACCCACCCCCAGGGTACTGCTCTGCCAATCTAGTAAGTATATTTAACTGAATAAGATAATTAACTGCATTATTCTATTCTTCGTACTTGTGGTATCTTGATGGCCACATAACATCCATCTGTCTTTCATTGAGAAATGTGTATATTTCAGGCTAGTACAACTGACACCCATCCTCTGTTGTTTAACTACAGGTCCTGTTCCATCACTGTAAATCAGCTGCCACACTCATTGTGTTTACAATGTACTAAATGTTGAACTCAGCAAGACCCAAGCTTTTAATGTTCCTGCTGAGTTCAGTGCAGCAATCACTTATTTACTTTTCCGGAATGCATAAAAGGCCAGTAAATATGACTAAATATAAACTAATTCTAGCGCACACTGTATTGTGCCCAGGGCTACCATGGCCCTGCCCAGAAAGTCCTAAATATTAATGTTAGAAACTCTTAAGGAGTAGATTTAGCCCTGGATCAATTTCAGAAGTCAGACAATACAGGTGTAGTTGACCAAGAAATCCCATTGATTATCATTGTGTTTTATTTCTTGGCTAAATGATACTAATATTGGACATATGTTCATGCTGGCTTTAACCTTAATGTTGTGTGTAATGTTGCATGACCTCTTATCGCAATACCTTCTGCTTGTTGTTCAGACAATTTTAAAGAAGGCAGCACTCCCATAACACCAGGACCTGGAGAGAAGACTATAAATGTTGAACCGTAAGAATTTCTCCCTAATTCCTTTTAAAATGTAATTTAACAGTGCGTATTAAGGTTTGCATTTAGCTTGAGTATGTTCCTTGCGGCATTTTGAAACTCTTATGTCTAAAATGTTTTTTAAAAAACAAATAAACAAACATGTATGGCCATGGTTTAGACTCTTACTTTTTCTATAGTTATTCACTGAGACTTTCCTTGCAAGTGAGTAAGAATGTGTATGTGTGTGTGTGTGTGTGTGTTGTTGCATGTGTATTATGTATGTATGTATGTGAGTGATGTGTTTGTGTATATGTTTATTTACAGCTGCTGGAAACAGAACAATACACATTGCTTTTTAATCTGCTCCAATGGCTTTCATTTCTCAGGAGGATTAATATAGGCCCAAGGTTCCAGGCCGAAATTCCAAAAATCAAAGGACTGTCGAGTTTAGAAAAGGAACAGCACAAAGCAACTTTAGTTTGGAAACCATGGGCCGATCTAGAAACCAGGGAATCACAACAGAAAGGTTAGCTCCTGCCATAATCATCACAAATAAAACATGTATTCAATGTGCTAATATGTATTGAAGGGGAATTCATATTATACACTCAGTCTCTTGTATAATATACATTGTTAAAATATTTTTGACCATGATGTATTCCAGTTATTTGATCTACTCGTTTATCAAAGATAAATATATTTTAAATGACCACTGTGGGCACCGTAACAACTTCAGCATAATGAAATAGTTATAGTGCCAGGAGGTCCAAGGCAATGGCTTACCTTTAGGGGTTAAACTGTTCACAAAATATTCAACCTCAAAGTCTTGAATCCAATTCTGTTTTAGCTCTGCCCCTGTTCTTCTGATTCTTTTCAATTGTTGAAAGAGTAAGCCTCAGACAGGGACGTCTCTAATTGGTTGAGAGTGTCAGCTGTCCCTCTAAGCCAAGAAGTAGTTCCCCATTTACAGAATGCCTTGAGAAACATACATATTTTTCTCAAGCCGCTTTTATAAATTGGGAGCTACTGATTGGCTTAGCACCCCTGTTCGAAGCTTCCTCTTTATAAAATCAGAGAGAAGCGGAAGGACATGGGGCAAAGGTAAATGGCGCTAAATTCAAGACTTTGTGGTAAAACTGTTTGTGAATGGTTAACGGTAAGCTGGTTGAAGTTGTTATGGTACCCAAAGATTCCTTTTAACTTGCTTTAAAAAGTGTATAACACTGCCTAACACTGCATTGTGGGTTCCACTAGATGTTGAAAATCATGAATGCATTTATAACATAATTTTCATTATATGTGCCATGTTGGTATATATCAATATCTCCCTCAAACCTTGACTTTGTGTCATAAAAACATCACTGAGTAATTTGGAAAGCTTTTAACAAAAATATCATAAGGCCTCTGTGATTGGACAGGTTCATAAATGGGATAGAACTGATGTAAGCAAAAATAGATGGATAAGAAATGAAAAACTATGACATTAAATCCCATTTAGGTAATCTCACTCATGTAGAAAATGGAACCATGATGTAAAACACAATAAGGGGAGATAATTTAAGGTCAACTGTGAGCCAGAAAAATCTACCTAGGCCTGAAAAATCAGCTAAAATTAGCATGCTTTGATTCAGTGAGAAAATTCTCCCTTTAAAAAAGCAAAAATGGTAAACCCTATGCTTGAAATGATTGATTGAACTCTGGAGATTGTATATAGGGACACTATAAGAAATATAACCATTTTATCTCATTGAATTGGTTAAAGTGCCTGCAGTCCTCTGACACTGTCCCTCCATGTTAAATCACTTTCTAGCAGTTTGAAACTAAATAAAGGTCCCTGGCAACCCATAGCAATGTCCCCACAGTAGGAATGGCTTAGGCAGAGAAAATGTGCTTCCTTAGTCGCACCAATAAATACCAGCATTGTTTGAACATCTGTGGACTTGATAATAATGCGTTTGTGGTATCTGGTTCTTCCATACTTTTCCAATGATATGACATATTATATATATATATATATATATATATATATATATATACCATAGCCCTTCCAGATGTTTGGTTGTGTGCATGTGTGTGGGATAGAGTTTGTTCAGAGGGATCAAATGTAACATTTGTCTCTGGTCACCTAAGGTGCAATAGTACATCTGATATAAGAACATTCATATATCTCGGTGATGATGGACCCACTTTTAGAACATTGACCTACAATTGTTGATTTGAGAGACAAAACAACATGCCTGGCTGCAGGTGTTTGATGGCCAGTGTTTAGATAGTCTTATATAGTTTCTATATTTAGTTATAGTGTTTAGAAAATTCTTATGACAGATATAGTGTTTAGAAAATTCTTATTACAGAACTTAATAATTATATATCTCAGAAATATGTGTCTTTCCCCACAGTGGACGTTTTCCTGAGTATGTCTTGTTCCAGCGTGATGCCCGGAGGTGGAACAAATCTGGAATATGCCCTTCACACCCTCTTTCAAGCGAATGGTAACATCTTGGTAAGCATCTACTTAGGCTATTAATGGGTACAGATCAATGCGTCTATCTGAGTATTACCAGATTGACAGACATATCTCTCACATAGATTTTCTTGTGCTTAGCTTCCTTATTATAAGGCAGTTTCAGTAAAATAAACATTTTTGTCACTATAAGAATTTTACAGTATTTAATAGACAACTATTTCATTTCCTGGCTTTCGTTTGTGATGTGGCTTTTAAATTTCTAAAATATATTTTGTGTTTTACCAATGGGCAAGTGGGATAGTCAACATTACTACTACACATTGCAGTGGCTATGGTGTTTACGCTGACCCTCTTAAGGCCTCCTTTTAAAATATGAACTTTACCCACTAAACTGAGATTGGTGATTACAAAATTGTATAGGATGGGCATATAGATGAATTTAGAAGATGTGATAAAATGAAAACCAAATTTGCTAATTTTCCTTTAATAAAATACATGGCTTTTTTGGGGGGGTGTATTTTTGCTTATTTTTTTATATTTTCATTACCATGCTGTCAGTATGTTTATTAAAATTCAATGTGTATTGTTTGTTTGTATATTAGACTGCTTTGGAGATACTACTTCTGGAAAAATCTCCAGAACTGAAATACCGTTCAGTGACAAATTACCACTATGCAGGTATGATGCATTCAATAACTTAGAATACTTTTGAACTGTTTTATTATTTGCACAGGCTGTACATCACTGTTTCTTAATAGAGGCAGGCATATCCACATTTTAAAGAGACATGCCAGAGTTCTATTCTAAATGTAATATGAAGACAATGTATAATGCAATTTTATTTAAAAAAAAAAAAAAAAGCAATGAATTTAATACACCCCTCCCCATTTAGTGGCACTTGCACATGTGCTTAAAGGTTCTGGTGTATTTTTTCCCCTTAAAACCTCGTGGGAAAGAGAGAGCCCAAGTTTTCTGATACAAAGCCTTGGTATAATGGACTGTGGCCGGTAACTTTTTTATTATTTGCATTTGCCAGTAACGACCCAGCGTCTAAGTCAAATGGTCTAATACACGTTCTACATGAAAATATTTTTAGACCATTCCCTCTTAAATTTCTGGCAGGTGCAAAAACGTTATTATCGGCTCTAATACCTTATATTAAATATTCTCCCAGAGATCATTCTGTTTTATCAGAAATCAGAGACGGAGCGAACTCTAAGAGTTATTGGCTAAACTCCAAATTAAAATCTGAGTGTGAAATATGGGCTAAAATATCTGATTTGGACACATTTTCCTAATGTGGTGATAGGCATAGCTTGAGTATTATAGCGTACATATTGTCATTTGTATTTCAAGTCTCTACAGTTTGGAATTCAGTGAACATCCCATTGTCAGTCAATCCTATTTCTCCATGAAAGCTGTACATTGTGCAGGAGATGCTGAGGTGTGGGTCTCTTCTTTCTGGGTTGTGTTGTTTTTTGTAACCAAAAAAGAAATCAATGCAGCGCCTAATCATAATGATATAGATGTAAATATATATATTTTTTATTCTTTATTTTTCGTGCATATAGAAAACATAGTAGCAAGCAATGCCACGACAGCTCTTGCCCGCTTAAGCATCAACAATCAAAGCAATGATGGGCATCTGTGAACAATACACATTTTACTTTAAAATTTATGATATGAGAGACATATGTGGAGATCAGCCATTGTACCCTGTGTGAGTGTGTTGGCAGTGTTAAGTTCTGTGTAGGTGTTGACCACATCTGGGATCACCCATTGCCTAGCAGTTGTGTGAGTGTGCGTTGTAGTGGGTTTGTCCATGAACTGGCATGGGGAGGAGTTAGAGTTCTAGGAGGATACTCGAGTGTGGTTGGGCGATATAGGTGAGAGCCATCGCTTGGTCACGTAGTGTGGAAGCTTTTGTTTGTTTGTAAGTAACTCGTTATGCTTGCATAGGGGATTGTTAGGGTATGTGTGGCAGATCCTACTAGCAGTCAGATGGACCACGCTAGAGGATTAAAGGTACCAACAAGGAAATAAAATTAAAGGTACAACCAATATAAAACTGCTGCTAGAAACATAAGGAATATTAAAAATAAAATAGATTATAGCAGTCTCAAACTGTACTGGATATGTTCATTGTGGATGGTGGAATGCAATGTCCCCTTAATCTGCGTGACCTTTAGTGCTTCAGGTGGGGTGCCTGGCAGGCGATGCTCTCTCGGGGTGAACTCCCGTATGTTAGCGGGGTTTAGCCGGGACAGTCCTGTTCCTTTTGTTGGTGCCGCTTGCAGTATGCCCGCTGATGTAAGAAGTGACTCCAGTTCCTTATAGCTTTGGGCTGTGTGGGTAGTCCCGTCGTGGGTGAAAAATACAACTCGCGATGTTCCCCATCGGTAGGGAGTCTCCCTGGGACGCAGGTGGTGTAGGAGCAGTTGCAATGATTTCCGCCAGGTAAGGGTGCTCATGGTGAGGTCTGGAAAAATTTTCAGTTTTTGCGCCCTCGAACATCAAGGATGTTTTATCCTTTAATGCAGCCAGGAGTGAGACTTTATCCGATAGTGACTGGAACCGCAAAATGAGGTCCGCGGTTGCGGCTGCAGGAGCCCGGGCTGGCTTTGGCAACCCGTCCAACTTCAGGGATTTCACCTGTTTTGGTGGGAGCACGAAACCGAGGAAACGCCTGACATAGTTCAGTGGGGTCGACCGATTTTCACGTTGTATCGTCTTCTCTGGTCCTCTAGTGCGTCTAGCCGGTCTGTTGTAGCGTTTTGCCGTTCCTCCAGGTCTGCCATTCGTTGTTCGACCTTGGTTAGTGGAGTCATGGCTGCTCAAGCAGGCCTCCAGATGGATGATTTTGGACTCTGCTCCTTCCATGGCCTCTTTATAGTAGGCCATGTCTGCCGCCAGATCCTTGCGTAGCTTCGCCAACATTTTTTTAATTTGATCAGCAGTGACCGGGTCCCCTGTTGTCTTGGATTCAGTGCTGTGGTCCGGCGTGAGTCTGAATGACGCTTCTTCCATGAGGTCCATGGCAAACTCCTCCGAGGAGTACGAGGAGAAGTCGTCCGCCAGCGCCATTTTAGACCATGCAGGCTGTTGCGTGTTCCACAGCATGTCTCCAATGTCCCTGCTGTGGGTGCATTTTTCCGCTTTTGCCTTCTTTGTTTTTTGGCCCATGTTCTACCTGTCGTCGGTAGTGTGGTTTGTGGGGTCTTTTGGGCTCAGATTCCAACATACAGGGGTTCGTTAGAGTACATTTGAGTCGGGGCTCCTAGAGGTGCGACCGCTCCGTTGTGTTGCTAGCTCCGCCCCCGCAGATGTAAATATTTTTATACGGCATATTTACCTATATAAGGTTTTAAGGGTTAGAAACCTGTCTTTTTTTCTTTAGTTAACTCTTCAAGCTGTTAGACAAAATTTTTAATCCAAGATGCAAGTGTGTATCACAGTTCTATCATGCAGAATATTTGCTCTATGCATTCTCACCCTTTATACTCCTGAAATATCTATTAAACTCATTTCAGATAGATCTGCAGGCTTATATAGAGCAATAGCCAGTTATTGCCTCAAAGTGGACTTTAGTGCTCCCTTCATGAGCCTGACCCAGCCTTCCATTATTAGAACTCTCCCCCCTTCTCAGTGGTACCAAAACAGTAGAATCCCTTATTTTGCATTTAAAGGATGGAAATGATGGGTCTTTATTTCTATTCCAATGAAACCCTATAGCCTCCTGCTTTCTGGGGCCATTGATTTGATTCTGAAAGGCACGCTCTCCCAGTGAAGGTACATTGTGGTATTCTGTGAAAGTATGATTGTGGAAACATTGCATTTCTTAATTGCTTTGTGGTCAGTGACAATGACATGGTCTGGTTTAAAAACTTGATTTATAAGCCACAGCAAACACGTTATGAAACCGTTCAGCTTTAACGATCTGACAGATTTTTATATGAAATCACTGGATTTAGTAGATGAAATTTAAAAAAAAAAATAACCCTCTGAGTGACAGAATGGCAAGCAGCACATTGCTTAGTACTTATGATGATTAAATATGCTAGTGTCGAATTTGATCTGGCTGTCATTTTATGGTTAATAGGCAGTGTGCTTTAATCAGATTAATTTAACAAGATGCATGTAGCCACGTTTAGCTTCCTGACTTCCTGAATTTAGTCGCATATGTTGGATTTTTTTTTTATATTTCCCCTGATTTGTTAATATTGATTTTTTTAGTGTGTTGGTAATATCTAATGATATTACCAACACACTAATATCACTGTAAAAATGTATCTGAATGCATACATGAAAATCACTGTAAAAATGTATCTGAATGTAGGATATATAAAAAAAAATGTTAGGGGGCAATATGTATTTTTAAAAACTAAAAAGGAAATGTTTGGGCTTTATATGACATATTATATTTTTTCTAGTCTAGATTTTGGTTCAGAAATCTAATATAGCATTGATGCTATTTCATTTGTTAAGATAATTGGAAGTAAAGGAAATGAGTAAGGGGGGCTTAAGGGGTAGAAATGAGTAAGGCGGGTTAAGGTGTTAGGTGTTGAAATGAGTAAGGGAGGTTAAGGTGTTAAGATGAGTAAGGAAGGTTAAGGTGCTGAAATGAGTAAGAAAGGTTAAAGGGACGCTCCCAACCCCTAAAGTAGCTTGCGCAAATACTTTGTGTGAAAAGTGTGTCCACTTCTTTTCATTTTACAGAAAGTGCAGATTTCAATAGAAATCAACAATTTTATGAATTAACCTTGTTACACCCCTCAACCAGACAACCTGTTACTTCCGCAGATTAGCGGACCCGGAAAACAGATGTTATCAGTGGGGGATCAGTGCACCCCTTAATACCCATGGATCTGGTCAGTCCCCAGAAAAACGGCAGCAGCGCCTTTCCTCCCACGTTCTCTGGGATTCTAGTGAGGCTACTGCTTAACCTAAAGTGTTGGACCTGCTGGGTGAGCCCCTTAATCTGGCACTGTGCTTCCTGTAGTTGACTGTCTCCATCACTTCTACTGCTGTAATCTTTTGATGGATCACTCCAATTTCGGCTTGGGCCTCCCAAAGGTCGGCCTTTCAGAATTCTCTCAGATCGATTAGGAGCCTCTTGATGTCACCTTTGGTGGATGGAGTTGGGTCTTCATCCGACTCAGAGGACTGGTACCCTCCACGTGCTCGTAGAGAGGCAAGTAATTCTTCCTCCTTGTGAGAATTCTCAGAGGCTTCCAGGTTACTACGGGCGTCAGGTGCCATCTTAGGCAGTGCTGGTGGTGTAGGCCTCTCGAAAGAGAGTCTGATATCTGGTAGGCGAAGGTTTTCAGAGTGAGTTTACTTCTTCTTGTGCCCCATTGTGTCATTTGTAGTGGGTTGTGAGTATTTTAGTCTGAGACTGGATATTATTGAGGCCTGAGTTGTTTTATTGTGGGGTCACATCGGAGCCTCGTGGATAGACGTCTGGTTAGGTGCTCAGCTGGTCACGTCCCCAAGGTTTAATTTTTTATGCTTATAAAGTATAGTGTATAATTCCTGCTTTTACAGAGCATTGATTTCTCCAATCACAGGTACTGTGTTACATTTCTCTAAAATGTGTAATTTTACCCAAGAGCAAGGTGTTCTCAAAACAACATTCTTGTACAGTTTGCCTGTGATTTAAGCTGTGATATTACATAGATATTACATAGTTACATAGCTGAAAAGAGACTTGTGTCCATCAAGTTCCGCCTTCCTCACATATGTTGTTGCTGTTGATCCAAAAGAAGGCAAAAAACCTAGTCTGAAGCGCTTCCAATTTTGCCACAAACTAGGAAAAAATTCCTTCTTGACTCCAAAATAGCAGTCAGATGTCTCTTTGGATCAAGCAGCTATTACCCCACTAATTAGAAATTATATCCCCGTATGTTATGTTTTTGTAAGTATTTATCGAATTGCAGTTTAAACCTCTGTAGTGACTCTGACAAAACCACCTCTTCAGGCAGAGAATTCCATATCCTTATTGTTCTTACTGTAAAAAAACCTTTTCTTTTCCTTAGATTAAATCTCCTTTCTTCCAGCCCAAATGTGTGACCTCGTGTCCTATGTATAGCCCTGTTTATGAATAGATTTCCAGATAAAGGTTTGTACTGGCCCCGAATATATTTGTATAAAGTTATCATATCCCCTCTCAGGCGCCGTTTTTCCAAACTAAACAGATTTAATTTTTTTAACCTTTCATCATAACTAAAATGCTCCATTCCTTTTCTCAATTTTGTAGCTCGTCTCTGGACTTTTTCTAGTGCCATGATATCTTTCTTTAGAACAGGCGCCCAAAATTGCACAGCATATTCAAGGTGTGGTCTTTCCAGCGATTTATAAAGAGGCAAAATTATATTTTCATCCTGAGAATTTATGCCCCTATTTATACATGACAAAACCTTACTGGCCTTAGCAACTGCAGATTGACATTGCATATTGCTGCCTAATTTGTTATCTATAACAATTCCCAAATCCTTCTCGTGTGTGGTTATCCCTAATTCCCTACCATTTAGTGTGTAAGTTGCTTGTGCATTCTTTTTTTTAATTTTACAATTTTTATTGGTTTTGCTAGTGGTACAGAAGAGAAATTGGGTGGAGGGGGGTGCATGAGTTGCAGTCATCAAACATTTTAAGGACATCAATACAGCATCAAGTGCGGCATTCAATGTACAACATTGCCGTTTCATCTTCCTGGTGAGCAATTGTTCAGTAACAATAGGGAAAAAAGGAGGGGGGGGAGAGGATGAGGGAACATAAATTAATTGCGAAGGGAGGGGGGAGGGAAGAAGGGAGGAAGGTTCAAGGGGGAACATCCAGATATTATTTTATCTTGAGTCGCCTTTCGGTGATGCTTATTTGGCCCTTATGCATTCCCCTTATACAGGGAGTGCAGAATTATTAGGCAAATGAGTATTTTGACCACATCATCCTCTTTATGCATGTTGTCTTACTCCAAGCTGTATGGGCTCGAAAGCCTACTACCAATTAAGCATTTTAGGTGATGTGCATCTCTGTAATGAGAAGGGGTGTGGTTTAATGACATCAACACCCTATATCAGGTGTGCATAATTATTAGGCAACTTCCTTTCCTTTGGCAAAATGGGTCAAAAGAAGGACTTGACAGGCTCAGAAAAGTCAAAAATAGTGAGATATCTTGCAGAGGGATGCAGCACTCTTAAAATTGCAAAGCTTCTGAAGCGTGATCATCGAACAATC
This sequence comes from Pelobates cultripes, assembly GCA_933207985.1. Lineage (NCBI taxonomy): Eukaryota > Metazoa > Chordata > Amphibia > Anura > Pelobatidae > Pelobates > Pelobates cultripes. The sequence goes on from OW240913.1 coordinate 335,188,416, forward strand.
AAGCGTTTCATTCAAAATAGTCAACAGGGTCGCAAGAAGCGTGTGGAAAAACCAAGGCGCAAAATAACTGCCCATGAACTGAGAAAAGTCAAGCGTGCAGCTGCCACAATGCCACTTGCCACCAGTTTGGCCATATTTCAGAGCTGCAACATCACTGGAGTGCCCAAAAGCACAAGGTGTGCAATACTCAGAGACATGGCCAAGGTAAGAAAGGCTGAAAGACGACCACCACTGAACAAGACACACAAGCTGAAACGTCAAGACTGGGCCAAGAAATATCTCAAGACTGATTTTTCTAAGGTTTTATGGACTGATGAAATGAGAGTGAGTCTTGATGGGCCAGATGGATGGGCCCGTGGCTGGATTGGTAAAGGGCAGAGAGCTCCAGTCCGACTCAGACGCCAGCAAGGTGGAGGTGGAGTACTGGTTTGGGCTGGTATCATCAAAGATGAGCTTGTGGGGCCTTTTCGGGTTGAGGATGGAGTCAAGCTCAACTCCCAGTCCTACTGCCAGTTCCTGGAAGACACCTTCTTCAAGCAGTGGTACAGGAAGAAGTCTGCATCCTTCAAGAAAAACATGATTTTCATGCAGGACAATGCTCCATCACACGCGTCCAAGTACTCCACAGCGTGGCTGGCAAGAAAGGGTATAAAAGAAGAAAATCTAATGACATGGCCTCCTTGTTCACCTGATCTGAACCCCATTGAGAACCTGTGGTCCATCATCAAATGTGAGATTTACAAGGAGGGAAAACAGTACACCTCTCTGAACAGTGTCTGGGAGGCTGTGGTTGCTGCTGCACGCAATGTTGATGGTGAACAGATCAAAACACTGACAGAATCCATGGATGGCAGGCTTTTGAGTGTCCTTGCAAAGAAAGGTGGCTATATTGTTCACTGATTTGTTTTTGTTTTGTTTTTGAATGTCAGAAATGTATATTTGTGAATGTTGAGATGTTATCTTGGTTTCACTGGTAATAATAAATAATTGAAATGGGTATATATTTGTTTTTTGTTAAGTTGCCTAATAATTATGCACAGTAATAGTCACCTGCACACACAGATATCCCCCTAACATAGCTATAACTAAAAACAAACTAAAAACTACTTCCAAAATATTCAGCTTTGATATTAATGAGTTTTTTGGGTTCATTGAGAACATGGTTGTTGTTCAATAATAAAATTAATCCTCAAAAATACAACTTGCCTAATAATTCTGCACTCCCTGTAGTTTTAGAGCCATTGTTCTCAATGGCCGTATCTCGGCCTATCCTCCTTGGTATTTCCTGCCTGTACGCTCTTCTGGACTTTATCGGGAAGCGTGGTCCTGCACCCTGGCTCTTTTCTTTTTACAAGTTCAAAACTGGAAACTATACAACTACGGCAGTCACCTCTCCCTATGTGTTTCACTCCCCCTCCCTGCCCACTCTCAATACCCATTGCGCATGGGCCAAGTTGGCATATTTGTTTGAGGGACTTTGCCTGTTCAATCCCTTTTCGTATATCAGATTCGTAGTAATTTGTTGAATCAGGGCCTCTCTAGTGGGTGTGTGATCTTGCTTCCATGCCCTAGCTATTAGGGTATTTGCTGATATGAGGATATGAAATAGTAAACGTGAGTCTGTGATGTTAAGCTCTTCCAACCCCATAAACAGGAGTCCGCACTCCGGTGTAAGTGTGAGTTCTCTGACTAGGGCCAATCTCGCTACTTCCTCAACTTCCCTCCAGTATATTGCTACTTTCGGACACGTCCACCACATATGATACATTGTTCCCCTGTCTCCCGCATACACTAGAGGTATTTTGGTAAATCTTTGCCAATCGCTCCGGTACCATGTACCAACAGTATTGGATCTTGCGCATTTGTTCCAAGTGAGAGGCACAATTCGTCCTCTTCTTGTGCGCTAAGAATGCTTTTCCCCACTGTTGTTCAGTGAAGGTTTTTCCTATATCCACCTGCCCAGCTTCCTTAAATTTGTCTGGGGGGTCTGTGTGCGGTCTGTGTAGCTTCATGGGCTGTTTTGTAGCTGTACACATCTGTTCGATGTGTTTTGCGTTGGCCGTTGCAGTGGTAATGTTAGATCCCTGTAGCATGGATTTTAGCTGTAGGTATTGAAAAATGGTGTTGTGTGGTAGCGTGTATTTCCTTTGTATGTCTGGGAAGTCAAATAGTTTGTCTTTGTCATATAGGTGGCCTACCCTGTTGCACCTCCGGCTTATCCAGGGTCTATAGTCAAAGGCTGGGTTTGCCAGATGTAGGCTGTATAGGGGGGTCGCTTGCGCCCACCCCCGTCTTGTCCCGATTGTTTTGTGGCCGTGTCCCATACCTTCAATAAGAGTTGTGTCGTGGGTGGCACATCCTGGTGAATTTTCCTGTGTCTGTGAGGTATCCAAAACAGATATTTCAAGCCCTTGGGACATGCCCAAAGGCCTCCATGTCTACCGACTGCGGTACTTCCTCACTGGCATGTGTTTGTATAGCAGTGGCCAGGATAGCCGCCTTATAGTACTGCCGAATGTCCGGCATTCCCAGGCCTCCATTTGCCTGCTGCCTGCACAGCACTTTCGCTGCCAGTCTTACTTTTCGATGGGCCCATATGAAGCTCGTAAAGAGCTTGTGTAGGTTATCTAGGTAGCTTTTTGGTACGTGGATTTGTAGGGTTCTTATGAAATATTGGAATTTCGGCAGCACTATCATTTTTACTGTGGCCATCCTTCCAAGCCACGACAGGAACTTGCCTTCCCACCCCTTCAGTGTGTTTGCTATAGACTTCAGCAATGGGTCATAGTTCGCGGCTATGAGGTTTCTCTGATTTTTTGTAATATTGATTCCTAAGAAAGTTAAATGGTCTTGTCTCCAATCTAGTGTGAATGACCTCTGTAGAAGGTCTAGTGTGCCTGCCGTGATAGCCACCCCCATGGCCTGTGTCTTTGTAATGTTGAGTTTGTAATATGAGTGGGTTCCATATGTAGTTATCTCTTTCAATAGGTTGGGGAGGGAGATCTGGGGTTGGGTAAGTGTCAGCAGGACGTCATCTGCAAATAGGTTGGTAGTATATTCTCGTTCATTGATCCTGACGCCATGTATGTTTGGGTTATTTCTTATCTTCACTGCCAACAGTTCTAGGGCTAGAACATATAGCAGGCGCGACAAGGGGCACCCCTGTCTGGTGCCATTGGATAGTGTTATTGGCTCTGAGAGGAACACTGAGTTAAGCACCTGGGCCCTTGGCGAGCTATACAGGGCTTCCACTACTGAAACAAACCCTTCCGGGATGTCAAACTTGCTCAACACTGCACGCAGAAATTGCCAGTTTAGGCGATCAAAGGCCTTCTCTACGTCCAGGGAGACCATCAGCCCCCCTTGCTTCTGTTTCCTAGCATTGTCCGACCCCTGCCTCCCCTTGACGAAGCCTACTTGATCGCTGTGGATAATCGTTGGCAATATTGACCCCAACCGTAGTGCGTATGTTTTGGCCAAGATTTTAACGTCGGTGTTCAGTAGGGATATGGGCCTAAAGTTCTGTGGGGTTGTGGGTGGCTTCCCTGGTTTAGGTAGGGTAACTATGTGCGCAGTTAACATCTCAGGGGGTAAAGCTCTGTGTGCAGTGGCCTGTGTGTAAGCTTTGACTAAGTATGGTGGCGCTGAACTTCTTATAGTACATGTTGTCTACCGCGTCAGGTCCCGGGGCCTTGCCCGATGGTAGGGTCTTTATTACATTCCTTATTTCCTCTTCACATAGTGGTTTTGTGAGTTCCAACTGCTGTTGGGCAGTGAGTCGGGGCAGGTGTGTGTCTTTCAGATACATCTGTATATCCCTCTCTATTGGTTGCGGGGTTGTGGGGTCTAGTCGCAGATTGTACAATTTGGCATAATAATGCGCAAACTCATCACTAATGGCTTTTGGAGTGGTCAGTTTCAGGCCTGTGTGTGAGGTGAGGTAGGCTATCTTTTGTGAGACTTGTCGTGTCTTAAGTCTGTGCGCTAGTAGTTTGCTAGCTTTGCTGCCTTGGGCATATTGTTGTAGCTTCAGGCGTTTCAGGTTGTGTTCTGTGCGTTCTAGTGCTTGTGTGTGCAGACTCCTAGTGATTTGGATTATGCGTCGGCGTCTGTCATCCGTGGGGGAGAGTTGGTTCTCCAGATTTAAGTCATAGAGTTCTTTTTGTAGCTCAAGTGTTAGTTTTTGTGTCTGTTTTCGGAGGTATGAGGCCCGACATATCAGTAGTCCTCGTACCACAGGCTTATGGGCCATCCAGACCGTTGTAGCCGACACATCAGGCGTCTCATTTTCCGCAAAGTACTGTTTCATTTGTGTGGTCAGGTCGGCCACAAACTGCGGATTGAGAAGAAGAGAATCACTGATTCTCCATGGGCTGCGGTGTTTGAAGTCGTATAGGTCTTTCATTTCCAGAAGTACTGGCGCGTGATCTGACCATGTAATATGTGCTATGTTACAGTTTAGGATTTGATTGAGGTGGAGGAGAAATCCATCTATTCTAGAGTATGAGTTGTGGACGGGTGAAAAGTGCGTATATGCCTTCTCCGAGGGGTGTGTGATTCTCCATGTATCCTAGTAGTGGTATGTGTGTAATAGGGTCTAGAGGTCCTTGCCCTGGCGTCTGAGGGTTTTATATCGGCCACTAGATCGGCGTATGGTTGAGTCCATGGTCGGGTCAAAAATGTGGTTAAAGTCACCGCAAATGAGTGTTATACCTTGTTGTATAGGCGCCAGGGTTTGAAATATTTTGTGTAGGAAGTTTCTCTTGTTTTGATTGGGCGCGTATATACTCGCAATGGTGTACTCTATGTCATTGATCGTTCCCACTATCACCACGTATCTGCCCAATTGATCTATGTGTTGTGATTTTAGAGAGAAGGAGACATGTCTACTTATCAGGATAGAAGTACCTTTAGCTTTAGTCGAGGAAGTAGAGTGGAATTGGTGTGGATATTCCAGCTCCATAATCTTTGGGTGGTCCTTGGTACGGAAGTGGGTCTCCTGCAGGCACACCACTTCTGCGCATTGTTTTTTGAGCTCTCGGTTTATAAGTGTCTTTTAGTCGGGATATTCAATTCTCTCATGTTATGTGTGTATATTTTCATGTAGGGTCAGACATGTAGGGTTGTGCTGTGTATTGCGAGTGTTTGTTGGTTGCGGGATCGCACGCTCCTCCCAGTGCTATCAAGCGGAGCGAGTCCACCCCTAGGGTCTGTAGTGACCTCCCACAGGTGCCCTGGTAGTTAGAGGTTCGTAATTGCACTCCACTTTGGATGATAGTGTGCGCACTATTATGATTGTTAGAAGTGAGACCACCCACTTGGTCCCAATCCCAATCCCCAGCGGTGCGGGCAACAGGCCACCTCCCACTGAGTACCGTAACACGAAAATATAACCAAACAACAAAGAAAGTATTTACAAAGTTGAACCTATGTGCCCTGTTTGTGGCTTGGCACTTCATCCAAGTGCCTTGGGGGTAGAAGCTTAGTGCTCCTCTGCCTGGGGGGTACATGCGCTGCGCGCCGGGCCTTTTTGTCTGTGGCAGTATGTACCTTTAATTGCGTTTTAAATGTTTAGTTTAACTTTAGATTTATTTTTTTTAGATATTTGTAGTAACGTAGTTGACCCCTATTCTAGGTGTCGGGGTTCGATGTGGTTGCCTCTTTTGGATCCTAATCCCTTTAATGCTCAGAGTTATCTCTTATATCTGCACCCTGGTGCTTTACCCGCCCTGCTTATAGTTCAATCCATGAGGGAATTAGCTAGGTATGGACAAGCCCTTGGGTAAAGTCTGTGGCTTTAGGCCCTCTCAGGCACCACTGGTCTACAGTCTATGTGCGTTTCACTTGTTTCCAATCCGGTGTTAACCTTCTTGGCTCTTTAGACCGGTTGTTCTGGTGTTCTCTTTCTATACCCCATTCTCTCAGGGCGTCAGCCCCTTCCTCTGGAGTTGCTATTACCATGGTCTTCCCTGCTCTCTGCACCAGCAGCTTAACTGGATATCCCCAGCGGTATAGTATGCGTGTTCTCTAAGCGCTGCAGTGATGTCCTGGAATTCTCTCCTCTTTTGAAAAGTGTATGCGTAGACATCCGCGAATAGCATGATGCTGCGGTACTGCTCTGGTAAGTCCTTGCGTGTTCTACTGCTCTTCAGAATAGCCTCTTTGGTGTGATAGTAGTGCATGCGCACCAGTATGTCCCTGGGTGCATCTTGGGGCAGAAACTTAGGTCTCGCCGTCCTTTGGACGCGGTCAAAGAGGAGCATATATTGTGGGATGTCTGGCACTAATGCTTTGAGGAAGGCCGTGACATGTGCTGGCAGGTCAGTTATGCCCACAGATTCCGTCACCCCCCGCATCCGCAGGTTGTTACGGCGGCTTCTGTCTTCTATATCTGCCAATTTTACCTCCTGTGTTGTGAGACGTTCTGCCATTTGCTACAGTCGATCTGCCAGTTCATTATGCGCTTCCACAGCGTCGGCCATTTTCTCCTCAATTCTAGAGGTCCTGGAGCCGAGATCTATGAGTTCCTTGCACAGATCACCTATGGAGGTTTGTACACTTTTCATTATTTTGATCGACATCCCATCTAACATGCTTTGCATTATTGCCTGGGTTAGAGGCCCTTGATCATTGGGCGCACAGTGATCTGCCTCATTACTAACTTTGGCGCCACCCTGATTGCCCGCCGGCTGAGAGGATTCTTAACCCCGAAGTGCATAACTTTGCATTTCTCTACGTTAAATTTAATCTGCCATTTTAGTGCCCAGTCCCCCAATCTATCCAAATCCCTCTGCAGCAAAGCAATATCCTGCTCACATTTTATTACTTTACAAAGTTTTGTGTCATCTGCAAACACTGATACGTGGCTTTCAATGCCTATTTCAAGATCATTTATAAATATGTTAAATAGAAGTGGTCCCAAAACAGAACCCTGAGGGACACCACTTACCACTTTTGACCAGCCTGAAAATTTACCATTAATTACAACTCGTTGTACTCTATCCTTAAGCCAATGTTCTACCCAAGAACAAGAATATTCATCTAGACCAATTTCTTTTAGTTTGAAGACTAACCTATTGTGAGGAACCGTATCAAATGCCTTGGCAAAGTCCAAGTAGATCACATCCACTGTAACACCCTGATCTATACTTCTACTTACTTCTTCGTAGAATGCAATTAGGTTAGTTTGACATGACCTATGTTTCATAAAACCATGCTGATTATTGCTAATAACAAAGTTCTTCCCAATGAATTCCTGAATATTATCACTTAATAGGCGTTCAAATATTTTCCCAGTTACAGACGTTAAGCTCACAGGTCTATAATTTCCAGGCAAGGATTTTGAATCCTTTTTAAATATAGGCAGTAGCGGGTGTTGCACGATTTGGAATGTGAGTGGACAAGCTTGAGGTGGGCTTTCTTCCCCTTTGCCTTCTTACCATCAAGAGCTTTTCGCGGCTACCGTTTAGTGCCAACCATTGAGTGTTGTTGGGAGGCAAGCTCAGCCGCATGACATCACTCCGCTGCTTCTCCGTCACTTGGCAGGGTTTTTTTGCCCTCAGACCTTTGCCGGGGTGGTGGTCTTGCTCAGAAGCCCGGTCTTCCGGCGGAGCAGATGTTGCAGGGATACGGGTTCAGTTCTGAATGTGAACCCAAAACTCCTGGCATATCATTATTATTAAAACAAACATTGAAGCGTGCCTGCCAGCACTGGCTCTCCAAGCCTTCAGGAGACAGTGTAGCCCATGCACGGCGACCATCTTAGGCTTGCCACATGGTGCTGTTGTGTTCAGGTCGATGGGAGACTCTGCTGGTGCATGGAGGGTAGTTCCCTCAGCAGGGTCCAGAGGGGGGGTTGCAGGGCTTCATGTTTGATGCGGGTCCAGTGGTGGGAGATCGGCCGCACCCCCCACTCACCGGGCCGTCAGGCGTGGTAGGCTGCGCGGTCAGACATTGCGTGTACTCAGCTAAAGCCTTTATAATCAGGTGTGCTTGAAGTGTTCCCTCTCACAGTGCCCATTTGCTGCTCACTTAAGGCTGTGCTCTCTGTGGTATTGGGCATTAATAGCCTATATTTAGCTTGGTTGGGCAGGAGCTGAGATGAAACATGTCTGGCCATCTTGGCTGTCAGGCCCCGCCCACCTACTGGTAGCATTTTTAATGTAATTTTTGGTTGTTAACTTGCGATCTGTCTGTTTTGGTTTGTTTGCAACTTTATTAGTGTTTCTCTAAGGTAAAGGGTAATTCAACATGGAACCCTTTGTTTACTATAGACAGTGGGGTATCCGTAGCACCTCATTGATTACACCCACCACGGTCAAATCATCATCGGTTGTTGAATTTCTTGAGCAAAAGGATCTGGTCAGCAAATAAAGTTGGAACTACCTTTGTTGGAATTATTCTGATATGCAAATTGTTTAAGTTCTTTCTTTAATTGCACAAGTGAGCTAAAACTAGCTAGACAGGGCAAGCCATTTAAATGTTGTCTGTTTTGCTTTACTTTAATTTACTTTTACTAATACGTTTTTTTTTTTTTTGGTTGTTTTTTTTATTGAAACAGGTACTTGAAAAAAATATAAATAAAAAAATAGTTCCATGAAACACAACAATATGTTTCTTTAGAATCAGGAGTAATTATCTGTGTATAAAACAGTGATCCATCACAGCAGATATATATATATGGCTTATGCAATGTATGATCATATAATGTAAATGTAAAATCTGTCAGCATTGAAGTTGCTGTTTAGTGGATAAGTGAGTGCGCTGGATCTTGTGTATTGTATGAATTGTCAGCAGTACCCCATTTATGCATGCTCAGGGGGAGGGGCTTAATCTACCAGTTGATTGATAGTGGTACACCTGGACTCAAGCTTAAATGAACATTCTGTAAATGGATAGAATACTAGTTTTGTTGTCGACAATCTGACTCCAACTGTATCACAGTATATATAGCCTCATTTCTAAAACAAACATGGTGGTATCTATACATATAATTATTACATATACATGTATGTAAATGGCTTTGTCATAACACATAGCCTGAGCACCAGTAGGTATTAAAAGCTGTATATATCTTGTATTGATCATTTTAAAATATACTCGGGGTTTTTCTTTTTATTAAAAACAGGTTTCCATCTAACATGTTGGCATTTGAGGTATATAGCATCATTAGTGAGGTCAAAGAAACATTTCTAATTTCCTGTACAGAAGAATTCTTCTCTGCAAATCAAATACTCTGATATTCTCTGAAAGTAACTGTAACTGAATGTTTGAGAGTTGTGAATAAATTCAAAATGGCTACCTCCATGCTGAAAATCTAAATTTCAAGTGGTCAAGTAGTAATTCCACCCAAACTATGGTTTAGTTTGGATAGATAAAAAATATTATTAATTTGTTTGCACTAATGTTTTAAAATAATTTATGGGAAAACATTTTCATCTGACAGTGCTGGCTTAAGAGCACCGGTTATTGCAATATTGATGATAGAATACACAGGTTCTGATATATTTATAATAGGTTAGTGTAACAATTGAGTATACTGTTTGATAGAAACAAAGTGGTGGTTAACATACTTTTGAAGATGTCGGAGGCCTCTGGTAGAAACTGAAATGTATTTTTATATCTCAGGCTCAGATAAGTGGACCTCAGCTGAAAAGAAGAATTTTAATAAGGCTTTAAACACCTGCAGCAAAGATTTCTTCCATGTCCAAAAGATGGTAAAAATCTAATTTCATTTTTTTTTAAGTATGTACATGATGAGTAGAAAAGAATCCAAACAAGGGATGAACCTTTGTGAAAATATATTATTTTGTAGGTCATACTTAGAGGACATTCCAGACCTCAAAACACTTCAGCTTGCTTAAGTACTTTATGTATGAAGAGTGTGTCCTATTTTCTTCATTCTACAAAAAACCTGTAGATTTCAGTAGAAATTGACAATTTTTACACTCTTCTTCCAGCTGCCAGTCAGATGACATGTCCTGTCACTTCCCGGTTTGGTTAGCTCAGTGAAGCTAAGCTCAAGAGGCAGCAAATGCCCAGAGCACCTGCCTTGCAAAGACTTCTCATTGAGCTGTTTTGGGAAGTCTGTGATTGGACAGCCACAGAGAGTCTGGGCGGGTTTAGAAGGGGAGGGCTGGCAAAGGCAGCAGATAAGTAAATGCAGGTTTAGCAAGCTGTTTTACATATACCCCAATGGAAAAATGCATAATAAAATGTATGCATGATTTAATTGAGAACATATCTACTAAATAGTGTTGTTGTTTTTTTATTTTGCAGTGGAGTGTCCCTTTTAACCCCTTAAGGACACATGACAGAAATATTCCCTCATGATTCCCTTTTATTCCAGAAGCTATGTCCTTAAGGGGTTAATAGCTGATAATGTGTATTAAGTTTTTGTATACATATAATGTGTAGGTAAGACTAATGTTGGTTCAAAATACTTCTCTGCATTTTGCTTCTGTTTAATAAATGGATTTGAGGAACAAAAGTTTTCATAAGAGTGGCCAACTAAACCCAACTCATTTTATCACCGTGATATAGGATATGGGTGGCCAACGAAAATAAATAATATGGCAACAATGTCTGTGGGAGGAAGGAGATATTATTTTTATACCAAGTATTATACAATAAGAATATAACTACTTATTTCCTATGGGAAATTCAAGCCATTGCAGGGTTTAATGCTATCCAGCAAATGATCAAATTAATATTGCATTTATTGGCTTTCTGATTTAATTGCAGATTAAGTCAAAGACTGTGTCACAATGTGTTGAGTATTACTACACATGGAAAAAGATCATACGCATGGGACGAAGGCAAAGAACCAGACTTCCTGAAGTTAATGAAGAAGACACGGTAAATTAACTTGAAGACAGTTACATTAACATGACATATCTGACATAGAAATAGCCCAACCTCAGTACACAGCAACATCTGCTTCTCCAACTATAGTCTCTTAGAACATTGCTCGATAACTGGCAGACTGACATCCCATGTTTCATGGCAGCTGGTTACCCACAGGATTCACAAGTGTGAATTTAATTCACTAGATTTTGAGTTGCATTTCACATGATGCTTAGCCAGTATACAATTACAAAATGTAACACTCCCTGTTCATATATGGAAGAGTTAGTGAGGATGTGTTGTCAGTTAAAAAAACTTAATTGTTTGATGATATATATCTTTTCGTATGCCAATGTGGCAAAAACAACATAGTGTGCTCGATATAGAGAGAAATGTATTTCTTAGTTATAAGACTTTAGTAGCAATATAGGTCAGAGTGATCCAGTAGATGTGATCTGCTTGGATTTCGCTGAGGCTTTTGATATAGGTCCACAGAAAAGGTTACTAGTATAATTAAAATCAGTTAGTTTCTAGGAAAACATGTGTTCTTGGATAGAACATTGGCTTAAAGATAGAGTATATAGAGTAGTTGTAAATGGAACATTTTCAAATTGGACAAAATTGGTTAGTGTTTTTTCCTGGAACAACTTCTCTTTAATCTGTTTATAAATCATCTTGAAGGGGCATTGGAAGTCATTTGTTGGTGTTTACAGAGGACACAAAAGTATAAAATACAGTCTGAACATGACACAACTTCTCTATGGAAGGATTTGGATACACTGGGGGACTGGGCAGACAAGTGGCAGATGAGATTCAGAGAAATGTAAAGTCATGCATTTTGGAATAAGGAACCCACAAGCCACTTATACATTAGGTGGGTTTGTGTTAGGGATAACATTACATGAAAAGAACTTGGAACAATTATAGATCACAAACTAGGAAACAGTATGCGATGTCTGTCTGCTGTTGCAGAAGCTAGTAAGGTGCTTTTGTGTATTAAAAGGAGTTTTGATTCACCTGTTCCAAATATAATTGAGAATTCAAGGATATAATTGTATGTATACAGGTTGATGATCCACGGAAAAATCTGATTGCCATTGTGTAATCAGGAAGGATTTTCCCTCTTTTTGTTTCATTATTGGAAATGGCTACTATTGGTGGGGGTGGTATACCTTCCTTTGGATCAACAGCATAAAACAATGGGCTTGAGGGATGAACTTGATGGACTTTAGTCTCTTTTTTTCAAACTAAACAACTACGTAATAATAATAGTAATAATAATCTGGGCTGCCATCAGACATTTTGGGGGCCCTGACGCAGCCCACCTCCATGCCTGCCCACATGGCCTGCCCCTGAGCCTAAGTCCACCCATAAGGAAGAAGTGTGTGTGCACTGAATTTGGTGTGTGTATATTGGATGTAGAAGGTGTGTAGTGGATGCAAAGTACTTGAGTAAAGTGGACGTGGTGTGTGTTGTGGATGCCATGTTTATAGTGGATGCAGATTTTATGTTTTTGTGTATTAGAAGCAGAGTGTGTTTCTGTAGTGGATAGAGTGTATGGTAGTATAGTGGATGTAGTGTGTATAGTGAATGCAGAGTGCGTGTTTGTGTAGTGGTTGTAGTGTGTGTATAGTGAATGCAAAATGTGTGTTTGTGTAGTGGATGTAGTGTATGTGTGTATAGTGAATACAGTGTGTTTGTGTAGCAAATGTAGTTTTTGTGTGTATAGTGAATGCAGAGTGTGTATAATGAATGCAGACTGTGTGTTTGTGTTGTGGATGTAGTGTTTGTTTGTATTAGATGCAGTGTGTATAGTGACTGCGGAGTGTGTATAGTGACTGCAGAGTGTGTGTTTGTGTAGTGGGTGCTGTGTGTATGTTGAATGCAGACTGTGTGTTTTTGTAGTGGATGCAGTGTGTGTGGTGAATGCAGTTTGCATGTTTGTGAAGTTGAGATGTGTGTATTTGTATAGTGAATCCTTTGTGTATAGTGAATGTGATGTGTGTGTTTGTGTAGTGAATACTGTGTGTGTTTGTGTAGTAGATGTTGTGTGCGTTTGTGGAGTGAATGCAGTTTGTGTGTGTGTGTGTGTGTGTGTGTAGTGGATGTCTTTATGTTTGACAAATGCAGTGGGGGTATTTTTTTTCCTTCTAATTTTGATTAATTTAAAAAAAATGTATTCCCCCCCCTTCCCTGCCTCTTACATATAGACATTGGATTCCCTGGTGGTCCAGTCGGTGGCCCAGCTGGTTGGGCCAGCAAAGAGGGGCCCTGCAGTCTTCATCTTTCCCCTCCGGGCAAAACTTCTTCGCGAGCCTGGCATGCATTCTGTGTAGCGGAGTGTTGTCGTGGCAACCCGCGGCAACGCTTTACAGCCGCGGCTCGCAATAGTGCCGGAGGTCAATGTGAAGCCAGCAAGGCCCAAAGAGCTATATATATATATATATATATATATATATATATATATAGCGGTACCCACTATATATATATGCTCATTGAAGGGCCGGGGGTACGGACAGACAGAGCATTACCAGTACAGTCCGGGGCACCCAGGACCGCCGGGCCCGTGACAACCATTAAGGTTGTCACCCCCTGATGGCGGCCCTGCTAATAATATCAAAGTATATAATGACGAATGGTCCATTTAGCTTGTCTCCAGTTTTGGAAAATGTCCTGGGGTCCAGTTGTTATAAAAAGAAGCCCACATGAAATCTTTGAGAATGTATGCTTCTTAACCTATGTTTACATTGGTAAAGGGAGAAATGGGTCTGGTACCTCACTTCTCCTAAACAAGGCAAAAAGATAGAACAGCTATAATAGAGTAAGATTGATCAAAGAGGAGAAAAGCTGAAGTTTGAGATGGTCAGTAGGTGATGAAAGATTTCTAGTGTAACCAAAACACAATCAGGAAGCAGTCAGTGTTCACAAACCCTACAGTATTTTCCTCTATGTAGAGTTAAATGAACACGACAGTGACCAATCCTGATAGCTAAACATCATATAGCGATGGTTAGTGTGGGCATCGTAGATGTTTGGGAAAAATATTTTACATCATATTCATCATGGTGCCACGTTAAAAATCACTGAATAGGCATTGTTCATTACCTGTGTCTTGTGAAATGAATCTGTTGTCTACCAATTTTAGTTTAAAGAGGTGGGACTCGAAAAAGCCACAAGTCTACCTGTGAAGAAAGTATTTTTCAGAACGTAACTGAATACCTTTGTCTGCGGTCAATGACAGAAGGAAGTGAAATTGTGGGGAAATACTGTTTTATGAAAAAAAGAACTTTAATTGCCGTCAGATTTCAGAGCTTAAAACATCTGATCAAAGGGAATGGAAATAAGGCAGGAAGTAACCATTTCATTTCCTGCACAGAATTCAGCAATCCTGTACATGTTATCATGATATTACAAAGTAGCAGAAACTAGAATAACTCAAATTGCCCCAATATTGGGAAGAGTGGCTTTTGGAAAATTCCCACCGTACGACTGGATATTTGTACATAGACATCAAATCAGGGAGAGTACATAGAGATGGATAAGCAATTCACTGACACTCCTTTTTGTTTTGCAAATGTATAATTAAAATCAAGTTTTATTCTTAACCGTTCCTAATCAGTGGAACTGATATATGCTGTTTACACTGCTAGGTTTGATTTTGTAGCTGTCCGTTACAAAATAGCATAACATGTTGCCTCAAACCTTTGCAACGAGTATTTCACTGTACCTTGATCTTTAAATATAAATGCACTGTCAGGGTTGCTCACTAAAGAGAGAATTTTAAGTGAATTTAAAATTTAAGGTCAGAGTAACAAAACTTAAAGCATAGTTAACTTAGATATTGTTTTCCATTTCAGCTATTTTGATCTTAAATCTGAAATTCACTTCTAATTCTCTTTTTTAGTAAATAGTAAATCTGTTTAGACATTCAAGTATGTACAAAGTAATAATACATGGCCCTACCTATGTTCGCTATTTTTTTGTTCTAGACGAGCGTTGATGACATAGAGGAGGATGAAGATCTGGAAGAAAGAAAATGTGAAGAAGACGTTGAACAAGTGCTAAAATCTCCAGAACCGCTGCAGACAGCAGATCTGAATCAACCAGTGGTTCAGAATCTCGGCCCACCTATTGGATCGTTCATCTGTGAAATGGGCAACTGTGGAGCAGTAAGTTTCAATGCAACTTTTCCTAGTATGGTCCATCTGTCCGCACACCCTGCATGTTGACACATCACGGAATAATGTGAACGACTTCATCGTGTCGATTAAGAACAGTAGCACCCCAACCTGCAGTTACTGAGAGTATCTGAATAGCATTTCAGTCTGGACTAAAATTATTAAAGTAGAGCGGACTTTTACAAAATTTACTTGCATTCTAGAGATTCTTTTTTTTACAGACAATTAAAACATGATGTGGTTTTACCCAGACGGCAATAAAACAAGACGTTTTTCCTACCACAATAAAATGTGCTTGCTATGAAATATAAAGTTAGAAGCTGTTTGTAAATTAGGTTAATAATGCGTCTGAATGACAGAGGATTAGCCAGGAGTACAGTAGAGCACTGGTTGCTGACAAAATAAATATTGATTTAAACATCTATTGTACGTTTTTTAAAGTTCCTTATTTTCCCTAAGGTCAGGGTTTGCAACCTATAGTGCTGGGAGGCTGTCGGTGAGTCGTGGGTAATGTAGTACTTTCAATGGACTTGTGATTTCACAACTGTTAAAGGGACACTCCAGTGCCAGGAAGCCAATCAGTTTTCCTGGCACTGCAGTTCCCCTCTCTCTCCCACCCCCCATCCCCGGTTGCTGAAGGGGTGAAAACCACTTCAGTCACTTACCTGAGACCCCCGCGGTGGTTTCTGCTCGCTGCCGCTCCTCCTCTTCCTTGCGTCAGCCGGTGGGCGAGACTGATCCTGCCTGCCGGATGAGGAGACCTAATGCGCATGCGCAGTAATGCTGCGCACGCGCATTAGAGCTCTCCATAGGAAAGCATTGAAAATGCTTTCCTATGGGGAATTGAGCGACGCTGGAGGTCCTCACACAGCGTGAGGACGTCCAGCGACGCTCTAGCACAGTGTGCTATGGAGCAGGAAGTGGAGCAGGAAGTGCCCTCTAGTGGCTGTCTAGTAGACAGCCACTAGGGGAGGACTTAACCCTGCAAAGTAATTATTGCAGTTTATAAAAAAACTGCAATAATTACACTTGCAGGCTTAAGGGTAGTGGGAGTTGGCACCCAGACCACTCCAATGGGCAGAAGTGGTCTGGGTGCCTACAGTGTCCCTTTAACCATACACCTATGAATTGTTGAACTACAATTCCCGTGATTCTCTGCTAACCGCACAACCACATGTTATTGTTGTGACTTATGTGTTTACTGGTGTTGTAGTTGCTATATGATTACTTTCATTTTTAAAAATTTTTAAGGGACACTATAGTCACCAAAACAACTTAATGAAACAGTTTTGGTGTATAGATCATGCCCCTGCAATCCCACTGCTCAATTCTCTGTTTATGAACCCTAGTTACACCTCCCTGCATGTGATTTGCACAGCCTTCAACACTTCTTGTAAAGAGTCATCTAAAGTTTATCCTTCCTTTATTGCAAGTTCTGTTTAATTTAGATTTTCTTATCCCCTGCTATGTTAATAGCTTGCTAGACCCTGCAAGAGCCTCTTGTATGTGATTAAAGTTCAACTTACAGAGCAAGAGACAAAATTATTTAAGGTAAATTACATCTGTTTGAAAGTGAAACCAGTTTATTTTTTCATGCAGGCTCTGTCAATCATAGCCAGGGGAGGTGTGGCTAGGGCTGCATAAACAGAAACAAAGTGATTTAACTCCTAAATGGCAGTGAATTGAGCATTAAAACCTGAGAAGCATGATCTATACCAGGGTTCCTCAAACTCCAGCCCCCCAAATGTTGCTGAACTACAACACCCATGATTCTTTGAATTACATATATAGCCAGAGAATCATGGGAGTTGTAGTTCAGCAACATCTGGGAGGCCGGAGTTTGAAGACCCCTGATCTATACACTAAAACTATGTCATTAAGCTAAAGATGTTTAGGTGACTATAGTGTCCCTTTAACTTTTCTAACCTAATAATATTAATAGAGAGAAATGAAATAGATTAAAGGTGCAAACAAAATGCCACATGTATATGATTTTATTACAAGTATGATCTTGTTGATTTGATCATTGTCGTGACAGCCTCTGAAACTGAAACTTGATGTCACCACTGTCTGTAATTACAGGTATTTTGCTCCAGACAAGCTTTGAATGGCCATGCGCGTGTTCATGGAGGAACAAATGTACCAGCCAGAATATTAACAGTCACACCTACATCCAAGCAGAAATCAAGCACTCCAAGTGGGCACTGTTCCATGAAAAGCTCTCCGGCACATAGCACCACCAGTGGCGAAACAGATGCAGCTACAATTTTCCCTTGCAAAGTGTGTGGCAAGTAAGGGAATCCTTTTTTTATAAAACCTCTAACATTTGAAAATTAAGATTACATTGAGATAGATGACAAGTATTGCCAGCTGTATATTAATTATGAGCTAATTAGCATGGCTGCTGCAGGCATAATAACTTTCATGGGATAATATTATATGGGGATATATGGAACACTCCAAACACCATAACCCCTACAGCTCGATCAGCTTACACTCTCAGCCAACCAGCTAGGCCCTACATGGGTGTATAGTATCCTTTACATTTAAAGTTTCTGATGAGATGCAACTAACTCAGAATTGAAAGATGGATAAGAAATATTCAACAGTAAGGTCTTATTTACTCAGGGGTAATGACTGGCCTTTATCTGACTGCCAGTCACTGGGAAAGCAGATTTTAAAAACCACCTAAACTATCCCGTTGGTTTTCAGATTCATTTCTCAGGCAGTGTGTGTCACACATTCATTTTCAATGGACACTTTAGGACACTCATTGCATTGTACAGATAATCAGTTCAATACAATCTGTTAGAAATTATTAAAAGAAAAAAAAAACACTAAAACTTAACTGGGGCAGAAACAGTAGACAGATCTCTCCTAGAACAGGAAGATGCTTCACCAATCAGCCATTATGTTTATAGCCATTAAATGTCTGTCCAGGAGGATCCATGGGATAAGCTGTTTACCCACCTAGTGAAATTCCACTCATTCCATAAGTTAAGTGGAGCTGATGAATAAACTGCTAAGTAGGTGATATCCTGACCACACACGCACATGTGCAAAATGTACCTCAACAGCCGTGCATGCAGCTTGCGTACATGCTGGGAGACAGGGACCAGGGTACTCTCTGCATCATAACCTATGCTTTAAGTACAGGCTGCTAATGTGCTTAAAGTGACCCTTATGTGGGAAATTAAGGGTGTAAAGGAGGAAGCAGAAACAGGAACCTTATTACATTAAAAGGACACTGTAGGTTTTAATGCCTGGAGTCCTCCTGGCATTGTCCCTCCATTCAGTTTAATTTATGTTTGAGCAGTTTAACTCTATCTAAGGGACCCTGGTCACCCACAGCCCAGCATCTACTGGAGGTATGGGTAAGGAAAAGTTTAAACATTTCCTTCAAGACTTGCCATTTTGAATTGGCACATTTTCATGTGTACTATAAACACAAAATTAAATATTTGGAATTTAATAGACTCGTGTTTGTGATCCTTAATTTAGGGTGTTTTTGAAGATCAAAAGTCGGAACGCTCACATGAAAACGCACAGGCAGCAGGAGGAACAGCAGAGGCAGAAAGCACAGAAAGCTGCCGTGGCAGCGGAGATGGCCGATGCCATCGCTAGGACCATAGATAGGAACATGCCTGCCGAACACAGCTTGCTTCCATTTGACCACCTCAGCTTGATTAAAACCATAGAGCAAGACTTTGATGATGATGATGTTGCCCAAGATCTAGAAGATGTCCTGGAGGAGACAGAAGTCATGCACTCGGATCTCCTTTTGGATGACGAGGATGTAGATTTACTCCAGGATGGTGCAGATCTGTAGGGAAAATGTTTAAAGACTTTTGCATACCCATTGGCAGATGAAGGGAGAAATTGCATGAAGTCTAAAGAATGCTGTACAAGTTGCTATCGGTTGCATGACTGTGACACTACTGACAGGCACAACCTTCGTAGGATCAAAACAGACCAATACAAATAGTATCTTTAAGGGATTATGGCCATACTTGATGTGATAGAAATGGTACTGGTGTCCAAAGTTGCCTTACTGCCAACCACTTGCTTCGACGGGGTACTGTGACATGATGTGTTTCATAAAGTAGCACTGGTTAGTTAATTTGGCCTTACATAAAGGTCATTTCACTTTTTTTTTTTTTTTTTTTATGGATCCTTAACAGAATTATAAGTTCACCTTGATTGGATCAACACATTAAATGCCAATTTCTACCTCTCTATCATTTATAAGGGCAAGTCTATGTGCTCTAAAGTTTAGTGTTTACATAGCTGGATGTGAAAAACAAACACACACAAAAAAAATCAGATATCTCACTTTAGTATCATCATTTTATCAGTGACTGTTATTTTCCAGTTTGCATTTCCTAACTTTATTTCTTGCTGCCCTGAAGGTAACATCTCTTTGGGTTAGCAACAGGGTATCTTAGGTTCCTCTGAGATTTAGAAAAAAGTCTTCCCTGGATTCATAGGACCGAGGTAACTGATAATTGAGAGGTTAGGTTAGCATGAATTTTTCAAGAGAAGACTTGAAAACAAAAATATAAGAATAGATTTGGAAAATGTCCTTACTATATCTCCAAAAACAAATATCCCACCTAGGCTAGTAATATCTAACTTGTTTGTATTAAGGTAGTCATTTTATGACCAGAAGTCCTTCATTTGTAACAAACTATAGAAATCACTTGAGTTGTGTAAGGCACACTGAAAAAAATAAATGGCAACAAACATGCTAAGTGTAGAACGCAGACATCTGAAATTCTGAATGTACCTTAGTCCTTGGAGAGGTTCTTATACTGATTGAAACTTGAAATTAAACTGAACTGACAGATTCCCCATGAAGAGAGGAAAAAGCTTTAATCCCCAGAAAACAAAATTGTTATTCAGGTAAAGTAAAATACAGCCGGTGCATAAAGAGAGAAGTGCTGAATGAATTCTGACACATTTCGTGTCTGCTTGGGCACTTCTTCAGAGACACATGGCACACAACTAGCGACAATTCTTCAAAAACGGGTGATAATAAATACAGTGTGAACTGCTTAACCTAGGGAAATAAACCGCTTGGTTTAGACAAGATATTGGTCCGGGAATACTTAATTAGCTGAACTCTCAATATACTGTGGGTTTTGGTAGATATAATATTCAGCGCTGCCTCAACCAATCCCTAATTATGACAAGTCATTTCAAGGATAGAGAGGTTAAATGCCTAAACATTGTATGCATGTAGTGTAGTAGTATGTGTTCTTCTATATAATTTTTATTGCATTTACCATGCAACATACACTGTTCAATGTTAAAACTACTGGTGTGTTGGGGAGCTATTAACCACCAGCTTGATAGGCTTTCCATCCCAAGGCAGTTTAATGTGAATGGTTGTCTAAAGGGTGTCCTGCATTATTTTATGCGCATACGTCCTTTTGGATATGGCCAATTATGAGAGCCCTACAAGTATTTCCTTTGGAATTTTTTCTTACTGTACGGTATATGACTGTGGCACAACGGAACAATACAAGGCGAATAGCCGAGTTTCCCTCGGGCCTGCTTCACGCCTACCTTGTATGATGTAATCCTGGAGACATGCCTATCTGCTATCCAGAGCGTTTGGTGGTGTGGATTGACACTGCACTTCCAAGACTCCTAACCACTAAAATATAGTGATTTTTGGCCACTAAGAAGGGGTGAACTACTGTATGCACTGTAACAACTTCAATTAGATGAAATAGTTATAGTGAGTACAGTATTGCTTTAAGGATAAAATAGCTAAATTAAAAGCACAGCAGACTTGGAGAATTCACCTTAAAATCCAATCAAGTCTTACTTTATTGAATAACCCTGTAAGAGTTGACTAAGAAGCAGTGAAATGGTTCGTTTTCTGGAAATATAACTGGCTTTATGGAGAAAAATCATTTAGGTATTTTATGTTATTCTTTGGTAAACTTTTCTCCATAACACGCAGTTTAGAATAAAACGTATAGTGCAGGACGAAGAACCTTTACTCTGTGTAGTGATCCTATGGATACGATATTTTTTACAAATCTTGACTCGTTTTCAATTTCAGACTGCCGTGGTTTTCCGAAATGTTTTTTCCTTAAACGTCTGTTAAACAAAAGATTTTCAAATGCATTTCCCCCATGTACCTTAAGAGAATATGCCTTCTATTTCAGTGAATAGGGAAAAGGGTATTTTAAAATTTTATTTTTTTCTTGGTTCTAGGGTTCATTTTCCTGTTAATTGTTTGATTGCCAGAGAGGAGTGAATGCACTGGGGGATGGGGGGCAATTACCTTGGTGCCTTCGGATCTCCTTGAGCACACTTTGGGCTAAGCTGTATCGTGTGTCATAGCATGTAAATAACAAGTTCTGAGAATGTATTTTAGGAGAAAATGAAACTATTTTGAAAAAGTATTTAACTGCTCTTCTATTTTTTCAGTGATAAGGTGTAAATATTTTTTTAAGAATTACAATGATTAAATATATATATATAAAAAAATAAGTGTTCGGTTTCTATACACTTATTTAACCCTTTTGCAATGCATTTTAGTTTCAATGAAGAGGGCAAAGACACCACATTTCATCATCATTAATGTCCATTCTTGTCCTCTGAACTCTTGACAAGCCAGATTGTGAAAGATTTGTAAGGGAATATTAACTAAAGCAAGGATTACGTGGCATTCTAAAGGGAATTGCAAATTTAGAACAAAATAGCCATTTTATAATTAGCAGTTGGCTTATCAGTTCTCAGTGAATAAACCTTGTATTATTTAAAATATAACACTATAGCCTAAAGTGACATTGAATTAATTCTTCAGCCAAAAAAAAGCCTTCCTTTTTAGAAACTATCAGCATCAGGTTCAACTGCAGAATGCTTTTAACCCAGACAGAGATATTCTCTCCAAAAATGAAAACACTCAGAATAAGTATTTTTGTTTTAAAATGGGCTAATTTAGGCTACAAATCACATAAGTAGAAATATTAGCTATTTTGTTTTGGAATTTGGAATTCCCTTATCAGTTCGGCATTGAATATTCCCTGTTTAGTGATTGACACTAGTATAGTGCTTTGTGCTTGAAATTAATTACTTGGTTTCATAGCTGGACTTGAGGACAAACCTTAGGAACTGTCACAAGGCTGTTGTGAGCCTAACTCCCTGACATTATACTGCCCTTTTATTGCGGTTTTATATCTAGTTTCATGTTATGAGTTATAGACTTTTCGATCTGAGGTTATTTTATTTTTTTACTATGCATTGCAGCAATTTGTTTTTGCATCCAAGTTATATCTGGCAAAAGAAACATTACAAGATGCAACATGATGATTGTGTTCCCCACCCCGAAGAAGGCAGCATTATATTGTTAAAGCTGTACTTGTTATATATATGTATGTAAAGAAAAAATAAAAATAATTTCATGTTCAGCATATTTCTCATTCATTGCAAAAAAAGTGTGGATGTTTTTTCAGCCACCAAATGTTTTTGGACCGGTCTTGGCGACTATTTATTTTGCCTTTTTCTTCCTGTTTATGAAAAAAAGAAAGATTCAGATTTATCAATGATACTGTATATGGACAATAGTCTTAAAGGGTTATTCTGAGCACCATAGCCACTTGAGGTTGCTGATGTGGTTATGGTTTAATGACCCTAATCAGTGATTTTTTACATTTTGTAAAGACATAGCTTCAGTCAATCAGACAGGCAGAAACTTCACACCTTGGGTTGAGCTATCTCCTCCCAAGAAAGAGAACCAGGTCATGGACTACACAGGTGAGGGGGGACCATAGCTGAGCTAAAATCTGTATATATCTTAATTCACTGAACAGTAAACATGGCTAGCCAATGTATGGTTGCTATTTATTTTCAGGGAAATGTAAACTAAACAATAGTAGATTTTTTTTCCATAGGATTAGTGGCAGCACTATAGTAGGGATTTTCATTCTTTGTCCCTTAAATTGTAATTATTTAGTAACACCCTAAGTCCTCCCCTATAGGGTATAAGCCAAGGACACTGTAAAGGTTCCCCAGTAAAAATAAATATACCCTAATACTGCAAAAATATTTTTTACAAAACAATGGAAACTTTTCACTGGCAGTAATCATATGGAAACATAAATTTACAGTGAATAAATATTTTGGTTTTCCACGTGAATACCAGCAGTACTACATCAGGACCTTAGCAATCTGCACTGAAGGATGGGTCTTAATTTATGATGGTTTGAAGCACCTTTAACTTGAAATAAGCATCTTCTAATTAGAATAGTGTCAACTCTGTCAATGCTTAGTAATTAAATGCACAAAAGGCAATGTAGCTGCAGGTTGTAATGCCGATGCTAAAGCCAAGGATAGAGACAAAATTAAGAATAAGCCTTAATAGGCACAGGAGACATTTTCCAGAGGGAATTATAAAATATGGCAGATTTAATCCCTCTTGCAGTAGTAGATTGTAGATTTGAAGAACCCTTTTTCACTCCTTATTTCTTTCTTGATAGCGCACAAACCATTGATTGGCTTGTCGAAACTGAGAAATTTGGTCCAGATAAATCTGTAAGGCACATTTTATACCCAGTGTGTGCAGTTTTTGTTCTGGAAGGTTAGAGAGATTCTTTTTTTTTTTTTTGACAATCTTTATTTTTGTTTTTTGATGCCGAACGGTGATACGGCAACATATAATGTATAACAATTATAACATGCCTGTGAAACATTAGGTATGCATAACGTCTCATGGAAAACAACTTCAGCAAAAAAGTGGTTGTATTTAGTGCTGCGATGTTGTGTTATGTAAGTGGCTAAGTTAGGAGCACTGTCCTTGGCATTAATGTGGCCTCATGTAGCGTACCCTTTCTAAATGTCCCCTACACTCGGAGTTAGTGTCATCTGCTATGTTGCCGTCTCGAAAGGCTAGTGCTAGTGTTAGCTGAGTGTGCCCCTGCTCTACTACTTGTTGTAGTCTACAAACTAGCCTGCGGTTAGCTGAGTCTATGCCCGCCTGTCCGTGCTCCTAAAAAATCTTTGGCTTGACTTGGGGCAGTGTGTGAGGAAAGGTAGGACCGGCCCGTCTTGTCCCGTCAGGCATCTCGGGCTATACCGGCCTGCTCGAGGCAGCTGCGCCCATTAGATGGGTATCTGGCCGACCGGGCGTGTCTCCGCCCTCATCGCTTCGGTGAGGCATATACGATCCCATGGGGGCCGACCCACGCAGTCACTCAGAACCTGTGAGACGTAGGGCCTGGTTTGCTCAGGTACTCTACGGGTACTTGTCTCCGCTAGTGTTGCTTGTCCTGCATGCTCCTCATCTTTGGTGCGTTACAATGGGGCATTCCCTTTGAGTTTGTTCCTGTTAATTATCTTGGGGGCTAGCCTATCTGGTCTCTCAGTCCTCCCTCT
Organism: Pelobates cultripes; assembly: GCA_933207985.1. Lineage (NCBI taxonomy): Eukaryota > Metazoa > Chordata > Amphibia > Anura > Pelobatidae > Pelobates > Pelobates cultripes. The sequence goes on from OW240913.1 coordinate 335,212,829, forward strand.
TGTTCCTTCGACATGTTGGGGCACCAGCTCCCCCCCACCCTCCCGCCCCCCAGTGTGGGTCTTCATGGTTATGCATCTCCCCCACCCCACCCCTGTGACGCCAACTGAGTGCTTAGGGTGAGGCAAGGTAGACAGGGGGGAGGAGCAACGCTCCCCCCGCCCCCCCCAGGCCCAGACGATCCCCACCCACCCCCGACCCATCCGGACGCCCGACTCCTCTCCCCGATGTCCCTCCTATTGTCTGGACAGATAGAGTATCCATGAGGTCCAGCATTGCTGGTATTTGTCCAATTTGTCCCTGAGTGTCGCCGTGAGCCTCTCCATCTCGTGTATCTCTTCCACTTTGTCCATCCACTGCTGAATGGTAGGCACCTGGGGAGATCGCCATCGAACCGGGATCATGAGTTTGGCGGCGTTGAGGGGGTGCTTGGTTAAGGAGGATTTATCTCGTGAGATGGGCATCGGGGTATGGTGAAGCAGCATCCGGAGAGGCTGAAAAACAAGGTCGCTGTTCGTTACCTCTTGTATCGTCTTGTGAACTTCATGCCAGAATGGGGAGATCTTATCACAGGACCACCAGATGTGTAGAGCTGTACCCGGCCGTCCCCCGCATCTCCAGCACGTATCCAGGATGTCAGGTAGCATGCGGTGTAGCCTGTCTGGGGTCCGGTACCATCCGGTGAGCAGTTTGTAATTCAACTCCTGCATTTTAGAGCACATGGAACTTTGATGCGTCAGTATGTATATTTTCGCCCATTCAGGATCAGTGAGTGTGATTCCCGTGGCTTTCTCCCATTGTGCAGCGTGTTTTGCCGTTTCCAGTGGGGTTGTCGCTATTAGCAGGGCATATAAGAGTGAGATCCTCCTAGGGGGACGTGTCCTATTTGTGCACAGCCCCTCAAACTCTGTCAGAGATCTGTGGAAGAGGTGTTTCCCGTTTTGTGCTTTATAGTATGACTTGACTTGGAAATAGCGTAACCTATCTAAGGGAGTCGGGATCCTGTCCCCCATTAGGTCTTGTAGTTGTTTGAGATCGTCCCTTGAGCACCACTGCTGCATATAGGACCAGTCAGTGCCTCCGAACGCGAGAAGGTCCGCGTGTGCTAGGCCTTACGCCAACGCCGGGATGTGCGACCCTGGTACAGTGGTGAGCATAAGTTTCGTCCTTATCGCGCACCAGATATTCAGGGTCGCACCTACGAATGGATGGTGCTGTGCTAATGTGTCTCTGATAGGTTCGTATCTCCAAATTAAAGCCGGGAGCGCCCCTTCCATCTGGGCTCTTTCCATGTGTATCCAGGTCTTGGTTGTCCTGGACACATGTCATTCCATAGTTACATAGTTACATAGTTACATAGCTGAAAAGAGACTTGCGTCCATCAAGTTCAGCCTACCTCACATTTGTTTTTTTCTGTTGATCCAAAAGAAGGCAAAAAAAAACAGTTTGAAGCACAATTTTGCAACAAGCTAGGAAAAAAATTCCTTCTTGACCCCAGAATGGCAGTCAGATTTATCCTTGGATCAAGCAGTTATTACCCTACATTGAAAGATTATATCCTTGAATATTCTGTTCTTGCAAGTATGCATCTAGTAGCTGTTTGAACATCTGTATGGACTCTGATAAAACCACTTCTTCAGGCAGAGAATTCCACATCCTGATTGTTCTTACAGTAAAAAAACCTTTCCTTTGCCTTAGACGAAATCTTCTTTCTTCCAGTCTAAACGCATGGCCTCGTGTCCTATGTAAAGTCCGGTTTGTGAATAGATTTCCACACAATGGTTTGTATTGGCCCCGAATATATTTGTATAATGTTATCATATCCCCTCTCAGGCGACGTTTTTCTAAGCTAAATAGGTTTACATTTTTTAACCTTTCTTCATAGCCGATATGTGTCAGGATTACTGTTTGATCCAGCACGTAGAACTGTACAGCACGGATGACAAATAAGTAACGTATTACCGGTCCTTAGAATGGCCGGATTTAACGTACAAAGAATAGTCAAAAATACTAGCCGAGGTCAGGGAACACAGAAAGGGACACAACGATGAGGAAAGCCAGGAGTCAGGATACCAGAATATAGAGAAGTCAATAAACAAAGCCAAAATCAAAAACCAGGTAGAAAACTATAAACAGGAACGCGCTCTCGGACAACCACAAGGGAAACCACGACAGGGCACTGAGCAGGCTGAGAACTGGGCCTAAATCTTTCTGATAGGCTGTAACCGGCCTTTGACCCCAAAGTCAGTTACCAGGTTTCATTTGCATAATTGCTGCTCAGCATTAACCCTTCTGTTGATTAGGTTGCTGCTCGGCACAACTTTTCCTGTGTGGACAGTAAATGTCATTAACCACTTTTCTATAAGCGGATGAATACATGAGACCAGGTTTCATTTGCACAATTACTGCTCAGCATTAAACCTTCTGTGGATTAGGTTGCTGCTCGGCACAACTTTTCCTGTGTGGACAGTAAATGTCATTAACCACATTTCTATAAGCGGATGAATACGTGACAATATGTTCCATTCCTTTTATTAATTTTGTAGCCCGCCTCTGCACTTTTTCTAGTGCCATAATATCCTCTTGTCCCGAGAATGAATGCCCTTTTTCATGCATGACAATACCTTACTGGCCTTGGCCACTGCTGATTGACATTGCACATTGTTGCATAGTTTGTTGTCTATAACAATTCCCAAGTCCTTTTCATGTGTTGTTATCCCTAATTCGCTTCCATTAAGGGTATACGTTGCTTGTGTATTCTTTACGCCGAAGTGCATAACTTTGCATTTTTCAACATTAAATTTCATCTGCCATTTGAGTGCCCAGTCCCCCAGTCTATCTAAATCCCTCTGCAGCAAAGTAATATCTTGCTCACATTGTATTGTTTTACAAAGTTTGGTGTCATCTGCAAACACTGAAACATGACTTTCAATGCGGTCTTCAAGATCATTTATAAACATGTTAAATAGAAGGGGTCCCAGAACAGACCCCTGAAGGACACCACTTGCCACCTCTGTCCAGCTTGAAAATTTACCATTAATGACAACTCTTTGTACTCTGTTTTTAAGCCAATGTTCTACCCAAGAACAAGCATTTTCATCTAGACGATTTCCTTGAGTTTGAACACTAATCTATTGTGTGGAACTGTATCAAATGCCTTGGCAAAATCCAAATAGATCACATCCACTGCAACACCCTGATCTATACTTCTACTTACTTCTTCGTAGAACGCAATCAAGTTAGTTTGACATGACCTGTGCTTCATAAAACCGTGCTGATTTTTGCTGATAACCATGTTCTTCTCAAGGAATTCTTGAATATTATCCCTTAATAACCTTTCAAATATTTTACCAGCCACAGAAGTTAAGCTCACAGGTCTATAATTTCCAGGCAAGGATTTTGAACCCTTTTTGAATATAGGAACCACATCTGCCTTCCTCCAATCCTCCGGAACACTTCCTGAAAGAAAAGAATCTTGAAAGATTAAAAACAGTGGTTCACTTATTTCTGCACTTAGTTCCTTAAGTACACGTGGATGGATACCATCAGGCCCTGGAGCTTTGTTTATATTAACTTTCTTTAGTTGCTGCAGCACCTTGTCTTGAGTTAACAAATTACAATTATTCTGCAAGTTTTTAGTAGCAATCATTTGCACATCTACTGCCATGGGTTCTTCCTTAATATATACAGAGGAGAAATAGTTATTTAAAATTCCTGCATTTTCCTGGTCTTCATTAACTAACACCCCCATTTCAGTTTTTAGTGTACCTACACTTTCATTTTGTTTTGTTTTTAGAATTTATGTACTTGAAAAATGTTTTGGGGTTGGTTGTGCTCTCTTCAGCTATCATTATTTCATTTTGAAGTTTAGCAAGTCTAATTGCCTTTTTGCACGCATTATTTGCATCCTTATATCTTTTATAAGATGCATCTGATTTGTCCGATTTAAATGCTTTAAATGCCCTTTTCTTAGTTGTAATCTCTTGTTTTATTTCTCTACTAAGCCACATTGGTTTTAATTTGTTTCTTTTATATTTATTTCCCAACGGTACATACTGAGAAATGTACCTTTGTAATATTTGTTGGAAGATGATCCATTTATCCTCAGTGTTCTTTTCACTAAAGAGTTTATGCCAGTCAATATATTGTAAAGCTTCCCTTAACTTATTGAAGTTGGCCTTTTTAAAATTATATATTTTAGTATTCCCCATGTGCTTTTGTTTTTTTTCGAGTTTATTTCAAGGGACACTATATTGTGATCACTATTTCCCAAGTGCTCACCTACTTGAATGTTGGTCAAAAGATCAACGTTGTTTGTTAAAACCAGGTCCAGACAAGCATCCATTCTAGTTGGTGCTTGTACAAGTTGTGACATGAAGGTGTCATTTAACAAGTTTAAACACCTAATTCCCTTTGCTGAGGCACTAGTCCCTCTGTCCCAATTTATATCCGGGTAATTAAAATCTCCAATAATTAAAGTGTTACCCAGATTTGCAGCTTTATCAATTTGCTCAAACAGCTGTTGTTCCTCGTCAATATTAACATTAGGTGGTTTATAACATATCCCAACCAATAGTTGGTTTCCCTTCTTTTCCCCCAAGCAGATATTTACCCATAAAGCTTCCACATTATCCTCCTCGCATTCCATTTGCTTAACATTTGGCTTTAAATCATGTTTGACATACAAACATACCCCACCACCCTTCTTGTTTTTCCTATCCACTATGCGCTGTAGATGTGTGGCCCTGTGGTAATTCCGGACCGAGGGTAGTCCCACCCCTCCCTGTGCCTTCGGCCTATGGAGCAGTGTTTTCCTGATTCGAGATGATTGGTTTCGCCAGATAAACCGTGAAATGTCGGCATCCAGTTGTTGGAAGAAGGACGTGGGCAGGCAAATTGGTATTGTTTGGAAGAGGTAAAGTAGTCGAGGGAGGAGATTTATCTTAATGGCGTTCATTCTGCCAAACCATGAGACACATAGGCCAGACCACTGTAGCATATCCCTTTTTAGCGTCCGTAGGAGCGGAGCGAAATTGTGGGTATATAGCTGGGTGAGGTCCGCAGTTAACCAGATACCTAAGTATTTCAGTTTGGTCTCACACCACATGAATGGGAACTGTGTTCGTAGGTGAGTGGTCTCCCCCTCCCTCGCGAAGATGAGCAGAGCCTCCGACTTTTCTGTATTTAATTTCAGGTTCGAGATATGGCCGTAGTCCTTGAAAGCCTTTAATAGGTTTGACAAGGATACCAGGGGATTGCTGATGAAGAATAGCATGTCATCGGCGTAAGCAGCAATCTTATGGGTGGTTCCTTTCGGGGTAAACCCATATATTCCCCCGTCCCGTCTGACCGCCCCCAGGAATGGTTCCAGGGAGAGGGCAAACAGAAGGGGGGAGAGCGGGCACCCCTGCCTCGTTCCGGATCTGGAACGCCGGTGAGAGGGCTCCATTTATCCGAATCCTGGCGTTCGGGATCGTATATAGCGACGACACCCATGCCATTAGGCACGGCCCGAAAACCCATCGCTATTAGAGTAGCCTTCATATACTGCCAATCCATGCGGTCGAAGGCCTTCTCCGCATCCGTAGAGAGGAGAAGAATTTGTTGTTTGAGCCGTCCGGCCGCGTGGATGATGTTCAGGGACCTGGGGGTGTTATCTCTCGCCTCTCTTTCGGGATGAAACCCACCTGATCCGGCGCCACCAGATCCGGGAGGACTCCGCTGAGCCGAGTGGCCAGGATTTTTGTAAAGAGCTTCAGGTCGGCATTCAGGAGGGAAATAGGTCTGTAGCTCGCACAGCTTGTGGGGTCCCTCCCCTCTTTCGGGATGACCGTTATTGTTGCAGTCAGGGTGTCCCTCGGGAAGGCACCCCCGTCCCGGATGGAGTTGATACCTCTAAGGAGTCTTGGCAAAAGCACGTCCCCGAATTCCTTAATGTAGCGGACCGGTAGGCCGTCTGGCCCCGGAGCCTTGTTCAGTTTAGCTAACTTCAGGGCTGCCTGTAATTCCTCTGGTGCCTCCAGGGTTTCCATGTCCTCCTGACTCAGGGTCTTAGTGACATGTTGCTGTTGGTACGCTGTTATTTGAGCTGTCCTCTCCTGCTCCCCGGCAGCTCGGTCTCCCTGTGGCAGATTATAGAGGGCAGAGTAGTATTTATGAAATTCCTCCGCGATTTTGTCTGGTAGTTGGGTCGCCGGTCCCTCTCGGGGCTTGATTTTGGTGATATGGCACATATCTCTGTTTTGCCTCTGTTTTTGCAGCATCCTGGCCAGCAGTCTGCCACATTTGTTTGAGTATTCATAGAAAAAAACGCGTAGATTTGCGTATGGTGTGTTGTAATTTTTGGGAGAATAGGTTCCTGAGTGCCCCCCTAGCGTCCAGCAGGGCTTTGTGGATGTCATCTTCCTGCGTGGCTGTGCTTTCCCTCTAGTTCTTTGATTTTCTGGATCAAGCCAGACATCTGTTCCTGCCGGTCTCGTTTTCTCTGCGTACATTCCCTGATGAGATGCCCTCGTATGATGCATTTATGCGCCTCCCAGGTGGTTAGCGGTGGGGTTTCAGGTGTATAATTTTCTTCGAAAAAGGTGGTAATTGTGGCGCGCAGGTCTGTTACTATGGACAACTCCGTCAGGATGGATTCATTCATCCTCCAGTGGCGCTCTAGGGGTCTGAATAGGGGGGATTTGATATGAGTTGAGACGGGTGCATGATCTGACCAGCCCATCGTTCATATATCCGCCGATATGAGCAGGGGCAGGAATTCTTGGGCGAGGAGAATATAGTCCAGCCTACTGTATCTCGAATGGACTCGAGGAGAAATGAGTAATCTCTATCGGCAGGGTGTAGCACCCTCCATCAGTCCACGAGGCCTGATCCCCTCAGTGCCTCCTTGATGTCTCGTAAACAATGGGTCGGTAGTGAGCTGGCACCGGTGGATGTGTCCAATTGAGGATCCAGGGCCACGTTGAGGTCGCCAGCCACCACGAGCAGTCCTTCCCGGAACTGCTCGAGTTTATGCAGCGTGCTTCTCAGAAAGCGGTGTTGCCGTGTGTTGGGAGCGTAGATACATCCGAAAGTATACTTGGTGTCCGCTATCGAGCCTCGTAGAAACAGATAACGTCCCATGGGATCCCCACAGACCTCCTCGCAGATAAACGGAACCGTGCTCGCAAACAGAACTGCGACTCCAGCTTTTTTAGCTGAGGGATGGTTGGCGAAGTACCCCACCGGGTATCTGGAGTCACGGAGCGCCGGGCCAACCGTTCCCCTAAAGTGCGTCTCCTGTAAGAATGCGATGGAGACCCGGGATGCCCATAGGGAGCGCAGGAGATGAGATCTACGTTCGGGGGCGTTCAAGCCCCTCACATTGTGCGACCATAGGTGGAGCGGAGCAGGCAAGAACCCCAGGCCCCCCGAGTGGCGGCGAGGCCAGGGCCCCACTGGGGCAAAAGGGGGAGGGGGGAGCCCCCCAGAGGGAGCACGGGCAGGGACATGGAGGGCCAGGGAGGGATCCCCAGTGGGGCAGGGGCGGCAGGGACGCGGAGGCAACGGGGAGAGCCGTGCACCTAGATCAAGCTCTGCATTCCCCCTGTGGAGGGGCCCCACCGGACCCAGGGCGAGGCAGGCGGGAGCTGGACCCCATAGCAGGCGTATATGGTAACTTGGTACCTGTGGTCTGGTGTCGAGTGGTGCACCCCTTATCGGCGCTAACCCCACCACCCAAACCAGGGCAATAAAGGTACCTGTCACTCGGGGTGCGCACTGGCATGCCCAGCACAGCGCGCATGCCTAGTGCACTTGTTTCTAATAACTCTACCAGAGTATGACTGGTAAGATAGAGTGGATAACTAAAGGTTTTGAGTGTGCGCCTCCCTGGCTGGGTTACCTTGTGCTGCATTATAATGCCATGGTCATATACTCGCTAGTAGGGACATTACGTGTCGTGGTGTATCAGTATAGGTGTGAGCGGTAAGCCCAAACGGCGGGCGATCCGTCATCTGTGCTCGCATTGGGGTCTCTTCCATGGGTCCAAGCATGCCAACAGCGGCGGTGGGTTTGTGCTTAATCTCTAAGTCCCTCGTTTGAGGTCCCTCCTGGGTGTCAATGTAGTCAGGGGCCCTCCCTTCGGTCGGCAGTCAGGGTCCGGTCTTGTGAGTCCCATCAAGCTGTGGTGTGGGTCATCCAGTCTCCCCCCCCCACCCCGTCGTGTGTGGTCCCCCTTCTGTGATGCCTGGCGAATCCAGCTTGGGCTCCCCCAAGCTTGTCTGCTCCCCCCTCCAGCTTGTCTGCTCCCCCTTCCCTCCCCAGCAGTTGTATCCGTCCTCCGTGAGGGCCCCCCACAGTGGTGGCAGCTACCACCCGGGTCCGGTGCTCTCGTCCTCACCCCTCCTTCCCCCAACCAGGTAGAAACGCTTGTGTATGGAGCCGTAAGCCCCCCTCCCCCGCCTCGCTATTTCCCTACCAGCTAGGGTGTGATCAATGCCCACCCCGTGTCAGTGTACTGCCTGTCAGCCGCTTGTAGTGGGGTGTTGGGTGTATAGGAGTGAGTCTGGTGTTGTTTCGCGTATTGGCAGCAGGTCCCGGGCTGAAGCTTGATGCCCCCTCCACCGCGCCGGGAACCCGGCTGGCCGCAGTCTGGTATGCGGTGGTGCTCCTTCATTCCATGCCAGGGGCCCTCCAGTCTCTAGACCCTCAGAGTTCCGCTGCCCCCCGTGCACCCTCCCAAAAGTAGGGAAACTTAAAGCCCGCACTGCATCCCCCTGGCCCTGACTGTATCCGTGGCTAGGCGTAGTGCCTGGTATCCCCTGATGCCCCCCACCCCAAAAACGTCCTCCGACCACCCACGTGTCCTCCCGTTCACCCCAGGAGTTCACCCCCCTTACAAGTCAACTCACCGTCCACCCGCTACTCAGTCAGCCGGCCCGACCTCCTATTCTTCCGGACCGGAGAGACCTCCCCACCTGCGTTGTGGGGCATTCCTCTCCCGCTGCGCCCCCTCATGGAACACCGGGGTCAGGGAGTCTCTCCTCGCGGCAACTGCTTCTTCTATAATCCAATTTTGGACTCTGATTGCCGGCTCTCAGGAAACCCGGTATGTCCTCTGGCCAGCGTGCGGTCACCCATGAGTTTCCTTGCTTTGCGTGGAGGCTAACAGGGAATCCCCAACGATATGGGATCCTCTTGTCACGGAGTGTGCTTTTAACTGGGCGCAGGGCTCTTCTTGCATCTAGCGTTAGTGCAGACAAGTCCTGGTACAGGGATATGTCGGCGTTGCGAAACCTGATGGTGGGCTCCCCTCTCGTGGCTGCCATGATCTTCTCTTTCAGGCCTCCGTCGTGCAAGCAGCATATGACATCTCTTGGGCTGCCATCCTGCCGCGTGGGGCCCAGTGCTCTGTGCGCCCTCTCAAAGCGAATGGCATCTGGTGCTTCGGCTCCTAGGATGTGCTGAAATAGCGCTTCCAGCGTGCTGGTTAGCGGGGCAGCGTCACTTTCAGGCAGAGCGCGCACCCGTATGTTGCTGCGTCTGCTTCTATTCTCTAGGTCTTCTACTTGCCTTCTTATGGTGAGCAATAGGTTGCCCTGCCTGGTGACCGCCATTTCTGTAGCCTGGCATTACTGGGCTCAATCTTGGGCCGCGGCCTCCACTTCCTCCACCCTGCCCTCCAGCGCAGTCAGGTCAGTGCGCAGGCCTGCCAGTTCTTCCCTCAGTGCCCCCCTGAGTTCCTGCACCATTTGGTTAGTGTCCGCTTTGGTGAGCATCTTGGACGAGATTTAAGTGAGCTCAGCACGTATCAGCGCCAGTTCCCCTGCCGGGTCTCCCTCCACCTGGGAGCCAGCCGCGCTTTCCTCCTCCTGCGCCATCTTGTCTGCGGGCCGCATGTCACGTCCTTCAGGTTGCGAGGGAAAGTACCCGTCCATTGGGCCCATGTGGCGACGGGGGGAACCCGTCGCTGCAGTCCCTGGGATTGACTGCTTCTTATTGCGGACCATTTGCACTGGTAGGTGAGCGGTATTGCTATATTATTGCTTATAGACGTCGGCCGGGGACGCGGAGCTCAGTGTCTAAGCGTCCTGCTCCATGTTCGTCCAGGCCACGCCCCGGTTAGAGAGATTCTGACAACATATTGTTAAAGGCAATCTCCTGATATAAATGAGTAAGAAGCCTTAGGTCTAAATGTAGGGAAGAGACTCAAAACCACTTTTTTTTTTTTATTCTTTATTTTATTTGTGCATGTGATTAACAAGCATGTTTGCTAAGCCACAACAGCTGGAGCAAACTGAACGGTATACATAGAAAGACATAATTATGGCATTGGTAGCGTTTTAAATTAAGTAATCAGGAGGAACAAATATGGCATGACACTTAGTAAGAGAGTTAAGCAGTAAACAATTAAACTAGGCAAGTTGCTTATGACAGTTCATACTGGCTATTTGCTATGCTATCTGCATTTTACAAGGGTTAAGTAGACGTATAGCACTGTGCATACAATCAAGACAAAGAGTTACTATCTGAGCATACTGGGATCAACAGTATCAGAGGTGTGTTTTGAAAGGCAGAGAGGAGCTTAGACAGGATAGCAAGAAAACATGAGATTGATTATTGCAAGATGGAATATAATTGCGTTATATAGCTACTTGGTTATTCCTCTGAATTAGATCTTATAAAGTCCTTAATGTTCAAGATTATGGCAGAGTTCTTAGAGTCATTCCATATAGTAAGCAGCTTCACAATCATGTAACATATTTAAACTAGACTGTGCATTAGAGGATCTACATGGGTTTGTTTAGCCTATACCCAGTGCTGGCAGGCTGCTTGCTCTGGAGCATACGTGTCCACCTTCCTGCATGTGAGGGGGCCTCGCGGTACAGGGGTATGTTTCATGTGTTGGGTCAGGGCTTCTCAGAGCACAGGTGCTTGTTCGTCGACCCGATGGTCTGTGGGCTTGGGTTCGGCTCTCCTCATATCGCCACCAGTGATTGCCACGAGAAGGTAAGGTGGGTGATTGTGATCCTCTTGCAGGTTTCTCTCGTGCCGGTAAATTTTCAGTGCGCTGAGAGGGAGCCTTGTGGAGTCTTGGACGGTGTGTTCAGGGGCCTCTCAAGCCGTTCCAAACCTTACTGGGTTGTCGGTGATTTGGCCGGGCCGGGGTGCCTGCCTCCGCTTTCCCTCCTTTGCCTCTGTGTCAGGGTTCCCAGCGGGTCTCATTGTGGCTTTGCCTCTCGATGCGAAGGGCTGGGGCAGTGTTGCCGTGACCAGCCTCCGCTGTCTGCAATGGCCTTGGGTAGGTGAGACACTGATCCTGGGCCCGCTGGTTATGCGTGCCCGGAAATCACGGCAGATCCTGTCGAATCTGGCCACAAAGCCCCACATCCAATCCCGAGTCTCTTTGTCTGCTGCAGTGAGGACTTCTGTATGGCGGCCGTCTTGGGACCGCCACGCGGTTTAAGGCTCAAGTGGCTGCAGGCTATACAGGTTGGTGCCGTGCCCAGTAGGGACCGGGATAACCCCCACCGGTCCAAAAGGGGGGGTAGCAGGGTAATTGCGGCTGACCTTGGACAGTGTGTTCTCTCGCGGGGGATCGGCCACCTCCTCCGTTGTCAAGCCCGCTGTCCTGCTAGGCCTCAAGGCAAAAAGGCAGATCAAGCCTCTTGGATCGGAAAATGGGGAGTCCCTGTCGTAGGAGATGCCTGCTGTGCTGTTTCTGAGCTTTTTGTGCTTGTTAAATGCAAGTTTGTAGTCGATTTTAGAGCTGGTTTTTCTAGAATTTGCAGGAGCTCTCTAAAAGCACGTCTGGCCAGCTTGCCAGTCAGGCCCCGCCCCGACTCAAAACCACTTTATCCGCATGGAGAGATTGCACCCATCAAATGAAATTTACCAAGATCGTTGGCAGATGTTATGGCTAATAAGAAGATTATTTTAAAGGACACAACCGGAATCAGAAGGGAACCCTGACTGCAGTGGCGTACATACCAGGGTCGCAGGGGTCGCGGCTGCGACCGGGCCCGGCCGCCCCTGCGACCCGGTATGTACGCCCAGGGCCAGCCTCTTCCCCTGGGGGGCCCAGGAGCCGGCCACCCCAGGGCCCCCCGAGGCTGGCCCTGCTGTCACCCTGCAGGCGGGTGGCCGGTCGGGCAGGCGGGCGCGCGAGGGAGCACTCACTGCTTCCTCTTCAGCTCCCTCGCGCACCGCACTGATATCGGAGCCGGAAGATGACGTCATCTTCCGGCGCCAGCATCCCCACGCGGCGCGCGAGGGAGCTGAAGAGGAAGCACTGAGTGCTCCCTCGCGCGCCCGCCTGCCCGACCGGCCACCCGCCTGCCCAGGAGCCCAGCAGCACCACTGGACCCCAGGGAATCCCCCCAGCACTCCAAAAGGTAAGGAGGCTGGGGGGATTAAATTTTTAAAAAAATGTGTGTGTGTGTGTTAGTATATGTTAGTGTGTGTTTGTGTTAGTGTGTGTGTGTGTGTTTGTGTTCGTATGTGTGTCAGTGAGTGTGTCTGTTATTGGGTGTGTGTCTGCTAGTAGGGTGTGTTACTGTGTGTGTGTGTTACTAGGTGTGTTTGATGTCTGTTAGTGAGTGTGTGTTTGTCAGTGAAAGTGTATGTTTTGTAGGTGAGTGTGTGTATGTCTAGCTGGGTGTGTCTCTGTTAGTAAATGTGTGTGTCTGTTAGCTAGTGTGTATCGTCTGTTAGGTGAGGTGTGTGTGTCTTCAGCATTTTTCCTTTCTCAGTGTCCGGACTCCCTTGGCTGGGGATCCCTCCGCCTCTCAGCTCGAATGCACCTAGCGGCAAGAAGCGTGCATTAAACCGCCATAGGAAAGCATTACTCAGTACTTTCCTATGGACGTTCATCTTCTCACTGTGATTTTCACAGTGAGAATCGCGGAAGCTCCTCTAGCAGCTGTCAATGAGACAGCCACCAGAGGCTGGATTAACCCTCAGTGAAACATAGCCGTTTCTATGAAACGGCTATGTTTTCAGCTGCAGGGTTAAAACTAGAGGGACCTGGCACCCAGATCAGTTCATTGAGCTGATGTGATCTGGGTGTCTGTAGTGGTCCTTTAAGTGTGTGTGCATACCGCGGTCGCGGGGTCGCAGCCCTGCAACCCCTGCGACCAGGTGCCCACCGCCATGTGTTGCGGTAAGTAAGCGCAGGGGTGGGGGGGGGCCCACGGATCAATTTTCGCACCGGGGCCCCATGGGTCATGTGTACGCCAATACTAAATATTGTGCAGGTTCAGAATCAGAAGGGATATCTTGCAGCGTAGCTGATTTCATATCCTGAAATATCAGACCAGAGGACTCTATAGTGTTAGGAATATAGATTTGCCTTCCTAACAGTATAGAATCCCTTTAAAAAGATTTAATACTTCCTTAGAAAGGCGAAATGGTAGAGTCTCCACAAGGGAATAAATTAGACACTAAGTCTGTGATTACCCCATGTGCCTACTAGCATTATTCATTTGGTTTACCCCCCCCCCAAAAAAAAAAAATGTTCAAAAGGTGTTTTATAATAAAGATATAGTAGCATGATTGTAGAGCATGTAGTATTTTACAGAACCTCCACTAGATGGCAGTGTTCCCACTGCTGCGTTACCTCCTAGTGGGGGGCAAGGCATATGTGATCCGCAGGGTTACCCCCTGTTCGATCCAGATGACCTTCGCCATCCTCGCTATCTAGCTTTGCGTATGTGCACTCCTCTGTCCAAAGAGTGGCGCAGCAAATTGCGGGCTGAATGCCCAAGGCCCTGAAAACCCAGAAAGGGACTGGAGTTCTCACTCCACAATTGCCAGGACAAAATTTTGGACACCCTAGGACCCACTGCCAAGCTTTATGAGCTCTTGGAGGCGGCTAAGGTAAGGGATACCCCCCTTAATTTTGATGAGGCGATCGGATGGGTCCAAAGACTGATTTGCCTTCTCGGCAACGCCAATACAGCCATGTCGGCTAAACGCCGCAAGGCGATCTTGCTCATGATTGAGCCGAAATTGGTAAATCTAGCGGTGAAGGAACCGGGTGCTGCCACTAAAGGCATGCTCTTTGGTGAGTCCTTTGTTAATGACCTAGGCTCCTTCGTGCGCACATTTACCGCCCTAGATAAGGCACAGTCCAACTTAAAACTAGTTTTTGGCCAAAAGGTTTTCCAAGGGGCCGGGAGGTATATGAGCCGTCCGCCCAGCCGTGGAGCTCGGGGTCCCTCACGGACTTACAGAGGTTCCTTTGCTGCCCCTCGGGCCTACCAGGAATACAAGCCGCTCTCTTCTTCCCCTCACGCGGGAGACCGTGGCAGAATCGTGGAGGACGTGGTCAACCCTCGTACAGACGTCCTTATGGTAAGTACTCCCAAATGTGTTTTTTTCCCCATGCAAGCTTGGGGGCAGACTAGCTTTGTTTATCGATATTTGGGGCATGATTACCACAGATGTGTGGGTTTTGAATACGGTCAGGGGTTTCCGCCTAGATCTGTTGTCCCCCCCTTTCCAGGCATGTATACCACAGGAACTGAGATTGCTGGAAGAGCAGTCCGGGTTGATTACCGTGGAAATCGCGAAACTTCATACCAAACAGGCAATACAGGAAATCCCGTACGAGACCCCGGGTTTCTTAAGCAATTTGTTCCTCGTGGCCAAGAAGGGCGGAGGAGTTCGACCGGTCATAAATCTCAGACGCCTCAATGAATTTCTCCGCTACCAACACTTCAAGATGAAAGGCATTCATTGCCTCAGGGACCTGCTCCGACAAGGGGACTGGATGGTCAAGCTGGACCTCAAAGATGCCTATTTGACCATACCAATAGCAGAGGAACACTGGGACTTATTGCACTTTTCGTGGCAAGGACGTCGGTGGAGGTTTACCTGTCTGCCCTTCGGTCTATCTTCAGTTCCCTGGTGCTTCACAAAGGTAATGAAGCCGGTAGTGGCGTTCCTCAGAGCTCGAGGTGTCTGTATGATTATTTACATGGACAACATCCTGATTATGTCTTCGACTCCCGAACAGCTCATACGCCATCTGCACTGGACGGTGAGTCTTTTGGAGGATTTAGGGTTCCTCATAAATTGGGAAAAATCCATGGTGACCCCGGTATAAAAGATAGAATTCCTTGGATTCGAAGTCGACTCGATCGCCCAATTCTTGTTCCTTCCAGAGGCCAAATTAAAGGCTATGAAGAAGGAAACAAGGCATACACTACGGGTCACCTCTCTCTCCATACGACAACTGGCGCGAGTGATTGGTCTCTTGGCTTCATTGATTCAGGCAATTTTTCCAGGACCCCTGCACTATCGGGTCCTGCAACGATTGAAGGGATCCCATCTTCGGTCGGGCAGTTCGTACGAAAGCAAACTGGGCCTGGAAAGGGATTCCAGAGAGGAACTGCTGTGGTGGTTGGACCACATGGAGGCGTGGAATGGCCGAGCAATCCTCGGATCCGGAAGTGGTGATAGAATCAGATGCCAGCCTACATGGTTGGGGCGCTCGCTGTGGAAATATTTCCACAGGTGGCAGATGGTCCGAAGTCGAGTCACGGCTACACATAAACTGTCTGGAACTGCTGGTGGGATCCTTCGCCATTTGCAGCCTGTCTCCAACACTGGGAAATTGCTGCATTCTTCTATGTATGGACAACGTGTCCGCGGTCAGATGTGTAAATCATCTGGGTGGCACGAAATCGAAACAACTAGCGAACCTGGCAAAGGACTTCAGGCAGTATTGCCTCCACAGCGCAGTGTCGGTTACTGCCGAACACATCCCGGGTCTGGACAACGAATGGGCAGATTGGAATTCGCGCTACTTGAAAGACTCAGGGGATTGGCATCTGCTCCCTTCGACCTTTCGACAGATGGATTGGTTATGGGGCCCGTTGGAACTGGATCTGTTTGCATTCAGACTAAACTCCCAACTGCCCCATTACTTCAGTTGGAGACTGGACCCATCGGCCATGGCGGTGGATGCTTTCCTGCAAACGTGGCCTCAGGGTCGTCACTTTGCGTTTTCCCCATTCAATCTGATCTCTCGGACACTGGCGTACCTGTCCAGGCAAAATTGTACATTGGTGATGGTAGTCCCCTATGGCAGACTCAACCTTGGTTCCCTCGTCTCCTGGAGATGACGGTGGATTTCCCACGCATGATTGCAATGAGGCTGGATGTGCTTCTGGATCCGGATGGGAACTTGCACGGATTAGTGGATCAGGGCCTGCTCCAGCTCATGGCTTGATTTCAGGGGACCCTGGTCCGTCGCAGACGTTCCGCAAGCAACTACAAGACTCCTGGAGAGTGCCTGGGCACCGGGAACCAGAACAGCTTACAAATCTGCATGGCGCGTGTGGACTGGCTGGTGCGTGGGAAGGTTGTTGGATCCAATTTCTGCCTCTCTGAATGAGGTGCTCAGTTTTCTGACCATGCTTTTTGAATCAGGTTTGGCCTACCGCACTATCAATGTTTATAGATCGGCCATTTCGGCCGGACATCAAGGGATTGACGGATCGTTGGTTGGACAACGTCCCTTCATGTGCCGATTGTTGAAGGGTATCCATTTCTCTAGACCCCCGAGATCCAGATACTCCTCGTTTTGGGTTGTTAACATAGTACTTTGCTTCCTGGAGTCGTGGCCCCTTAAATGAAGAGCTCTCGCTGAAACAGTTGTCCTGGAAATTGGTTATGCTCCTGTGTCTACTTTCAGAAAACTGAGCACCTCATTCAAGGCATTTATGGACTGTTCCTATAAGTTGATTGGATGCCCTGTTACTAGGCAGAGTTGGTTGTATCTGTTATATATTATTCATATTAAATATATTTTCTCTTTCAGTTATTTTTTCTCTTTGCTGCTGAGGAATAAAGTAAGAAAGAGATAGCATAATACTCGCCTCCGTGTCATTAATAAAATCATGACTTTACGTCATGTAAATAGTAAAATCTTGGAATTGTAGAGCATGTAGTATTTTACAGAACCTCCATTAGATGGCAGTGTTCCCATTATAGTAGTATGAGTGTAGAGCATGTAGTATTTCACAGAACCTCCACTAGATGGCAGTGTTCCCATTATAGTAATATGACTGTAGAGCATGTAGTATTTCACAGAACCTCCACTAGATGGCAGTGTTTCCATTATCGTAGTATGACTGTAGAGCATGTAGTATTTCACAGAACCTCCACTAGATGGCAGTGTTCCCATAATAGTAGTATGACTGTAGAGCATGTAGTATTTCACAGAACCTCCACTAGATGGCAGTGTTCCCATTATAGTAGTATGAGTGTAGAGCATGTAGTATTTCACAGAACCTCCACTAGATGGCAGTGTTCCCATTATAGTAGTATGATTGTAGAGCATGTAGTATTTTACAGAACCTCCACTAGATGGCAGTGTTCCCATTATAGTAGTATGATTGTAGAGCATGTAGTATTTCACAGAACCTCCACTAGATGGCAGTGTTCCCATTATAGTAGTATGATGGTAGAGCATGTAGTATTTCACAGAACCTCCACTAGATGGCAGTGTTCCCATTATAGTACTATGATGGTAGAGCATGTAGTATTTCACAGAACCTCCACTAGATGGAAGTGTTCCCATTATAGTAGTATGAGTGTAGAGCATGTAGTATTTCACAGAACCTCCACTAGATGGCAGTGTTCCCATTATAGTAGAATGATTGTAGAGCATGTAGTATTTCACAGAACCTCCACTAGATGGCAGTGTTCCCATTATAGTGGTATGATTGTAGAGCATGTAGTATTTCACAGAACCTCCACTAGATGGCAGTGTTCCCATTATAGTAGTATGATTGTAGAGCATGTAGTATTTCACATAACCTCCACTAGATGGCAGTGTTCCCATTATAGTAGTATGATTGTAGAGCATGTAGTATTTCACAGAACCTCCACTAGATGGCAGTGTTCCCATTATAGTAGTATGATTGTAGAGCATGTAGTATTTTACAGAACCTCCACTAGATGGCAGTGTTCCCATTATAGTAGTATGATTGTAGAGCATGTAGTATTTCACAGAACCTCCACTAGATGGCAGTGTTCCCATTATAGTAGTATGATTGTAGAGCATGTAGTATTTCACAGAACCTCCACTAGATGGCAGTGTTCCCATTATAGTAGTATGATTGTAGAGCATGTAGTATTTCACAGAACCTCCACTAGATGGCAGTGTTCCCATTATAGTACTATGATTGTAGAGCATGTAGTATTTTACAGAACCTCCACTATATGGCAGTGTTCCCATTATAGTACTATGATTGTAGAGCATGTAGTATTTCACAGAACCTCCACTAGATGGCAGTGTTCCCATTATAGTAGTATGATTGTAGAGTATGTAGTATTTTACAGAACCTCCACTAGATGGCAGTGTTCCCATTATAGTAGTATGATTGTAGAGCATGTAGTATTTCACAGAACCTCCACTAGATGGCAGTGTTCCCATTATAGTAGTATGATTGTAGAGCATGTAGTATTTCACAGAACCTCCACTAGATGGCAGTATTCCCATTATAGTAGTATGATTGTAGAGTATGTAGTATTTTACAGAACCTCCACTAGATGGCAGTGTTCCCATTATAGTAGTATGATTGTAGAGCATGTAGTATTTCACAGAACCTCCACTAGATGGCAGTATTCCCATTATAGTAGTATGATTGTAGAGCATGTAGTATTTTACAGAACCTCCACTAGATGGCAGTGTTCCCATTATAGTAGTATGATTGTAGAGCATGTAGTATTTTACAGAACCTCCACTAGATGGCAGTGTTCCCATTATAGTACTATGATGGTAGAGCATGTAGTATTTCACAGAACCTCCACTAGATGGCAGTGTTCCCATTATAGTACTATGATTGTAGAGCATGTAGTATTTTACAGAACCTCCACTAGATGGCAGTGTTCCCATTATAGTAGTATGATTGTAGAGCATGTAGTATTTCACAGAACCTCCACTAGATGGCAGTGTTCCCATTATAGTACTATGATTGTCGAGCATGTAGTATTTCACAGAACCTCCACTAGATGGCAGTGATCCTCTAATGATAGTCTATTTAGCTGATTCGCCATTCTGGCCTCCCCTTCAGCTCTATGGTGTTGGCTCCGGAAGCACCCTGCCAGCCGGAAGTGCTAGCGGTGTCAGTATTGGAAAATGAGTGTATGTGTGGTTAGTGCGCTGTTATCCCGGTCGGTCCGGACTGCTACTCGGTGGCAGGTAAGTAGCACTGACTGCTGTGATATAGAGACCCCGCGCGGCCAGAGAGCGATAACAGCCATTAAATGATACCAGGAGACAGAATGGCTGACCTTCTACCAGCGCTGATAGGGAACACTGACACAGAGCGAGACAGATACACTGACACAGAGCGAGACAGAGACACTGACACAGAGCGAGACAGAGACACTGACACAGAGCGAGACACTGACACAGAGCGAGACACTGACACAGAGCGACTGACACTGACACAGAGCGACTGACACTGACACAGAGCGACTGACACAGAGCGACTGACACTGAGCCACTGACACTGACACTGGCAAAATTGTACATTGGTGATGGTAGTCCCCTATGGCAGACTCAACCTTGGTTCCCTCGTCTCCTGGAGATGACGGTGGATTTCCCACGCATGATTGCAATGAGGCTGGATGTGCTTCTGGATCCGGATGGGAACTTGCACGGATTAGTGGATCAGGGCCTGCTCCAGCTCACGGCTTGATTTCAGGGGACCCTGGTCCGTCGCAGACGTTCCGCAAGCAACTACAAGACTCCTGGAGAGTGCCTGGGCACCGGGAACCAGAACAGCTTACAAATCTGCATGGCGCGTGTGGACTGGCTGGTGCGTGGGAAGGTTGTTGGATCCAATTTCTGCCTCTCTGAATGAGGTGCTCAGTTTTCTGACCATGCTTTTTGAATCAGGTTTGGCCTACCGCACTATCAATGTTTATAGATCGGCCATTTCGGCCGGACATCAAGGGATTGACGGATCGTTGGCTGGACAACGTCCCTTCATGTGCCGATTGTTGAAGGGTATCCATTTCTCTAGACCCCCGAGATCCAGATACTCCTCGTTTTGGGTTGTTAACATAGTACTTTGCTTCCTGGAGTCGTGGCCCCTTAAATGAAGAGCTCTCGCTGAAACAGTTGTCCTGGAAATTGGTTATGCTCCTGTGTCTACTTTCAGAAAACTGAGCACCTCATTCAAGGCATTTATGGACTGTTCCTATAAGTTGATTGGATGCCCTGTTACTAGGCAGAGTTGGTTGTATCTGTTATATATTATTCATATTAAATATATTTTCTCTTTCAGTTATTTTTTCTCTTTGCTGCTGAGGAATAAAGTAAGAAAGAGATAGCATAATACTCGCCTCCGTGTCATTAATAAAATCATGACTTTACGTCATGTAAATAGTAAAATCTTGGAATTGTAGAGCATGTAGTATTTTACAGAACCTCCATTAGATGGCAGTGTTCCCATTATAGTAGTATGAGTGTAGAGCATGTAGTATTTCACAGAACCTCCACTAGATGGCAGTGTTCCCATTATAGTAATATGACTGTAGAGCATGTAGTATTTCACAGAACCTCCACTAGATGGCAGTGTTTCCATTATCGTAGTATGACTGTAGAGCATGTAGTATTTCACAGAACCTCCACTAGATGGCAGTGTTCCCATAATAGTAGTATGACTGTAGAGCATGTAGTATTTCACAGAACCTCCACTAGATGGCAGTGTTCCCATTATAGTAGTATGAGTGTAGAGCATGTAGTATTTCACAGAACCTCCACTAGATGGCAGTGTTCCCATTATAGTAGTATGATTGTAGAGCATGTAGTATTTTACAGAACCTCCACTAGATGGCAGTGTTCCCATTATAGTAGTATGATTGTAGAGCATGTAGTATTTCACAGAACCTCCACTAGATGGCAGTGTTCCCATTATAGTACTATGATGGTAGAGCATGTAGTATTTCACAGAACCTCCACTAGATGGCAGTGTTCCCATTATAGTACTATGATGGTAGAGCATGTAGTATTTCACAGAACCTCCACTAGATGGAAGTGTTCCCATTATAGTAGTATGAGTGTGGAGCATGTAGTATTTCACAGAACCTCCACTAGATGGCAGTGTTCCCATTATAGTAGTATGAGTGTAGAGCATGTAGTATTTCACAGAACCTCCACTAGATGGCAGTGTTCCCATTATAGTAGTATGACTGTAGAGCATGTAGTATTTTACAGAACCTCCACTAGATGGCAGTGTTCCCATTATAGTAGTATGACTGTAGAGCATGTAGTATTTCACAGAACCTCCACTAGATGGCAGTGTTCCCATTATAGTAGAATGACTGTAGAACATGTAGTATTTCACAGAACCTCCACTAGATGGCAGTGTTCCCATTATAGTAGTATGATTGTAGAGCATGTAGTATTTCACAGAACCTCCACTAGATGGCAGTGTTCCCATTATAGTAGTATGATTGTAGCGCATGTAGTATTTTACAGAACCTCCACTAGATGGCAGTGTTCCCATTATAGTAGTATGAGTGTAGAGCATGTAGTATTTTACAGAACCTCCACTAGATGGCAGTGTTCCCATTATAGTAGTATGATTGTAGAGCATGTAGTATTTTACAGAACCTCCACTAGATGGCAGTGTTCCCATTATAGTAGTATGAGTGTAGAGCATGTAGTATTTTACAGAACCTCCACTAGATGGCAGTGTTCCCATTATAGTAGTATGAGTGAAGAGCATGTAGTATTTCACAGAACCTCCACTAGATGGCAGTGTTCCCATTATAGTGGTATGATTGTAGAGCATGTAGTATTTCACAGAACCTCCACTAGATGGCAGTGTTCCCATTATAGTAGTATGATTGTAGAGCATGTAGTATTTCACAGAACCTCCACTAGATGGCAGTGTTCCCATTATAGTGGTATGATTGTAGAG
Organism: Pelobates cultripes; assembly: GCA_933207985.1. Classification (NCBI taxonomy): domain Eukaryota; kingdom Metazoa; phylum Chordata; class Amphibia; order Anura; family Pelobatidae; genus Pelobates; species Pelobates cultripes. Next base: position 335,234,759 of record OW240913.1, read on the forward strand.
CATGTAGTATTTCACAGAACCTCCACTAGATGGCAGTGTTCCCATTATAGTACTATGATTGTCGAGCATGTAGTATTTCACAGAACCTCCACTAGATGGCAGTGATCCTCTAATGATAGTCTATTTAGCTGATTCGCCATTCTGTCCTCCCCTTCAGCTCTATGGTGTTGGCTCCGGAAGCACCCTGCCAGCCGGAAGTGCTAGCGGTGTCAGTATTGGAAAATGAGTGTATGTGCGGTTAGTGCGCTGTTATCCCGGTCGGTCCGGACTGCTACTCGGTGGCAGGTAAGTAGCACTGACTGCTGTGATATAGAGACCCCGCGCGGCCAGAGAGCGATAACAGCCATTAAATGATACCAGGAGACAGAATGGCTGACCTTCTACCAGCGCTGATAGGGAACACTGACACAGAGCGAGACAGATACACTGACACAGAGCGAGACAGAGACACTGACACAGAGCGAGACAGAGACACTGACACAGAGCGAGACAGAGACACTGACACAGAGCGAGACAGAGACACTGACACAGAGCGAGACAGAGACACTGACACAGAGCGAGACACTGACACAGAGCGAGACCGAGACACTGACACAGAGCGAGACAGAGACACTGACACAGAGCGAGACAGAGACACTGACACAGAGCGAGACAGAGACACTGACACAGAGCGAGACACTGACACAGAGCGAGACACTGACACAGAGCGAGACAGAGACTGACACAGAGCGAGACACTGACACAGAGCGACTGACACAGAGCGACTGACACTGACACAGATCGACTGACACTGACACAGAGCCACTGACACTGACACAGAGCCACTGACACAGAGCCACTGACACAGAGCCACTGACACAGAGCCACTGACACAGAGCGCGGAATGTTGACACAGCGCTGATAGGGAACACTGACACAGCGCGACACTGACACAGCGCTGATAGGGAACACTGACACAGCGCGACACTGACACAGCGCTGATAGGGAACACTGACACAGCGCGACACTGACACAGCGCTGATAGGGAACACTGACACAGCGCGACGATAGGGACCACTGACAGAGCGGTACTGACACAGAGCATTGATAGTGAACACTGACAGCAACACTGACACAGAGCGCTGATGGGGAACACTGACACTGCGACGCTGACGCAGCACTGATAGTGAACACAGACACAGAGTGACACTGACACAGAGCGCTGATAGTGAACACTGACAGGGAATGTTGACACAGAGCGACGATAGGGAACACTGACAGAGCGACACTGACACAGAGTGCTGATAGGGAACACTGACAGAGCGACACTGACACAGAGCGCTGATAGGGAACACTGACAGAGCAACACTGACACAGAGCGCTGGTTGGGAACACTGATACAGAGCAATGCTGACACAGAGCGACGCCGACACAGACTGATAGTGAACACAGACACAGAGCGACACTGACAGAGAGCGCTGATGGTGAACACTGACACAGAGCACTGATGGGGAACGCTGACACAGCACTGATAGTGAACACAGAGTGACACTGACGGAGCGCTGACATGGTGTGCTGATAGGGAACGTTGACAGAGAGCAACACTTACGTGGAGTGCTGACATGGAGGGTTGATGGGAAACGCTGACAGAGGTCAAAGCTGACAGGGAATATTAACATACAGTGCCTATAGGAAACACTGACAAATGCTGCTTATAGGGAACACTGATAGAAGCTGCGTGTAGGGAAAACTGACGAACACTAACAGAAGCTGCTTATATGGAATACGTTGGCGCTATATAAATACCAATAATAATAATAAGGCAATATTTACAATAAAGGGTTCCTGACAGCCACTAAATTCCCTTCCACTGTGAAACAGTACAACTCTTATCTCAAAGCTAATCTTCATTTTATTAGAAGAGCTCTGGCCGCGCATGTACTTTTTGTCTCTATGAGGAGCATTGGATTGGATGTCTAGAAGTGTCGGCTGCTCATTTCTCCATACCAACTGACTTGCAAGTGCTAAGCGGTTATCCATTTAGAGTGTTTAGTCTTTGAGTTACTGTCATAATGTATATGATTACTTTTTGTGTTTGTGCAGATTTTACAGATCTTACCATCTTGCTATTGCACCTGTGCACTTACATCTAGATTCAGTCAGTTGAGGTATGTATTCTAATTACCTAAGGACTGTTGTTATGCTATTCTGCAGCATTTTATAATAATGTGTTGGGGATATAAAACAACTATTGACAAATTAGTGATGACCGTGTCCATCATTTAAATAACAATTCTGGTTACTTATTGTCTACGGAAGGCTCTGCATTTCACCAGAACCACGCTAATAAAATAAACCAATGTGTGTTTGGCGCATAGTAAACTACTGGTTAAGATTTAGTAATGCATTAATACTGCAGGATTTATGGAGACTTTCCTTAATTCACAACTCTTGCACAGAAGGGAAAGTCAGACATACAGACAGACAAAAGTAAAAATGCCTCAGACTAGTTTTCACAGACACATTCTTTCCAACCATCAGAATCCGCTACAAATGAAATTCTGCTCTGTGGCTAAAATATTACACAGAACTGAATTTAAAAATGGCAGTCAAGTCTATTAAAATAAATGCAGCCTCCATGGAGCGATTAAAATCAAAATGTGCATGTTGGATAACTTTTAGATGTATTTATATTCTTTTATAATGCTTGTCATTAAACCTTATCTAAAATGCAAATTTAAAAATAAACCAAAGACTTATTTTATTTTGTGCAGAAATGTAAAATCTGTTTTAAGGACGTCGTCTGCAGGAATAAATACAAATTCTCTACCGTCTAGAATACAAGAATTGGTAAGTTGAGGTTTTGGATTAGCGACAACTGTCTCAACACATTTGCATAGATGGTGTGAGCACGGAGCAATTATTCATTAAAGTAAAGGGGGTGGGCACTCCTTACACCATGACCACCACAGTGCATTGTAGTGGTTATGATCCCTGGGATGTTTCTTTAAGTGCAAAATAACTGAAACTGTTTTGCTAAATGTTTGCATTTGGAGTATTTTGGCCTGAAATATTAAATTCACTTGAATTCTCTAAACCTGACAAATGGAATTTTTTGAATATATGCATTGAAATGTATAGAAAGAGCTTTACAGAGTACTTTATTTTGAGCAATATTTTAAAAAGGAACCATGTGCACCTGGAGTGTAATCACAGATATTTGGAGCTACATGCAAAAAAAATATATATATATTTTTTAATACCAAACTCAAGAACCAGAGCATCCCCCCTTTCCCCAAATCTCACATGCAGTAATGGTATTATTTAAGACCCTGGCAATAAGAGATTGTAAGAGAGATTTTACAGGCCACTTTACTGGGTTCACTAAGTAACGTGGAGAAACGGCTACCCCTGTGAGTGATGGTTTCCCTACAGCTGCCTGCTATTGTAACATTTATTGAAAAATACCTGGATTTTTACATTGCTAGTCACTGTTGGTGAGTGGTAATTGTGCATTTGCAATTAAATTTGCAGAGTAGTTATCCCTTGTCATGCTGATGTACTGGGCGACCAGTACTACAAGCAGTATTTCATGTGCTGATGTGGAGAAATCATATAATGAACCTGATTAATTGCACATATTGTCTCGTATTCATTTGTTTTATAGCTTATCAATGAAAACAATTCAACAACGTAGCATTGAAAGACTTTTTTTTATTTTCATTTACATAGATAACCATTAATGAAGAACCAGACGTTCTGTACAAGAAAATAGAAGTGTTAGCAAAATGTCATGATAAGTCTGTGCTGGACAGCTATGAGTATTTTGTTGTCCTTGCTGCTAAAGAACTTGGAATCTCCTTGGTGCATGTGTAAGTACTGGAAGGTCTTGTGTATTTTAAAGCCTCTATTGTTATTGAGCCTTACTAACTACAAACATTTCTCAACCTCTCCAAAATGTACTATTTTACGTATGTGATGGTTAAAAGTCTGCATTCTAAGTCATTAAAGGAGCACTGTAAGTAGTTTTGGTGCCAGGTGTATATTAGTGCTGTTTACCATAAAGAAGTCACTGTTTTAAAATTGTTTAACACTTACCTGGGTCTCTGGCCACCTGCTGTGGTTCCAGGCCACGTGATACAGCTACCCTTGACACATTCTAATAAACTGACATAGTGAAAGCAGAATAAGTACCACTTCAACTGTAATGAGAAGACTGGAAGCACAGCAGGGTACCCAAGTTAGTGTTAAAGCATTGAAGCGGTTTGACTCCTTCCTGGAAGACTGTGCTAGATGGTACTCATGGTACATAACCATTAGAACAGGCTGTGGCGCATGCTGTGCCATTTTACGATATGCTCACTGTTGACCTTGAAGTGTGAATTGTCAGAAATTCTCCCATTTTCTAAAATTTACTGATGCTTACAATTTCACACTTGTATGTTGTGTATTTAACCCTGACTGTGTTAGACTTATTTAATTTATTGATGATAGGTGCCCTGCAGCAATGGACCTGAGGTTAACATTTTAACAAATAAAATTAATATCTTGTACATGGGTTTCACAACACTGAGGCAGGCAGTAATTCTTTATTGATTGTTGTTTAAATAAGATGCTTTTATAATTACTCAGAGACTTTGAGAAGCAGCAGAGGATAAAACTGTTTGGGAAAGTATAGCAAATGTGCTAGAATTATGTTAAAAATCCTCAAAATATTGAAGTTCCACATATACACTACTTGTTTTTTTGTTTATTTTAAAGCTTTACTTTATTTATTTTTTTTACCAGATATGAGCCCAAGAGGAAGATTGAACGGTTCACACTTCTAAAGTCTGTGCATATTTTCAAAAAGCACAGAGTTCAGTATGAAATGAGGACACATTACAGGTGTTTTGAGGTAAGGGTAGAGCATTACATTGGCAAATTAGATGGGCTTGGCAAATAAGGTGCTGGGACAGAATACATCTTAATACACTATGTTTTGTTGTCAGTATTCATATTAAAGGACCACTATAGTGCCAGGAAAACATACTAGTTATCCTGGCACTATAGTGCCCTGAGGGTGCCCCCACCCTCAAGGTCCCCCTCCTGCCAGGCTGGATGGAAAGGAAGGGGTTAAACTTACCTGTTTCTCCAGCGCCGGGCAGGGAGCTCTCTTCCTCTTCGGATGAATGCTCGTGCGCGGCAAGAGCCGCGCATGCGCATTCATCCAGTCTCATAGGAAAGCATTTAAAATGCTTTCCTATGGACGCTGGCGTCTTCTCACTGTGAAAATCACAGTGAGAAGCACACAAGCGCCTCAAGCGGCTGTCAAGAGAAAGCCACTAGAGGCTGGATTAACCCTAACATAAACATAGCAGTTTCTCTGAAACTGCTATGTTTATAGAAAAAAAAAAGGTTAACCCTAGCTGGACCTGGCACCCAGACCACTTCATTAAGCTGAAGTGGTCTGGGTGCCTATAGTGGTCCTTTAATCCCTTAAGGACCAAACTTCTGGAATAAAAGGGAAATCATGACATGTCACGTGTCCTTAAGGGGTTAAGCTTCCCCACCCCATTTAAAATTCTAAGCTCATTAAAGGGACATTCTAAGCACCAGAACCACAGTAGCTTAGTGCATTGCTCTGATGCAACTAGACAGTATCTGTGTTCTTAAATGCAAACATTTATTTTTATCAGCCATTAGAGATGCTTCCTGCTGCAGTCCTCCATGAAGATGCGGAGTGCTCCCCATAGAGAGAGTATTATGCTATATTTGCACAGTGATTGCTGTGCACATAGAGTTGTTCCCAGTACTTTGCTATGTAGAAGATAATCACTGATGCTCTCAGCTAGGGACAGAATGGTAGGTGAGAAACTGTCCCCAGGAATTTTAATATAATATCAATATTTATCTGTGAGGTGTAAAAAAAAAAAAAAAAATTACATGTAGAAATCCACACCTTTTTTTTTTCTGCAATTGAGCGCCTCCATCTTAGCTGCCTGTCAGTCATTCTTACAAACTCTGTCCTTTGCAGTTGGGAACCGGCGTAGAGAAAGCATACAAAGAGGAACAATTAAACACGTTTGCCTTGTCTTTACTAGATCAATATGTAATTTACTATATCTGTATCATGTTTAATGGCAAGCTGAGCTTCACATACAGAAATTGGTTAACACAAAGTAAAGATCGTTTTTAATGTTTTATTGAGAGGTGTAAACTATAGAGAAGTGATACATCACCCTGTAACGCTTGAATAATGAGTGCAGTTCATATGACAGTGAAAGCATTGCAACTGATTGAATGCCTGTGTGTTAATATTTCTATACAAATGTAATAGAAAACTGAGGAAAAGTTTTGGAAAATTCTTAAATTAACTTGTAGTTTATTTGTAGTTAAAGCATATAACGGGCAGTACTGCAAATGTGTACCTGGAATATATACAGCGTAACCTACCAGAAGGAGCTGCTTTGGAAATTACAAAGGTAATAAATCTTATTATACATTACCTATTTAAACTGTAATGGAAAAAAAATCTAATCTTTTATTTTACTATTTTAGACAACACTTGAGAAACTTCCAGACCATATAAAATATCCAGTATGGGACCAACTCTCAAAGGAAGAGAACGAGAAGACTACTTTGTAAATCCATTTCATGATAATTTTTTTCTTCCTTCAGATATTTAGACAATTAAAAATAAATGGACTATTCCTAAAACCAATTAGAGTTTGCATCATAACATTGCATCAAAGGTTATGAATGAAATTGTGGTTTTAATAATAGACTGACATGCAGTTACCTCATTAAAATAAACTGTAGTCACCCAGACCATTTAATCTCAATGAAGTAGACTGGGTGCAGTGGCCCCGTCCTTTTAACCTTGTAATGTAAAACATTGCAGGTTTGTTTTGTTTACATTACAGGGTTAAATACACCTCAAGTAGCTGCCACACAAACATCATCTAGAGCAGTGGTTCCCAAACAACTCCTCATGCCTTTCCTACCAGTCGAGGATTTAGAGATTACACAGTTGAGTTTAAAGCAAGCATGTCAAACTTGCATGCAGCCAACAATGGTTATATTTGCAGCCCACCTGCCCTGGGGCCACTTTGTGTTGTGGCTGCAATCAGTCACAAGACGGGAAAGATCTTTCCTGGAGGATGGGCGGCTCATTTTAAGGTAGAGGAAGAGAGGCTTGGGGGACCTTCCTGTGTAGTGTGCTAAATTGGGGAGGGGGGCAGTGTATTCATTTAAAGGAGTGAGTGGGCACTGTATTAATTTGGGGGAGGAGGCCAATGTATTAAATTTGGGAGAAGGGGCGTTGTATTAAATTGGGGGAGGGAGGCAGTGTATTAAATTAGAGTGCTAGGAGGAAAGGCAGTGTATTAGAATGGGGGGGGAGAGGTCAGTGTATTAGATTGGGTCTGCATGGAGGCGCTGAATGCTCCCCATGGAGATGCCGATTCGGCATGCAGCTTTTTGCCACAAATGCACAATAGCCTCCCAATGCTTTCCTATAGGAAAGCATTGGATTGGCTGAGATCATACAGTTTGATCTCAGCCAAAGTGAAGAACACATTCATAGGACTTAAACATCAGCAAGATAACGTCATGTTTTTTTACATCTGTGCAACAGCATACATTCACCATTTTAGTACCATTACCAAACTTTTCTTAATATGTTGAAGTTGGACTGAAACATTGGTTATATGCACATGCATGTATTCTTAAAATTCACACTATTGTTTACTTTGAAGCCCTACGAGCGTGAGGACGTTCAGTGCTAGTTAGGCAAAATTTTTGTACTGTACTTTTCTAAATAAACCTGTTTCTATAAAAACTGAAGTTTATTTTGCAGCCCACATAAACTTAAACCTTTTTTATTTGGCCCGTGTTAGCCTTTGACATGCTTGGTCTAAAGTGTTTTTAGAAATGGGGGAGAGGTGTGTGTGTGTGTGTATATATATATATATATATATATATATATATATATATATATATATATATATATATATATATATATATATATATACACACACACACACCTCCCACCAAGCCCTGGACTGGTAGAGGGGGCATAAGGACTGGTTTGGGAACTACTGCTCTAGAGGTTCTTCTGTGGCACTAGCAGAGTAAAACTGTCACGTAACATGGAAGCCCCTACGAAGGCACTGAATACAACTTACACAAATGACAATTTCCTGCTGTTGATTCACTATTTCAAGACAAACTGTAATACCTCCGTAATTGTGGCTGCATGTAACGAACTTGTTAGTCCAAGTGTAGTCTGCATTAAACTCTGTGGATCCCCAAGAAAATGTGAGCAACGTTTTGATGGTAATATCACATTGCTTAAAGCACTCCGCACACTCAATGTCAGTAGGAACTGGATATTGGGGTCCTTGCAAGATATGCCATGCAGATGGCCCACTTAAACCCCTTAAAGAGCAAATGCCACAATTTGCCATCATTGTAACCTGCTCCTTCTGTCCCAAAATGGAATGTTCCAGTTGCTGAACTTTAAAAGCTCTATATAGCTCTACAGTAATTGTGTTGCTCATTCTATTTTGAAATAGGATCTTCAAAGGATCTCTGTACTGGAATGTTTATGCTCTTTTGAAGGAGTAAAAATTTCACCTATACATTGTGCAAATGTTTTTTTCTAGCAAATAGACAGATTGGGCAAAAAACATTTAAAACTCTTTCTCCCTGCTGTTAATAAACATATTGACTGACCAGGGAAAGAAAACAGAACAGACCACCCACAAGAGATCCTGCCGCTCTCCCAAACATAGAATTGCATGGAACTCCTTAGTAATCTCTTCTAGCACCTGCTAGGGATTATAGGAATGGAATGACATAACATTACTCTGTTCCAATGCTGGCATTAAAATTCTCAATCTCTCTCTCTCCTCTGGCATATTTCCATCGCCCTTCAAACATGCAACTGTAATTCTAAAGAAGCCCAATCTTGACCCTAACTCCCCATCCAACTATCGTCCTATCTCGCTACTGCCTTTTGCATCCAAGATCCTTGAAAGAATTGTGTATGCGAGATTGACAGACTTCCTCCAGTCCAACTCTCTGCTAGACCCGCTTCAGTCTGGTTTCCGCGCTAAGCACTCTGTAGAAACAGCACTGACCAAAGTATCCAATGATCTACTCGCTGCAAAATCTCGTGGTCACTACTCTATCCTAATTCTCCTTGACCTGTCTGTGGCTTTTGACACTGTTGATCATCAACAGCTTCTTCTCATCCTCCGCAATATCGGTCTACAAGATATTGCTCTCTCCTGGTGCTTCTCCTACCTCTCCCAGCACTCTTTCAGTGTATCTTTCTCTGGCTCTGCTTCTTCTCCCCAACTCCTCTCTGTTAGTATCCCCCAAGGTTCAGTCCTTGATCCCCTACTGTTCTCCATCTACACTGCCTCCCTTGGTAAAGTCATTAGCTCCTTTGGCTTCCAATATCATTTCTATGCAGATGACACGCAAATCTACCTGTCCTCTCCTGATCGCTCCCCGTCCCTCTTGACTAGTGTCTCTGACTGCCTCTCTGCTATTTCTAACTGGATGGCTGCCCACTTCCTTAAAATAAACTTGACCAAAACTGAAATTCCCCTTTGGTACTGATAGGTCAGACCCATTTCCCCAGTAACCGGATGGGACACAGTTCCTAGATACAACATTTGACAATCTTTATTTGGGCACACAGCTTTTTATGCACAGACCCACAGGGGGTCTCCATCAAACACAAAACCTACAGGAGGGGGCTGGGGACTAGATAACATCTCCCAGAACCAGAGAAGGTTAACTAGACACAGAGACATGCATGATAAATTTTTACATTCAGGGGGATATACTTTGGGGCTCGGCCCCCCGGGACGGAAAGGGGCTACAGGGTTAAAACTTACATAGCTAAATAGCCCCGGGTCCCCTCTGGGACCTCTGCAAAAAGCTTGGCGATCGGATGTACAGAGCCAGAGATATCAGCGTTGAAAGGCTGGGGTTCAAGGCTCTGTACATCCCTGAAATCAGTTCCATGGTGTTGCTCGGTTTAGTCCGACGAATTCAAACTTCGTGCCTAAACCAAGCAGCCGAAATGGTGCAAACCAAATCGCGCCAATCAGCATTGGAAGGAGGAAGGAGTTTCGCCGCCGAAGGGAGGATAGTGCGCGAAACCCGATGTCACCAATCCACTCAAAGCGCCCAGGGACGAGAGGGTCTTCGCCGCCCAATCAGATGCAAGGGCACGAAACCCAGTTTGAATAAGCGCTCCATCTTGGATTGGTAGCCCGCTCCCTGCGGCGACCAATCAGCACTCTGCCTGTGCCGAGAAACCAGGGGAATGGCGCGAACGCAGTTTGAATAGGTGCTCCCTCTCCCATTGGTCAGCACGGACTTCCATGCGGCCAGCAGGAATCCTGCAGTTTTGAGACCAACTCACAGCCCCAGGGACTCGGCGCTGACGCGCGTCCCTCTCTCTGGTGGATAACCCCACGCAGGTATCCACCGGAGAGAGCGCTCTCCTGGGCAGCCACGAGCATACCATCGTAGTTCCCAGGTAAGGGAAAGAGATGAAGGATTATAGCTCTTTTAGGGAGTAGGTAGGATAGTCCCTGACTCCGTTGGGGAGCAGGTAGGACAGTCCCTGACACCGAGATCAAAGAGTGTACGCAGGCCGGTTCCGGAGACGACTGCTCCCCCTGGTGGGCGTTCGGTGATACGAACCGACAGCCACCCAGGGAAAGCATGCGTCGCTCGTTCCCTTGCGGTCTGTGGTTTTCACACCTTGTTAGCGAGGTGTGAACATTCTAATTGGAGGATCGGGGTGATCCAGCACGGTTCGGGAGACGAATGCTCCCCCAGTGGGCGTTCGGTAATACGAACCGGCGACCACCCAGGGGTAGCACGTGCCCCTAGTTTTCTTGCGGTCTGCGATTTTCACACCTCGTTAGCGAGGTGTGAACGTTCTTAATAAACGGTCTAAATGAAGTGCCAGGGTGGTCCAGCGCACGGAGCTCCATGCGCCGGAGCGACCCCGGGTGGACAAAGGGTATATTACAGGATTTTATGGTAAAAATTACAGAAAGGGGAATATGAACACATTCTAAGAGGGCACATCCATACATATAAAACAAGGCAATTCATAGTTTAGGCAGGCCCGCTGCACATGGCATTCGTTTGCATAAACATAGGCTCTGTGTGTGAAGGATAGCATAAAATCTAACCTAATACAAGTTAGTGAGGCGAACATACAGTCTGCTTGGGTTAAGTTAGAATTTGGTAATCGCACAGTAACTCATGTAGGTGTGATTTTTAAGCAGGGTCTTGTTACCAGCGGGGTACCTTGAGGATGTGTACTTGGGCCTATTCTCTGATATTGCAGAAGGTCTTGATGGTAAGGCATGTCTTTTTACTGATGATACAAAGAATTGCAACAGGGTTGACGTTCCAGGAGGGATAAGTCAAATGGCAAATTATTTAGGTAAACTATAAAAAATGGTTAGAGCTGTGGCAACTGACATTTAATATTGAAAAGTGCAAGATAATGCATCTTGTGTATAAAAACCTAAGGGCAGAGTATATAATATTAGATACAGTACTAACTTCAACATCTGAGGAAAGGGATTTAGGAGTAATTATTTCAGATGACTTCAGACAATGTAATAAAGCAGCAGGAAATGCTAGCAGAATGCTTGGTTGTATAGGGAGAGGTATTAGCAGTAGAAAGAGGGAGGTGCTCATGCCATTGCACAGAACACAGGTGAGCCCTCACTTGGAGTACTGTACACAGTACTGGATACCATATCTCCAGAATGATATTGATACTTTGGAGAGTGTTCAGAGAAGGGCTAAAAAAACTAGGCCATGGATTGCTGGGTAAAACTTACCAGGAAAGGTTAAAGGAACTTAACATGTATAGCTCGGAGGAAAGACAAGACAGAAGGGATATGACAGAAATATTTAAACACAAAGTGAATCAACACAGTAAAGGAGGAGACTATATTGAAAAGAAGAAAAACTACTACCACAACATAATCTTAAATTAGAGGGGCAAAGGTTTAAAAATAATATCAGGAAGTATTACTTTACTGAGCGGGTAGTGGATGCATGGAATAGCCTTCCAGCTGAAGTGGTAGAGGGTAACACAGTGAGGAAGTTTAAGCATGCGTGGGATAGGCGTAAGGCTATTTTAGATATAAGATAAGGCCAGGGACTGATGAAAGTATTTAGAAAATTGGGCAGACTAGATTGGCCGAATGGCTCTTACCTGCCATCACATTCTAAGTTTCTAAAATAAAATTTTTTTTAAAAAGGAGAGCCAAATGGTGCAATATTGTTGGGTTTAAAATCACTTAAAACAAATGTCCTCAAATAATTCCTGCTCACCTTAGTTAGGAGCCCATAAATAGGTGGCTCCAAGTTTGAAGACTTGTCAAATGTATGGTGACAATGTCCTCTTAGAACCAGAGGATGCCATTTCCAAGATGGAATCACTATTAGGTGTTTTCAGCAAAGATTAAATAATTAAAAAGCAACTATTTAAAAATAGTAATAACTACATTCAATAATAAACACTGAAATCCTCCCTCCGATACGAGTTTCATCTGACCACCAGAACGTATATAACCAATTTGTACTTACCACATTGAATTGAACTATTTTTTGTTTGTTTTGTATTTCCTTTTATATGTCTACATGCTGCCCTGGTACATGTCTTAAGGGGTAAGTGTTATCCTACACCAACAGTATTTTTGGTGGGATAGACCACCTAAACACCAAGTTTGGTTTTAAGATTTGAGCTTTAGAGAAAAGATCTACATCTTTGCCAAGCTGTTTTTAGATAATGGCAAAAGATGCACAAGTAAATGTATGAATGTTTTTATTTTGGCAGTGTAATGTCCCTTTAATCTCTTTACCTGCCAGCACTTGCAAAAGCAGTAGGCAAGTGCAGCTTTTGCAACCTGATTTTAGATACACCCCAATGTAAAATACATAATTAAATGAATGCATGTTTTAATTTGTGGTATATCTACTAAACAGTGATTTTTATTTTGGCGGTGGAGTGTCTATTAAAAGGATAGATTATGACATTGGTCTTTAAGAGGATGAACTATACTACTTTTATATAGGCATGTAATGTAACTGTGGAGATGTATAACAAATTATAGAAATTTACAGAACTGTTACTTTCCCAAACCCCATCTTAGTATTCATAATAAGTAAGCAGTTTAGTTCACAGATTCTGTAAGTACTAGAAAACTACATGTATGCCCGTAAAGTAGATCTCTTTTTAGCAGTAATTCACTGTTACCAGAAGCTAACTGGTTCTGCTAGAATGAGTGTATTTATTCATGTTTTCCCAGGTAAAAATAGTCATTTAGCCCCTAACTTGGAAGCAAAATGCTTACCTAGATTTTTTTCTGTAAATGCACCCAAATGACAGCTGCAAAAAAAAAAAAACATCCCTACCATAGGCATATCACTGTGAACCTTGCTCCTGAGTGAGGAAGCCACCTTTGTATTCTTTATTCAAACATTTATACTGTGTAGAATGGCTATTTGTTTGTCAACACTGGTCACTGAGGCTGTATTTTATTTCTCTATTCATATCTGTTTAAACCAACACACAGCTGATACTGGAAAGCAATGTAATTTTTAACTATAATTACTCCTTGTATTTTGAGAGGAATGGAAATTATTTCAAACAGAGCATGCAGAAGCCAGATTTGTGAATAGACCAAGCACAGGAAAGTCAGAAGCGATAGAGCATTGATTCATACAAAAAGTTTTGTTTAAGCCACAAACCCTTTGAATCAGAAAGCTTACCTGTTAGCGAAAATGCATAAGAATCAACAATTCCACAGGTGAAGGATTTTTTTTTTTTTTTAAAACATTCTCACCTTTAAAAAAGGACTGTTTCAAGTTCTTGAATGGTCTGCATACCATCTTCAATACGCTTCAAAGGGTGACTATGTTACCCTTCGGAAGACAACAATAGTAGCATCATTTTTTCACAATCTGATGTTATCATGATCAGTTAGGGCTTTATTCACTAAACAGTAAATTGACAATGAATCCACACTTTTTACATATCTTACTTTGAAATGTTTAAACCCCTTGTTAACATATATGCTAAAGTTGTTAAAAAAAAGATAAAAGAACAAAAGAACAAAGATGCGTGGACTACTGCCAAATGTCCAGGCAAGCCCATGCTAAATGTATATTTATAGAGGTTCGTATACACTTTGATGTCAGTTCTGTTTATAACCAAGTTTCCATAGTATTCATTTGCAATTTTGCCATGTTAAAACTACAGTGACAAAATGCAATATATAATCCCATATCTGTGTATATGTTCACGCATTGCTACTTGTGTTTGTATACATAGATATACAGGAAGAAGATATCTAATGTGCATTAAGACAATTTTAGTATGACTTGGTGAAATCTGCAACAAAGAACAAGACACACCCCTCCATAGGCAAAAATAATTTAAAAAAAAATATATATATATATTAAAAAAAATCCTATACTACTAGAATATATGTACATAAAATGCATACTTAAAAAAAAAAAATTGGCCTTCATTTATGATGTTATATAATGAACATGGATATTTCTCCTCATAGAATTATGGAAATAAAAGTGACAGGTTGTGTTTAAAATGTCTTTGCTGTTTTTGTTTAATAAATATATGGTCAAATACAACAGATATCAAACTGTGTGTCAGCCATTTTATTTTCCCATACCTTATTATACTGAGCCAATTTGTAGTCCTGAGATGCTATTGGGGAAGGGATGGTTAACACTGATATAAAGCATCTGCTGCAACAATCAGGTCTTGTGTTTTCAGCCCTCAGCACAAGAGTAAAATGAAGGAAAAATATTCTGGTAATACTAAGATCTTTGATTTTTACTATACTACTGAGAATGAATGCCACAATATTTAGGTAACATTTAAATACCATTTCACAGTTGAAAATTGTCTGAAAAGGACAGCTTCTGCTCACATTAGAAAACGTGAAACCAAAATCTATGCAATATACAGCGTGTAATAGGTTTTACAATTATACAAATTCTAGTGTTCACGTCATACTTTGACCATAAAATGAATACTGAATAATTCTGAAAAATAGTGTAGGCAGTGCAAGCAAGACAAGCAAGTTATAGTTAGTGTTCCAAAGAAACACACTACCTACACATCCTAACATTCAAAACAAATACGGTCAAGCTGTGAATGTACTAAGGTTTTCTCTTATATTTACCAAAAATATGGAGAAAATGGGAGTCAACAGATTTGCTTTCCCCAAAAAGTTTAGCTTTCCAATAATTTTTGGGTAATTTTTGTGGTTGTAAAATAAGACTACTGTATTTATTTGGAGTGCTTGTAATTAAAAGAAAACACTGAGAGCAGTCTTAAATGCTGCACAAAAGTCCATAAATACTAAGCTTAATTTACTGCTTGACCTTCTTGTAGGAGTAGTGTCCCATTGTGCAACAGTCAATGTCCATACATATTATGTGATAACCGTTTTACGAGTGTCCATAGAAGCACATATTTTATTTATTAACGTGTATGTCATTTTTCTTTTTTGCCACTTAATGCGTGAGGGCTTCTGGGAAATTAGCATATTAAAAAAATAATAATAAAAAAAAAAAAAATATTACTAAAAATATTTGGATTTAAAAAATAAAAAAATACACAGATTAAAAATAAAAAACAAAACCAAAACCATTTAGGCAAGGTCTCTCCGGTCATCTAAATCTGCTATGCAATGTAAAGAGTGTGTCTCTTTAAAAGCGTCTGCCACCTGGTGGTGCGGGCCATCTCTGGCCGCGGCCAGGTGGCGGAGGATGTGCTGCAGTACCACGTCCATTGGGAAAGCTGTGTAAAAGGATAAAATCACAAGTTTGCTTTGTTGGAAACTGGTTTAAAAATAAAATACAAAAAATAAAAACAGATTTGTGCTACATTTTACACACTTATTTAAATAAGCCCAAAAGCATGCACTTTAACATGGCACCCATATGGATAATCTAAAAATGTGAGAACTAAAACGAAAGTGGTAAGAGGTAAGGGAATATAATCATAGTGTATATTAAATCAGTTAACATTATTTCACAGATTTAAATAATCAGAGGGCAGGGGTGGGAGAAAAAAAAAAATCTTACCCTCGTGGATGAGGAAAGTGGCCTCTCTGTGGTGGTGGTGGCGGCGGCGGCAGTATACCTCTGCCACGATGAGGAGGTGGCATGCCTCTAAAACCCATGAGCCCTGGAGGTGGAGGGTGTCCACGTCTGATTGTAAATAAAAAATAAATAAGAGCACATAACCAGAATTTAAGAAGATTTACACAATAAATAGAATACACACTGCTCGAAATGTAAACTCCTTATCTACTATTGAAAACTCTAATGCATTTTATTTTTTATCTGCATGTCAGCAGCATAGAATTATAATGTGTGTGAATACAGGGGTGTATGTTTCTGGATGGTCAGAGTGTCTGTATATGAATGCAGGGAATAGGAGGTGAGGGGAGAAGGGGGATGGGCACACTTTAGTAAATGAGTCCCATCCCAGGGATTTGTATCATGATAGCCTAAAAGAGCAGTACTGAGATCAGTAGAGCGCCCTACAGCTGCATTTAATTCTACCAACACGGGCTCTGGTTCTGGATCCCTCAGGGATAAGTGGACCATTGTCAGCATCCATCACACCCAACAGTTGCACGAAGTGTGCCAACACAGTTCAGTTTTACTTATCAATGCCCAAAGGCCTTAACAGAACACTCCACCCTTAAAATTTAACACTTTATTGTATGCATAATATATATTTTTGGAGGTGTTTAAGAACAGTAGTATTCAGAAGGGATTATACTTCAGCCAAATGAAGAAATGGTAGTCTAGTAGAGGATTCTGCAATGTAACTTGTTTGTAGTATGTCCAGTCAGTATTAACCACTACATCCATATTAGACAAGAAGACATTTAAAAATGTTCCTGGTAGCTGACCTTAGAGTTGGTGGTGGTGGAAAGGGTTCTCTCATTTCTCTTTCAAGGTGTGGTGGTGGCGGTGGCGGCAGTGGAGACGGCAGAAATCCTGGATGTCGTCCTCTGATTCCTCCGCGCCCACGAGGATCCTGATATGGATGCATTCGGCCCATTCCACGTCTTAAAATAATCAAAAAGTAAGTTAAGTCAAGTTTAAATTCAGCACCAACACACAGTAAATTCACTGGTTCACTTAGTGCATTCTTTTTAGAGCTCACTGTTTGCACTTTCAACATTTTAAACCACTAGTGACTAATGACTAGTTACAGCATGCAGACTGCTTCGACAGTGAAACTCAAAACAGATTTCTCTAAACTTGCTGCAAAAGATAAAAGTAATATGGTTTATGTTGATAAAGCTCCTGTCTTTGGACATGAAAGGCATTCAGTGTTGCTCTGGGATTTATTTTACTCCCCCCCCCACCCGCTTTCTATCTGGTGCAAAGATCCTTTTTTCAATTTGTTTATCCTTGCCTCTATTCTGGTTAGTATTTTATATGGAATGCACTATATTTAATAAATCTGCACAGCAAAGAATGTTTTTTTTTTTTATTTCTCTGTGAGTCTTTAAAGTGTGATGTATGGTTAACATTTATCACTTTGTGGATCTCTGGAATTGAGGCACCAAAGACATTGGAAACTCTTCTGATCCTTATAACAAGTAAGTGGAAAGAAGTTTTATAACAGTGCTGTCCTGTTCTAATCACACCTTACATATGTAATTGTAACAACTGGGGCAGCGGCTTATTTTCTCTAATCATGTATGTTACTATAACTGCCCAATAAAGCAGAATTGATTAAAAGACATTCACAGAGTCCCATGAGTGCACTCTACCACAGTATGTGTGTGAGAGATAGCACAGATCTCTTTTATATTGTTAAAAGCCATGTCAATATTATAACAAATACAGGAAATAGAGAAGAACAGTCTTAAATGAACACAGTAAACACTATAACGGCTACATCTCATTGAAATGATTAGTGTCTGGACTTCACCGGCACGGTCTATCCATTCAGCGTTAAACTGTTTTTAATGCTAAACAAAAAGAGCCCCCAGCATCCCATCCCCTCTGTGCTGCTTAAGCTAAGCTGCAATGGGCGACTATGATAGTCTGAAGGTGTCAGCTGACCATACTGCAGGTATGAATCGGTATGTCTAGAAGCAAGAGTGTAAGCTCTGCCTTAGCCCCACCTCCAGTGGGTGCTGGGATATGGAATGCCATGGACCCTCAGTGTTAAACTACTCAAAAATGGAAGGACAATGCCAGGGGGACTCCAGGCACTATAACCAATTCAAAGAGATGAAATAGTTATGGTACCTACAGTATCCCTTTAACCCCTTAAGGACCAAACATCTGGAATAAAAGGGAATCATGACATGTCACACATGGCATGGGTCCTTAAGGGGTTAAAGAGGTGTGTAAGGTAAATAGTACCTGTGCACGAACGCCGTTCAGCTATGGTGAACCAATCAAATACCTGTTAATCACTGAACTAACTTATCGATCTGTTTGATAATTACGAACAAAATGAGGATTTCATTTAGCAATTTACAGACATTTTATTCAATCTAGTAAATACAAAAGTCAATATTTCTGTCTTACCTTGGACATATTTTGTAGCTATAAAAAAAAATAAATAAATAGAAACCCACACTCTGTCAGTCTCCCAAAATAGTCCCTCCTCCCCCAAAATTAAAGCCCACACAAAAAAAAAAAAAAAAGACACAGGACATCACTATATTTATTCATGGTTACCTGAGAGGTATAATCCCATTCATGGGATGGTCTCTGAACTTTTCTCGCCCAAGAGGCATTTGGCCCTTCATACCACGGTCACCTCTTGACATGTAATTACCTCTACTCCGGTTTCCTCTTCCCCTGAAAATTGTTAAGAAATACACTGACAAATTCAAAGAGGTTTTTACCATTCAAGATTACAGGAGCTGTCGGGTATGTTACCAAACTACATCTGAAGCAGAACAGCAGAATAACCAAGATTAATGGGCTCAAACCTTTAGATAATTTATAGACTTTATTAATTTTCATTTGATTCATTTTATTTTTTCTGCCAACACTTCAATGAAGAAATACAAAATTACTACCATTCCCTTCTCAAAAATACTATGATTTCAAAGGTATAAGATTTATACCAATAATAGCTTATTATTTGAAACATTTTAACAGTGACCAAAGCCTTTCATATTGTAATTGTGTAAAAATGCTTTATTTCATGAAAGGTTTTCATTTCCTAATTGTTTGGTGACATAGAAATGCATGATATTTATAACGGAATGTGAATCATTGAGGGGATTACGCCAGGTTATTAAGTTAGCTGAAGTAACAACTGGGCAAAGATAGCAGAAACAGCAGTGAAGATTTAAATAAACACTAAGCCCCAGTGCGCTGTAGTGATTATGGTGCCAATAGTGCTCTAGCACCTCCTCAATGTACAAAGTCAAACCATTTTAGAATGGTATGACTTGTTACCTGGGGTGTTACCATGCTCCTTCTCACCTATTCTCTGCTACAGGGAAAGCTGAAAGCTCCTTCCAGCTCTCCTGGTAGCAGAAGGCGGGTTGCGGCATCTACTGGACCCTAGGTAACAAGTCAAGCCATTCTAAAAAAAAGGTTAAACTACCTAGCTCGCCATAGTGGTTATGGTTTTTCAGAGTGTTCCTTTAAAAAAGATTGTTGCTCTGCTAGCTAAACAGGCTATTGTTCACCTTTCCATTTGCAATGTTTGCCCTGGGTTTGCCTTGTCTGAACTTGATTATAAAATCTGCTAACAAAGTAAAAAACTGAAAAACTAAAAATTAAACCACTATATGAAAATAAATAAATGAGTCTTCTAAAAAGGTGTCTCACTACCACCCAAAGTACATATATAATCATAACAAATGTATAAAACGAAAGACCCTCTGAATCCAAAAACACACACACCCAAGTGTGAAATAAGAAAACCTAAAAGGAAATTAAAAACACAAAATCCTCTTTGAGTGCCCTACCCACACCCCTCTTCCTGATTTTGGGTACCTGTATTACACTATTTGTTTGTTTGTTTTTTTTAAATTCTTTATTTTTGTGGTACAATCATTGAATAGATATACTCTTGTAATGCCACAATAGCAGTAACAAGAGTGAAGAAACATAATTTAACAGGCTTATGGCATAGATAATTACTGCACACATTTTTTTTATGTTAAGTTGGAGAGTCACATGCTTATCCAACGTGTCTAAAATATATGTAGAGAGTTGTCAACGCAAGCTATCTAGACATATTGGTGATCTTGCACAATTAGGCTGAAGAACAGGCTTTTAAACCTGGGAAATTCTTATAAAACAGAGAGTGTAACATGTAGAGTGCCTATTAGACTAGACAGCAGGTCCTAGTTTAAGCAGACTAAGTGCGCTGTGACTGAGAAGGTCATTATGCATTTATATAAACAAGACTGATACTCATGAGTGATAAGGGTTGTGTAGAACTGGAGTCCCGAATGAGTGTGAAACCACAGCATCGTTGGTCAGGATCAGCTACATGCCAGGTGGCTCCTGTCAGCAAGGGCAGAGGGGATATATGGCATGGGGTTTGCGACTGGGTAAGGAGCGGGGAGTGCTCTTCAGGTTGGGTTTAGTCCCAGGGTCAGTCCATGGCAGTCAGGTCTACGCCTGTTCTTGTGGTTGGATCTTTCAGTCCCGGGTTGAGTCTAGGAAGGGGTTGGAGCAGGGTGTTGCCGGGTCCCTTGGCTGCTGTTGTGGTCTGTGTTTGGTGCTTGAGGGAGTAAGGCCTCTCACCGCCGCTTGTCGTGGGGCTTTCTCCTCCACGCCGTCTCCCTCAGGGTTATGGCTGTGGGGTTGTTGCCACTGACCTTTCCGGTTACCGGCACTCCGCTATTGTACAGGGTCTGTCTAGGCCCCCTGGCAGCCTGCTACTGCGGTGTGTGAGGCTGCGTTGCTGGTAGGATTCGTCGTGGTGTTGTCCGCCACCGTCTTAGGTGAGCAGAGTGCTGTTGCTTCCTCCTGGCCTCGCATGTAGGTGTTCGGGCTTGTGATGGCGCCTTGGTGGACCGTGATGACCCCCAGCAGTCCAAAAAAGGGGGGGGGGGAGGCTCTGCGTCTGCAGGACTTCGGGACTGGAGGACCGGCCGCATTTCCAGCCTCGCATCAACTGCTAGGCCGCAAGTCGGACCTGCCTCGGCTAGCGCCTCCAGAGAGCCAGTAGTGCCCTTTTCCCGCTCCCACCGGTGGATTGGGGCAAGGGAAGCTTGAAGTCAGGCGCTTAGTGCACTGCATGTACTTCTCCGCATGGTGGTCAAGCTCTGCCCCCACTATTTTGTTTTTAATTTCCTTCTAGGTTTTATTATTTATCATCTGTTGTATTCTATTTTTATAAAATTAAATTTATTTCTATTCACTTGGCTGTGTGTTTTTGGATTCAGATTTTTTTTTTATTTATTTTTTTTATATATACATTTTTGCATATGTTGTAATTATATTAATTCAAAATGTGGCATCACCTGAAAAAGATTAACAAGATATACAGGTGATATTAAATTTTTTGTTCACTGGTGTAAAATGCAAAGAAGTTACCGGTAGCTTTTAATGCCCGGCAGCACTTGCATTTTTTACACACACAAATAACTTAATAAAATTTCAGAGCAAAAATGAAAACCTGAAAGAAATGTACTTTTATTTCAAGGCAAGTTAAGAAACAAAATCGGGAAAACTTAGCTTCATAACAAAGATTTTTAACTTTGCCATTTTGGTTTAAAGGGACACAGCACTGTAAAACAAACGCTCCCTTTAGAGAAGCACTGTGATAATGTAGCAGGATTATTGGTGAGCATGTGCAGAAGACTCCTCGATTTTTCTGTATGGAGCATTACCAATTACCTAAAAGAGGGCCTGCAGATCCAATAATGTTATTTACTTTACTCTTATAGTTGAGGACCTAAATATAAAAGATCTAAGAAGAAACTAACGTTAGAAATACACGTATTTCATCAATATTAAAGATTCCCTTTATGTTACAGACTGGTTTTCAGGCAGTCAGAATCTTTATAGAAAATACATGTTATAAATAAATGTGTTAGAATTTGAAGTTAAAATGTAATAGAGGTTATGGATTAAAACACCACTAGCCATCAGTCACAAAGGTTGATGGGAAAAGTTCACTTCTCATTGTGTATGATTGTTAACATGTATGGAGGATGAAGAGATGGGTGGGGGGTAGGAGGGGGCAAAATAAAAGGTGCAAGGTGGCATTCGCCTGCCTTTTTTCTAATCCTTTTCAAGAAAAAAGGGGAAAACCAGTTAAATAGGAATATATATATATATATATATATATATATATATATATATATATATCTCTATCATGTTGATGGACATTACAAATAAAATTAAATTACTCGACAAATTGCAGGAACAGCTCTAGAACTATAAAATGATGACAAATACCTGAACTTTCGAACTTCTAGACCAGATTCAATTTGATCCATTGGCATCTTTCTATAGTCTCTGGAGATAAAAGCACAAACAAATTATCATGCTACTTGTAGCAGCTTTTCATACGGTTTAAAAGCTTGACCACATGTCAAAAATGGTGAAGTATAATTTTTGGTCACAAAATGAAAGGGTTCCCATCTTTTATTGGGGATATATAGATAGATAGAGATAGAGATATATATTACATTCCTGTCATTTGGAATGAGGACAACATTTTAAGGCCATTCTGTAGATTGTAGCTATAGCAAATAAGGCAAAGGATTTCGCCATGAAAGAAGGGCCACAGAAGACCTACCTTTCCATGGTCTGTAAAGATCCATCACTGTGGGTTTTGAATGTCCGACTTGATGGCCCATTCAAATTTGTCATATCTAAATAGACATTTTTAAAGGATCACTATAGGGTCAGGAACACAAACATGTATTCCTGACCCTATAGTGCTAAACCCACCATTTAGGTGGCTTGCCCCTCCTCTTAGTCCCCTTATAAAAGTATAAAACTCCAACTCACCTTATTTCCAGCGCCGCGCGAGTCCGCCAGCGCTGGCTCTGCCCCCTTTGTCACATCATCGAAATGGCCAGTGTATAGCCAATCCAACGAGATTGGCTAAAATTGGCACGGAGACGGGGCCAAACGCAGTTTTGGCCAATCAGGCCCTCCTCATAGAGATGCATTGAATCAATGCATCTCTATGAGGAAAATTCAGCGTCTCCATGCAGAGCGTGGGAACGCTGAACGGCAGGGCTGCTTACTGTGCCGCCCTGAGCCAGGAAGCCCCTCCAGTGGCCATCTAAGGAGTGGCCACTTGGAGGTGTCCCTAGGGGCAATGTAAACACTGCCTTTTCTCTGAAAAGGAAGAGTTTACATGAAAATGCCTGAAGGGAGCTATTATACTTACCAGAACAACTATATTAAGCTGTGGTTGTTGTGGTGACTATAGTGTTCCTTTAACTGCATCACTGGTAAATGGATTATAAGTGGACCCCTGTATGGGTAGTGCCCAAAAAAACCTTTGGTTCCAATATTAAATTATACAACTGCTCAAATGTTTAATGGCATCTTAGAGGCAAGTCATCAGCATAGTACACAGTCAACACTCCTCAGTGCTCAAAGAATGAAGCATTGGAGGACAGTTAAATAGGATTATAACTTTTTTTTATTACTCCCTTAAAAATATATACAATTCATATAATTAAATGTTCTTGGTGTGAATGATAGTAGGGTTTGTTATTACATTTTAAAACAATCTCACATAAAGACAATAATTAAATGGTCAATGTCAGTTGTGAACTCCTTTAGAATATTTACAATTCAGGCTATAGTAATAAAAAAAGTCACAGAAAACTGCCCTATGGGTAAATGCACAATTAAATGCATTCATGTTTTCATTGGGGTATATTTACTAGTGATTTTTATTGTATGTGGGCAGTGGACTGCTCTTAAATATCTCTGTAGTGTTTCAAAGCAAAATGCTACACATACAGACTCCACGCTGTAACAATAAAAAGGTTGTGGTGCTTGGTGTAATGATAATCCTTTAGAATTATAAAAAAAAAAAAAAAAATCCAACTCCTATTTCAAACTAGGCTATGTTGTTGTAAAGTTTGAAGTCACTTTTTTATAACTGATTTAGTGGATATTCCATCAAACGACACTGACAGGGTTATTCGCCAAACATCAGAATTTCCACAAATGAATTCTGTTAAAGGAAAACTTTACTGAAATTAAGTTGTTATGATGCCAGGAGGTCCCTATTGCTGGCTTACCTTTAGGGGTTAAACGGTTTTTCTGTTTTCAGGTGCCATTTCGCTCTGTACCCTCCAACATTCACTAAATAAAAATATTCAAAGCAAAAGCCTCAGAGGGTCTCTGCAGATTGGATTAGAGCTGTTAGACGCTCTAAGGCAGGGGTCCTCAAACTCCAGCCCCCCAGATGTTGCTGAACTACGACTCCCATGATTCTTTGAATTACATAGATAGCCAGAGAATCATGGGAGTTGTAGTTCAGCAACATCTAGGGGGTCGGAGTTTGAGGACCCCTGCTCTAAGGCAATCATTAGCTCTATATTCATAGAAACCGGCTCAAGAAACTTACATATTTTTCTCATTCCAGTTTGTGAATGAGGAGCTAATAACTGACTTACAGCATCAGCTTACTGCTGAAAGCCGATCAGCGGCACCCCTGCCCGTGGCAGTCCGAGGCTTCCATTTTGAAGATTTTCTGAAAGTGCATGTTGGAGGAGACAGGGAGAATCTGCACTGGAGAGGAGACTTTTGGGCTAAACCAATCAAACGCCTGACACCAGAACATCATTTTGGCAAAAATGGTACCCACAGGGTACCATTAACATAGCTGAGCATTTCAGATCAGCTTTTACCTTTGTTTTTCATTCAGAAATAATTCGACAAGAATTCTGAGTTTAGTGAATAACCTTGCCAATTATAGAATCCTGGCTGGGTACCACAGCATCTAAAGTGTATGTAACTTGAAAGTGGGAATCACACTAGGGAGTGAAAGCCAGGCTTCCTGTGGCAGGCTGTAACAAAGGAAACATAAGGCTGGAAAAAATTAGCAAGGAGAGTATGGAGTGAAGCAGGCAATAACATGAATGGTATCAAGTTAAAGATACGATACAGTCACCATGCAATGGGGGACATAACATCCTCTATTATCCTAGCTGTCATACATTTCTCTTTCATTCACAGCGATAGGGCTGCAGGGACTAGACATAGTAGTATTAGGTTACCAGGCCATATTGATGGCCTGAATTAAATGATAAACTCCATGGATATCCAGATAACCCTGTGTGTTACCGGTCAGGGGGTCTGTGTGATCGGTCAGAGTTTCAGTCAGGGGGTCTGTGTGATCGGTCAGGGGGTCTGTGTGATCGGTCAGGGGGTCTGTGTGATCGGTCAGAGGTCTGTGTGGATCGGTCCAGGGGTCTGTGTGATCAGTCGGTCTGTGTGATCGGTCGTCAACCGGTGTCAGTGGCTGGAGGAGTCTGGTGGAGGGTCTGTCCCGGTGGAGGGTCTGTCCCAGTGGAGGGGTCTGTCCGGTGGAGGGGGGTCTGTCCAGTGGAGGGGGTCTGTCCCGGTGGAGGGGGCTGGGGGGTCACCGGTGGCTGGGGCAGGGGGTCTGTCCAGGCTGGAGGGTCTGTCAGTGGCTGGAGCAGGGGTCTGTCGGCTGGGAGCGGGGGTCTGTCCCGGTGGGGGGTCTGTCAGTGGCCGGGGGTCTGTCCCGGTGGCCGGGGCTGTCCCGGTGGCCGGGGGTCTGTCCCGGTGGCCGGTGGGTCTGCTTAGAGAACAAAATGTCAGGTACAGTGTCTTTTTCTCTGGCAGGGAAGGGGTTAAATGCCGCTCTGGGATGTGGTTTAACCCGTCCGTGACCGGGAAGTATACCTGCTCACACACTAACCGGTTACCTCAGTAGTCGGCAGGGGGAAACAAGGACAGTCCAACCGTTACTCGAACACCGACTCCAGCCTGAGGAGAAGCGAGAGCTGCGCTGTCCGCGCTGACGTCATCGCGTAAGGGCTGGAGTTTTGCGTCGATTGGCTGGAGCGTCTCAGTCCCCCAATAAGAAGGTCGAGGAATCGCCGGGTACCAAATGGCTGGGCCTGGAATGTCTTAGTGTGTTACGTCACTCGATCTGTGACATGGCCGCGGTCAGTGCTGGGGTCTGACTGGGCTCTTCAATGGGCAGCCTTCACACACACACACAACTAGAGCTAGTCACATAGAAACATTAACTGTCCACATTAAGTCAGCTATTTCTGACTATCTTTTGTTATTTGGAGTTTAATAAGTTTTGAATATAATAACAAAAAATATATATACATAATATTTTAATTATATTATTATTATTTATAAAGTGCCAACAAATTCCGTAGCGCTGTACAATAGGTTGACTAACAGACATGTATTTGCAACAAGACGAGCTGGACACAAACAGAGGTATATGCTGTACGCTGTTGGAGAACGTCTCACTGTGCATCTCCCCTATAAATTTATGCTGCGCTCATACAGCTTGGCTCTTGCCTTTGCAAAAGTAAATTACTTCAATACCCTCATAACCACACTCCCGCGAACCCAAACGACTATTTCACACATTTAACTCTCTTCTTCGCCCTGTTGTTCGTCCTTCACCTACTAACTTGACCACCTCAGACTTTGCAACTCACTTCATTGACAAGATCTCTACAATCAGGAAAGAGATCTCTCATCTTTCTTCTACCCCTTACAATGTTCATTCGCATCCGCCACAGCGGAAGAGGTTTCTGCTCTGCTCCAGTCCTCCAGCCCCACCACATGCTCCCTAGATCCAATTCCCTCGCATCTCATTCGTACTGTCTTCTCTTTCTCTACCTCTCACAAAAATTCTCAATCTCTCTCTCTCCTCTGGCATATTTCCATCGACCTTCAAACATGCAATTGTAACCCCAATTTTAAAGAAGCCCAATCTTGACCCTAACTCCCCATCCAACTATCGTCCTATCTCGCTACTGCCTTTTGCATCCAAGATCCTTGAAAGAATTGTGTATGCGAGATTGACAGACTTCCACGAGTCTAATTCTCTGCTAGACCTGCTTCAGTCTGGTTTCCGCGCTAAACACTCTGTAGAAACAGCACTGACCAAAGTATCCAATGATCTACTCGCTTCAAAATCGCGTGGTCACTACTCTATCCTAATTCTCCTTGACCTTTCTGCGGCTTTTGACACTGTTGATCATCAACAGCTTCTTCTCATCCTCCGCAATATCGGTCTACAAGATATTGCTCTCTCCTGGTGCTCCTCCTACCTCTCCCAGCGCTCTTTCAGTGTTTCTTTCTCTGGTTCTGCTTCTTCTCCCCAACTCCTCTCTGTTGGTGTCCCCCAAGGTTCAGTCCTTGGTCCCCTACTCTTCTCCATCTATACTGCCTCCCTTGGTAAACTCATTAGCTCCTTTGGCTTCCAATACCATTTCTATGCAGATGACACGCAAATCTACCTGTACTCTCCTGATCTCTCCCCGTCCCTCTTGACTAGTGTCTCTGACTGCCTCTCTGCTGTTTCTAACTGGATGGCTGCCCACTTCCTTAGCTCAACTTGACCAAAACTGAAATTCTGGTCTTTCCTCCATCAAGTGTTGCTATTCCTGTGTCTGTCTCCCTCCAAGTCAACGGTGCTACCATTAGCTCCACCAGGCAGGCTCGCTCCCTAGGTGTTCTCTTTGACTTCGACCTCTCCTTCACGCCTCATGTTCAGTCTGTCGCCAAATCCTGCCGCTTCCATCACAAAAAACATAGCGTGCATCATAACGCCAGATGCGACTAAGGTGATGGTCCATTCCACTGTCCTTTCTCGCCTTGACTACTGTAATCCACTTCTCAGTGGTCTTACGTGCTCCCAACTTGCAGCGTTACAGTCCATAATGAATGTGGCAGCGAGGCTCATCTTCCTGTCCGCTCGCACCGCCCACGCCTCACCCCTCACCCTTCTGTTATTTCCTGCATTGGCTTCCTGTAAGACAAGCATGTCAAACTCAAAGTCTGGCACGGGCCACATAAACAAGGTTTAAGTTTATGTGGGCCGCAAAAAAAAAAAACCTTAAATTTTCATAGAAACTTAGGTTTATTTTTAAAAGTATAGTATAAAAAAAAAAAAACAGCACCCCCTCTACTAAACCACAGCACCCCCTTTACTAAATCCCAGTCCCCCCTCTACTAAACCACAGCACCCCCTCTACCACCCTGTGCCAAATCTGATCCTCCCGCTGACAGACCGACACATACTCACAGACAGACACTGACAAACACATACAGACACACACACATACATACAGACACACTCACTGACAGACAGACACACACACACATAGTTTTCTTTATTGCTCCCTACCTTTAGGAGCCGATGTGGGGCAACTCCCTGCGGTCCTTCTATCTGCTCCTCACTGCTCCCTCATGCGGTTTAGTGGTGCACTACAGACGGCGCAAGGGAGCAGTGAGGAGCAGGAACATTGAGCTCCCTCGCTGGCCCTCCTCCCCAGCCGGGTAAATGTTAGCAGAGTAGGCACCTGCAATGTGGGGAAAGCAGGTGCCTACTCTGCTATAACACCAGCATGTACTCGCGGCTCTCCGGGCTGCAAAAATGGTCCTTGTGGGCCACCTGCCGGCCACAAGTTTGACATGCTTGCTGTAAAATATAAGGTTTAATTTAAAATTCTGGTTCTTGCTTTCAAATCTCTACATAATGCCGCTCCCACCTATCTATCCTCCCTAATACACAAGTATGTCCCATCTAGGCCCTTACGCTCTGCTGAAGACTTACGTCTATCTTCTGTCTGTACTCCCACCTCTGATGCTCGCCTTCAAGACTTCTCAAGGGCTGCACCGTTCCTGTGGAACTCACTTCCCTCCTCCGTTAAATGCTCACCCAGTCTCCACTCCTTCAAAAAATCATTAAAAACCCACTTCTTCATAAAAGCGTATGAATTAAACTGGCTTTTTCTAACTCCGAAAGCATTTGAGGAATGGAGGCCAATTTTAGACCTTCACGACCTCAATGAAGGATTGTGTGTCAAAAAAATTCAAAATAGAATTCGACAGTTCCGTCATCAAAGTGGTCTCTCCAGGGATTGGATGATCTCCATAGATCTTCGGGATGCCTACTTCCATATTCCTATTGCCATTCCTCACCAGAAATACCTCAGATTTACAGTAAATCAGCAGCATTACCAATTCCAGGCTCTTTCAGTCGGCCTAAGCATTGCTCCCAGAACCTTTTCAAAGATTCTAATTTCATTAATTGCTCATATTCGTCTGGAAGGCATCGCCATTTTCCATTACCTGGACGATATTCCAGTCCTCTCCAATGACAAATATCAACTGAGTCTCCATCAAGATCCAGTTCTTTTCCTTCTTCAGAAGTTTGACTGGATAGTCAACTTCAAGAAAAGTCAGCTCTCTCCATCTCAGGTAATGGTGTACCTAGGGGAATGGTTCGATACAGTGAGTGCAAGGATATCCCTATCCTTGGACAGAGGTCTAAGAGTCCAGTGAAAAATTCTCCCATCTGATTCCTCATCAGTCAGTTTTAGCAAGAGAAGTCATGAGCCTCTTAGGGAGTCTTTCATCGACAATAGAGCTTACGAGATGGGCTCAGTGGCACATGAGAATTCCCCAAATGGAGTTCCTATACCAATATTCGAACAAGGACCTGAAGTAGCAAATTCTTATTTCAGACAAAGTCAAGAAGGAGCTGTTATGGTGGCTGACCGATCAAAACATTTATCTATGATTTCCTCTGGGAACAATCCCTTGGATGACGTTAACAACAGATGCCTGTCAATCAGTTTGGGGTGCACACTTGGGTTCCCAACACATCCAGGGTATATGGAAAAGCAGATTGAATCACCAATCTTCGAACATTTTGGAATTACGAGCTGTTTTCCAAGCTCTTCTCCATTTCCCTCCCTGAAACATCAATGGGTGAAATTGAGAATAGACAATAACTCAGCAGTAGTTGAAAGTGGGATGCCCTTGAAACAAGGGCATCCCAGAAGTAGCTGCTGAACTAAACAGAATAAATAGTATAGTTACCAGGTGGCAAGTAGAGAAAAAGAGGGCGCTGTACTTATAAATGGATAAAAGGGTGAAGGGGGATAAATCAAAATACCCATATATACCCTATATAAACCACTGCTAGTTGTATTTAATAGCAGCAAAGGACTGTCCCTTTAACAAACAAAAAAAACCAAAAAAAAAAGGGGAGACTCTAGCATTTATACTAGATAAAATGTCCAAAATAAGGACACCTAAACTGCAAAAATACAATAAGGCAACACAAAATATGTGTAATACATAAATCACCCCACTAATATAAAGGCAAGCAAACAGGAGCCTATACAAACATGCATAGGAGAAAAGAGAGCAAAGGAGGACAGGGGCAGACCCACTAAGGACAAGCCCTAAGTCCAGAGGAGAGCCCCCAGGACCAAAAAATGCCTGCCTAGAAGAACTCTAAATGCCAAATAATAAATAGCTAACTATACTAACTAACTAAATCAAACATACTAACTACCTAAGTGCTACCTAATGTGAGAAAAAAAAGTAAAGTCAAATAAGGCGCTCGACGCGCGTTTCAGCGTGCATACACGTCGTCGTCAGGAGCTATTGCAAATGCAGTTCCTATTGAAACCGGTTAAATACCTAAGCAATCAGAGAAAAGTCCATCCAGCTGATCCAACATGTGGGAGGGGTGGGTGATTGACATGGAGTCACCACTCCTCCTCAACCCTGTCATTGCTTAAGCTAGAGTCTCATTGGAGGATAACAAAGTCAATCACTGAGAGGTGGGGAAGGGACTTATGCATAATCAGAACACACCTATCCAAACCCTGCTGCTCACATGGGGATAACCATTGGAAGATCTATCAGTCAATCAATACAGGAGGAGGGTGCAAAATCAAGCATCCCTCCTCCTGATAACAAAACTGACATAAACCTAACTAGCCAATATATATGATATCAATGAGAAGTATCAAAATGTAGCACAGGGAAGGGGCTCCCTCTAACTGCACCTCTGGCATGAAACTGGCTGACAGATCACACAGTCAGTCATTATGCCAAATATTGATATATAAAATGCCTCCAGATGCATAAAAGCATTAAAGGCATATAATACAGCTCTTGTAACTTGGTGACCCCAAAAAATTATAATAACAGTCAAAAAGAATTAAGTTGTAAAAAGTAATTAATTAATTATCCTCTATATACCTGGACATATACACGTAAATTTGCCAGGACATTAAAATATGGCACCCTGCTGTATAATGCTTCCACTGGGATTCATATTTATTAATAATGGCAATTAAGTATAAGGCTTAAGTTAGGTTTACACTGCAGAGGGTTATATATTCTTTATACTTTACAAATAATGAAACAGCGTTTCAAATCAGGATTGACTGTGACTACTGGTTAATCTCAAAAGAAATTCACCACCATTTAAGGCAGCTATGTAATATAATAAGGTATGAAACCTATTAGGAACCATGTGACTAATGCAAAAGAGAAAGAGAAAAAGAGAATTTTTATTATTGA
Source organism: Pelobates cultripes (assembly GCA_933207985.1). NCBI lineage: Eukaryota > Metazoa > Chordata > Amphibia > Anura > Pelobatidae > Pelobates > Pelobates cultripes. Next base: position 335,266,355 of record OW240913.1, read on the forward strand.
CTTATTTACATATTTACAGACAGCAAATGATTATTATAAGGTAGATCAGATGGTTGTATAGAAACTGTTGGTGGAAATACCTATCAGTCTACAAAAATGATGAGAATGAAAAACCTTCATTCAATCCCTGTGGTGACAATGTTTTCAATTTATATATCCAGTAGGATTCTCTTTGTTTGAGCCTACGATCCCAATCCCCTTTACGTTGTGTTTGGGTTATGAGTTCTATGCCCATAAAGCGTATCCTACTGGATGAATTTGCATGACAAGTCTTGAGGTGCCTTGAGATGGGAGTTTCCAGTTTGCTTCTGACTGAGTTGACGTGTTCTCTAATGCGGAACTTAAAAGGTCGGAATGTTTTTCCGACATACTTCATGCCACAAGAACATGTCAAAAGGTAGATGACTCCCTCTGTACGGCAATTGAAGAAAGACTGTACAGAATGAGAGTCAAGATTCAAACTGTCGAAAAAAATCTTTGTTTCTTTACCTATGTACTGACAGGCACTACAGTGACCGCATCTATAAGTGCCTTTAGGTAAATAGGATTTAGAAGATTTATTAAATGGACCAAAGTGGCTAGGTACCAAAAGGTCCTTAAAGTTCTTCCCTCTACGTGCCGTAACGGAAGGAAAAGGAGAGATGACTGATTTGATATGGACATCTGATGTCAGGATCGGCCAATATCTGCTGAGAATCTGCAGCATTGTGTGCCAACCTGCATCATGTGTCCCAATACAGCGAATCTGATGGCTAGAGGGTAAAATTTTGTCCTCAAGAAGATTCACTCTGTCTGAGTTTAATGCCCTTGAGTATGCCTTTTTAAGAACTCTGTTTGGGTACCCTTTATCCTTGAAAGATTTCCGCAAATTAGCGGCCTTTATCTTAAAATCTTCAAGGGTTGAGCAGTTTCTACGTAACCGCAGATATTGCCCAATCGGGATACCCGCTTTGGAGGGATAGGGATGATAACTATCCCAGTTTAGAAGGCTATTTGTAGCTGTTACTTTACGGTACAATGTTGTGGAGATTCTACCGTCCTCTTGTAATGACAGAGTGATGTCTAGAAAGTTCAAATGTTTACCCCCAATTTCACTGGTGAAACGTAAATTCAAGACGTTCACATTCAGCAGCCGTACAAATTCATTGAAATCATTTATTGTACCCAGCCACACGATGAATACATCGTCGATGTAACGTTTCCAGCAATGTATTTTGGTCAAAAATTGAGACAAGCATTCGTCAGTTTGAAGGTTCTTTTCCCATGTACCCAAGTATAGGTTCGCGTATGAAGGGGCACAAGATGTGCCCATCGCTGTACCCATTATCTGATGGTAAATTGTACCATTAAAGAGAAAGATGTTTTTAGTGAGCACAAGAGTAAGGACTTTACAGGCAAAATCTATGTATTCCAAGGAGAAATTTGATTGTAGCTGTAGAGTTAGTCTTAAGTTCTCAATCCCCAAAGTATGTGGGATAGAGCTATAAAGAGACTCCACATCAAGGCTACATAATAATGCCTCCCTAGGTACAATGGTATTTTCCATAAGTTGTAACATTTGTTTTGTATCCCTTACATACGAGGGAAGTTTTAATACAAATGGACTCATTATCTTATCAAGATATATACTCATATTTTGAGTCAAATTGCCTGTGCCAGAGACTATTGGACGCCCAGTAGGACTAGTTAAAGACTTGTGAATTTTTGGAAGGCTATAGAATGTGGAAGTCATAGGATATCTTGTGAACATGAATTTAAATTCATCTTTTGTGATGAATTTGTTGTCAAGTGCTTGTGACAATAAACTTTTCGCTTCAATAATATATTCAGTAGTAGGATCGTTTTGTAGGACTTGATATGTCTTAGTGTCACTTAGAAGACAATTGACCATCGATATATATTGAGAGCGATCCATTATAACTATATTGCCCCCCTTGTCGGAGGGTTTGATAATTATATTCATGTTGGTGCACAGGGATTTGAGCGCTTTTACCTCAGTATTCGTTAGGTTTCCACTAGACTTAAAGTCCAGATCATTAGGGTTTATTTTATCAATATCCCTGCAGACCATTTCCAGAAAAACCTCCACATTCTTATAATCCTTGAAATGAGGTGTAAATGTGCTCTTAGGTTTTAAATCCGTTGAGGGCACATTTGGTTTTACATCCTCATTAGATTGTAGTAATTCAACTAGAGTGTCTAGACAGTCCAGATCTTTAACATTCAATCCTAAGTCTCATGCTTTCTGTTCCTTCCTAGCAGTATGGTATTTAAACAAAGCCAATTTACGAGCGAAAAGATGTAAATCTTTGGTCCAAATAAATTTATTAAATGGAGGAATGGGTACAAACGTCAAACCTTTCTGCAAGACTAAGTTCTCTGTCTCTGATAAAGTAAATGAAGAAATATTTACAACTTTCAAGTGATCTGGGCCTAATTTTGGTATCTCCGTTGGCCCCTGCTCCTTTGAGACTGCCTGGTACTTGGGCCTTTGAGTTCCTCGGCCTGCCTCAAGCCTAAAAAATCCACCCCTTTACGAAGTATACTTTTCGGAGTTAGAGGTTGGGAGGTTTGGCTGGATGGGGCAACAATGTCTTGTTCCTCGTTATCAGTAGACTCATACTCTGAAGTACTAAAGCGGTCAGAGTCAATTCTTACTCTTTTTTTAAAATGGCGATATACCTTGCCAGTCTCAAAGTCAGTAGAGTCTCTTAAAAATTTCTGATGTTTTTTTAGTCTTAATTTGGTGTGAGAACTTATCTAAGTTGTTTTTAAGTTTAACTTCAAGACTCTGAAACAGAGGGTCTGTGTTGAATTTTTGGACCACTTCTATTTCAGTGTCTAATTCCTGCTGTATCTTAGTAAGTTGTAAGTTCTCATATTTGCAAATAATCGACATAAATGTTATAGAGCATTTGGATGCTGCCTCTTCCCATTCCTTATTGAAGCCTTCAATTTCTATATTTCTAGAGGGAGGTACAAGGACTCTTAACCCCCTTGGAATGATTTGTTTCGCAATGTATGTATTTAAAGTAGAAATTTCCCAGCTGGTCTTAATTTGTTTTTTAAAAGTTCTAGTTAGTTTATTGAAGCTTGTATGTATATTGGGAGAGAAGGAGGATGGTAAAGAGGTACTCGTGGAGAAAACGACATCGGCGTCTGTGCACCATTGTTGAGCATCCACTTTATTGGACAAAAAACCTGCCATATTAATAAATCAGGGAAAAAGTAATATAGACTTGGTATAAAGGCGGTAGGCTAAATGGTGCAATAACACCTAAATAACAAAAGTGTAAAAAGGAATGAAAAGACAGATCCCCATAATCACAAAAAAAATGTTTTTCTCTTTCTCTTTTGCATTAGTCACATGGTTCCTAATAGGTTTCATACCTTATTATATTACATAGCTGCCTTAAATGGTGGTGAATTTCTTTTGAGATTAACCAGTAGTCACAGTCAATCCTGATTTGAAACGCTGTTTCATTATTTGTAAAGTATAAAGAATATATAACCCTCTGCAGTGTAAACCTAACTTAAGCCTTATACTTAATTGCCATTATTAATAAATATGAATCCCAGTGGAAGCATTATACAGCAGGGTGCCATATTTTAATGTCCTGGCAAATTTACGTGTATATGTCCAGGTATATAGAGGATAATTAATTAATTACTTTTTACAACTTAATTCTTTTTGACTGTTATTATAATTTTTTGGGGTCACCAAGTTACAAGAGCTGTATTATATGCCTTTAATGCTTTTATGCATCTGGAGGCATTTTATATATCAATATTTGGCATAATGACTGACTGTGTGATCTGTCAGCCAGTTTCATGCCAGAGGTGCAGTTAGAGGGAGTCCCTTCCCTGTGCTACATTTTGATACTTCTCATTGATATCATATATATTGGCTAGTTAGGTTTATGTCAGTTTTGTTATCAGGAGGAGGGATGCTTGATTTTGCACCCTCCTCCTGTATTGATTGACTGATAGATCTTCCAATGGTTATCCCCATGTGAGCAGCAGGGTTTGGATAGGTGTGCTCTGATTATGCATAAGTCCCTTCCCCACCTCTCAGTGATTGACTTTGTTATCCTCCAATGAGACTCTAGCTTAAGCAATGACAGGGTTGAGGAGGAGTGGTGACTCCATGTCAATCACCCACCCCTCCCACATGTTGGATCAGCTGGATGGACTTTTCTCTGATTGCTTAGGTATTTAACCGGTTTCAATAGGAACTGCATTTGCAATAGCTCCTGACGACGGCGTGTATGCACGCTGAAACGCGCGTCGAGCGCCTTATTTGACTTTACTTTTTTTTCTCACATTAGGTAGCACTTAGGTAGTTAGTATGTTTGATTTAGTTAGTTAGTATAGTTAGCTATTTATTATTTGGCATTTAGAGTTCTTCTAGGCAGGCATTTTTTGGTCCTGGGGGCTCTCCTCTGGACTTAGGGCTTGTCCTTAGTGGGTCTGCCCCTGTCCTCCTTTGCTCTCTTTTCTCCTATGCATGTTTGTATAGGCTCCTGTTTGCTTGCCTTTATATTAGTGGGGTGATTTATGTATTACACATATTTTGTGTTGCCTTATTGTATTTTTGCAGCTTAGGTGTCCTTATTTTGGACATTTTATCTAGTATAAATGCTAGAGTCTCCCCTTTTTTTTTTTTTTTTGTTAAAGGGACAGTCCTTTGCTGCTATTAAATACAACTAGCAGTGGTTTATATAGGGTATATATGGGTATTTTGATTTATCCCCCTTCACCCTTTTATCCATTTATAAGTACAGCGCCCTCTTTTTCTCTACTTGCCACCTGGTAACTATACTATTTATTCTGTTTAGTTCAGCAGCTACTTCTGGGATCCCCTTGTTTCAAGGGTCTCCGTCATTCAACTATATTTATTTCTGGGTTACCCCCTATATTGTAGCTCTGAGGTAGGCTCTTTTTAAGACAGCTCTCACCAATTCACATTTTTTTTGTGATTATGGGGATCTGTCTTTTCATTCCTTTTAATACCTCAGCAGTAGCTTATCTCAACAAACAAGGAGGGATGAAAAACAGAGATCTAATGAAAATTATTCTCCCTCTTATGACTTGGGCAGAAAAGAATTTGAAGGGCATCAAGGCAGTTTATCTACCTGGCAAGGACAACTTATTAGCAGATTACCTAAGCAGGGTGAGAATAGATCTATCAGAATGGGCTCTATCTTCCCAAGCATTTAAGTGCATAGTCCAGAAATGGGGCCTTCCACAAGTAGACTTGATGGCAACATCTCAAAACAGCAAGGTGAGAAGGTTCTTCTCGCGTTTCTTCAACCCTTTGGCGGAAGACAGGGATGCACTATGCTGCGAGTGGAGGTTCCATCTGCAGTATGTGTTACCCCCAACACCTCTCATTTTTCCTCTGTTGAAGAGAATCCAACAAGAACCCGTGACTATTCTAGCAATAATTCCGATTTGGCCCAGATGACCATGGTTCCCTCTGCTTCAGAAATTATCCCAGGATCTCCATCTGGATCTGCAATTTCAACACCAGTTACTCCACCAAGGTCCAGGTCTTTCACCCTGCACCCCAGACGTGGAAGTTGAGAGGCAACGACTCTTAAAGAAAGACTTCTCAGTATCGGTTGCCGATATTTTGCTTAAAGCAAGGTAAAAATCAACATCCTTGGCATATTACTGTATTTGGAGTATTTTCTGCAGCTGGTGTAATATTCATGAAATTTCTCCTCAGCTTTCAGGTGTAAGTAATATCTTTCAGTTCCTTCAGGAAGGATTTGATTAAGGTCTTAGCACCGTTAAAGTTCAAATTTCAGCTCTCTCCATCCACTTGGATCAAAAGTTGGCTTTTGAGCCAGATATATGTAGACATTTTCAGGCGTCCTCCGGTGTGGTCTTGCTCCCTCCCGGGACTTGCCTCTGGTATTGCAAGCTTTGTCTGGTATTCCATTTGAGCCTCTAGAGAATACTACCTTATTGACTTCAACTGTAAAAACAGTTCTTCTGGTGGCTCTTACATCACGTAGAAGGTTTTCAGAGCTTTAGGCTCTTTCAGGTGCATCTAGTTATCTTACACTGCAAGAGGATAGAGTTATTCTTCGGACTATTCCAACCTTTCGTCCTAAGGTCATGTTTTCTTTCCATATTAACCAGGATATTTTCTTACCTGCATTCTTCCCTTATCTTTTATCTGAAGAGGAAAATAAATGGCATTGTCTGGACTTGGTCCGTTGTATTTCTATTTACCTGGACCATACTTCTGGTATTAGACAATCATCTAGCCTCTTTACCATTCCTTCTGGTCATCGTATGGGTCAATCGGCTTCTACAGCAACTATTGGTCGCTCGATAATCACAGCAATGTCACAGGCATATGAGGCCTTCGGGGTTCAAGTCCTGTTGGGTCTCAGGGCCCATTCCACCAGATCATTGGCTTCTTCATGGGCAGCTGCAGCAAATATTTCTCCTGACCGCATTTATTCAGCAACAAATTGGTCTTCATTCAACACCTTCATCCACCATTATTGGCTGAATGTTGCCAGATCTTCTACCTCTGAGTTCAGTAAAAGTGTCCTATCTGCGGCATTGTAATTTTGTACATAATAAATGACTGTTTCTGGGCATCAAATTTCAGTGTTTGTTGTTTTCTGTCCCTCCCTTACATCATTAGCTTGGGTATAACCCATCTGTAGTGCTGCCATGGATATATCCAGGAAAATAGAAAATTTACTCAATACTTACTGATATTTTCAGATATAGGCCATGGCAGCACTACAGTCCAACCCTTTTTTGGTTTCTCGTTTGTGGCTTTGGATTCAGACTGAGGGTAGGAGTCTCTATTATAATTGTTTTAATTAGGAGGTGTTCCTGTCCAGTTTGGAAGGGGTGCGGAGCTAAACCCATCTGTAGTGGCCGGGAAATGAAAACATCGGTAAGTATAGAATACATTTTCTATTTTGAAAGCCCAGAAGTAACACTTCCGTGAATAAGGTTTTAAGCATTGTTCGAAAGCAGCTTTTTGCCTACATTTTGCAAATTGGTTTTCTATTCACTATCATTTGCTGTTTAGTGAGTAATCCATATTGAACGGTATAGAAATTAAAACTGAATAGCAAAATAGATGATTTGTCAAAACACAATTTCCAACTAATCTAGAGTCACAGCTTGACTATTTTAACCTGGATTTTGTAAATTATGTTTAAATTCAGTAGAATTTGATGTTTATTGAATAAGTAGCAGGATTATTCATTTGAATTGTGAACTGTAAGATACTGAGTATCAATTTGATTATTTTGTACAGAATATCTGAAAACATTGTTGACTTTGAGAATTTCACCAATTCAGCTATTGTGGCTTAAAGGAACTGTAGGGTAGCAGTAGTGAACTGCTTCAGTTAGCTGAAGCTATTAGCACTAACGGCAGAGACAACACTAAGGACTTAATATTGTATGATTAAGGATTTGTTCACTAAGAGTTCTCAGAAGAGGTGGTATCAGTTGAACCAAAATGAACGTGGGACTGTCGAAAAGTAATGCTACACAACATAGGATACAATCATATTTGCATGGGTCACTGGAACTTGTCACGTTATGATAATTTCATGTCAAGATGAGAGTAGTAGATATAAAAATGCATATTAAGAGCAAAGGCAAATAAAAGGAAACACAATAACTAGCAACATAATAAGGCAAAACAGGCCTGACAGTGGCAGGATAACATCTTCAGAGAACAGAATGCCGATTCCATTGCTTGGAATGTGCACTGGCATCATAAAAGGGGCCGGCGAAAGCTGAGGCACAGCGGGAGTGAGTGGGAGCATCCCTCCAGCGCCTGGCCCTTATGGAGGCTGGCATCTTCGAGCCATCCTCTGAGAGTCCCAGTCCTTGCCATATTGGGAGACACAGAACACCCTGTTCGTCTTGCGCTGGCTGCATCTGTGCGGGTGATGCTTTGGGGTCATGCCCCCGGTGGCCTCTAGCCCAGTGGGCTAATGGAAGTGAGGGCAGGATCACTAGAAAAGGCTGTGCTCGAAGGAGTTCTGCTCACCTCCGGCTCCTCCAATCTCCCCTCTGAAGTAGCTGTGAAGCTATTGATGTTCGGCTTTCCAGCATTGCCCAGAAATGCTCAAAGATTTCATCCAGCCGTTACAGGGATTGCTCCACTGAGCCATGCAGAGCTTCCCTGGGCCATGTAGCAGGGCTTGCATGAGGATTAGGCAAATTTGCCATCTTGGCAATGTTTGCATGTAAGTGATTGTTGGTACTGTGTTCTGGGGTCAGCGTAGGTAAGTGACACAGGAAAATCAATTGCTGTGTTAGCATGGACTGGGATAACCCCCACTGGCCACAAATCAGCTTCGCCAGAGAGGTCGACTGGACTCCAGGCTTGCCTCACACTAGGCCTCAAGGCAAACAGTTCAGGTCAGGTTTGCCACTGCAAACAGAGTCAAGCTTCTCCGGAGAGCCCAGCAACTCCCTGGCTCCTCCAGGTGTCGGTACAGCACGATTTAACAGTCGAAGTAGCGTAATTGCCCTTGTTTAAAAAAAAGATAAAATGGCTAACTCACAACAAAGAAAATGGCCAAAATACCTTTATTAAACATACAGTTAGTTAACATTTCCACAAAGCATTTCTCCCCTTAGGGCTTTCTCAAGTGGAAAGCCCTAAGGGGAGAAAGGCGTTGTGGAAATTTTAACGAATTGCATTTTTAATAAAGGTATTTTGGCCATTTTCTTTGTTTTGAGTTAGCCATTTTATCTTAAAAAAAAAAAAAAAAAAGATATATTTATATATATATATATATATATATATATATATATATATATATATAAAATACAAGCAGTGTTGCACTCACTGTAAATTTAAATTCAGTTCCTGGTGCTTATCTGGCAAAGATACAAACAAAAAGATAGATAGCACTCCACGGTCTCAGAAATAAAAATTAACTTTTAATGCTCCAAGTAAAAAAATTCAACGTTTCAGTCTGAACAATCAGACTGATGAAAGTCTGATTGTTCAGACTGAAACGTTGAATTTTTTTACTTGGAGCATTAAAAGTTAATTTTTATTTCTGAGACCGTGGAGTGCTATCTATCTTTTTGTTTATATATATATGTATATATATATACTTTTAATGCTCCAACTAAAAAAATTCAACGTTTCAGTCTGAACAATCAGACTTTCATCAATCTGATTGTTCAGACTGAAACGTTGAATTTTTTTACTTGGAGCATTAAAAGTTAATTTTTATTTCTGAGACCGTGGAGTGCTATCTATCTTTTTGTTTATTTATATATATATATATATATATATATATATACAGGGAGTGCAGAATTATTAGGCAAATGAGTATTTTGACCACATCATCCTCTTTATGCATGTTGTCTTACTTCAAGCTGTATAGGCTCAAAAGCCTACTACCAATTAAGCATATTAGGTGATGTGCATCTCTGTAATGAGAAGGGATGTGGTCTAATGACATCAACACCCTATATCAGGTGTGCATAATTATTAGGCAACTTCCTTTCCTTTGGCAAAATGGGTCAAAAGAAGGACTTGACAGGCTCAGAAAAGTCTTGCAGAGGGATGCAGCACTCTTAAAAATTGCAAAGCTTCTGAAGCGTGATCATCGAACAATCAAGCGTTTCATTCAAAATAGTCAACAGGGTCGCAAGAAGCGTGTGGAAAAACCAAGGCGAAAAATAACTGCCCATGAACTGAGAAAAGTCAAGCGTGCAGCTGCCACGATGCCACTTGCCACCAGTTTGGCCATATTTCAGAGCTGCAACATCACTGGAGTGCCCAAAGCACAAGGTGTGCAATACTCAGAGACATGGCCAAGGTAAGAAAGGCTGAAAGACGACCACCACTGAACAAGACACACAAGCTGAAACGTCAAGACTGGGCCAAGAAATATCTCAAGTCTGATTTTTCTAAGGTTTTATGGACCGATGAAATGAGAGTGAGTCTTGATGGGCCAGATGGATGGGCCCGTGGCTGGATTGGTAAAGGGCAGAGAGCTCCAGTCCGACTCAGACGCCAGCAAGGTGGAGGTGGAGTACTGGTTTGGGCTGGTATCATCAAAGATGAGCTTGTGGGGCCTTTTCGGGTTGAGGATGGAGTCAAGCTCAACTCCCAGTCCTACTGCCAGTTCCCGGAAGACACCTTCTTCAAGCAGTGGTACAGGAAGAAGTCTGCATCCTTCAAGAAAACATGATTTTCATGCAGGACAATGCTCCATCACACGCGTCCAAGTACTCCACAGCGTGGCTGGCAAGAAAGGGTATAAAAGAAGAAAATCTAATGACATGGCCTCCTTGTTCACCTGATCTGAACCCCATTGAGAACCTGTGGTCCATCATCAAATGTGAGATTTACAAGGAGGGAAAACAGTACACCTCTCTGAACAGTGTCTGGGAGGCTGTGGTTGTTGCTGCACGCAATGTTGATGGTGAACAGATCAAAACACTGACATAATCCATGGATGGCAGGCTTTTGAGTGTCCTTGCAAAGAAAGGTGGCTATATTGGTCACTGATTTGTTTTTGTTTTGTTTTTGAATGTCAGAAATGTATATTTGTGAATGTTGAGATGTTATAATGGTTTCACTGGTAATAATAAATAATTGAAATGGGTATATATTTGTTTTTGTTAAGTTGCCTAATAATTATGCACAGTAATAGTCACCTGCACACACAGATATCCCCCTAACATAGCTAAAACTAAAAACAAACTAAAAACTACTTCCAAAATATTCAGCTTTGATATTAATGAGTTTTTTGGGTTCATTGAGAACATGGTTGTTGTTCAATAATAAAATTAATCCTCAAAAATACAACTTGCCTAATAATTGTGCACTCCCTGTATATATATATATATATATAATATATATACCTATTATTATTTTTATTGTTCTCTCTCTGTATTATATATATCATTGTTTATTTCTATATTACTACTTGCTTATATTTCATTTTATATATTATCTCTGTGGTGTCGCCTTTTTTCTTCTTCTTTATACCTATATACCTATAGGGCCTGTGAGGAAGCACTATCCTTTAGGTGTGCTGCTTTTATTTAAGTTTTTAAGCGCTGATCCTTCTGTACACTTTTCACATAGCAATGTCGACACTGCCTTTTCTCTGAAGAGGTAGCATTTACAGTGCTCTGCCTACAGGGACAGGCTATAGACACCAGAACCAGTACATTAAACTGTAGTAGTTCTGGTGACTATAGTGTCCCTTTAATACGATGTCTTTCTCTCACGGGTCGACTCTGAGTTACAGGGAGAGCAGGAGACACAAGTGAAGATGCATTTTGTTTGTGTCTTTCTCCCCCAAGCCCCTTTCATGTGTCTCTTAGCCCCAGCCCCATTGTCTCTTTCTCTGTTTCCCCAGCCCTTCTGTGAGTCCCAGGTCTCCCTGTGTCCCATTAGTTTTTCCCTCAGCTCTCCCTGTGTCCCATTAGTTCCCCACCCCAGCTCTCTCTGTGTCTCATTAGTTCTCCCCCCTCCCGCACCTTGTTGTAGTGTGGCCGAGCAGGCAGACCCCATGTCTCCCAGTGTCCCCTAGTCTCCCACTGTCTGTGTTCCCATGTCTCTCAGTGTCCCTAGTGTCTTAGTTTCCCCAAATGTTTCAGTGTCCCCATGTCTCCCAGTGTCTGTGACCCCATGTCTCTTTGTCCCTAGTGTCTCAGTGTCCCCATTTCTCCCAGTGTCCCCAAATGTCTCAGTGTCCCCATGTCTCCCAGTGTCTCCATGTCTCCCAGTGTCCCCATGTCTCCCAGTGTCCCCAAGTGTCTCAGTGCCCCCATATCTCTCAGTGTCTCCATGTCTCCCAGTGTCTCCATGTCTCCCAGTGTCCCCATGTCTCCCAGTATCCCCAAGTGTATCAGTGCCCCCATATCTCCCAGTGTTCCCAAGTCTCCCAGTGTCTGTGTCTCCATGTCTCTCAGTGTCCCCAAATGTCTGTGTCCCCATGTCTCCCAGTGTCCCCATGTCTATGTCCACAAGTGTCCCCATGTCTCCCAGTGTCCCCAAGTCTCCCAGTGACCCCTATTCTCCTAGTGTACCCTAGTCTCCCACTGTCTGTGTTCCCATGTCTCTCAGTGTCCCTAGTGTCTTAGTTTCCCCAAATGCTTCAGTATCCCCATGTCTCCCAGTGTCTGTGTCCTCATGTCTCTTTGTCCATAGAGTCTCAGTGTCCCCAAATGTCTGTGTCCCCATGTCTCCCAGTGTCCCCGCAAATTACAATGCTTCCCCGTAAGATTGGCTGAGACTGTCAACTAGGCAGATCAGGGGCAGAGCCAGCACAGATCAAACATAGCCCTGGCCAATCAGCATCTCCTCATAAAGATAAATTGAATCAATGCATCTCTATGAGGAAAGTTCAGTGTCTGCATGCAGAGGGTGGAGACACTGAATAGCAGTGCTGCACACTAGGCAGTACTGCCCCAGGAATCACCTCTAGCAGCCATTTAAGGAGTGGCCAGTGGAGTTATTTTCTCTGAAAAGACAGTGTTTACTGCAAAAAGCCTGAAGGAAATGATTCTACTTACCAGAACAAATACAATAAGCTGTAGTTGTTCTGGTGACTACAGTGTCCCTTTAAGTTTGGAAGCTTAAGAGGGATGTATGGCAACAAAACTTGTGTGGACTGGCTGATAATAAAATTAGTTTAGGTAATGCAGACTTTGGTTTCTCTAACACTGTGGCATGTCCCCTTTCTTTTACACGCACTACATACACCTTTACTCTGTCCCAGACTATATGCCTGCTAGTAAGACGATAAGGAGACAAGTGGACATGTGAGTGCTAGGGGACAGTCCTTAGAAAGCGTGGAGTAGATGCATCATTTGATGCATTCATGCCAGGCTGGCCTTCCAATTCTTTGGACAGACATGCCCCCCTTTTGGGCATGTTCACCCCTTTTGGCAGGTCTGATGATTTGTGTCAGTGGCACACCCTTTACCCTTCCCTTTGACTTCCTGCTTCACTGGACACTGCTGTTAGGGGTTCTGGATTTACTTGAAAGATTTAAGTATAAATTAAAGAGAGATTAGCATAGAATATGTGTTTTCGTATAGCTGCATCCTTTGAGTTTCCCTTCAACACCATCTCCATCAGATACATGACGCTTGGGAGGTATGGTTGTTTTAGTGTTTTTGGTCGATAAGATACTGTAATTATGCCCATCATAATTGTCAGCTCCAGGCCCACTGGTCTCTTAATCTGGCCCTGGTTGGAGGTATGGTCCCAGACAATGTTCCTCATAGAGAAACATTAGGGACCTGATGCACATTCATGGTTCCTTTGCATGCGCATGCAAACTTCCTCAGTGACCAAGTGCTGCAGGTGATGTGAAAGCGCCTTTAGTGAAGTATGACAGCCACTAGTGTAGGATTTAACCCTGTAATGTAAACACTGCAGTTACTCAAAAACTGCAATGTTTTACATTGCAGGGTTAAATGGACAGGACCACTGCACCCAGTCTACTTCATTGAGATAAAGTGGCCTGGGTGACTTTAGTGTAGTGCAATAGTGTACATATTTGTTTTTGACTTGCATATGTTGTGCTCTAGCAGCCATTGTCATGTACATTAGACCTTATTGTATGTTCTATACATGTTGATGTTATATAGATATGTTCATGTAGATATAGATATATGTTAGTTTTTTTTCAATTCTTTTTTTTGGAGTGCATGGAAATACAACACATGAGCTCGTCATGCCCCAACAGCATTGACAAGTCTTTGACAAAACTTACAGTAACAATTGATTGGCATGTATGAGAGAAAAACAGCACAATTTTATAGTTCAACATATACAGCTTAAGTGTTCCTGTCTATACGATCGGTGCGCAATATGCTTATCTGGCAGGAACTTTTTTTTATTATTATTATTATTTTTCAATCAGATTTTATTTTGCGTTTAATGTAAGTTATAACGAATATACAGAAAAAAGAGGGGGGTTAGTGCAGGGTAATTACCACAGTTGTGCGTTTGCCTTTACAATACCGGCATTTCAGTCTACAAACATGCACTTTTGCCTTTTTTGGCGATCGCTCTGCGCGTTGCCAGGGCTATTCAGCCGCTCATTTTGTTTTCTGCTCTAGTGAGGGTCTCTACGGGTTTAGAGAGAAGGAGGGCCCAGGGCTCCATGGGATAGGGTTTATTCAGGAGTCTTGTTAGCAGTGTGGTGATAGAGAGCCATAGGGGTTGCAGTTTGGGGCAGGTCCACCAGCAGTGGATGAATGTTCCCGTCTCCCCGCACTGTTTCCAACAATGGTTAGAGGCTAATTGTGTATGATAGCCAGGCGTTGAGGTGTCAGGTACCAGTGGAACAGCATCTTGTATGCTTGTTCCGTGTGAGTTACGCATATTGGAATTGATGCTGTGGCCTCCCAGATATCTGCCCAATCAGATGTATCTTCCGGGGTGCCTAGGTCTTTTTTCCAAGCTGCTATGTATGGTAGTGTCATCTGAGTGGGGTGGGTTGCTAGGGTTATGTAGAGGTCCGAAATCTGTCCCTGTCTAGATGGATGGGTCATACAGTCCCGTTCAAAATGGTTGAGAGGTGCTGTGCCGGTTTGGTATATAATCGTGGTTGATGCAAAGCTGCAGGGTTGAATGTATCTAAAGTGGTCGAAGGTTGTCAGGGAGTCGGAGTCAGGGCTTTTGGTATATTTTATAACCTTATTGTTGAGGTACAGATGGCTTAGTCTCGATATGTCCCTTTGTTCAAAGTGGGCGAAATGTGCAGGTGTGAGGCCCGCTGGGAATAGTTTGTTCCTCCATATTGGGTCATTGGGGAAGAGAATAATGAGAGTTCAAATTTGTCCCGCAGGTCTATGGAGTGCGTGATCGCGGGGGCTGTTTGGGGGGTAAGGGCCGGTGTGGTTTGGGTACCCAGATGTATAGGGATGGGTGGTCCCAACCGAATATCAGGTGTTCCAGGTCTACCCAGCGTTTGGTTTGTGGTGCTGAGTGCCAGTTTTGGATTTGGGCCAGTTGTGCTGCTGAATGGCAATGAGATAAGTTTGGTAGACCTAGTCCTCCATATTTTGTAGGGATATAGAGGGTGGTATAGAGGGTGGTATAGAGGGTGGTTCTGCGTACTCGGGGGTTTCGGCCGTTCCATATGAAGGGGTCTACGGCTGTTTGGAGATATGATTAATAAAAACTATAAAAGAAATGCATGATGATGAAGCACAATAGATAATGGGTCAGATCATTCAGAAGCCTTTACAAAGTGACATTACTTGATAAAAACTAGACTCCTTACTATGAACACCTCAAGCACCATAACCACTACACCATGCCTGGTGCCTCCAAATATAAGTAGTAAAAGTGTTTGGCTTCTTAACTGGGGTCTACCTGGCAGCACAACCCATCACTTCTCTGAAGTCAGGATTCCAAAGAAAAGCCAATTACCTAATCCCTGCACCTCTAGGCTTTGTGCAGACGGAGAGTTTCTGACTCTCAGAAGGCTGTAGTGGCTTCTGATGGTAGTAGTCATAGGCGTGCGCACAGGACACACACACACCATAATCACACCTGCCTTTGGGCAGACTAACATGTCGGGTCCTCGATCTATGACCAAGGACCCAACACAGCAGAGGGCTCGGCGGCTTGCCCACAATGCCATCGGGTGAAAGGCCCCTCCATTCAGTCTGCCCTGACGGAGATCCAGCCTCAGTCTGCAGCTCTGCCGGGAGTGAGCTGCCGGGAGTGAGCTGCAGACTGCGGTGTCTCGTGAGTTCCAGCTTGTCAGAGCGCTGCCATGGCTCACTCCCGGCGGAGCTGCAGACTGAAGAGAGAGGGCGCCCACTGGACCACCAGGGAAGGTATTTAAACCCCCTTTCTACCCCCTGTCACTTACTGCCCCTCATCCCCCTTCTACCTCCTGTCACTCACTGCCCCCCCCACCCCCTTTTACTCCCTGTCACATACTGCCCCTCACCCCCTTCTACCACCTGTCACTCACTGCCCTCTACCCTCCCTACCCTCTGCCACTGCCCCTCTACCCCCCTAACCCCTGTCACTACCCCTCTACCCCCAACCCTGTCATTTTCCCCTCTACCTCCTGTCACTGCCCCTCTACCCCTTGTCACTGCTCCACTACCCCCTGTCACTGCCATGTGGTCTGTACTCACTCCTGGCAGAGCAGACTGAAGAGAGAGGGCGCCCACTGGACCACCAGGGTATTTATAACCTCCTTCTGCCCCTGTCACTGCCCCTCCACCCACCCTAACCCCTGTCACTGCCCCTCTACCCCCTGTCACTGCCCCTGTCACGGCCCCTCTGCCCCCTAACCCCCTGTCCTGCCCCTCTACACTTCTTCATCACTAACCATCTACCCAGCTACCTCCTGTCCTGCCCCTCCCACCCCACTACCCCTCTACCCTCCAACCCCTGTTGCTTCCCCCTTCACCCCCTGTCACTGCCTCACCCCCTACCCCCTGTCACTGCCCCTCCACCCCCCCTAACCCCTGTCGCCCACACAGTGCACCCCTCACAATCATTCACACTTTACCCCACACACACTGCATCCCTCATAATCACATACACACTGTACCCCTCACAATTACACACACTGTACCCCTTACAATTACACACACTGTACATTCTCCATTTGAAGGTTCATTTGAGGATACAGCATGGTGTTTGACGCACATGCGCATTAGCCTCAAATTCTCTCCTATGGGAAAACATTGAATTGGTTTGGATCATCACAAATGATGATCCCAGCCAAGGAGTTGGGGCCAGCCATAGAGATATCACCACAGCTAAGGAGAAATGGTAAGTAAACAGACCATTCTCCTTCACAAAGGAGAAGGGCAGCACCCTAACTAGTTTGCAGGTCACTATAGCTTTGTATTCCTAATAGTGTTTCTTTAAATATGTAGGAAATAAAAAAATGCAAATGCCAGAAAGTGCATGTGCAGTGAATTGACATTCTACTGGTAAGAATGGAAAGTGCTGCTTGATACATGCATCAATTAATCACACACAGCATTCTGTAGCTAAATACACATTTTTTTTCACTTAGCTCCATGTATCATTAAATTAGGGTTGACATGCATTCTGCTGACTGAAATAAATCTATCACAGTTCCATAAAATAAGTTTTAGGTCACAAAGAAAAATTGGCTGGATGGTAACCCTAATTTACTACACCTCAGTGTCATTGACTAAATAGGGAATTGTGGTGAATTGGCTCACCTGTTGGATGCTTACCTCCTATTCGGCACCAGCATATCAAATGTTGTGACACAGTGCATCATTCTGGTGTCATTTGTGATGCGGAATGCTTCATTATGGGTTCTTTCTTTATGGGTCATTCCCAAAACAAAGTTCACTAGCAGTGTAATGTTGTTTCTCTGGTGCCAACCAATGAATGCCCCATGCTATTTAAGCCTAAATGAGGTCCTTTCCCTGTTAGTGTTGGTTTTCTGGGTTTTGACTTCGATTTGGATTTTGACGTTTCTATTTTGTGTTTCCCTTGAGTTGGTTTATTATAATTATTATGCTGATCTCTGTCAGTTTAACCTTGGCTCATTCCTGTCTGCTCTGCTTCATTGCAGTCTGCTTAGCCTATATAGGCACAATGCTGAGGTTGGTCATTCTAAGTTGCAGTAATAGGCTACTGTCATTCCTATTCTCTTTATTAGTGAGCTTTGACCTAAGTTCTGAGTGTCAGGTTCATAGGTAATGCGGATATATCCAAACATCAAAATTTAGGCCAAAGTAAGAGTTCTACATATGTATTTTAGCTAGTCTATACACTTCAAACGAGGAATGATACTCTGTTATTCAGAGTTGTTATTTTAAAAAATAATTAAAAACAAACAAAAAATATGAAATGGAAATTGCAATCTTAGAATAAGTTATGTTGATTAACATTATAATATGTCAGTATTAGTATTATCAAAATAATAACACTCTGCTTCCTTTTGTTTTTTTTTGCATTAATATTAGAATATTGCTTAAAAAGTCCAAACAATACAGTTTCAAGGAAATTTAGTTCTTATTTTAGATTTTAAACATTTTCTTTATATGTGATTGTGAAAGAATACTGTTTGAAGTTAATAATTACCCTAGGTGATCATTTATGTTGGAAGAATTACCTTGGTAACCACTTAAAAAAAAAAATATGAAAAGCAAAAATAAGAAACATTTTTTTGCAATATTAGCAGCTCTGGTTTTTAGATGCGTTTATCCCTTTTTTAAATGTAAAAAAAATGTAGTTTACGCAAGAAAATGTAGTTTACGCAGTGCAGAAAGAAGTGCAATTTTAAACGCAAAATATGCATTGTAAAAAGTGAAAATTCTGTGGATGTACCGTGTACAGTAATGGATTATAGTTATGTGCCGTCTGCTGGCTTGTCAAACAGTTAGATTTTTCGAGGAAATAAAACGCATATGGTTGGAACTAAACATTCTCGGTCCATCCAGTCTCAACAGTAGAATTCTTTGTCAGTTGTTGGCAGATGGTTTCATCAATGTAGCACAATGAATAAAACATTATATCCATCAACATAAATGGAGAACAGGCATTGCATACCCCCTGAAAGAAATGCTCAAGTCAATAAAAGACCAAGCATCTGCTTTAATATGTGTTGAGAAGATGTTGGACATTCGACTACTGGTGGGAAGGAAAGTGGGACAGGTTAAATGAATGGTTACATTTTTAATGTGGCGGTACATGGTGAAAGTAATTAAACAATGGAGCAGAAATTATGAATGTACTCCAGTTGTCAAATCAATTTTGTAATACACTAGGTAAAACAGAGAGAAATTGCAAATAGTATTAACAAATAATAAATCAATATTTTAATTCCACACTGATAAAAAATATATACTAGCATTTAATGGAAGTAAAAGCTTTATAATGTGAAATAATTTCTGTGATTAATATGAAGCTGCTGAAATCAAATAAAAGAACATATTCTGATAAATGTACAGGACAGTACGTATTTATGTGGGTCTGAAGATTATTGGTCATTGATAATTTTTTAGCAAACAAACTATTACAAATCTACTCGGTCCAATTCACAAATGCCAAAATGTAACAAAACCAATCAAGAATGGGACAGCATTAAAAAAAAAAATCTTGTTTGTTAAAGTAATTTTCATGAATAGTATTAGATATCATCAGTGTTGGTTCTGTCTTGTGTTCTTTTTTAATTGAAATGGTGTATAATATATTCTGTTTCACACCCTTTTAACAAAATCAACAAGGGAATCGATCTGTGTTCCTTTTTATGCTGCAGTCATCTAGTGACATCCCTACTTAATGCCTAGTTCTTAGTCTGCCCAGCACCTTGCACACTTCTGTATGATTAATAAGGTGGTCTGTCTCAACATAGAATTGAGACATCCACCATGCTGAGATACATACAAGGCTTTTTTTAAATTTATTTAAAGGGACACTGTAGGCACCCAGACCATTTCAGCTCATTGAAATGGTCTGGGTGCAGTGCCCAATGCCCTTTAACCCTGCAATTGTAATTATTGCAGTTATTGAGAAACTTGTGGCTGCACGAGGACCTCCAGCATCAGATTTTTCCCCATAGGAAAGCATTGGATAATACTTTCCTATGAGGAAATTGAGATGTGAGCTTGGCCATTGCCGTGCTCATGCGCATTTGGTCTCCCCCACCAGCTGATGTCGGCGGAAATGGATCGTGGGTGAAGCTTGACCCAATGATAGTTGAAGCAATTATATATTCCGGGGGAATGATATGGGACCTTTCTTGCTCTTGTATAGACTCAGTATCAAACTGTCTGGATAAGGCATCAGCCTTGACATTTTTAGAACCAGGTCTTTAAGTAATAAGAAAATTAAAGCGAGAAAGGAACAGAAACCACCTAGCTTGTCTAGAAGACAATCGTTTAGCATCTCCTATGTAAGCCAGGTTTTTGTGATCAGTAATGATCAAAAGGGGGTCCTTGGAACCCTCTAAAAGATGTCACCACTCCTTGAGAGCTAGAATAATGGCCAACAATTCCCTATTGCCAGCATAATAATTGCGCTCGGCAGGAGACAACTTTCTAGAGAAGTAACCACAAGGATGCAATGGAGTATCCTGGCTCTCCTTCTGGGAGAGAACTGCTACCCCTGTCTCTGATGCATCAACTTCCAGTATGAAAGGTTTACTGGTGTCAGGATGTATCAATATGTCGGCGGAGGCAAACCGCTGTTTAAGAGTTTCAAAGGCTTCTATAGCCTTCTTAGACCATATCGTACTGCTAACCCCTTTGCGTGTCATATTGGTGATGGGGGCTATTAATGAAGAAAATCCCTTTATAAATCTTCTGTAATAGTTGGCAAAACCAATGAACCTTTGAATGGCTTTCAACCCAGTGGGTAAAGGCCATTGTAGAACTGATTCCAGCTTTTTAGGAGCCATCTGAAACCCTGAGGCAGAGATATTAGATCCCTAAAACTGTACTTCAGATTAGTCAAAGATGCATTTTTCTAATTTACAATAAAGTTGATTCTTTAACAAGGTCTGCAGAACTTGTCTAACGTGATCGTGGCGAGTCTGAATGTCAGCAGAATAAATAAGGATATCATCCAGATAGACCAAGACAAACGAGTAAATGTAATCCCTGAGTACATAATTTATGAAATATTGGAAAACTGCTGGAGCATTGCATAACCCGAATGGCATCACTAGATATTCATAGTGCCCACTTCTGGTATTAAATGCAGTCTTTTACTCGTGGTATTAAACTCCTGGTAATTGTGTGCCACACTCCTATTACTCTCCCATAATGGATTGGCCCAAGCTAAAGCTTTACCTTTTAATTGATTCATCAGGTAACCGATTTTAGCTCTGTCTGTGGGAAAAGATCCAGGCCTCAAAATGACACTCTATTTGGTTAAGGAATCCCTGGCATTCTTGGAAATTACCATCAAAATGCAGAGGAGAAGATAGAGAGATAGTTGGTGCCTTGTATACTATAGGCGGAGGTACACAAGGCGGAGGTGAGACAGTAGGAGCAGCCGCAGGTTGCAGATGCGCTGTACGAGTAAGAAGCATACTGAAAGCCTGGGCAAATTGATCCAAGCGGTGATAATTCTCCTCTAGTTTCCTTTCGCAAGCAGCTATGTGCTTACACAATTCTACAGGATCTATGGCCATGTCGTAATGTCAGGATTACAGAATGATCCAGCGCGTAGAATTGTATAACACAGAGGACTGATAGGTAACAGATACTGGACCTTAGAATGGCCGGACTAACGTACCAAAGAATAGTCAGGAATAGCTGAGGTCAAGGAAAACAGAAAGAGACACAATGATAAGGAAAAGCCAGGAGTCAGGGATGCCAGAAAACAGGGAAGTCAGAAACAATGGCAAAGTCAAATAACCAGAAATTACCAGAATAAATAACGCGCTCTCTGACAACCACAAGGAAAACCACGACAGGGCACTGAGCAGGATGAGAACTGGGCCTAAATACCCCATCTCTAGATCTGGTAGGCTGTAACTGGCCTTTGACCCTAAAGCAGTTACCAGGTTCCCATTTGCATAATTGCTGCTCAGCATTAACCCTTCTGTGGATTTGGTTGCTGCTCGGCACAACTTTTCCTGTGTGGACAGTAAATGTCATTAACCACATTTTTATAAGCAGATGAATACGTGACATTACCCCCCACCTGAAGAACGCCCACCGGGTGGGCAGGACCAGGCTTGAGAGGAAATTTGGCGTGAAAATAGTGAATCTTGCGTCCAGCATGTATATCAGATGCCGGAACCCAAGAACGATCGGCTGGTCCATAACCTTTCCAATCCACCAAGTACTGTAAAGTGCCCCGAGAAAACCTGAAATCAATTATGGAAGAGACCTCATACTCTTCCTGTCCAGAAACAACTAAGGGAGGAGGAGGGACACTTGAGACAGTATATTTATTGCAAACAAGAGGCAAAACTTTTCCTGTGTGGACAGTAAATGTCATTAAAGGACCACTATAGTGCCAGGAAAACATACTCGTTTTCTTGGCACTATAGTGCCCTGAGGGTGCCCCCACCCTCTAGCTAGCTCAAATCAATAAGGTCACACAACTAGGTATTTGTTAATCATGGAATTTTTTAATTATCCAGAGGGACTAGTAGTACAGTTAAGGAGAAATGTTTTTTTGAACCTGATAGACAATAATTTAATGTTTTATTTATAAGAAGTGCAAACTAGAAGAGATGCTTGCCTGGATCTTGTCATAAGTAATGTTAACTTATTTTTAGAACATTCAAGTTAGGGAGCACTTGGGAAATAGTGAACATAATATCATAATATCATAATATGTACACAAAAAAAACCAATACATATGTATTGGCTGTACAAAAACACTTAATTTTAAAAAGACTAAAGGGCATCTTTACAACTAATTGACTGGCAGAAAATATTCACTGGGAAAAGCATTAATGGATAAATGGAAGGTCTTTAAACAAATTCTACAAAAGTACATCTATCAATACATACCATTAGGAAACAAATATAAAAGAAGCAAACTAAAACCAATGTGGCCTAGTACAAGGACAGTCAAATTATAAAATTGTTGAATTTTGAATACCCTAAAAACTGGGCATTTAAAACATTTAAATCTGAGGGGTCAATTGCATTTTATAAAAATATAAGCATGCCAATAGAGTTTGCAAAAAGGTAATTAGATGGACTAAACTTAGAAATGAAAAGCTCACAGCCAAAGAGAGCAAGACCAACCACAAAAAGTGTTTAAGTACGTTAATACTAAAAAAGGTTAAGATTACATTTGTTGGTTCATTGGGAAGTGAGATGGGTAAGTTCGTCAAAGAGGATCAGGAAAAGGTAGACATTTTCAATAATTATTTTTTTCAGTATATAGGGAAGAAGAATATATGACTGTAGTTTTGCAAACCCCTGTTATAAAAGCATTACAGCAAAGAGGTGATTGGTTAACACAGGATAAAGTGCTTCAGAAATTAAATACATTTAATGTAAACAAAGCCCCGAGGCCAAATAGTATTTACCCAAATGTGCTTAGGTAGCTTAGTGTAGAAATATCCATACCACTGGTTTTAATTTTTAGAAATCTTTTCTTTCAGGATTTGTACCAGAAGATTTGAGAAAAGCACATGTGGTGCCTATGTTTCAAAATGTATCGAAAGTTCAACCCAGATATTACCAACCTGTGAAATTAACATCTGTTGTTGGGAAATTATTTGAAGGGCTTATAAGGGATAATATCCAATAATTATTTTTGAACAACAATATCATTAAATCAATATGGTTTCATGAAAGACAGCACATGCCAAACTAGCAAGGGAAATCAAAAATTTGGACAAAAGAGATAATTGGAGTGCCTTAGGGTTCTGTCCTGTGTCCACTTCTCTTTAATCTGTTTATAAATGATCTTGAAGGGTCATTGAAAGTAATTTGTCTGTGTTTGCAGAGGACACCAAACTAGGCACGAAAATACAGTCTGAACATGACATAACTTCTCTACAGAGGGATTTGGATAAATTGGGGGACTTGGCAATATTGGAATCCAAACTTAAAGATTGCAGTTTATTGATGAGCCTTCTATGTGGAACAGTGTCAAAAGCCTTAATGAAATCTAGGTAAGCAATGTCTACTGCACCACTCTGATCTATTATTTTAGTTACCCAATCAAAAAAATCAATGAGATTAGTTTGGCATGATCTCCATGAAATAAACCCATGTTGCCTCTGATCTTGAAATCCATGTGATTTTAGATGTTCAACAATCCTAAACCTTTAACATGGTTTCCATTACTTTCCCCCTACTGAAGTAAGGCTTACTGGCCTGTAGTTGCCCGACTCCTCCCTACTACCTTTCTTATGAATGGGTACAACATTCGCTAATTTCCAATTTTCTGGGGCTACTCCTGTTAACAATGATTGGTTAAATAAATCTGTTAATGGTTTTGCTAGTACACCACTAAGTTCTTTTAATAACCAGGGCCGGACTGGCCCACCGGGATACCGGGAAATTTCCCGGTGGGCCGCGGCACCTGGGGGCCGGCCGCATTCCTGGCTGGAGCCGCCGGGCCGGGTGGCAGCTTCCCCGGTCCGGCAGCACTCCTCTCACTGCTGTGGCTGATGGAGGAGGAGCATGTCTCTGTACCATGCTCCCTCGCGGTTCCCGGCACAGGAACCGTGAGGGAGTATGGTACAGAGACATGCTCCTCCTCCATCAGCCACAGCAGTGACAGGGGCAGGGCCGCTGGACCAGGGAAGCTGCCACCCGGCCCAGCGGCTCCAGCCAGGAACGAGGCCGGCCCCCTGACTTCTCCAGGTAAAGGGGGGGGAGAGGGGAATAGAGGGAGGAGGGAGAGACACAGGGAAAGGGGAGGGAGAGGAATGGGGGGAGACACAGGGAAAGGGGGGAGGGAGAGAGATGGGAGAGACAGGGAAAGGAGGGAGGGAGGGAGATGGGAGAGACAGGGAAAGGAAGGAGGGAGGGAGGGAGAGAGATGGGAGAGACAGGGAAAGGAGGGAGGGAGGGAGATGGGAGAGACAGGGAAAGGAGGGAGGGAGGGAGATGGGAGAGACAGGGAAAGGAGGGAGGGAGAGAGATGGGAGAGACAGGGAAAGGAGGGAGGGAGAGAGATGGGAGAGACAGGGAAAGGAGGGAGGGAGAGAGATGGGGAGGAGGGAGACACACGGAAGGGGAGGGAGAGATGGGGATGAGGGGAGAGACACAGGGGAAGGGGGAGGGAGAGAGATGGGGAGGAGGGAGAGACACAGGGAAAGGGGGGAGGAAGAGACAGGGAAAGGGGGTGAAAGAGGCAGAGGGGGAAGAGAGAGACAAAGGGAGAAATGAGAGAGAGACACACAAGGGGAGGGGAAGAAAGAG
Source organism: Pelobates cultripes (assembly GCA_933207985.1). Classification (NCBI taxonomy): domain Eukaryota; kingdom Metazoa; phylum Chordata; class Amphibia; order Anura; family Pelobatidae; genus Pelobates; species Pelobates cultripes. The sequence goes on from OW240913.1 coordinate 335,291,212, forward strand.
GCAGAGGTGGAAGAGAGAGACTGGGAAGGAGAGTGGAGACATTGACACAGAGGAGCAGTGAGGGGGAGAAAGAAACATACAGAGTGACTGGGGGAGACAAAAAGGCACACAGAGGGGCTGGAGATAAAGAGACACACATAGGGGCAGTATATATCACTGGTGGATGGGGGGGCAACGGGCCCCCCCCCAAGGCTTTCCCCTGCCGTTCCACAGGTACCGTGCAGCCAGTCGGCAGGGGAGGAAGAGAGGACCTGGGGCAACGCTGCGGCTCTCATGAGGGTGAACTCTAGCCCTGGAGCTACGGGCTAGAGTTCACTCTCACCACTTCCTGGTAGTCCCAGTAGTAGGAGTGAACTCTAGCCCCATACACACACTGCCCCACACACACACACACCATACACATTCACACACTGCCCCCACACACACACACCATACACATTTACACACTGAACCTTTCACACACCTTGCACCACTGCTCCTATACCCTACTACAGCCCCATATCCCAGCAGACTCCAGGTAAGTTGTCAAACTGTTCTTAAACGGTTTGACGACTTACTCTGGGAGGGGGTGCCGACGCTCCTGGCACCATAACCACTACACAGAGGAGTAGTGGTTATTGTGCATGGAATGTTTCTTTAAATAATCTACAAGTGCCCCTCTCAGGCTCAGGCTCTGGATCCGCCACTAGTATATGACATGTATATTAATGTGTGTATTAGTTATATATATATATATATATATACCTATTATATTTACACATATTAATGTACATTTATAAATGCATAATACACAGAGAAATTTCATTAATATGTACCATATGTAATGAGCAGATATTGGCCCAGTCTTATTGCTAGGTGCATACTCCAGCACAATAACATATTTAACATATTTAAAGTGAAGAGCACACCTCCACATACTGGTCTCTGTTTGGACTAATGCAGAAGCAATGATTAGACAACAGTGATTGAATGAAAGTGTTAGCATTCGCTCTTAGCTTATCACTGGCCGCTAATTGCACACAAATATCCATACATTTCTATCACTGACTAATGATGGGTGGGCAGTGATAGGCTGAGTGCGTCATGTGATGCTTTCAGCCAATCACTGCTGCCTCCTCATTGCTTGCACTAATGTGTCCACATTAGATGGATTTAATTACAATTCCAATGCAACTACTTATGGACAAGACTTAAGTTGACAAAAGGCGAAGCTCTGCTTTCAACTTTTGTCCAGTCCGTCAAATCACAAGCGACGTGTGTGCGATTCAGGCATTGATTTAAAGAGGTTCCTATGGTCTTACGGGACACTCTTGCAAGGGTCAGGTTAAGCTAAATAAATCCCACCTTCCCTGCACACTGCGGCCACTGCACCCTGACCAGGTCTGTCATTTTGGGGGGGTTTAGCAAAATATGCAAAGTGAGAAATTCGTTTTAAGCCATATTCAGGGCTTGGGCAGCTGTGGTAGCCTAGCTTGGCATCACACCAAAAAGTGTCTCCATCTGTGCTCTGGTAAACTGCTGTGGAATCACTCCACCACATGGGAGTAATGTACGCCCCCTAAAGCACTTTAGCTTGCTGTAATACTTTATGTGTTCTCTTTTTTATTTTAAATAAAGCGCAGATTTAAGTAGAAATAGGCAATTTTATAAATTAACCTTGTTACACCCCCCCATATTGATAACGAGTCCAGGAAAGATGTTAAACAAGTTTGTTTCAGTTTCATCTGTGTTACTTTGGTAGCTTCCCCACCTTCCTTCTTGATGCCCATTGCAGTGATTTTTTTTCTGTATTATTTTGTTTGTCCCTGGGCATGCCATGTTCTAAGTGTTTTTATAAATTTGCATTGTAAGGAATTTTTTTTCTATGGATTAATTTCACAAGCTCTTCTGAATGTCATGTTGTTAGAAAATGCTTGTTAATCCCCCTGGCTCATTAAGCTGAATTGAGAAGTCTATGATTGGACAGCCACAGAAGGTCTGGGTGGGATTAGAAGGGGATTAGAAGGGGAGGTCTTGCAAAGAAAGTAGTCAAGAGAGCTACAGTGATGGTGATACTTATCAGATTCTGTGCCCTGTGGGAGCTGCCAACTTCTTTCTTCTGCTCATGAGGCTTTGTTCAGATCATTTCATAAAGATTTTATCGATATGAAATGCTAAAAAAAAATATGACGACCGAACAAATTACTTGAAACATATCTATTTAGGAAAACTTAAAGGAACAATTTTGCGTAAGGAATAAAAATATACCTAACACTATAGTGCCCTGGTGGCCATTTAGGTGACTAGCCCTCACCTGTAGTAAGAGAAAAAAAGTTTCTGCAATTGACCCGGTCTTCTTGGCTGAGATCATCGAGATTGATGATCTCAGCCAATCAAATGCTTTCCCCTAGTAACACACTGGGAGGCTAGTTCGCATGTGCAGCATCATGCATCATGAGACCATCTGAAAGAAATAGCAGATGTTTACTCTGCTCTTTCAGAGAAAGTACCACCAGAGGCATTTAAACCCTGCAATAAGAACATTTGCCATTCTGCGGAATTGAAATCTTCATCTTCGCATAAATCAATAAAATCTTCGCATTCAGCTCCACTCAGAAGCTCGATGGAGAAGGAGAGGTCAGCAGTGCCGAGGGAGAATGGCACTGGATTAAAGTAAGCAAATAAATGGTTCATTAACCATTTATTTGCTGCAGAACGGGGCCCTAGTCACCTAAACACGTTAGAAAATACATATTTGCATTCCTAACGCTATAGTGTTCCTTTAAATATAATGAAGTCTTTCTTTTTAGAAAACACGTATACATAAAGTGAATAGATCAAAAAGTGTTGAAGAGTGATAAAAACTAAGAGCTTTAAGAGGCAATCCTAGATGGGTCTAACCTCACTACTCTAATTTTTTTGGCCTATTGGTTCCCTTACTTGTAACCACACTTTATCCCTTTTTTATTTTCAACACTTTTTGATCTATTCACTTTATGTAAATATGTTTTGTGTCTCCTCGTCTGTAGTGATCAGGAAGGTTTGCCTTGACTGACGCTCTCAGCTTATCACTGCCCTCCTATAGTGAGTATACCACTGACATCACTGCCAACCTGCATGTTGAACATGGGGCATCCTGGATCAGGGGTTTCAGGCAGTTCATACCAGTTTCTGACCATACTTTCTGCAAGTCACATTACAGAATACTGTTGAGACCAGGAAAATCTTCCACTGTTTTTTCCCTCACATTTGGCATTCTTGAACCATGTAACCTCATCATCGACATTAGCTGACAAGAGCTCTTCAGTTGTAAAAATTGCATATTCCCCTATGCTGTTTGACACAACTCTGTATGTATCGTTAGTTGATAATTGCACATTCTGCTGGTCACATATCATTCACCATGGTCTGCCAGTAGGTATGGCTATTACTATTATTATCTTATTGTCATGATTATTATTGACACCTATGTATTTCCTACTTAGTCCATAGCGCTTTGACCTATGCTAATATCTGAGTCATTATGTTAACAAGGACTTTGATCAAGCAAGATTACAATCTTTCCTCTACATCTTACCTGTGGCAAACCTCGCCACTTATAGACTATTGCATATGTGGATATCATAAGGTTTGCTGGCTGTAAGAACTAAGTGTAATGTGGTATGGGGCGTTCATGCGAACGAGAGCGTTCGTATGCTTGTAATGCGTAATACCCAGCATTGCCTATGCAGTTTCACGAACAGTGAGTTTAAACACTGTTCGTAAAACGAATGAACTACCGAATGGTCGACCACACACAGGAGGTCGTGTGGCGCCCATTAACCGATTGCAACATTGTTGCAATCGGTAGTTAAAGACTTCCCTAGGTGGCCGTCGTTCGGCTACCGACCACGCGGCGTCAGCCATCTTGATTCCTTTGTTAGCCCAGCGGGGTTTTGCCGTCGAGCGCCTGGAACTAAAAACGGCTACTCGACGGCGCGAACACCGCTGGACTTCCAGGCCGTTCGGTAGTTTGTTCCCCTAATATCAATCGCTATTTTAACAGTATGTTGGAAATAATGTGTGTTTCGTGCGGCGTTCGGTTAGTTAGACTGGGAGCTGAGCGGTATTTCCACGAACTATGCGCTCAGCCTCCAGCTATCTACCGAATGTCCATTCTTGTAAAACAAGTGAATATTATTAAAGTTATGTATTTTAATGTAGAATGTAAGTTCTGCTGCACGGAGGGATAATCCCATTAACTGTATATTCCAGTGGGAGTATCCCTCTCGACCAGCAGTGCATGATGGGAGAAATGTGTGTGTTGGTCAGTTCCCCATGTAGTCCCCTACTGTACCCCCCTGGAATGTCAGTAGGGAAACCCCTTGCATGGGGAATCCCATAAATACCGTGACCTGTGAATAAAACCTCAGTTGACTCCCAGCCTATGTGTCGTCTAGTTCTTGTGAAGGAAGGATTATTACAACGCTACCGGGATTATTGTATGCTGTGCTTATTCCCCTGGATTATTTTATGCTGTTCCTTTTACCCAGCGGAGATATTGTGGATTATACTACCTCTCCGCTACATTACCCCTACTCAATTAATTAAACAATGTACTCACAAATTTCTTACCTCTGTATTACCGGATTGTTTTATATACAGGATAATGGTTTACTAAAGGTTCCATCTACATGATTGACATCAGGTCACCTACGGACTATGCATGTTTTATCCATGTGAAGTCAGCTTGATGTTCACTTTATTAACTTTTTGAAGTGTCTGGACCTCAAGTAGGTCCTTTTGCTGCAAACTGTGTTTTACTACAGAGAGGAGAGTCCCTTTACATATTTATGATGTAGAAGGCAGGTTCTAAGTGGGTTTTACTATGTTTAGTCACATATGCATGCTCCACCATAGGTGCGTCAGACATCCTGTGTAAAGTTTCTCCTATTATGTTCGCTCTAGTTTATGCTGTCTAGGTTTAGCCATAGGCACGTTGGCTGCACATGTTTATTCATGGCTGTTAATCTACAGCTGCTACATAGATGTCAGTTCTGTGTAATGTTTGTCCTATGATTTCAGGTCATGATATTCATGAAATGCGTTATTCAGAGCAGCTGGCTTTGGGTACGGTTACTTTATATATGCTAATACAAACAAAGCATGGTTCACTTCAGGGGAAGACAGTTACCAAACACGTGCTTTGGCCTTGTGTATGTTTAATTACTGTCAGTATGATTTTTATAAATAGCATCAATCACTCAGTGCATGTTTTCCAATTCATATTTCATCATGTTAGATGCTTGGCTTTGATATGGCAATGTAGGGTTGCCAGAGGCACAAATTCCTTGCTTCTGTGCCTGATTTGTTGACATGAATGTCAGTTAGTTGGTACTTTGTCTGGTCTGTATAGGCTCATGATAGCATTAGAAAGAACACTATATTATGGGTAGCTCACATAACCATCATCTTATATGGAAAATACCCATTGTCAAATCACTGCTGTCGAGGTCACACTAGAAGTGTGTTATCTCACACTGTCAGGTATTTACACTTTTTAGTGTTCATCATCGCATTATCCACATTTTATAGCTGTAAGTTTGGTTCTCTTACAATGCTCACAGTATTTCACTATTGGAATGTCCTTCTACTCTAAGCAATGTTTTGTATAGAAATGTCTAATTATTTTTTACTTTTTGTCCATTTGCATCTCATTTAACCACTTACAGTGTTCGCTACATATGTGGCTGGCCACTTCATAGTCGGCCTATTTTAACACATCCATCCAAGTTATTCTTTGTGGTAGTTTAGTCTACACTTCGTTAGTACTCCTCGTTCACGCTGTTTATGGCTTATCCATGTCCAATATACACCAAGTGTCTATTATATCCATTAGCTTGCATATACCCCAATTTTCTATTACTATGGTTACACGTATCACTATATGACTGTCGAATAATCCTGTGCTTGTATTAGCTACCCACCTTACTTGCAATGAAAAATAGTTAGCAAGCTTTACCAATCATAGATGATATGCTATTATGGTTAATCACCATGCATTACTTTTCACAGTGTTAGGGGGTTCACACTATATTGCAAAGTTCGCCTCAGGTCAAAATCCAATTATGGGTATAGGGATTACCTAATCCTGCCACACGATTGCATACTTCTGTTGGAGTCGGTTATATTTACTGTAGTTTCCCAAGCCTTCTAGTTCACACACTTAAAGTTACTTGTTACTTCAATCACTAAGCTCACAGTGTTATCTAGTAAAACTGGCATATTTATTGGGTTCCAATGACAGAGTGACATGCATTAGTGCTTGTAACGGATCGCCTGGCACCCCGACTGGGTACCTCCGTTGAAGGATGCTCCTAGCGCTTCCTGAGGACTCCAAGCACTCTGGCAGACACCACAATCACCGAACCGGAGAAACAAATAAATTCTCCCAAGCATATGAATGCTGTAGACAGTTGAATATCAACCATACAAATAGGTTTACTCTCCTATCAGTCAAACTGGAACAGCATACAATAAATCCTTCCCCCAATAATGAGACGACACTTCACTTTGAGGGTTAAAACAGGAACTCAGGTGCTGGCACACCCAGCCTGGTTTTTATTACAGTCTTTGCAAATACAGGACCGCCCACAGGGAGGTATAAAACAACCAATCACATATCAGTTACCTGGCTGGCAGCATGGCTATCTGGCCCAAACTGGTTTCAGAGTCTTCTATCCTGGAGATAATTAAGAAGTAATGCAATTATCTCCAAGGACAGAGGCAAAACTCCATTAGCCACATGGCAGACAAAGGACAACAAAAGACATAAAAATACATACTGTTACATTTATCACATAGAACCTACACATTTACAATTTACCGAACACATAATAGCATATATAATATTGCAGACCGCCTGAATGCAATCTGCTACACAGTCTTAAAGGGACATTGTTCCTAAAAGTCATAATCTGTCCAGGGATGGTTTTTAAAGGGCCAGCAGCAGCACCATGCAAATCCAATATGCCCAAATATTGTACTTGAAGGGCCAAATAACCCAGGGCCATAGTCATGAGGCAATAGGCTGGCAATCAGGCTCCTCCAACAGACAGGGGAAAATCCGGTGACAAAAGGCGTTTCGTCACACATATCACCTTTGGGGGGGAGACTAACCAGGCACTGAGTTAGTCGATAAACCCACCCACAGTGAACAAGTACATGAGTAGCCCACCCGCAACACACATTTACTGCACCTGGGTATTCCTCTGAGGTCACTGGGTAACACGCTTTGGGTGCTTGGGGGGCAGAGGCCAACTGCGCTCTGCCCCGATGCCAGCGCTTCGGCTGGGGCAGCTGGGTTAGGCCTTGGCTGGGGAGGGGAAATAGTACTTACCCCCTCCTCCTGGTGTCCCTGCAAGGGTAGTTGGGGATCTGGACAGGCTGTCCAACATCCCTGTAAGTCGGGTGCAGAGACCACGGTCCCATCTGCATAGTTGTGGGGCTTAACATCTCCCCTTGGTGGGTTAGGCTGCCGCTGGAGAGAGGGTGTAACAAGCTCCTCTCTCTGAACTGTAGACTGCCGCTGGGGAGAGGGGGTAACCTGACACTCTCTTTGCTGGTGGAGAGGGGGACCAACTGCCTCCCCTTTCAATATTTTGTCCTGTGGCTGGGGTGCGAGACAGACGGTCTCTGCTTCCTGGGGTACACACTCCCGCTGGGGAGGAAGGACAGCACCTTCAGCTCCCTGGGGTACACACTGCCGCTGGGGAGGAAGGACGACACCTTTGGCTCCCTGGGATACACACTGCCGCTGGAGAGGAAGGACGGCACCTTCTGCTCCCTGGGGTACACACTGCCGCTGGGGAGGAAGGACGACACCTTCAGCTCCCTGGGATACACACTGCCGCTGGGGAGGAAGGACGGCACCTTCTGCTCCCTGTTGTACACACTGCCGCTGGGGAGGAAGGATGACACCTTCAGCTCCCTGGGACTCACACTGCCGCTGGGGAGGAAGGACGGCACCTTCAGCTCCCTGGGATACACACTGCTGCTGGGGATGAAGGACGGCACCTTCAGCTCCCTGGGACACACACTGCCGCTGGGGAGGAAGGACGACACCTTCAGCTCCCTGGGATACACACTGCCGCTGGGGAGGAAGGACGACACCTTTGGCTTCCTGGGACTTACACTGCCGCTGGGGAGGAAGGACGACACCTTTGGATCCCTGGGACTCCTTTTTGGCCAAATCTACTAGAGATTGCAGGTATTCTCCTACTAGTTTCCTGGCGAGCTGCACGGCTCTCTCTGGGGGGTTGGGTCCAAAGTTAGACAACACCTCATTAACCTCTCTGTCAAACTCCTCCTGAGTGTAGTCATACGCCATGCTTGCTCTGCTGAAGTTAGTTCTTTTGTAGATAGGGTCGCTGTACGGATACTAGCGTTGCCTTCCCTTTGTAACTCCAAACGAACTGTGTCTCTGAGCTGCTTTACCTCGCACTAGGATGCCATCCCACCGCTTGCCACCAATGTAACGGATCGCCTGGCACCCCGACTGGGTACCTCCGTTGAAGGATGCTCCTAGCGCTTCCTGAGGACTCCAAGCACTCTGGCAGACACCACAATCACCGAACCGGAGAAACAAATAAATTCTCCCAAGCATATGAATGCTGTAGACAGTTGAATAGGAACCATACGAATAGGTTTACTCTCCTAGCAGTCAAACTGGAACAGCATACAATAAATCCTTCCCCCAATAATGAGACGACACTTCACTTTGAGGGTTAAAACAGGAACTCAGGTGCTGGCACACCCATCCTGGTTTTTATTACAGTCTTTGCAAATACAGGACCGCCCACAGGGAGGTATAAAACAACCAATCACATATCAGTTACATCCCACATATTCCCTCCACTTATCCTGAGAAGAAACTCAATTACACATACAGTTAAAACATACTTTTTACCCAACTTTCATAACTCTAAAACTATACATCACATTCACATAAAATTACATATTCACAATCAATCCATTCAGGGGAACAACATATTAAAAAAAAATGGCATGAATCAGACCAGGGGTTCAGAAGTTAGCACAAGTATCTTTTATGGCCTGGCTGGCAGCATGGCTATCTGACCCAAACTTGTTTCAGAGTCTTCTATCCTGGAGATAATTAAGAAGTAATGCAATTATCTCCAAGGACAGAGGCAAAACTCCATTAGCCACATGGCAGACAAAGGACAACAAAAGACATAAAAATACATACTGTTACATTTATCACATAGAACCTACACATTTACAATTTACCGAACACATAATAGCATATATAATATTGCAGACCGCCTGAATGCAATCTGCTACACAGTCTTAAAGGGACATTGTTCCTAAAAGTCATAATCTGTCCAGGGATGGTTTTTAAAGGGCCAGCAGCAGCACCATACAAATCCAATATGCCCAAATATTGTACTTGAAGGGCCAAATAACCCAGGGCCATAGTCATGAGGCAATAGGCTGGCAATCAGGCTCCTCCAACAGACAGGGGAAAATCCGGTGACAAAAGGCGTTTCGTCACAGTGCTGTCACCACACAAATGACTCACTTATCCTATCCCTCCCTAGCACGTGCTTTATGGTAGCATGGGGTACTGACAGGAAATTATACTTAGTTTGTTCTGGCTGTTAGGTAGCACTTTGGCCTTGGGTAGCATTTTGGCTTCTTGTTTCACTAGATAGCAGTCCCGCAAGACCAACTACCATCCTCAAGCATGGAGCTATTCACCCCCTTTCTCAAATCATAGCTAGTGCCTCACTACTCCATCCTCTTCACAAAAAATATGGGGTCTCACCTGTCAAGGACAATCTATCTTTAACCATGTAAATGTCACCAAAAGACCAACTCCCTGCAACAGCAATTGGTGGCATACGTCCAACACAGCCCAACTCATATGTAGTGCCAAGCATTGCTGTATGGCAACTGGTAAGGCCTTCCCAGTCACCAATCCTAATTTAATTTCTTCACTGCTTGGCATAAGTTAGATCAGCCTGTATATGTGTGAATAATGCAGTTTTGGTTTACAGTACAGGGTCTTTGTGTCATGAGATTACTCAGGACAATGGTTTGTTGTTTTTCTATCTTCTTCCTCTGTTTCTGGTATTTTAAGACACCCACAACACCACCTTACTACTAGTAACCTGTCACAATTCTTTTTCTACTGACACAAGTTAGGGCCAAACCAAGGAAGCGGTAACTAGGGGTGGTGACAATGATCATGTACAGTTATGTTTTACAAGTCTAGTTCAGATAATTTGTCAAGACACATGCCCAACCAGGGGTGTATTTACACCGATGCAAACAAGGCATGTGTCTTGATGAATTATCTGAACTAGACTTGTAAAACAAGGCTGTCAGCGGCGGCACTTTCCGGGCGGGCAGCGAGGGAGCACTAATCCTCCTGTTCAGCTCCCTCGCGCGCACCACAGTGATGTTGGAGCCGGAATATGACGTAATTTTGGCTCCGGCATCACTACGTGGTGCGCGAAAGAGCTGAACAGGAGGATTCGTGCTCCCTCACCGACTGCAGTAACCGTCCGTCCGTCCAGCAGCTCCACTGGACCCCAGGGAAAGTGATAATCCACCCCAGCATTCCCAAAGGAAAGGAGGCTGGGGGGATTGAATTTAAAAAAAAGTGTGTTAATGTGTAGTTATACATTGTAGTACCAATTGAGTACATTCTGTCAGTTTTTTGGGAAAAGTAACATAATCAAAAGAGTAGTTAATAACAAAACGAAAGTGTAACATAATGGCTCTGCGATTCCAGAGGGTATTCGTTATGTCCCCTAAGTGGAGATGTCAGGTGCTTGTGTGAGTGGAGTTATGTGTGTAGTTGGGTGTCTAGTGCAGACTCTAGTATTGCTCCCACAATTCCCATACTTTGGTAAAAGTGGGGATGGTGTTTCAGACCTGTACGGTTAACTTGTCCATGAGATAATTGTCTCTAATTTTCGTGAGAACTAGGGTCTTGTGCGGTAGGTCCGGGCTATCCCATTTTTGCGAGAGTGCTCTTCGTGCCGCCAAGTACAGCATGTTAAGCAATTTCTGTTTGTGGCGATTAAGTCCCTCAGTGGGTCTGGACAACAGACATCCCCATGGGTCTAGTTCTAATTTTCTCTGGAGTACCTGGGAGTTAAGGTCTACCACCTTTTCTCAATAGTCCTTTACTTTCGGACACTGCCACCACATGTGTATGTAGCTGCCTTTGTCACCACATTGGTGCCAGCAGATGTCTGTGGGGCTTAGCTTAATGTGGTATTGTTTTACTGGTGTCATGTACCACCTAGAGAGTGTCTTATAGCTTTGTTCTTGGAGCGTGACACACATAGACACTTTGGTGCATGCCTCCCATATCTCCTGCCAGTCTATTCCCTCAAGAGCCTCTCCCAGATCAGCTTTCCATTGACCAGTGTATCTGAGGGTTCCCCACTCCCCTGATTCCGAGCTAATGTGTTGGTATAATAGCGTGATATGTTTGGTCTGGGTCGTTTCTTCATAGCATAGTTTTTCAAAGAACGTTAAGGTTTGTTTTGCAGCTACTCGGATCTCCGTTGTGTGGGCAAAGTCCCTGATCTGTTGGTAGCGGAAGTAGTCCCTAGTCTGGAGTGGGGCTTTAGTTTTTAGGTGATCGTATGTGACAACGTCATTGTCAATAAATAAGTGAATGTATTGTTGTAGCCCTGTGGCTTCTATGCCCCTGAAGTCCCTAGCTCTGAGTCCTGGGGGGAATGCGCGATTGCTGAGAACTGGAGTTAGTGGGAACGTGTCGTTCCCTAGTGAGTATTTACGCTTAACTTGATCCCATATTTGTAGAGAGTTAAGGATGGCCGGGCAGGTGCTTCTTAAGATGGGTCTCTGTGTTTTGGGGACCCATAGATAGAATTGTGGCAGGTCCGCTCCTGTCAGTAGCGACTCTATGTCCACCCATTTTCTACAGTCCGGGGGTGAGTGCCAGTGAATTATCTGGGCTAATTCAGCTGCTAGATAGTAGTGGTATAAGTGGGGGAGGCCTAGGCCCAATCTGTCCTTGGGTCGGTATAATAGGTTACGAGCTAGTCTAGGCCGTTTATTCTGCCAGATAAAGGAGAATACAAACTAACTTTCAAAGTGCCAACATGGCAATTAAACCTGAATAATGAGGTTTAAGTTTAGAAAAAAAAACTCATACAGTTGTCCGAACTAATTAACATCTTTTGTTTTAAAAGAAGAACACAACAACAGAGAGTTCAATGATACAAACTGGATTTTATTGAACATTAACTGGCTACTTAGACACACACATACTCACAGATACACACTGACACTCACAGATGCACATACACTCGCATATACACACTGACACTCACAGATACACACACACACACACACACATGGGCAAACACACAAATTGCAATTTACATTTGTTAACCATCCTCTGCTCCCATACCTTTTGCTTGCAGGGAGGTTAATTCCTGGGGCTGGCTGATGATGATGGGAGTCTGAAGGAGAAGCTGCAGAGTACTCTCTCCTGCCGCCTCCTCCTATCTTAGTTGCTTTTTCAGTTTCCTGTCACCCCGCACGGTCTGTATGCTGGGAGGAAGTAACAGTCACTTCCTTCCAGTACTCTCTGCAACATTACAGGGGCCTGGTCTGCCAAAGGGCTGCAGCACCCGACCGAGCCCCTGACGAGGTATTTCCACTATGGGAGCTGCACTAATTTCTCGGGAGGAACAATTGCCCTGTTGCACCACCCACCCCCCACCCGGATCCGCCACTGCAGCTGTGGCGCAGCTTAGCTCATTCCGGGACAGCTGCGTGCCAACAGAGAGCGCTCGGCGTGCCTGTTGTGGCACGCGTGCCATAGGTTCGCCATTGCTGTACTAGACTGTTGAGCCACAACTGAAACACCAAACTTCCCAACACTTCCAATGTTTCACAGTCTGCATTCAGGAGATATTTTCAGAAGCTCTACAAGTCCCCAAACTATTCATGGCCACTGCTATATAGGGTTCCCCTTATTACAGTAAGGTGCATTGCCTAATGGTCCCTTTAAGCCTTGCTTTTATTATAGACGCATACTTAGCAGCCTGTAGTAACCATGTTTCGTGTATAGATTAAGAAGTTGGTCTGATTAATTCAGTAGCGTATATAAAACAGGTACCACAACTGTGGAAAAAGACAGGCCACTAAAGTTGACTATAGCAATTGTTGCATTTTGACCAATAACAGATGAGATTGACAATAAATGTATGCTCTCTTTATCTATGTCTACCCGTTGCTGGGTTTTGGCATACCACAAATGACTGGTTTTACTCATATGGCTCTAACCAAATTAATTTCTTCTTATTATTATTTATATAGCGCCATCAGATTCTGTATCGCTGTACAATGGGTGGACTAACAGACACATAATTGTAACCAGACAACTGGACGTACAAGAACAGAGGGGGTGGTGGGCCCTGCTCAATAAGCTTACATTCTTACGAGTTGTATTCCCAAACCGCAAATGTGAAGGCAGCATGTCTGGGTTATCCAGCCTTTATCACCACTCCTCCACCCCAGCTACCTCCTGGCATTCCATCAGTTTTCAAACCCCACCCACCACTCCCTTTAATTATTCTTTCATTAGGTGGGCATTCTATTTATTTAGGCCTACATGATAGCAGGTTTTGACACACTACAACTGACTGTGGCTCCAAATTTTATTTTTACTATTTTTACAAGAATACAAATAACTTACCTAAAAACTTTGGTACACTTTGTAGAAATTAATGCATGTATAAGTTTGGACATGAAAAAGCAATTAAACTGAAGAATATATACATATATATATATATCTACATACCTTCATATACATGTGCACACAAACATATGTTTTGAATAATACACTTTACAAAGAGAAAATGCCATATAAAGTTGTAAAATAAAAATAATAATCAGTGTGATATTTTCAAGTTAAACAACTGAGAGCAAGCGATCACAGACTGATAATGTTTTACACCGTGTTTTCTATTTACTTTTTTTTTTTCCTTCACAATATTTTTTTCTTCTTTTTTTAGAGAGCGAATGTTAGTGTATGTGTCCGTGTGCCCCCCCCCCCCTCTCTGTCTGCTCCTTGTGGCTGAGAGAGAGAGAGAGACTCATGCTGCTCTCTCTTTCTCTTTCTCTCTCTCTCTCTCTCTCTCTCCTCTCTCTCCACTGCCAGCCCCTGATGTGATGGCGAAGAAACCCCGTTGACAAGGCACTGCTTTTTCATGACGGTGAGTTTCCCTTTGAGTGTATTATAATTTTGTGATAAAAATTTCAAGGAAAAAAAAACACACAACCTCCTTCCTCCCTTCCTTCGGGGAGAGGGAAAAAAAAGGAAAAGAAAAAAAAGAGAGAGAGACGGGGGAAATCTATCTGCAGACAGACAAGAAAAAAAAAAAAAAAAAAAAGAGGAGCAAGGAGGATTTTTTTTAAATTTTTTTTTTTTTTTTTAAACCCAGATGCCAAAACCAGGATATTAGGTTTCAACCCAAAGAGCTATTGGCTCTTCCTCTCCTTTTTCCCCCCTCTTCCTCCTCTCTCTCTCTCTCTCTTTTTTTTAATTTGGCAGATACAAAAAAAAAAAAAGAGAGAGAAAGGGCTGTAGAGAAATAATAAAATATTTATTGATGGCAAGATCTTATTGTTGTGCAGAGAGGGGGTTGTTGTTGGTGTGGAGAGGGGAGGGTTTGTTGTTTTTTTTAGTTTTAGCTGGAGGTGGTGGTAAAGTAAAGTACATAGTATCCTTTCCCTTTTTTTTTTTAATGAAATGAGGTGGCAGCTTTTAGGGAGGGTGGTATATATTCCCCCCTTTTCTTTCTTTTTTTAGCTGATGCAAATTGAAGAAGGGGAGGAAAACAAACTCTTCTTTCTTTCTTTCAATGACTCATTGATTTGAGCCGGTTTAAAATTAGGTTTTTTTTTTTCTTTCCCTCCCACCTCCCACCCTGGATCACCATCGGGGAGGAAAAAATAGAAAAAGAAAAATAATCTTTAGCAATCCCCTCCCCTCTTCTCTCTCACTACTGTTCGTGTGGCTATAAGCTCTTTGGATCCGGGCTGCGGTGACTCTGTGTACAGACAGCGATATTATGGGAAGACATCGGTCAGCGCCGGGGGCTCGATTTTACACTCAGCCCGGGAATGGGCGCCTGGCCGCCGGCCTGTGTGCAGGAAGCCGCCGGAGGGCCCTGTGTGGATGGTGCTCGGAGGGGAGGATTAGTCTGAGCTATTTTGCTGCGCTGGATTGTTATTACTAATGATCACCGATGGCGGACAGTCTGGGGGGAGATTTGTCTTGTTTATTTATCTGTGAAATGTCCGCTCCAGGCCTGGCGGTCGGTCGGTCAGCCTGAGACCTGCCGGACTTACCTCACACACCGACCGTTTACACGGCTCGCGAGCTGCCGCGGCTTGTTTGCACATTTTTATTAAACTGATTTATCCGGCTAAGTCACCTCATAGCTTTATTAGTCTCCACTGTTAATAATAAGCCGCCATTACTGTAACGGCCTCGCTCGCCCTCTGTATATAGTGTGTGTATAATATAATATGTTCGGCGGCCTGCCCGCCCTCCCGCTCACTGTGTTTTCTGATAAACCTTATAATAATAATAATAATAATAAAGCTATTTCGGAGCGCGGTGTGTGATGTCGAGGTGCGCTGTTTTTATCTCTGTATTTAGTGCTAGATGCCCCCTGGGTGGGCAGTTTGACGAGGTCGGGGTGGAGGGAAGATGGCGGCGGCTGCTGGCGCTGGGCCAGGCGGGATGGCGCACTTTGTATCGGCCTCCATTTTAGCCCCTGTGTCTGTGTCTCTCTAACACACACAGTCCTGCTAACTAAGTACGTGGATAGCCTTTATCAAAACTTCCTTTCACAATCTTTATATTTTAATCTGTTTACAGAGTGATTCAGTAAACCAAGAGTCTTTTGTAAGCTGTATTTATATACATTGTTTTAATTTGGGTTATTCACCTAAAAATGTGGGGTAAATGCTTATTTGACTGATTTAATCGTTTAACTCCGAATTGTACCAAATCAAAATCTGAATGACAAATGTAAGACCAAAATAGCTCACTTAAATATGCCCCAACTCCACAAGAGACAAAACTTCATACATTATTATTTTTTTTTTTTTTTTAGTCATTCAGATTGTAATCTGCTACAATTAGGGTTTTAGTGAATCTTGGCCCCCCCCTTTTCCCCCCTATGGCTACTTGTTAAATCTAAAAAAAAAAAAAAGTGAAAATTACTTTAAATTCCTGCTTAAGTTAAGATTATTGTCCATTTGTGTACTTGTTTCAGTGAATACTTTGTACCACCTTTTCTAATGTGTATATACTTACTGTTGATATATGTACTTTGCAGAGTATTTCAGTAAAATCTCTTGAACAATGTATATTTTTTCCTGTTTTATTAATGTTTGTTTACATGTCTCTTAAGTTGTGTAAACATGTCTTTGTAATAGTATTATATTGTAGCATTCTACACCATAAAGATCATTTTGCGATGAGTTTAGTTATATTTGATTGTATAAAGACTTAAACCAGTCAGTAAGTGCACTCAGTTAAATGTATTTCTAAATAAAATTGGGGGACCATGGGTTGCCAAAGTATACTGACAGCCATGGATTTGGATAACTGAATTAGTACAAATGTCCTGATCATAGTGGGTGCTGTGGTGTACAAAATGAAGATATGAATTAATGCATTTAGCTATTTTATATGTAATGGAAACTTATTTGAATAAAATAGCATGGCTTGAAGTATTTGAGTTTAGAGTCTCTAGACCAGTAGTTCCCAAATTTTTCAGGTTCAAGGCGCCCTTAATATTTTTAATATTTCTCCAAAGCGCCTCAAGTCCAAATTTTTTTTTTATTAAAGTTTTATATATGCACAGCGCAGCAGCATATACTGGGCCCTTGTTTGGCAGCAATGCTTGCGTTCAAGCGCAAATTTAGAACCTAACCTTGAGAGGGGCAGTGGTAGAATTTTAAAGAAAAAATCCAGGCACAATAACCACTACAGCACTTTCTAGTGGTAATGGTGCCAGCAGTCCCTGCCAGAGTAAGTAGTAAAACTGTTTAAGAACTGTAGAAGGGTATTTGGGTACAGTGTGTGCGTATATGGGAGGAGTTATTGTGTGGGGGTGGGAGGGCAAATTCATGTGTGTATAATTTTTTATTAAAAATTTCATATAATCCCTGGTGGTCCCAGTGGTGAGAGTGAACTCTAGCAGCCTCCGGAGCTACTAGAGTTCGCTCTCCTGAGTTTCGTAGCGTTGCCAGGGTAACCACGGCAACGCGCCAAGCACGCAAGAGGAGAACCCAGTGGAGTTGCAGGTTAGAGCTTCCCTGGGGTCCTCTCTCCCTCCCCTGCCTGCTGCAGCATTACACTGCTAGCAGGCCAGAGAGGGAGATCTCTGATCTCCCCTCTGGTCCTGCAGAACCGGCAGGGGAGAGGGAGGCACAGTTCCCAGTGCTATGATCATAGCACCAGGAAAATATCTCGCGGCTCCCCTGTGTGCTCCTTGTGGCGCCCCAGCACACATTTTTGCTCTAGTCACATAGAGCCAGAATTTATTTTGATAGACACCCACCCACATACTATAAATAAGAACTCTCAATGATGGGAGTCTTGGATTCTTTGCAGGACCCTCTCATTGGGTTATGTCTGTCTGAATTGTTGAGTGAGGATTGGGGGTAAGGTAGGTAGGGTGTAAGATATTTGTATATAGCCCAAGTACAAAATGGGGGTCTAAGGAAGAACATGTGGGACTCTCCATGAGCAGGGCCGGTGCAAGGATTTTTGCCGCACTAGGCAAACAAAAATTAGGCGCCCCCTCATATGCTATGCCCACCATGTGATATCACAATGCTCCACCCATACGATCTGCCATAAGAGCCAACACCAGTGCTGCACACAGTGTCTTTTCTCTGAAAAGGCAGTGTGTTTACATTAAAAAAGCCTCAGGGACAGGCTATAGACACCAGAACCACTCCATTAAGCTGTAGTGGTTCTGGTGACTATAGTGTCCCTTTAATGTGAGGTAAATTTGAGATTAGTGCCACTAATATTATACTGGATTGCCTACTTACCAACAGATGAGAACAAGAGGATGATGGGCTCAGGCTGCAGTCTGGCTCCACTGGTCTGGTGTTAAAACAGGCTCTCTGAAGGCAGTGCTCGCAAAAATAAACAGGAAGCAGCTCCATTTTTTGGGGCTCTTATACAGATCACGGTCTGGGCCCCCAGAGCCTGAATGTGAGTATGCCTACAAGCCCCGCCCATAAGCCTTATGCCTACAAGACCCACCCATGAGTTCGCTCACGTGGAGTGGAGTGTATGTGTGTAGGGGATGTTATTGTAGAGGATGTTAGGTGTGTGTGCTTATGGAATGTAGTGTATAGGGGATGCGTTGTGTGAATCTGTGTTTGTATGTGTATGTAATGTAATGCAGTGTGTGTGTCTAATGGGTGCATTTAGTGTGTGAAAGAGATGCATTAAGAGAATCAGTGTGTGTAATGGAGGCATGATGTGTTTGTGTGAGTGTAGGAGGCATTGTATGTTTCAGTGTGTCTGTATGTGCATATGGATGCATTGTATGTTTCTGTGTGTGTGTGTAGTGTCTTGGTGTTGTCCCATCCCCTCCTGCCCCTTAGTGCTTCCCCATCTGTTAGTGATCTCCCCTGCCCCCTCCCCGTTCTCATAGTGCTCTCCCTCCTGCCCCTTAGTGCTTCCCCATCTCCCGTGCCTCCCCTCCCCTCCTGTCCCTTAGTGCACTCCTCTGCCCCCTCCCCGTTCTCATAGTGCTCTCCCTTCAGTCACTTAGAGTTCTCCCCCCTCTTGGTCTCTCCAGCCCCCCATCTTTCCCTTGGTGGTCTCTCCCTCCCTCCCCCCCCCATCTTCCCCTTAGTGGTCCCTCTTCCCCATTTTTTTCCTTAGTGGTGTCTCCCTCCCCCTTAGTCTCTTAGTGGTCTCTACCCCCCCTTCCACCCCTTAGTGGTATCTCTTATATCTCCCTTTGTTGCGTCTCCTCTCCCTTCCCTGTTGTGCCTCCTACCTCAGTATAGCTTGGCTGGGCGGCGCGGACCGCGGTACAGGTGCTTGTGTTTTCTGTACCCGGCCGGACTGATAGGAAGTGCTCACTGAGACAGCACTTCCTTTCAGTTTGACCGGGTATAGGAAACGCCAGCTCCTGTATCATGGTCTGCGCTGCCCGGCCACGCTACAGATAGTGACGGGCAGGAGACAGCGCTGTGCACCTCCCTCCTGCCGGTTCACTCGAAACCTGCGCCCCCCGGGCCTGTGTGCCCTAGGCAATGGCCTATAGGACGCGCCAGCCCTGTCCATGAGCAATGGTACATGTGTGAAGTAAGATTCTGTAGATATCTATTGTACTTCCTGTTAGGAAATCTGCCACAAATGATAGCTGATAGGTTCCACCCCACCACATATTGCCATTTCCCATCTTATACCTACTCCGTTCTTTGTCTTGTATAATCTGTTTTAGAATTTTAATTTGAATTCCAACAATCTTTGAGATTTCAATCTATCTAATAAAGATTTTATCTATTTGAAAAACAATACACTCTAAACCGTGCCATTTTAAAGAAATAGAGATGTATACAAAAAATATGCGTAGTTATTTACAAAAGGAAGAAAATCTAGTAAACCGTTATCAAAACCTAAATGTATGTAGAAGCAATGGAGGCGTATTCCGCTGAAAGGGGAATCAATGTGTGAGAATTAAAACCAGAGTGGACACCAACATGTAATGTACAGAATAATACAAACCATATATACCTAAATAACAAGGGGAAACCCGAAAACAAATCAGCAGCAGCAACTCACTTAACAATGGGTGCAATCAGATCCTGGATGCACCTAAAGGAATCATTGCCACTCAAGCTTTTCATTCAGACAATGTGGCAACACTGTCCAGCAGATACATCCACTGGACCTCTTTTTGTAAAAGTACCATGTCCTTATTGCCACCCCTTGTGATCATGCTCCACTCTGCAACACTTTTGTATCTTAAAAGTGGCTGTGTCACTTCAAACTTGGTTCTCCTATTGTTTCCTTTTTTCAGAATCTGTTCTTTTGTAATTTCTGATCTATTCATCTTTAAAACATAAGACCAAGTACTTTGTATTTTTTCCTATATTTAACAATCGTGAAAAAAGAGTGAAGCTTGTCTTAATGGAAATAAAACACAATTATAAATCAGCGCTTGTGAAAAATGATTACAATCCATTGACAGCTAGAACACCAAGTATGATAAAAACTGGGTGGTGCAACGCCTAAGTAGTCCTTATTTGGGGGTATGTAACGCCAAGAAGAAAAAAACAAAAGAAACTAATAGTTTAGTATGTAAAACATAAGTTTGTGTGTGTATGTATGTATATGTGTGTGTGTGTGTGTGTGTATATATATATATATATATATATATATATATATATATATATATATATATATATATATGATAAAAAATGTGCACTCACTTTTTTGGAGCTTCAATACAGCTCTAACTTATGCGCCTGGGTGGAACAATCCCCGCCTAAGGATAAAGTGCAGTGCTAATTCTTTTTTTTGTTCGTGGTTGTAGGAGGTATCTTCATAGAAATAAAATAGATAAAAATCGTGTATATAGTGTAGTATATTATGACTATGGAGCGAGGGTAGGTATAAATATAAAATTTGCACTCACATGTAATGGAGCCATACCTACGGCTCCATTGGCCAGTGGAGGTATCCTTAGGCTGTAATGTAAACTGCATTTTCTCTGAAATACAGTGTTTACTGCAAAAAGTCTGAAGGGAATAATTCTACTCTCCAGAACAAATGCAATAAGCCGAAGTTGTTCTTGTGACTATAGTGTCACTTCAAGCTCTACCCTTTTGTCAAAATTGCCAAGATTTGGAAAATACATAGGACAAAATAGTCCCTACTTTGTCTTATGTTTTAATTCGAAATCGATCAGAAATGAAGGAAAGAACAGATAATGAAAGAGGAAGAGCAGATAAAACACTAGAGAAAGGTAACTGTGAGGTGACCGTTACTTTAACTGTGAAACATTGTTTCATGGCATGAAAGATGATTGGTTCCTTTCAGCTTGTGTTGGAGATTATAACCTTCAAGGCCTTACTAGTTTTACTTGGATAGCTAAGGCCACATGGACACTTGATAAGGTACATTACATATTCAATTTGACAAGTGAAAAAAAAACCTTTCTGTCACTCCTAGGGTGTATGCAGTAGTCATGGCAGTAATTACAGGAGAGACAAGGAAAGGTCCTAAAAACTGGTTTAGATAGAAATCTTTGTTGAGAATGGGCGTAGTGTCTGCCTTCACGACTATGTCATGTATGTTTGCAAGCAACAGATTTTGGGTAGCGAGTCTCCACGTGCCTGCCGCCATAGGTCGCCTATACTCATGCCCTGTTTCGGCTTGTCCGGCCTTTGTTTTTTGTTTTTTTGGCCCATATTGTTGTCAGGAGCCTGGGGGTCTAGAAGAGGGTCTAATTGCTTGGGGTTGTTGTAGCTGAAAACGTAGTTATTAGGTCTTTGTGCACGGAGCTCGGCAGGCTTGCGACCTTTCAGTTCTACAGCTTGGCTCCGCCCCCGAGATTTCTCTCGTTTTCAAGTATGTCTTGGGTCTTTGTCCACAAAACATTGCATTGTTACAATAGGATACAATATGACAAAAATAAAATATACAAACTATTTATAAATATGTAACAAGGGCTTGCACTCTTGGTTAAATTCTTAATGCCCGGTGCAGGTCTGGCAAAATCATGTAGATATAGTAGAAAGGACCGCACTCCAAGGTCTTTGTGATAGTTTTCAAATAAAATGTAACTTTTATTTAATCCATATAAAAGTCAGCGTTTCAGCCCCCACATGGAGCTTTCATCAGGACAAGATATGTGGGGGCTGAAACGTTGGAGTACGGTCATTTCTACTATATATATATATATATAAATTGAATACATAACAGGTAATAAATATATTCCACCATGACAGGTGCATTCTGTGCTGAGGTATGATGCCATAGATCTCTTAAAAGATTTTAGATTGAATTAAGATTTGACGGTGTCCCTGAGGTTATTCCATATTTGCAGTGCTCTGTAGGAAAAGGAGGATCGAGCCACTTTATTTTTGTATTGTGGTATGTGAAATATCATTCTAGTACTGGATCGGAGGTTATAGGAGGTGGGAACAGCTGGGGAGAGCATTCTACTCAGGTAGGGTCTGAGCTTCCCACAAATGCTTTTATGCACAAGGATGGAAAGATGAAGAAGAGTGCGGCGGGATTCCAGCGACAGCCAGTTTAGCTCTTTTAGCATGTCACAGTGGTGTAATTACATTCTAGTACAAAGCAGCAAACGAATGGTATAACGTATTAAGTTTATTAAGGTGGGTTTGCAGTGCGGATGCATACACTACATCCCCATAGTCAATGACTGGCATTAGCATTTGTTGCACTATCTGTTTCCTTATTGTAGGGCTTAGGCAGGATTTGTTTCTGTACAGGGCCCCTAGTTTTGGGTAAAGTTTTGAAGAGATTTTTTCAATCTGAAGGCCAAAAGATAGATTGGTGTCTAGCAACATACCTAGATATTTAAAAGAGCAGACTGCGGCCAGTGTGCTATTTGAATTTGTTCTGATACACAATTGTTGATTTTGTAGTTCATGTAATTTAGGTACAGTTCCAAAGATCATTGTAACAGTTTTGTCAGTGTTTATAAAGCGTTTATCAGCTATCCACTTTTCTACCTCTGTGAATTTGTTTTGGAGCACATCCTCAAGCTGCGGTAGCTTGGGTTTACTAGCATAGATTACATTGTTGTCTGTATACATGTGTACAGTTGAAGATTTGCAGACGTTAGGCAGATCATTTGTAAATAATGTGAATAGCAGGGGGCCGAGTATGGAGCCTTGGGGAACACCACACGTGACTGCAAGAGGGAGGGAAGTGCTATCAGAAATGGCCACATATTGCAATCGGTCTGAAACACCCAATTGAAACCAGGTTAGCGGACAATCACCAATGCCTAAGTTGCAAAAGAATACCATGGTTTACTGTGTGAAAGGCCTTGGCAAAATCAAGAAAAATAGCTCCAGTTAAGTATCCTTGTTCCATGCCAATTTGGATGTCATTGCAAACTTTTAAGAGGACAGTCGAAGTTGAGTGATTTGGACGAAAGCCTGATTTGATTAGGGCTCAGATAATTTGATCGTTGATAATATTCACATAGTTGCATGTGGACGCATTTTTCCAAGATTATTGACAATACAGGGAGCAATGATATTGGGCGATAGTTAGATACTAAAGTATTGTCACCACTTTTATGGATAGGTACAACTTTTGCAGTCTTCCAAAGTTTGGGTATGTATCCTGACACCAGGGAATCATTGATAAGGGTCGTTACAGGTTTAGCAATTGCTGGCGCACTGAACTTCAGCAATAATGCTGGGATTTGATCTGGTCCACACTGCTTTTTCATTTTTACGTTATTAAGATGTTTATTAATGACACTAACAGGCACAGGTCTAAAATTAAATTTCTCTGAGGATTTTGAAGATTTGACAGGGCCTGATCTTTATTTGCAATCCGAAAATGAGTGTCATTTGTTATCTTAGCAACCAGGGTGGTAGCACATCTAACAAAATAATTATTAAAGGCATTTGCTACATCTATGGGGTGTTGCAGTGTTTGGTTGTCCATTTTGACAGTGGAGGGTTGGGAGTGGATTGTGGGGGGTTGTATGCTATTTATGGTTTTCCAGAAGTTTCTTGGGTTTAATAGGTTGTTGCTCAAATTTTCACTGAAACATTGTGCCATTTTTGTTTGTTTTGTGCATGCATTTCGCATGCAGTGTTTGTGACTAAGTGGCTACTATATAAGACTGGACATAACCCATTTGCAATACCTTGGGTTGTTTACTATTGAAAATGGTATGCCATCATGGGGATAATTCTCATTCCTGGGCTACCATACGGTCTCAAAGGCAACATAACCAATTTGTCAAGAAACAATGGGAAAAAATGAAATGGGCAAGCCTTATATTTGACCCTGTAACTTTCTTAAACACTATAAAACCAGTACATGAGGGGTACTGTTATACTCAGGAGACTTCGCTGAACACAAATATAAGTGTTTCAAAAAAGTAAAATGTATCACAAAAATGACATTGTCAGTGAAAGTGCAGTTTTTGTTTAAAAAAAAAAAAAAGCAAAAAACTAATAAAAACGCAAACATTGACCAGCGTTCATGACTAAGTGGCTACTACAAAAGACTGGACATACCCCATTTTAAATACATTGGGTTGTCTACATTTGCAAATGGTATGCCATGATGGTGTTAATCACATTCTTGGGCTACCATATGGTCTCAAAAGGCAACATAGACCCAGCAAACCAATCTGGCAAACTGAAATGGGCAAGCCCTAAATTGACCCTGTAACTTTACAAAAACACCATAAAACCTGTACATAGGGGCTATTGTTATATTCAAGACACTTCGCTGAATACAACTATGAGTTTTTCAAAACAGTAAAACGTATCACGGCAATGATATTGTCAGTGAAAGTGCCGTTTGTGTGTAAAAAATGCAAAATGCGCACCCTCCAAATAAGGTATTTTAGCCCCCATCTATACATGGGTGGGATCACTGTACTCAGGAGATGTTGCTGAATACATATTGGGGTGCTCTTTGGCAGTAACCCTTAAAGTTCTCAGTACATGTATTCTTAAATTACTATGTGTGTCAAAATAATCACCAACTATTTTTTTTTGTTTTTGTTTTAAATTTGGCATAGATTGGTGGTAAAATGGTTGCACGAAAAGAGTAAAAATAGCCCAGGTTTAATACCTTAGGTTGTCTTGTTTTAAAAAGTATATACATGTGAAGGGTTATTCAGGGATTCCTGACAGATATCAGTGTTACAATGTAACTTGCGTTAATTTTGAGAAAATGGTTTGGAAATAGCAAAGTGCTACTTGTACTTAATAGCAATAATAGCATGTGCATAATATGTCCAGCTTAGAAAAAGTAAGGACTGGGACTCAACACATTCTGGGTAAGGAGGGAGGGGGGGGTGAATTACTTAGACAGTGTCATTAGCTGTCCGCTTACGGAGCCAGGTTAGAGAGTGCATCACATATACTGAAAACTTTAGAAACTTTTAAAAAAAAAAAGCACTTAAAAAGAAACCAGGCATATATAACAGGCCTATAGAGCCAAAAATCTGGGTACTCTGGTGTGAACATTATAAGACATTATTAAGGTAATACAGGAATATACGACTGCCCATCTCAGGTTAGGGAGTCTGCCGCCCATGGCACAGTTCCTCTGGGCGCAAAGGGAGTTATTTCTGCGATGTTCCAAGATGGGCGGGCATCCATTGTTGTTGCAGGTGCTGAGAGACCCAACGACTGGAGGAAAGTTGGCACCTTGGATATGTGTGTCAGGAGGAGCGTCTTTCTGGCGTGTTCTGCCATCAAACGGTGAGGACCCCATTTATAAGGGATAGAGTTCTCTCAAAGCTTCTGGGTAATTTGGCGAAGGGTTCTGTGCCACTTAAGGGTGTGTCTTGAAAAGTCCCTGTGTAATATCAGGCTTGCTCCGTCAAAAGTGATCGTGAGAGAGCCCCTTGCGGCTCCCATAAGGACCCCCTGGTCTGAGTCCCGGACAAATTTAATTATCACGTCCCGTGGTACATCCTGGGTTGCCTTGGTGGCTATGGGGAGACAAAAGCAGGAATCAATTCCTACCTGCTTAGTTTGCTTTGGTATCAATAAAGTGGCTATGAGCCTTCTGCAGTAATGCTATAGTTCCATGTTAGCGATCGTTTCGGGTACCCCCGAAGCCGCACGTTTCTTTCCTTAGCTTTGTCTTCTATACCGGCTAGCTTGGCTGTCAGTGTAGCACATTGTTTTTGTAGGGATCCCAAGGTTGCGCCACTTTGGTGCTCCACAGATACCACACGGCCAGCAAGCGTAGTAATTTCCCCTCGGACAAGTGCCATGTTGGATTCAAACATCGCCTTGATATTCTGCATCAGCGCCTTTATGACGGCTTTTGTGGAAGGAGCTGCGTCTCCTAGCTTTGCTCGCTGCTGTGGTATAGTTTGTACCTTGGAGGGTGCAGACATGGAATCTGGTAAGCTGTCGTCGTCCGACGACTGTGAGGTGTCAACCGGCGCCACCTTGGCAAGCTTATGCCGCTAGGCCGGGTGCATAAAAGTGCAGAGATCTTTTGATCCGGAGCCGGGATCTGCTCTGTGCTTCTTCGGTTCCCCCCCCATGAACCCATTAACTAGCAGTAAGCAGTACTAACAGTAAATTCTCCAATTTCCCATAACTCCCACCCACCCCGGCTAGAAAAATATATAATTTTAAAATATTTAAATTAAATGAAATTCATTAATTAAATAAATTGAACCCTTGAGGGTTAAAAAATAAATAAAAAAAAATTAACCCGAAGGGGTTAAAAAAAAATAAAAAAAATCAGATCACAGTATAATACCAAGTTAGCGTTCATATTTGTTTGTGTGTGAAAAATGCAAAAAACCAATTTGAATGCTAATTTTGGCCAGTGTTTGTTACTAAGTGGCTACTAAAAAAGACTGGACATACCCCATTTGCAATACCTTGGGTTGTCTACTTTTGCAAATGGTATGCCAAAATGGGGGTAATTCTCATTCCTGGGCTACCATACGGTCTCAAAGGCAACATAACCAATCTGGCAAATTTCAGTGTGAAAAAAAGAAAATTCAAGCCTTCTATTTGACTCAGTAACTTTTAATAACCCCATAAAACCTGTACATGGGGGTACTGATATACTCGGTAGACTTTGCTGAGCACAAATATTAGTGTTTCAAAATAATAAAATGTATCACAACATTATCATTGGTGAAAGTACAGTTTGCGTGTGAAAAATTAAAAAAAAATGCATTTTTACTAAATATATATATATATGTGTGTGTGTGTGTGTGTGTGTGTGTGTGTCTATATGTGTATATCTATACTGCTTAAAAAAATAAAGTGAACACTTAAACAACAAAATGTAACTCCAAGTCAATCACACTTCTGTGAAATCAAACTGTCCACTTAGGAAGCAACACTGAGTGACAATCAATTTCACATGCTGTTGTGCAAATGGGATAGACAACAGGTGGAAATTATAGGCAATTGGCAAGACACCCCCAATAAAGGAGTGGTTCTGCAGGTGGTGACCACAGACCACTTCTCAGGAAGTTCCTATGCTTCCTTGCTGATGTTTTGGTCACTTTAGAATGCTGGCGGTGCTTTCACTCTAGTGGTAGCATGAGATGGAGTCTACAACCCACACAAATGGCTCAGGTAGTGCAGCTCATCCAGGATGGCACATCAGTGCGAGCTGTGGCAAGAAGGTTTGCTGTGTCTGTCAGCGTAGTGTCCAGAGCATGGAGGCGCTACCAGGAGACAGGCCAGTACATCAGGAGACGTGGAGGAGGCCATAGGAGGGCAACAACCCAGCAGCAGGACCGCTGCCTCGGCCTTTGTGCAAAGAGGAACAGGAGGAGCACTGCCAGAGCCCTGGAAAATGACCTCCAGCAGGCCACAAATGTGCATGTGTCTGCTCAAACGGTTAGAAACAGACTCCATGAGGGTGGTATGAGGGCCCGACGTCCACAGGTGGGGGTTGTGCTTACAGCCCAACACTGTGCAGGACGTTTGGCATTTGCCAGAGAACACCAAGATTGGCAAATTCGCCACTGGCGCTGTGCTCTTCACAGATGAAAGCAGGTTCACACTGAGCACATGTGACAGTCTGGAGATGCCGTGGAGATCCTCCGGTTGACTGGTTTGGTAGTGGGTCAGTAATGGTGTGGGGTGGCATTTCTTTGGGGGGCCGCACAGCCCTCCATGTGCTCGCCAAAGGTAGCCTGACTGCCATTAGGTACCGAGATGAGATCCTCAAACCCCTTGTGAGTCCATATGCTGGTGCGGTTGGCCCTGGGTTTCTCCTAATGCAAGACAGTGCTAGACCTCATGTGGCTGGAGTGTGTCAGCAGTTCCTGCAAGACGAAAGGCATTGATGCTATGGACTGGCCTGTCCATTCCCCAGACCTGAATCCAATTGACCACATCTGGGACATCATGTCTCGCTGCATCCACCAACGTCACGTTGCACCATAGACTGTCCAGGAGTTGGCAGATGCTTTAGTCCAGGTCTGGGAGGAGATCCCTCAGGAGACCATCCGCCACCTAGGAGCATGCACAGGTGTTGTAGGGAGGTCATACAGACACATGGAAGCCACACACACTACTGAACCTCATTTTGACTTGTTTTAATGACATTACAGTCAAGTTGAATAAGCCTGTAGTGTGTTTTTCCACTTTAATTTTGAGTGTGACTCCAAATCCAGACCTCCATGGGTTGAAAATTTTGTTTTCCATTTTTGAATTTTTGTGTTATTTTGTCAGCACATTCAACAATGTAAAGAACAAAGTATTTCAGAGGAATATTTAATTCATTCAGATCTAGGATGTTATTTTTGTTTTCCCTTTATTTTTTTGAGCAGTGTGTGTATATATATATATATATATATATATATACACACACATAATCCAGCGCACTCGCTTATTCACTAAACAGTTATTTCAAATCCTACAGATTGTGGTAGTTTTATTTAAAAACACCTCACCTAGGCAAAAAATAATGGGGGTTTACTTATATTATATGTTCATATATTGCATAAGCCTGCCAAAACGCCAATGTACCCCACTCTTGGCAGGTCCTACTCTAGCAGTCTAGCAGTCCCTCCTGGGACTCTCTGCAAGTCAAGGCTAAATAGGGTCCTGGAATAAGGCACCTGTGACAGGGAGGAGTGCAAAACCAAGGAGTTGGCCTGGACACCCAAATATATATTTTTTTAATGATTTTTATTTAATGTATTTTAAATTTAATATTTATGTCTATTAATATCAAAATACAGTTAGAATAAATAAAAGCCGGTATACAGTCAGTCCATAAATATTGGGACATCGACACAATTCTAATCTTTTTGGCCCTATACACCACCACAATGGATTTGAATTTAAATGAACAAGATGTGCTTTAACTGCAGACTTTAATTTGAGGGTATTTACATCCAAATCAGGTGAACGGTGTAGGAATTACAACAGTTTGTATATGTGCCACTTTTCAAGGGACCAAAAGTAATGGGACAATTGGCTGCTCAGCTGTTCCATGGCCAGGTGTCTGTTATTCCCTCATTATCCCATTTACAAGTAGCAGATAAAAGGTCCAGAGATCATTTCAAGTATGCTATTTGCATTTAGAATCTGTTGCTGTCAACTCTCAATATGAGATCCAAAGAGCTGTCACTATCAGTGAAGCAAGCCATCATTAGGCTGAAAAAACAAAACAAACCCATCACAGAGACAGCAAAAACATTAGGTGTGGCCAAATCAACTGTTTGGCGCATCCTTAAAAAGAAAGAACGCACCGGTGAGCTCAGCAACACCAAAAGACCCGGAAGACCACGGAAAACAACTGTGGTGGATGACCGAAGAATTCTTTCCATGGTGAAGAAAACACCCTTCACAACAGTTGGCCAGATCAAGAACGCTCTCCAGGAGGTAGGTGTAAGTGTGTCAAAGTCAACAATCAAGAGAAGACTTCACCAGAGTGAGTTCAGAGGGTTCACCACCAGATGTAAACCATTGGTGAGCCTCAAAAACAGGAAGGCCAGATTAGAGTTTGCCAAACAACATCTAAAAAAAGCCTTCACAGTTCTGGAACATCCTATGGACAGATGAGACCAAGATCAACTTGTACCAGAGTGATGGGAAGAGAAGAGTATGGAGAAGGAAAGGAACTGCTCACGATCCAAAGCGTACCACCTCATCAGTGAAGCGTGGTGGTGGTGAAAGTGTCATGGTGTGGGCATGTATGGCTGCCAATGGAACTGGTTCTCTTGTATTTATTGATGATGTAACTGCTGACAAAAGCAGCAGGATGAATTCTGAAGTGTTTCGGGCAATATTATCTGCTCATATTCAGCCAAATGCTTCAGAACTCATTGGATGGCGCTTCACAGTGCAGATGGACAATGACCCGAAGCATACTGCAAAAGCAACCAAAGAGTTTTTTAAAACAAAGAAGTGGAATGTTATGCAATGGCCAAGTCAATCACCTGACCTGAATCCGATTGAGCATGCATTTCGCTTGATGAAGACAAAACTGAAGGGAAAATGCCCCAAGAACAAGCAGGAACTGAAGACAGTTGCAGTAGAGGCCTGGCAGAGCATCACCAGGGATGAAACCCAGCGTCTGGTGATGTCTATGCGTTTCAGACTTCAGGCTGTAATTGACTGCAAAGGATTTGCAACCATGTATTAAAAAGTGAAAGTTTGATTTATGACTGTTAATCTGTCCCATTACTTTTGGTCCCTTAAAAAGTGTGAGGCACATATACAAACTGTGATAATTCCTACACCGTTCACCTGATTTGGATGTAAATACCCTCAAATTAAAGCTGAAAGTCTGCAGTTAAAGCACATCTGGTTTGTTTCATTTCAAATCCATTGCGTTGGTGTATAGAGCCAAAAAGATTAGAATTGTGTCGATGTCCCAATATTTATGGACCTGACATTATAATCTTTTTTACAATCTATTTATTTTATTTTATTTTTTCAATTTATTGATTTTATATATATATATATATATATATATATATATATATATATAAAATTAATGTCATTCTAAGAATATTTTAAAATTATATATATAATTAATAATATTAATAAAAAAAACACTTATTAATGATGTGTGTATGTGTATATAAAAGTACTTAGATCATGTGATCTAAGTACTTTTTATTTAATTTGAAAACTGTTTCATAACTTTTAAAAACTTTTTTACTGGCATGAGGGGGACTACCTGATAGTTGACAGAAAACAAATAATCTTAGAAATTAGTGTATTTAACATAATATGTAATAGTGGAGCTGTGTTTGTAGCGGTGTTAATCAATGACATTGGTATTGTATTGTTGTCATAGGATAGCCACTTTCTTTTAATCTGGAGATCATGGAATTTAGGCAGGGTTCCAGATTTGTTTTGTCACTCACAATTTGCCTCACTTTTACCATTTTGGCTGTGTGGGATGGAGGACACTTATTAGTATGATGAAAGCTCTTGGTATGCCATTGGCTAAATGAATATATAGCCAGAGTGACTTCACATGCAGATGGTCATCCTTAATATTCGCTGCATGTCTTCCCACATTTCCTTATGTCTGGGCACATGTTAGAAGTTGTGGGATGCTGTGCGTGAAGCCACTTGCAGATGCCTTATTTGTAGTCTTTATTGGCTAAACTAATTAGATAGGGACATTAACATATTTATTCACTGGTATGTATATTGTTAAGAATTGACAAGGGGAAATTAGAAATTATAGTGAGAAATAACAGAGCTGAACAATTAACTGAAATGGAGATTATTTATTTTTTCTTCAATCTGGCTCTTAAAAATTGCAAATGTTCAATTAATGCCCAACAATTTCCAGGTTAATGACTGTGTATGTCTGGCAGGATCACTTTAATATCCTATACCGTGTAGATCATCAATCTGCTCATAGAAAGGAATGTGCTGAAGGAATACTCTATGCACTGTAATCACTGCAGCTCAATGTATTGATTATGGGGCAAAGATTCTGCAGGTGTCATCCAGTGGCTTCTCCAGCATTCCTATTTAGGAGGGGCACATGGGGGGCCAGGGACAAATGTAGGAATTATAAAACGTGTGTGTGTGTGCACTTCCTTTTAGTCCGGCCGGGTACAGGAAACAAAAGCTCCCTGTACCCGTGGACCATAGAGGGCTCGGCCACGCTACAACAGTGGTGGGGCGAGGGGAGAAAGAAATTAGGAGGAGGTGGGGGAAGGGGAAATTAGGAGGAGGTGGGGGGAGAAATAGGAGGAGGTGGGGGGGAGAAATTAGGAGGAGAGGTGGGGGGAGAAGGAGGAGTGTGGGGAGAAATAGGAGGAGGTGGGGGGAGGAGGTGGGGGATAGGTAGGTGGGGGAGAATTAGGAGGAGGTGGGGGGAGGAAAAAGGAGGAGGGGGGAGTGGGAGAAATAGGAGGAGGTGGGGGGAGAAATTAGGTGGAGGTGGGGGAGAAATTAGGAGGAGGTGGGGGGAAAAGAGAGAGTAGGAGGGGTGGGAAATTAGGAGGAGGTGGGGGGAGGAAATTAGGAGGAGGTGGGAGAAATTAGGAGGAGGTGGGAGTGGGAGGAGGTGGGGGAGAAATTAGGAGGAGGTGGGGAGAATTAGGAGGAGGTGGGGGGAGAAATTAGGAGGAGGTGGGGAGAAGGATTTAGGAGGGAGGTGGGAAATAGGGAGGAGGTGGGGGAGGAGTGGGAGGAGGTGGGGGGAGGTGGGGGGAGAAATTAGGAGGAGGTGGGGAGGAGGTGGGGAAAGTGAGGTGGAGGTAGGGGGAGAATTAGGAGGGGGGGGAGGAAAGAAATTAGGAGGAGGGGGGAAGAAAGAAATTAGGAGGGGGGGAAGAAAGAAAGATTGGGAGGAGGGGGGTGGAGAAAGAAAGATTGGGAGGAGGGGGGGGAGAGTGACATTCATCACACACATACACACAATGCAACCCTTGCACACAGAAAAACACACAATGCATTACACACACAGACACACATACACAAGCAATGCAACTGTTACACACAATGGATCCCTTACACACACAGAAACACACAATGCATTCATTACACACACTCAATGCACCCCTTACACACATTCAATGCATCCCGTACATACACAGAAACACACCTTGCAGCCCTTACACATACAAACACAATTTCACACAATGCATTCCTTACACACATATCAGGACATCCCTACACACTCCACCCCCTGTGAACAAACTCATTGGTGGAACATGAAGGTGGACCCTGGGACCCAGACCTTGAGCTGTGTAAAGGGCCCCCTAAAAATGGAGCTGCTTCCCGTTATCCCAGACCACAGTTACAAACCGCCTCCAGAGAGCCTGTTCTACACCAGACCAGTGGAGCCAGACTGCAGCTAGAGCCCATCATCACCCTCACCTGGTTGTAAGTAGGCAATCTAATATATTATTCGTGGCAATAAGCTCTAATTTACCTCACATTAAAGAAACACTATAGTCCCCAGAACCACTGCAGCTTAATGTAGTGGTTCTGGTGTCTATAGCCTGTCCCTGCGACGGCACTGCAGCACTGGCGTTAGTTAACATGGCAAATCATATGGGTGGGGCATTGTGATGTCACATGGGGGGGCGGCAAACTTTACTTTTGCCTAGGGCGGCAAAAATCCTTGCACCGGCCCTGGGTGGAGGGGGCTGTGTGAGCTGTGGCTACACAGTGCCCCATGGTAGTTAGGGTGCTGTGCGGCCAGTACAGCTCACACAAGCAAACAGTTGATAAACTGGCCGCACGGAGGAAAAGTGGGGCGGAGCTAAGCAAAATTGGGGCAGAGCCAAACTGGCACTGGGGGCGGGGCTTAATATGGCCCTTACCCACTGCTGTTAGGAGGTGCAGCAAGATGGAATCTCTGCTTCTCCACAGGCTTCAGAGAAGGACTTCAGGGAATCCAGTCCTCCTCCATCCCACTGTCTGTAAGTAAGTGTGTGTCTGTGTGTGTTTGTGTGTGTGTGTGAGACTGTCTGTGTGTAACTGTCTGCCTGTAACTGTGTGTGTGCGTGTGACTGTCTGCCTGTAACTGTGTATGACTGTCTGCCTGTAACTGATTGTGTGACATTCTGCCTGTAACTGAGTGTGTGACATTCTGCCTGTAACTGAGTGTGTGACTGTCTGCCTGTAAATGTGTGTGTGGGGCTGCAGGGATTTTGTAGAAGGGGGCGGGGGTTTTGTATTGGGACAGGAGTCTTTATAAGGGGGATAAGCAGGGGATTTGTGGAAGGGGGTTGCGAGGGTTTTGTAGACGGGGCAGTACAGGATTTGTAGAAGGGGCAGGACAGAGGTTTTGTAGGAGGGGTGGGGCAGGACAAGGGTTTTATAGGAGGGGCTGACAGCGGATTTGCAAAGATTACAAATTGTAAAAAAAATAGAAAGAAAACCTTTAACAATTTTTACAGGTTTTTTTTTGGGGGGGGGGGAAGGGGGTGCCAAGCACAGGATCCGCCCGGGGTGCCACATGCTCTAGGTATGCCCCTGATAGTAATAATTAATTTACACTTCTGCATTATCATTGTCAATTTCTGGAAACTGGGATGGCAGTAATAGGCTGAGTCCTCCGACTCACATACTCGTTTCCCCACTACACTACGCTTAGTGCTTATAGTGAATACAGTGCCCTTTAATTAAATAAAGTACATACTTAGCAAATATAACATCTTTAAATTAGTAGGTTATTTATAACAACGAGTAGAAAAATCTCTATGAGTGAGAGAGGTGATTATCATTTAAAGTGAAGATGATAATTAGGTAATAGGTCTGTGGCATTGTGGGAACAACCAGACATGACAGTTATCAGTGTCACTAGAGTTTAAATTATCTTGATAATGCAGTGATAATTTCATTCATTACCATCTGTGGCCACATGGATGTCTATGTGATCTTTAGTAAGTCCTTAATAAAAAAGCCAAGGTAGCAATCCTAGTTTTAATTATAGAAAAAAATTTATACTCTTTAACTCTACTAGTTTCTTAAAACTTATTAAAGCAGTTTTAACATATGCATCTCTGGATATATATTGACAGTCAATAAGTGCCTATCAAGTGACAATTTCACCATATTTTTCAATTATAGGAGTTATCTCATTTGGCTATTAAAATATTGTAGCGGCTCCACATATATCAGAGGCATTTCTGGGGATGGGTGACCCTGGCTGGGGCTGAAACCTGGAAGCTGAATTTTTTTTTCGCTGGCAAATATAATGCACATTTGTACAAGAAGATACCAATATGCAACATTGTGCATTATTATTTATTTTGTTATTTTTTATATCTCCTTATAACTCAAATTTCTGCTCACTTAATGATCGAATTCCACTCCTACGACAGTTATTAAGCGAGGACTGCACTCTTTCTGGGGCAAAATTTGACAGGTCCACTTTTGAAATTCACTGGCGAAAGTTGAAATTCGCTAACGAATGATAAAATTTACCAGCGAATTTACTCAAAAAAAATGCGCCATTGAATCTAATGTACATTCAAATTTTAGAAACGTTATATTGCCAATATAAGTGTGCATTAGATTCCAGTAAATACGGTATGTTTCAAGTCTTATCAGTGAGGTTCTTTGACTCAGAAGTGGCATTTCAGAACTTCATCCATGACTGGTATCATGCTGCACCCTGTGCTAACATCTCCCAACATGGTGCAGAACTCACAAGACATCAACTGATGGAGTCTGGGAGGATATCATATCTCCATCTCCTCCCTCCATCAACAAGAGCTTTATGGTGCAAGGGGTTGCCTGCAGGCTTTCTCCAGATGTACCCTCCTTGCTGGCCCAATGCCAATTTTACTCATTATGCCCATGTAGTCGATTCTGTTATACATGTATATTGAT
Source organism: Pelobates cultripes (assembly GCA_933207985.1). Taxonomy (NCBI): domain Eukaryota; kingdom Metazoa; phylum Chordata; class Amphibia; order Anura; family Pelobatidae; genus Pelobates; species Pelobates cultripes. The sequence goes on from OW240913.1 coordinate 335,326,798, forward strand.
ATATTTGTGATATAGTTATTTTATATTCTGCTTATTTATACACTCACAATGACCCATGCAGGCTGATACTGATACTGACCAATGCAGACACACATTGACCCATGCAGACACACACAATGACCGATGTGGCTGCCCCCTGGGTTGGGCAATGCAGTCTGCTGCTGACCTTGGCAGGTCCCTTGCTGGACAGGCTGGTGGCTGGCACCGGCCAATAGTTAGAATGGAGGGTAGCCACAGTGGCCTTATGGGAAATACATTCCAGCAGACAACTAGACCCCAATGGGACTGAGTGGTGATGAAATGAGAGGGTAAGGAGATAGAAGGAAATGGTTAATACAATTAGGATGAAGAGATGGGGGGAAAGGCTAATGACATGTGGGGTAAGGAGATGGGAGAAAGTGATTAGTGAAATTTGGGTAAGATAGGTGGAATGGATAATGAATAATGGCTATTTGTGTATATATGTTTGGCTGTGTGTATTTAACTGCTTGTGTCCGCTTGTATGTCTGTGTGTTCATGTATGTATTTTCAGAACAATGTAAATCACGTGTGTTACTTATTTGGTTATTTTTGTATGTATGTGTATGGGTACATAACTGTATGAGTAGCTAATTATGTGTATATGAGTGTGACTTACTAGGTGTGTGCATGTAAATGGGTGACTTTGTATTTGTGAGTGTGATAGAGATTGTGGTTAATTGGCAGAAGGGGATTGTGTGTATGTGTGTGAACATCTTTAGCTAAGCTTAGGGCAGCCTAAAATATAAATATATCACTGTATGTAAGTCAAGGATGGACTGGCAACTTTTGGCATAGGGGGCAAATACGACCCAGAGGCCCCTGGTGCTGCAACTCAGTCCACAATTTGGATGCTAACTCTGGGCAACTACTGTGAAGGTAGTTCCCTGCACCCAGGGCTAGACTGGTAAAAAGGGAACCATCGAAAAAGTTTATACCAGCCTTGTAATGCATTGCAATACTGCGCAATTATACAGGTGAGAAAGAAAGGAAAACTGAAAATTAATTCTCCAATGAAGAGAAGCACAGTTAATAAACAAAAGTTGCTCTGTCACCCTCCCAACTTTTTGTTGGGATATCACTGAAATTCCAATCCAGTCAAAAGGTATACTAAGGCAAGGTAGGGGCTACTTTGTCTGACAGGTTTATTTGCTAAAGTAAGAAGTTAAAGTGAATGTCAAATTTAAAGGGACACTTAAGTCACCCAAAAACTTGCTTAATTATGCAGTTGTTTTGTGTGTAGATCATGTCCTTGCAGTCACACTGCTCAATTCTCTGCCATTTATTAAAAGTTAAATCACACAAACACACTCTCTCTCTCTCTCTTTACCTAATAATTACAAAAGTAATACAAGTGCTAAAAATGGCATTCAAAAGACCAAAAAATGGGTAAAAGATCATCTGAAACAGTAGTGGTAATCCTTTTTAAAAAACAAACAAACAAACAAAAAAACAACTTAATAGTATATAAATGTTAATATGCTGCTATACACTTTAGTGTCTACATCCAAGGGGTCAAACCCCTAACACACACCAAGATAAATATAAGTAGAAAAGTGGAGCGCAAAAATAAAATAAAAAATACTTAGATTAATTCCTTGACTTCAGGTTTCCATGAGCATGTAAAACAAGAAGAAAATGCAAAATAGCGTACTAATGTTACACATAAATCATGTATATACAGATAAAAATAATAATGTTCATAAAATCCAAAGATGAAGAATAAATGAATATACAGTTTATTTAACACATATTAAAAAGTAGTTATATAAAAAAATTGTATATATATTGCACATAGAAATGGATATCACTGCCCCTTACTAGAGATTGGTGATGAGCATACGCGGTATAAAACATCGCCATTCACAAGCGCTTTGACCTTTAGACGGTCAACTGTAGTTGGCCAGATTCCAATCTGGTCTGCTTCCTCCGGATAATGTTTCTTCGGGCAGTGTCTCCGATAAAATTGAGCTCTGTCTCTTGTGTATTTGTTGTTATTGGCACCGTCCACCTTATGACATCACTACGCATGTCTACGCGTTTCGCCTGCAGCTTAGTCAAAATTAGTTTTTACCTAGGACGGTAAAAATCCTTGTGTCGGCTGTGCTGGGCTCTGAGATCACTTTGTCCTGTCTCAGGGAGCTGGATGTCTGTATAGCCTCATCCCTCTGATGAACCTGTGAGGTGAAACGCGCATCAGGGGCGTTACTGGCGCTATCTACCAGTCACTGTACCAAGAATGACCCCTTCACTATCTAACTATTTCGAGCTATCTATCGGCACTGTTTGGCCGTTACGCTGCAGCAGTAGCCAGCTTAGGCATATGTAGCAATTTCTTTATTCTCTGCAGCAGGATTGGTGGGCGGCTCTTTTGCTTTCAGTTTCTAATGCCGTAGGAGACTGTAGGCTTTTGGTTAAGGGGGTGCCCTCGAAGGCACAAGTATTTAGGGACTTGCCAGCATAGGAGGCTTCCTAGTACATTTAGTCCAACCCCCCTTTTGTTTACCCTTAGCCTTTTGGTTATATAGCTAGTTTTTACGGATGCTAATAGTCAGCATTGACAGCCTGCATTTCTCAGTTACCAACTGCCGATATTCCCGCTTGCTCTAACCGCTAGATGCTACCTCTTACGGTTCATATTAGAGGACCGTGTCACTTTTGAGATTTTAATTTTCTGCAGTATACTGGTACTCTGTTGCTTTGTTTAGAGTCCAGACACTGCAGATCCGTTATATATAGACACTAACTTTATAAGCAGCTGTTGTGTAGCCAACTGGGACTCTGCAATTCTGTTTAGAGCCCAGACACTGTAATTTCGATACACATTATCATAAGCTGTATAATAAAGCTGCTGTTCTTGCTATAGTTCTCTAATTAGTTAGATACATATTGTAAATAGCTGTTGTTCTTGCTATAGTTCTCTACTTCGTTACAGGCAGTGCAACTGTATCCCTACTGAAATTTTGATACATATTGACACAAGCTGTATAAGTAGCTGCTGTCCTTGCTGGAGTTCTCTATTTGGTTACAGGCAGTGTAACTGTATCACTTTAGCCTTTCCATCAACTGTTTTTTACATATCAGACTTACTGCATGTATTTATGTTTGTTTACCTCTTTTTTATTATTGCTATTAAAAGTTATGTTTTATCTTTTCTCTTTAGTGATCCCCATGCCCTACCTATCTAGAGTCACCCCCTCCTACACTAGGGAATTACCACTCTGCAGGACCCTTAATCATGTAGCCTGTCTTCTCTCCTGTCTCCCTTCCTTGTTGTTTAGTTTTGTAGTGCATTTCGTTGTACTAGGGGTTAACCCCTGCTCAGGAGTAAGATTATATAACTATCTCTTTTTTTCTTTTTTGCTTTTTATCCCTGAGCACTGTGATCTGAGGAGGGAGAGTGGGGAGAGAATTGGAGCAATTCCCTCTCAGTTTCTGCGCTCACTGCACAATTCTTGAATGCGCTGACTGCAGAGGAAAAGGTTGTGACGCAGACCACTGGGTCCATTGAGTGAGCAGTCAAGAGGGCAGGCTGCTCAGTCGAGTCTCCCCGACCTGCATTGTAAAGAAAAACAAATTGTATGTAGTTTTTAGTAGTTTGTGGAACTTTTCGCTTTAAATATATTTTAGGTCGCTCACTGTGATGCCACATTCCTGTGATGTGGCCTATATATATATATATATATATGTGTGTATAATGCAAATTAGCACGGCCGGTATTTTTTCCACAAAAAAAAGTGGCAACTCTATGGGTATATCACCTGAATGAGAGCCAGCTGTTTTGTGCAGCCATCTCAGGGTTTAGTCTGCTCAATCTTTCTTTAATGTCTGGCTGGTCCTGCTTGCTCACATAGCTCCCCATGAGAAGGAGGAGTTAGGTGGAACTCCACCTAAAAGTCTTGGGTTCCTTTTGCCTCCTGGCTTGGTGTGGCCTCAACCATTTATAGCGAGTTTCCACCAGGCCCAGGAATGGCTACAGCCCGCTGGACCTCTAGTAGACTCAGCAGCCGCTCACACACAGGTTGCATGGTTGATACAACCCTGACTCCTGCTCACTTACATTCACAGCTGCACCGCCCTCACCAAATGAAACATACGCAGTACTGGTTTTATTCTGTGGTACGATGTGTGTGATTTCGTGGGTGTTGTGCAACCATTTTATAGGGCATCTAGAGAGACCCGGGTGGACATTTGCCTCCCTGCACGCAGGTCCAGTCCACCCTTGATGTAAATATGTGTTTGTGTATATGTATTTATTTGTGTTTCTGTGTCTGCATGAACAATTGTCTATGTATGCAAGTGATTGTCTAAATGTGTCCGTGTGTAGTAATATGTTTGTATGAGAAAGTTTTGCTAGCTTTATATATTTTTTAAAATAAATTCTTTATTTTTGGTGCAAGTCATGACAAGTTTGACACATAAAAGAAAATCACAGTGGTGGATATAAGTCAGCAGATAATAGTTGTTTCAGCGTAAGGTGTGGTATTACTAAACATTGCACATTTTTTGTAGATGTCTAGACAATAGTTAATAGCTATCATGTTGATAACATCAATTATTCCTAGGTAAATGCAGCATTCTTGATTTGAATGCATCTGGAGTCACATCTGTGTGTAGTAGGGGTTTGTTTACCCGGTTGGGTCATCGCGGGATACCCCCAAGTGTAGTGACTAGTCTTGTTAGAATACCTCTAACTTTTGATCAGGTCTAATGTGTTTCTCTTAATCAAAGGGACGTGTACCTGTATGCCGGAGGGATTGCCCCTTTGTGTAGGGCTATAGGTGCTATGCCGATTAGGTGTGTGAGAGAATATGGTTCTGTTAAAAACTTGTGTATGTTGGCTAGTGTAGGCATGTCTAGGAGCGTAGCTGTCTACTACTGGGGTTGTCCGCTCGTTAGGGTCAATCGTGGGTCAGTACAGGCTGGCCGCTAGTCGAGTGCTAACTTATGGTATGAGCTTGGTGGGAAACTTGTCAGTGCCTAATATGGTTTATCTGTTTTTTTGGGGTGTTGCTAGGAAATCCAGTATAAGTTGATGAGGCCTTTGCAGGTCTCTTATGCCTAAGAGTGCTAAGCTAAGAGGCTATTACCGATTGGAGACATGGTGGTTATGCTAGTGTGCTAGTAGCACAGGCGATGTCGTTAGCGCTAGGTGCTAGCTTTATATTTTTGAATAATCTCTGGCATAAAGAAAAGGAGATGGGATCATGAGGGACAAAAAGACTGAGTTTGCAGGAATTAAGAGGTGGGGTTTCCGGTGTGTCCAAGGGCAGGGTGGGAGCAATCAGCCAATTTTGCTTTGGACTCGAGCCCCATGTATATTTGGGACCTAGGAACACTCCTAAATCTAGTTACCTTTCGTGCTTGCTAGGAAAATACTGTTAGAAGGTCAAACAGATCATGAACCTGGTATACTAACAGTAACTTGGTGAGGTGAGAATAGATGAGAATTTGTTTAGTGAATTTGAAATTTTAAGGCCAAATTTACTTCACTGAAAGCATAGCATTTTCCAGTTTGGCTATTTTTGTCTTTAAATTTCACTTTTGCTTTGAATTCTCTTTGAGTTCCCAACTGTTCTCACTTTAGTGACTAGCCTTACTTGTCAGCTGTCCAGAGCTCACTGAGAGCTGCATTTATGTATTACTCTAATGACAGCTGCCCATAGATATATAGAGAAATGCAATGCTTATGTGAGTGAATAATGTGAAAGACATTTAGATAGTGGAAACACACATAGCATGGCTAAGGTCGTTATGTTTTAAAGAGCAGCGCTCTAGAATGGTTGGATGTTCAGCATGCTTTACATAGAATGAGCCTTTCGGTTATGCTCTAATTATGAAACCTAAAGAGGTCAGGACCTAAACCACAATCTGGGACTAAGCATACAACAATGTTTTGCAAAGGGCACCCACTTACTTTCAAACATTAATTGATCATATATCCCTTATATTACTTTATAAATAAAAGAAACATGTCCAAAATTGCATGCGTTTGCAGCAGACTTGTACGAGGATTTTTATCATTTGAGGCATACATTTAAGATTGTGTCATGTACGTGGCTTTCTGTGAACAAAGATAGAAAGAGGTGATATGACAGAAATCAAAACATATGTCAAAAATAGTATTTTCATTTTTTTATTTAAAGGATCACAATAGGGTCAGGAACACAAACATGTGTTCCTGACCTTATAGTGCTAAAAACCACCATCTAGCCACCCTGAGCCCCTCATGTCTCCCTAAATATAGTAAAAATCTTACTGTATTCAAGCCTGAAGCTGTAGATCTGCATGCTGTTAGACTCAGAAAAACAAGCAGTCTGCTGACGACATCAGAAGTGGTAGCCTGATCCAATCACAATGCTTCCCCATAGGATTGGCTGAGACTGACAAGGAAGCAGATCAGGGGCAGAGCCAGCATGGTTCAAACAAAGCCCTGGCCAATCAGCATCTCCTCATAGAGATGAATTGAATCAATGAATCTCTATGAGGAAAGTTCAGTGTCTGCAGTGCAGAAGGTCTTTGGTATTGTGGAAACAATGTGTCATTCACAGGGTTAATGTTTTTTGTTTTTTTTTGTGTGTGACAATTCTTATTTTCATATTCCTTCAATACAAGGTATAAAAGACAGTACGTGAGAAACAATAGATAATACTTGCCAATCCTTAAAGGGAAACTATAGTGCTAGAAAAACACTATAATTTCCCTTTAAGTTTCTCCCTCCCCCCCCCGTGGTGCTGAAGGGGTTATCATTTACCTCATTCAAACGTCTATGTCACTCGAGGCTGCTTCAGATTCCATCTCTGCTCCTCCGCTGATGTCACCCGGGAGGGGTTACCTAATGCGCATCAAGCTTTCCTGGGGGATTTTGGGTGACCTTAGATGTCCTCATGCAAAGCGTGAGGATGTCCAGCGTCAGTTAGGCAACCAAAAGTTGCCTAACCACTGTTTGGTAGACAACCACTTGAGGTGTGTTAACACTGCAAGGTAATTATTGCAGTTTATCAAAAACTGCAATAATTACAATTGCAGGTTTAAGGGGACTGGGACAATGCACCCAGACCACTTCACTGAGTTAAAGTGGTCTGGGTACCTATAGTGTCCCTTTTACTGATCTCAGAAACTCAAAATAACATAGCAGAGAAGAACAGTGAGTTTCGTGAGCACGACATTAACCCCTTAAGGACCGAGGACGGTTCAGGACCGTCATCTGCCTTTTCCCATTGCCGACCGGTGACGGTCCTGAACCGTCCTAACGGTCCTAGTTACTTACCTAATCGCCGTTGCTCCCGGTGTGGGGAGACTGCCTGCAGCCCAGATAGTCTCCCCACACCGGATTAGGACCCATGTGGCCATGTGATCGCTTAACACAGCGATCGCATGGTCACAATAGGTGTCCATGTGTCTGCCTGCAGGGGGACTGCCTGTGCTGACAGGCAGTCTCCCTGCTAGTGTAAAATGATTAAAAAAAAATAGTTAGTGTTAATAAAAAATAAAAAAATATATATATGTGTATATAAATATGTTCAAGTAGAGATTGTAGCCGTATTAGTCCAGTGATGTAGATGTAAAAAAACAGATAAAATTCTTATCTTGTAATACCTTTTTTATTGGACTAACAGAGTTTTTTAATGACAAGCTTTCGGGAAGGGAGAAAGGGAGGTTCTCCCGAAAGCTTGTCATTAAAAAACTCTGTTAGTCCAATAAAAAAGGTATTACAAGATAAGAATTTTATCTGTTTTTTTACATGTATATAAATATGATATATAGACATATATTATATATATATATATATAATATATGTCTATATATCATATATATAATGTCATACTAAGTGTATTTTTATATTAATATGTACTTATATTAATATAAAAATACACTTATAATTAAATTACACACATATATATATAATATAAATAACTATATATATTGTGTGTATATATATAATTATAAAATATAAATAATAAGTCATTTAAATTAAATAAATTTTTTTAAATAATAATAAAAATTGAATTTTTTTTATATATCTATATGAAATTTTATTCTAACTGTATTTTAAAATTAATATATATATATATATATTTATATCAAAATACACTTGAATTTGTATATATATCTATGTATATATAAATAAATAAAAATAATACAAAATATACATATGTCCATATACAAAATTACATAAATAATTATATAAATATACACGTAGACTTCAAATATATAAATATGCATATATATTTAAATTCTATGTGCGTATTTATGTAATATTTTTACATAATTAAGTAATTTTATTGATTGCAATTTGAGGGACCTGCCTGCCAACCCAGGCCAAAAGTCCAGAGAATTTAATTTGCTAGCACTGTATTTTACCCTGTAATGTTCTACGACACTCTAAAACCTGTACATGGGGGGTACTGTTTTACTCGGGAGACTTCGCTGAACACAAATATTAGTGATTCAAAACAGTAAAACATATCACAGCGATGATATTGTCAGTGAAAGTGACTTTTTTTGCATTTTCACACACAAACAGCACTTTTACTGATGATATAATTGTTGTGATACGTTTTCCAGTTTTTAAACACTAATATTTGTGTTCAGCGATGTCTCCCGAGTAAAACAGTACCCCCCATGTACAGGTTTTATTGCATTTTTGAAAGTTACAAGGTCAAATATATGGGTCAAATATTTTTACATTGAAAATGGCCAGGTTGGTTACGTTGCCTTTGAGAGCGTATGGTAGCCCAGGAATGAGAATTACCCCCATGACGGCATACCATTTGCAAAAGAAGACAACCCAAGGTATTGCAAATGGGGTATGTCCAGTCTTTTTTAGTAACCACTTAGTCACAAACACTGGCCAAAATAAGCATTCAATTTATTTTTTTTTTTTTCACACACAAACAAATATGAAAGCTTACTTTGGCCAGTGTTTTCGACTAAGTGGCTACTAAAAAAGACTGGACATACCCCATATTCAATACCCTGGGTTGTCTACTTTAAAAAAAATATGTACATGTGGGATGTTATTCAGAGATTTATGACAGATAATAGTGTTACAATGTCACTATTGATAAATTTTAAAAATGTATGTTTTGAAACCGCAATATCCTGCTTGTACCTATAGCCCTATAACATGCAAAAAAAGCAAAAAAGCACGTAAACACTAGATATTTTTAAACTCAGGACAAAATTTTGAATCTATTTAGCAGTTTTTTTCATTCGCTTTTGTAGATGAGTAAAAGATTTTTCAAGTAAAAGTCAAAAAACATGTATTTTTTTAAATTTTTCATCATATTTTTTTATTTTTTTTCAATTAAAATACATGAGATTATATAAATAATGGTATTTAAAGAAAGCCCCTTTTGTCTTGAAAAATACAATATATAATTTGTATGGGAACAGTAAATGAGAGAGCGGAAAATTACAGACAAACACCACAAAAGTGTAAAAATATGCCTGGTCGCAAATGTACAACATCGCAAAAACAGTCCAGTCCTTAAGGGATTAAACTTGTACAGTTATCACAGTAAGCTGCAGTCAGACTATTCCAATGGGTTAATGTTTTATTCCTTTCCTTAGAGTAGGACAAAGCCGTCTTGTGCAGCAGCCACTGCAGTGTGTAACTGTCATATATGATTTGGCCTCCCATGGAGCAGTGTATTGTGTATAAAAATAGATGCGCCAAAGTATAATCTCCCTGCTGTGTCATGACACGGGTAATTTCATGTTTCACTGGCTGTCACACAGTATTTTTTATATATTTTATAAGGAGAACACCTAAATGCTAGCGATTCACCACCTACAAAAATGATCGTATGCATATACACCATATCACATTCCATATACTAGGTTGCCTAATCTTCACAGTGTGTTATTTATGAGAAAGGTATCATAGAATTTCAGGCAAACAGGAAGGATATGAAGAATATCCTTATATTGGGACCTTAAGAGAGAGCTGCAGTATTTCTGTCCATAATTGTAATAATTCTGAAGTTACGGTAGATGTTAGAGAGTATGATAAATGTAAGCTGTCATGGCAACATTGTCAATTGGCCAAATGTAATATAACCAATCTTGGAATGCAAAGATCTTTTACATGACATTCTATAATATAGAAAATATCTTTATGATACACCTAGCTGGGTCCTCATTCCACATTTTCTCCAGAGTATGGGGCAAATTTAGCTATTTAATTGGCTTTAAGCAGCAGTGCCCCTATTATTTTAGTCCTGTGGTTAGTAGATACGGTAATGTTTTGGGTGCATGGCTAAACCTTAGTGGCTCTCTTCTTGACAACCATTAGAGGGTTCTTACACTACAGCAATGACCAAATTTTAATTGGTTATGTGACATTCGACGTTAAACATAATCAGATACAGATCAAAGGAAAGTATTGGATTCAGTGCTTCTCTTTGAGTAGCATTTGATTGGATGGGCACAGCACACGCTTCTTTTTTAAATCTTTATTTTAGTGAGGCATTTACGCAAAACAGTATAAAGAATGACAATGGAAAGTTGCTCGGCCCTGAACGCAGTCAGGGGGAACGAGCTTCCGTAAAAAGTAGCCTCCATTTTTCTTTTTGTAACAAGTATAACACAACATTGCAGGTATTGGGTACAATCAGTTAACAACGTATTAGGATAATATGCAGTGTATATGTGACAACGGTTATTGCTTCGTATACTTAGTGGCCTACAGCTCTACAGGCCTGCGACCCATAGGCCCGGATCTCTCATGCAGGCTCTCATGAAAATTTACGGCATGTAACATATATCAGGCTTTGTCATGGTGCAACATTACAATCTTATATGGGGTCAGTGTGTCTGGGATATGCAATGGGTTTGTAATGGTGACCTGTCCGTTTCTCTATTGATTAAGACATCATGTGTGTATGTGGTTAAGAGAAAATTGTCACGCTGTGTGAGGTCTGAGCCGGGAGGCCCGAGATGTGAATTATGCGTTCTCTGTCGTGCGTGTGCGGGTTAAGAGCCCTTGACCAAGGGGGTTGCGGGGGCGGGGGGGTGTTCGGTCCGCCATGTAGTGTGGTCTCTACGTCATCCGACCAGGCCGGCTATTTCTTAAATTAGTTTGTCCTATTAGAGGGTAGCAATAGGGCAGCAGCTAGAGATATATGACAGATATTAACTATGAACATAGAAATAAGAGTGAACTTAAATAATGTATTAACACATGTGTAGATAAGTGTTCATTCAGGGCTGTCTGCGCCCTGTGTGTTCATCGATCGTGGGACGAACGGTGGTATGGACGCAGGGTCCCTCATTGCCGCCTGTGATGCCGAGGTGGAGGGCACATCAGCTTGCGATAGTCCCAAAGTTTCCAGGAAGGTCGGTGCATCCGTCATGGATGTCAGGGTGTGTGTCGTCCCGCCTTGGGTCGTAGTCAGGGACCCATTCAGTCCCCATCTGTATTGTAGCCCCGCAGCTCGCAGTTGTGCTGTCACCGTGCTGTATGATTTGCGGTGCAGGAGAGTGGCCCTTGTTAAGTCCTGGAAAAAAGTGAGACTTGCGGTTTCAAAAGTGAAGGGGGTTTTGCCCTTCATAGCTGACATAATCTGTATCTTGTCCGGTAGTGAGGTGCAGCGGAGGATGACATCTCGTATCGCTGTGGACTTAAAGTGAGAAGGGCTTGGGAGGCGATAAACACTGTCGATAGCTACTCTCTTTGCCTTTGCATGTGGCAGGATTGCGGCCAGCAGTCTCCTGATGTAGTGGGGTAGCTCTTCAGCCGTAATCTCTGTGGGGATGCCCCTGATTTTAACATGGGTTCGCCTCTGGCGATCTTCTAGTGAGGTGAGCTTAAGCGACAGAAAGTGCTGCTGCGTGTACAGTGTCTGTATGGAACCCTGTACTTCGGAAAGGTGAGATTGTACCTCTGTTATGGCCTTTTCGTTGGTTCCAACCCTCTCCGACACTGCACGGACCTCCGTTTTGAGAATGGCCGAGTCGGCCGCGAGTAGCTTATGTATTTCGGTTAGTAGGAGTTTTAGGTCCTTTTTCGTAGTAGGAGCTGAGTCATCGGGTGGGTCTGGAGGCCCATCTCGTTGTGGTGGTGGGTGCGGTGATCCCTCGGGCCCAGTTTGGTGTGGCGCCGGGGCCTGCTCTCTTTCTTCCACGGCGGGAGGCCTAGATGGCGGTGGCTTCTGGAACATAGTTCCTATGTCCCTAGTTTCTGCCGAGGTGTGCGTCCTCTGAGAACGCCTACCCATGCTTGGCAAGCTCTGGGATGAAGCCTGTACCGTGTGGGTGTAGGGTTGTTCCGCTCTTGATGCTGCAATTTCTCCCAGGAAACTCCCCAGGCCTTGCAGCGTGTTGTAGGCCCCGGTTTTGGGTTTCCGTCGGGCTGGCTTTGGCGGTTGGAAAAAAGGCATCTATCGATGCTATACGTTCCTCTGATCACAGCTGGGATTGTGTGGAAGCCGGATTGGAATCGGTTTAGCAGATATCGTCTGGATTCGATTTGCAGTTTTGGGAGCTTCAGAAATGGCGTCTGGTCAGGACGCTTGGTAAGCCCCGCCCCCCCAGCACACGCTTCTTGTCCCTAATGCTTCTCTAAGAAATATTGTATTGGACGAGAAGCCAAGAAAGTGATGTCTGTGGGTATAGGTCACCAGAGGAGGAGCAGGCAGCACTGATTGAGTCTTTAATTTAATTTAATTTAATTTAATTGAATTTAGGGGACAGGGGGCCCTTAATCTAAATAGGAAGGAATACACTACATTCTTAGAAATACATGATTGTATTCCTAACGCTGGAGTGTTCTTTTCAATGTGTATACACAATGTGTGTTTCCTGGGTTATACAATATTTTGATAGTCCCAACAACTTTTCCCTGAAAAAAATTGAGGAGATTGCCAAGACGTAGAAAAACAGATTGTTAATCATTCAAGGAACACCCTGAACACCATCACAGCGTCATGTAATGGTTATGGTGTTCTAGTGTACCCCAGTGTTAGGGGTAGGGGTACAAGTGGTTAGTAACGGTTTTACATCTTAATTGTGGTCCACCAGACGCTGCTCCACACCTCTGCTCTACTGAAAACTCTCCGTTGAGCTAAACTAAAGAGTGCAGGTCTTAACTCATTAGCTGAGAGAGATTTGCTAACGCTCTCAGCGAATGAGTTAGCCCTGCACTGCATTGCTCAGACTCAGGTAAGAAGTCAAACAGTTACAAAGCACTTTGACTCCTTACATTAGGTAGCGCCTGACACCATAATCACTACAGAGTGTTGCAGGGGTTATGGTACTTGGAGTGATCCTTTAATAGATTACTTTGACTACTATTTGTTTAGTTACAGTACTAAAACCCAGTGCTTAAACTACATTGCATTTTAATGGTTTCTCTTGAAAATCATGTGTCTTCAATGTTATATAAATGTTTACAGTCCATATGCACTTGGTTGGGTGGACTTTCCATTAGATTATATAAGTTGTAGTAACTGGTGTCTCTTTATGACCCTAGCAGGTCAGCAGTGGGAAATGTTACTGGAAAGCTTCATTAGAATAAATCTTTACATTACTCTTTACTATTGGTAGGGATTCTGCCAGACTAAGGCAAACATAGCTCACAATGGATCTTTATTGTAGAAATGCAACTTCATAAATGAAAGCGACACTGTAGGCACCATGGCCATTTCATCTAATTCAATTGTTTACAGTTAATGGATTTCCATGGTCTTGTCTATCCCTTCAATGATAGACCATTTTGAGCAGTTTCACTGAATGAGAGTCCTTGGCAACCCACAGCCTTGTCCCTACTGGAGGAATAGCTAATCCGGAGATTCTGCACTTCCTTAGTCATGCCAGTTCATACCAGCAGTGGGTGGCTGTGATAGGTTAAAAGCAGTCAGCTGACAATTTCGGCCAATCGCTGCTGGCCTAAAATTTAAAATTTACTTTGAATTCCTTGCATGTTATAGTTTAAAGGGATTCTCTAGTGCCTGGAAAATCCCTCCTGCCCCTCAGCCCAAGTCGCTGAAGGGGTTAAATCCTCTTCAGACACTTACCTGAATCTGGCACCGATGACCCTCAACGCTGGGTCAGGCTCCGTCCACGCTCCACACCTGCCAACGTCCGCCGGCGGGAGAGACCTAATGCGCAAGCGTGGCAATGGCCGCACGTGCATTAGACCTCCCTATAGAAAAGCATTATATAATGCTTTCCTATGGGGATTCCGGCGATGGTGGAGGTCCTCATGCATAGCGTGAAGATGTCCAGCGTTGTTTAGACGACCAAAAGTCGTCTTAAGAAGCTGGAAATCCCTCTAGTGGCTGTCTGGTAGACAGCCACTAGAGTATGACTTAACCCTGCAAGGTAATTATTGCAGTTTATAAAAACTGCAATAATTACACTTGCAGGGTTAAGGGTGATGGGAGTTGGCACTCAGGCCTCTTCAATGAGCTGAAGTGGTATGGGTGCCTACAGTGTCCCTTTAATGAATAACTGTGATAGTCCATAGTTGCTGAATATTGCCTATCCTTGTTTAAAGTGTTAATACTTTAAGATTCTGTGACTTTATATGAAAATTTTTATTTTTTGTAGGTAGCATCAACTGATTGACAAGCCAATATTCCATTTATTTCACAAATACACTTTTGACACAATGAACTGCCTGAATTGTTATGAATATGGTATCCCTTCGGAATGCAATCAACATCAGTTTTACTAGAACTCTGGGACACAAGGTACTTTCTGAAATTAGTAGCAGAAATATTATTATCAGTATCTAAACGCAAGATCAAACTTTGGTTAGCAGCATGGAGTTATTGGCAGCAAACCAACCTGCAACTGACAATTGCTTAGTTTTTACTACACGTAACCTTTTCAAGAATTTATCTTGAAACTGCCCTAGAATTGTGAACAAATTTCACTTAATGGAGCATTTCAAAAATATTTTCTGAAAGCATTTTAGCTCCATTCATATGCTTGCTTAATGTGTGATTAAACAAACATATGCTTTTTTTTATAGCTGACATGGATGATGATGATGACTCGGGACTTCTTGATTTAATTGGGTAAGCTTGCATTTAAGATTTTACATTATTATTATTTTACATAATGTATTTCTGCATATTGTTAAGATAAGTTGGACAGGGCCAGATGTTCTTCTCACAAAGAAAATTCTCATGGGCTTGCCTATAAGCCCCCCTAAAAAGTCAGAATAAGTGAATTTCATACATTTATGAGATGGTCATTGCAAGAATAAAATGTGTATTCATATCTGATAACCTCATGTGCATATATGTGTATTTATGTTTGTCTGTATTATAACATGTTTTACTCTGACAACATAGTGTGTACTATGAGAGTAAATGAACTTTGTGTTTATAAACCTATGACGTATTTTAAATTCATGCAGTGTTGGGATGATTGTTATGTGTAGGGTGACAGTGTTAAGTTTAGGGTCAAGGTAAGGAGGGTTGGCTTTAGAGCAGAGGTGTTGTTTAATGCAAGGGAGGTTAGGGTGTTTAGGATAAGAGAGAGTGTCATGGTTACTTTAAACATCCTGCTTGTGGTTAGAGTGATTGGGCTTTAGTGTTAAAGGACCACTATAGTGCCAGGAAAACATACTCGTTTTCCTGGCACTATAGTGCCCTGAGGGTGCCCCCACCCTCAGGGACCCCCTCCCGCCCGGCTCTGGAAGGGGGAAAGGGTTAAAAACTTACCTTTTTCCAGCGCTGGGCGGAGAGCTCTCCTCCTCCGTTCCTCCTCCTGGACTGAATGCGCACGCGCGGCAAGAGCTGCACGCGCATTCAGCCCGTCGCATAGGAAAGCATTTACAATGCTTTCCTATGGACGCTTGCGTGCTCTCACTGTGAAAATGAGACAGCCACTAGAGGATTAGGGGGAAGGCTTAACCCATTGATAAACATAGCAGTTTCTCTGAAACTGCTATGTTTATAAAAAAAAATGGGTTAACCCTAGAAGGACCTGGCACCCAGACCACTTCATTAAGCTGAAGTGGTCTGGGTGCCTAGAGCGGTCCTTTAAGGATGGTGTATCTTATGGTTAGAACATCAATCATGGCGTTCTGGCAATCATCCTTTAAAATATTGTTCTCTTCTGCCATTAAAATAGTGAAAAAGCAGTTTTGGAAATAATTGTTCTCCTGCGTGTCCTGGCTGTGCCTCAACTAAACTGGTGTGATGTCACTTGCTAAAGCTTTAATACACATTTTAAAGGAAAATTGAGCATTACATAATACGGTTGACACAAGGCTGTTTTCAATGTTTTATTCAAAAACTTTATTTCCAGGAACGTGACAGTTCAGCTTTAAAATTAGAAGTATTTTTAAGGAAAGAAGGGTTTAGCGTTACAGAGATATTAAAGTAACACTCATATTCAGGGCCAGATTAAGAGCCCAGTGGGCCTGGTGCTGACAATTATGACGGGCCTAATTACAGAATCATATCGACCAAAAACAGTAGAAAACAGCAGCTATAAGAAAACACATACCCTAGGCTAATCTCTCTCTAATTTATGTTTTCATCTTTCAAGTAAATCCATAACCCCTAACAGCAGTGTCCAGTCAAGCAGGAAGGTAAAAGGGTGTGCCATTGACACAAATCACGGAACCTGACAAAAGGGGCGAACATGCCCATGTCTGCCCAAAGAATTAGAAGACCAGCCTGGCGTGAATGCATGTCAGGCTGCCTGCCAATCATGCAGCTGGCCAACTAAGGGCATACTATGTAGACAGCACCCTGAGCTTGGCATAAATGCATCTAATGATGCGCTCACTCAACGCCTTCTAAGGACTGTCCCCTAGCACTCGCTGGTCCACTTGTCTCCTTACCTTCTTAGTAGCACACAGAAGCTCCTGGTATATAGTCTGGGACAGAGAAAAGCTGTATGTAGTGAGTGTAGAAGAAAGGGAACATGCCACAGTGTTAGAGAGACCAAAGTCATCATTACCTTAAAGGATCACTATAGGGTCAGGAACACAAACATGAATTCATGACCCTATAGTGTTAACACCACCATCTAGCCCCCTGGGCCCCTCATGCCTTCATAAATATAGCAAAATCTTATTATATAAGCGTGAAGCTGTAACTCTGCATGCCGTTAGACTCATAAAAACAAGCAGTCTGCTGACATCATTAGAAGTGGTGGCCTGATCCAATCACAGTGCGTCCCCATAGGATTGGCTGACACTGACAAAGAGGCAGATCAGGGTCAGAGCCAGCATGATTCAAACACAGCCCTGGCCAATCAGCATCTCCTTATAGAGATGAATTGAATTAATGAATCTCTATGAGGAAAGTTCAGTGTCTGCATGCAGAGGGAGGAGACACTGAATGTTTGGATACATTTTAGGCAGCCATGACCCAGGAAGGATCTCTAACAGTCATCTAAGGAGTGGCCAGTGAAGTTATCACTAGGATGTAATGTAAAGACTGCATTTTCTCTGAAAAGACAGTGTTTACAACAAAAAGCCTGACGGTAACGATTCTACTCACCAGAACAAATTCAATAAGCTGTAGTTGTTCTGGTGACTATAGTGTCCCTTTAACTATATTCATTGTCAGCCAGTCCACACATGTTTTGTTCCCATACATCCCTCTTAAGTTTCCATACTTAAGTAAGAGTATGTGAAAAGTAGTTAGGGTTGCCACCTTTCCTGGAAAAACATACCTGCCTTACTAATTTGCATAATTAAATATGTATGGGTGACATCACATGATGTAAATCACAAGGAGTGACATAAGAGAAAATGCTGTAAAATCACCAAAAAAACTACTTAGTTTGATTCTGCTGTATAGATGGATTCCTCCTAGTGCCCCCATGTCTCCCAGTGCCCTCATGACTCAGTGCCCCCATGTGTTGATTACTCCAGGTCTCAGTGTTCCTATGTATCAGTGTCTCAGTGCCCCATGTCTCCCTGTGTCCCCATGTATCCCAGGGTCCCCATGTCACTAGGACACTAGGAAGACAGGGAGACCTGGGGACACAGGGAGACCTAGGGACACGGAGACACCAGTGACACTGGGAGACTAGGGGACTCTGGCTGGGACACATGGGGACAATGGGAAAATAGGGGACACTTGAAGACATGGGGACACAGACACCAGGGACACAAACACTAGAGACACTGGCTAGGGGACATTGAGACATGGGGACACTGGGAGACATGGGGACACTGAGACACCAGGGCCACAGACACTAGGGACACTAGCTTGGAGACATGGGGACATTGTGACACTTGAGGCACTGAAAGACATGGAGGCACTAGGAGACATGGGGACAGTGAGACACTGGGAGACTAGGGGTCACTGTGAGACTAGGGGCACTGAGACACCAGGGACACTGGCTGGGAGACATGGGGACAGTGGGAGACATGGGGACAGTGAGACACTGGCAGACTGGGAGACTAGGGGGCACTGATACACCAGGGACACTGGCTGGGAGATATGGGGACACTGTGTCCCCATGTGTCTGTGTCATAATGTCTCCCAATGTCCCTTAGTGTCTCAGTGTATGTCTCCTTGCAGCCTTCCCCCCATCCCTTACTTCCCTGAGCTGTAGGCTGTCTCTGCAGGGTGGGAGTTGCTGTCTGGACTCTCTGTAGCTGCTCCCCTGCAGATCAGTGAGTATAGATAGGCAGGAGGGATATGCTGGAGCTTCCTATCCCTGCCTGTCTCCACATACTGGCCAGTGCTGGTATTGCAGAGTAATCTCTTGTTTATACTGAGAAAAATACCAGCATTTGTATTGCCAGTCTCACTGCAATATTGGCACCAGCCAGGCAGCCTCAAATACTGGCTGTGCCAATAAAATAAAAGCCAGGTGGAATCCCTAAGAGTAGTGTGTGAAAAAATGTAATTTAAAAAAAAATATATATATATATTTTTTTTTTTTTAATCAATGGGCCTGGGCCTGGAGCTGCAGCTCCATCAGCCCCTATGTTAATCCGGCCCTGCTCATATTACATAGTTGTGTTTAGTATTAGGGTTATGAACTTTAACTGGATATAGGGTTTCAATAGGAGTTTTTTAAGTTGATGGTTTAGCCCTAGAGACATGTTGTATTTGATATTCATACTGTGCAGTCTTTCTTGCAAGTGAGGCTATGTTTGTGATGCCATTTTCTTTCTTCTTCCTGTCCTGTCCAGTCCCTCTCATTGAAATAATGGGAGTGTCACAGTGACAGTTCTGTTATACACATTGTGTCTCTACTCCTGAACCCTGCTTTACTACTATAGTAATAGGAGACATAGGTTAAGGCAGGCAGCATGGGACCTTATTGCAATCATGGCTTGCAAATATATCTTCACTCCCCATGTTCATGCATTCTCGAGCATCGAAATGAGATGAGTGACCGCTCATCTGGCTGCTAAAGCCTCCTCTCTTCCCAGTCTCTGAGAGGGGGAAGGAGAGAAGGCTGTAAAGAGGGATGGTAGGGGGAGCTTTTGTGCTATATTTGACTAACTTCCCAAAACGGAATAGTCACACGCACTAAATACAAATATGTGTATTTTATTGCAGTAAAATCAAACAGTATTATGACACTGACCTAATTTTGCAATTTAGAAACATCAACCATCAAAAATATCGTATTTTCTCCCAAAAAAAAACATATGTGCGATGTTTCATAGCTAAATATTTGATATTAAATGGTTCCCTGTTTCCCCTGAATAAAATGATATATAACCCTGCATGGGTGCATTTACTATGAAAGAGGTGTATTACGGTTGGACAGACATGTAGCGCAAATGCCAGGTTTTGTTTACATTTTGTTTTGTTCACAATGTGTACATTTGGCTCCGTCCTTAAGGGGTTAAACTGACTGTGTTTACTGTTGTGACCATTATTCCCACATGTTTTCATACACTTTGCATTCTATCTGTATTTCAATAATGTCCATTTCCCAAAATGCCAATAGATTGCTTTTAAATAATCATAACAATTTGATCATTTTTTTGTTCTGTTTTCTCAAGCATTTTGTATGTTGCAAAATAGTATAAGTGTTTGTACATGAGTTTTTCTGAAACCTGCATGTAGTTATGGAACTATTAGGCTAACTAGGCCTTTGGCAGGAGGAGGAAAACTTCAGGCCCTTCAGATGTTGCGGACTACATAGTTTTCTTACAGATGTAATGCTGGCAAAGCATCACGGGAGACGTGGTCCACAACATCTGGAGTGCCGAAGGTTGCCTATCCCTGGCCTAGGGTACAGGCTCTAAACAGATACCTGGTGGACAAAGGGTGAGCAGAACCACCTATAAGACCCATCTTAAAGGAACACAATGGGTGCTAACACAACTTAAGGGCATTTGATAGGTTTTGGACACACATTAATTTGTTCTATGTAGTTTTGCTTTAAAAAATTGCCACTTTCTGCAGTTTAACTCGGCCCCCATAGTCACACCTCCCTTTTTTACAAAACATTTTCCTGATTGGAGGATATTACATGTCAGTCTGCCAGTATCTGATCAATGTGAGCTGAACTGCTGATCTGGCTCCGCTCCACAGCCCACTGTCCACTTACTATTTGTATGGTCAGGCATAGAATATTGAAACAAAGCTTGAGTGAAAATAAGGAAATAAGAGAACTTGATTGGCTCTGGAGTGAAGTCATGTTAGCAGCTCAGCTCACATTGATCTGAGCTGTGTATGCATACCTTCCAATTCCGACATCCTGCAAATCGAGACGCCAGTGGGAGAAAGCTAAAGGGGCGGGCAAGTCACACGATAAGGGGTCAACCCATTTGTAAAGGGGTGGTCCACCCAAGTTAATGGCAGGTCAGCATGGAATGAATAGGCTGCCTGTCAATCATGCGGGCCGGCCCACTGAGGGCTGACCCTGTAGGGAACACAGGTTCAGGATTCCCTGCAGAGTCCTAGTGGCCTAGTCATAGAGCGAGTACGTCTATTGATTCACTTGTGCTGTGATTGTTGGAGTTAGTTTCCTAGTATCCCCAAAAGCTAGACACCAGGGAACTAAGGCGGGACTTTGCAACAGGACTCTAAAATCGTGACTGTTCCCACCGAACTGGGGACGTTTGGGAGGCATAGTATCTACAATGAGTCATCAGGCAAACTGGAAAATGTTTTGTGAAAAGGAAAGGTGTGGATACAGGGTTATGCTGAAAAAATTTAGCATTTGTTTTAAAACAAAGCTAAAGATATTTGAATGTAGAGAAAAAAGAATTACAGCATGAGCATGAGCCATGTACTCAACCAAAAACATTTGTATTATTTTATTTTTGTAAACTCTATAAAAAATGCAGATGTTATCACAATCATGACAACGGGTGTATGGAGTGGTGTGGAGGGACATGGCTGGCCCTAGGGTTAAAGTTATCCAAGATACAGCACTGCCTGTGTGAATTATTGCAAGACAAGGGACATCGCATAATCCTTATTTATTTATACCTCTAGTAGTGAGAACATGGAGCATACATTGAAAATTTAAATTCTGTAAATATATAGAATTCAATTGTTTTAGGTATCTATGAACAGCAGAATATACACACAAACTAGCTGTTTTGCCATAATTGATGTGCTTATCCCACATTTCAAATAAATGTTACATATTTAGTACCTAATTTTTTTATAATGAAACATGCATGGTAGTGAAGCGTAATACATGTCCAATGATGTATGTTCTGCCATTGGTTATATAATTGTGTATTCTAATGAACTAAAATTTCTCTTCAATTTCTCTCTTCAAGTGACCCACAGGCATTAAATTTCTTTCTGCATGGAGGTGGCAGTAAATCTGTAAGTTAAGCCTTTTTTTTTTCAATTTAAATCATTCATCGTTTTTTTAATAAATGTGAAACTTGTTACCAAATCAGATTTGTTTTAGCATTCTGGCACATATTAAACTTTTTTTTTTAATGTTTCTAATTTTCTATAAACAGAAAGAATACTCTACATATATTTCGATTATACAATCTCCCCCACTACTGCCCCATCACAACCCTCATGCAACCAAACCCCCTATACATTTACACTACCTACACCTCCTATCATCCCAAGGTACCCTCTACAGCCCCTACACCCTCTGAAGCCCCTACCCCCTTCTCTCCCCTGCAGCCACTACCCCCTGCTCTCCCCTGCAGCCAATATCCCCTGCTCTCCCCATCTCCTACACCCTTGCTGCCCTACCCCCTTGCTCCCTGTGCAGCAGCTACCCCCCTGCACCCTCTATTGCACCTACCACTCTGTTGCCCATGCACCCTCTGCAGCCACTGGACCCTCTACAGCCCCGACACCCACTACAGCCCCTGCCCCCAGGCATCCTCTACAGCCCTTATCCCCAGACACCCTCTACAGCCCCTATACCCCATGCACCCACTATAGCTCCTATTTCCCTCTGCACCCACTACAGCCTGTCCCTCCTCTGCACCCACTACAGCCTCTATTCCCCCCAGCACCCTCTACAACCCCGACCCCCATTCACCCTCTATAGTCCCTCCCCTCTGCAGCTCCTCCCCCCCTGCACTCTCTACAGCCCCATGTGCAGCACTGACAGTGTTGCAAAATGTGCAGCACTGACATTCAGCATCTCCACGGTCTGCATGGATACGCTGAACGCTAGTCAAAGAGAATCACTGATTCAATTCATCTCTATGAGGAGATGATGATTGTCGCAGCATTGCGTTTTGCCTTGCCTGCACAATCATCTTCCAGTGCTTTCCTATGATAAAGGTTTTGTTTGACTGAGATCATCTAAATTGATGAACTTCGCCAAGGAGGTGGAGCAGGGGCAGTGCAGCCATGAGTTTGGACGGCGCTGGAATAAAAGTGAGTAAATCACCTTTTTAATGGTTGCTTATAAACGTACAGTGTCAGGAATACACGTTTGTATTCCTAACACTATAGTGTTCCTTCAAGGTGGCTCGTAACATTTAACACTTTGTTTGTAATTTAAGACGTAAAATTTGGAGGCCTGCATACCTCATACAAACACATTGCCAAAATCCATAAATATATTGCCATGCTACACAAACACACATAAAGTAAACACAACCCTATTTACAAAACCAAAAACATGTATTCAGATATACTCTGAATCCACATATCCTGACACTACATACAAAGACATACATATATCCACTTACAGCATTGCTCACAGTGCATATACACACAGAAACATACATTTACTTTACATGTACATACAATCAAATACACTTTGCACCTACACCAGCATATATATTGGTCTGCTGGAGGCCCAGGAGCTAATTTTGCCTGGTGGCCCAGGCCACTGTCAGTCCATCCCTGTTGGTAGGTACTAACCAATGCACACTGGGAACACTCCACAAGACCGTTTTGGAGATGTTCTGACGCAGTTGTCTAGCCATCACTATTTGGCCCTTAGCAGCTTAGTCGAAGTCACTAAGATCTTTTTGCTTGCCCATTTTTCCTGCTTCCAACACATGAAAAACAAGAACCTACTATTCACATGCTGCCTAAAGTATCCAATCACTTTACAGATGCCATTGTAAAGATATAATCAATGTCATTCACTTCACTTGTCAGTGGTTTTAATATTGTATATCAGTGTATATACAAAACTG
Source organism: Pelobates cultripes (assembly GCA_933207985.1). Classification (NCBI taxonomy): domain Eukaryota; kingdom Metazoa; phylum Chordata; class Amphibia; order Anura; family Pelobatidae; genus Pelobates; species Pelobates cultripes. The sequence continues at coordinate 335,350,355 of OW240913.1, forward strand.
CTTATTTAAGTCAAATATGTTCTGGTACTTGAAGTGTCTCTTTCTTTACTACATTCAAGCGAAATTTTCATTTGTACTCATTCTTTTTTTCCTCATTACTTATTTCAGTTAAAAGTGGGGTATATACACTGAACACAATTATAAATACAACACTTTTGTTTTTGCCCCCATTGTTCATGAGCTGAACTCAAAGATCTAAGACTTTTTCTATGTACAGAAAAGGTCTATTTCTCTCAAATATTGTTCACAAATCTGTCTAAAATCTATGTTAGTGAGCACTTCTCCTTTGCCGAGATAATCCATCCACCTCACAGGTGTGGAATATCAAGATGCTTATTAGACAGCCTGATTATTGCAAAGGTGTGCCTTAGGCTGGCTACAATAAAAGGCCACTCTAAAATGTGCAGTTTTATCACACAGCACAATGCCACAGATGTCGCAAGTTGTGAGGGAGTGTGAAAATTGACATGCTGACTGTAGGAATGTCCACCAGAGCTGTTGCCCATGAATTGAATGTTCATTTCTCTACCATAAGCCATCTCCAAAGGCTTTTCAGAGAATTTGGCAGTACATCCAACCGGCCTCACAACCTCAGACCACGTGTAACCACACCAGCCCAGGACCTCCACATCCAGCATCTTCACCTCCAAGATCGTCTGAGACCAGCCACCCGGATAGCTGCTGCAACAATCGGCTTGCATAACCAAAGAATTTCTGCATAAACTCTCAGATACTGTCTCAGGGAAGCTCATCTGCATGCTCGTCGTCCTCATTGGGGTATCAACCTGACAGCATTTCGTAGTCGTAACCGACTTGAGTGGGAAAATGCTTACATTCGATGGCGTCTGGCACTTTGGAGAGGTGTTCTCTTCACGGATGAATCCTGGTTTTCACTGTACAGGGCAGATGGCAAACAGCGTGTATGGCGTTGTGTGGGTGAACGGTTTGCTGATGTCAACGTTGTGGATCGAGTGGCCCATGGTTGCGGTGGGGTTATGGTACGGGCAGGCGTATGTTATGGACAATGAACGCATGTGCATTTTATTGATGGCATTTTGAATACACAGAGATACCATGACAAGATCCTAAGGCATATTGTTGTGCCATTAATCCACGACCATCACCTCATTTTGCAGCATGATAATGCACAGCCCCATGTTGCAAGGATCTGTACACAAATCCACATATGTCACCCATTGAGCTTGTTTGGGATGCTCTGGATCTGTGTATACAACAGCGTTTCCCAGGTCCTGCCAATATCCAGCAACTTTGCACAACCATTGAAGTGGAGTGGACCAACATTCCACAGGCCACAATCAACAACCTGATTCGCTTTATGCAAAGGAGATGTGTTGCACTGCGTGAGGCAAATGGTGGCCACACCAGATACTGACTGATTTTCGGACCCCCCCGGCGCTCCCCAATACAGTAAAACTGCACATTTTAGAGTGGGCCTTTTATTGTGGCCAATCTATGGCACACCTGTGCAATAATCATGCTGTCTAATCAGCATCTTTATATGCCACACCTGTGAGGTGGATGGATTATCTCGGCAAAGGAGAAGTGCCACTAAAACAGACTTAGACAGATTTGTGAACAATATTTGAGAGAAATAGGCCTTTTGTGTACATAGAAAAGTCTTAGATCTTTGAGTTCAGCTCATGAAAAATGGGGGCAAAAACAAAAGTGATGCGTTTATAATTTTGTTCAGTGTATTTAATTCATTCTTATCTCGCACTTTGCAGGCTGAAGATGAATTAATGAATGCAGATTTTTCATCACCCAACTCAAATTCCATATTTGCCCATATTACTGTAAGTATCATTACAAGAAACTTTTTTATTCAATTAAAAATTATCTTTAGTAGGCATTTTAAGGCATGTCTCCTGCAAATAGCAAATGGAGCCCTGTGAATCATTGACCTCAGTCTATTAACTGCTGCTTGGGTACTGCCTGGGTATACCTTTCTCACAGTGACAGAGAGTTAGTACGCCAGGGGACTAACTTCTGGGTTAAACCATTGGTTAACCTCTGAAGGTAAGATGGCGCTTAGACACTCCTGTTGCTTAATTTTTTATGAGGGTGGGAGTTTTCCTTTAATGCCAATGGCAGAGGACCTAAAAAATATATTGTTATTCCATATAGTAACTGCATGTACTCTGTCTTAAATAAGTAAAATAAAATGTTTTTATTAATACCTCTGTTAATATGTGATATTGTGTTGTGTCCCCACCCTCACATTTTTATTCGATAGAAGGTGCTGACATTAAGCACAATTTGGTAGCAGCAAACCTATTAAATTAAATATTTAGTAGAATAATATCTGTAACTATTGTTAAGTCTTATAAGATTTCTAAAAGTCAGCCTAACAAATCTTATTAACATTATATTTTTTAGCATGCAGATCCTAAATCATCCATCAAAAGTACTCACAATCCCATGGGGGAAGGATCCAATGATGGATTACAGTTGTCAAGTAGCTTGCAGTTTCTTGAAGATGAACTTGAATCTTCATCTATGCCCGATCTCAGTGAAGACATTCTTCAAAAATCACTGGAAGAGGCCAATATTACAGAACAAATTTTGGCAGAAGAAGCATACTTGGATGCCAGTGTAGGATCTGGCCCACAGTTTTCAAATGTTTCAATTCATTCACACTCATCAGCATCTTTTACTCAGGCGACTAATGTCCCTAATTACTCAGGTCAATCATTGCATTCAGTAGGAGTGACCCATGTGCCTCTAGTACAGCAACAAGTAGGCACATCGTTTGCAAGCAATACAGTAGGTGTGCAACATGGATTTATGCAACAAGTGGGGATCATTCCTAACCAGCATATGTCTAATAGTAATCATAGTGGTTCTGGACAGATCCACGTAATTAGCTCTATTAATAACCAGTCGCCAGTTATGACTATTAATAACCTTGACGGATCACACATTATACTGAAAAGCGGACAGCAAGCATCTGCCAACGCAGGACTCATGGTTCATAGGCAGACTCCCAATGGCAATGCAATGTTTGGAAGTCCAAATGCAAGCCCAGGAGGGCAATCAGTTGCTGTTCCATTCAACAGTGGCAACTTTCACACATCTTTACCTGTCCATAATATTATTATCCATAGAGGATCAACACCAAATACCCATAAGGCCCACATTAACATTCAGCCAAAGCCTATGCAGATCGGACAACAGACTACATACAATGTGCATCAAATAGGCGTACAACAACATCATGTCCATCAAGGGGTGCCTTTCGCTTCTGGAAACCCTCCTCAAAGTTCAGTTGGCCAGCAAATGGCTGTTAATCAACAGGGCCCTCGGAACCAAGTTGGTCAACATCCTGGAGGTAGCATTGTTATTCATTCTTCTATGGGGCAATCACCTGGACATCCAAACCAGTTTGTCATTCCTACAGGCCTCTCTGTGAATTCTGGTTCAGTCCAGCACATCCAGACCATTAATAATCCACTGGTTCAGTCCCATCTCAATTCTCGTCAACTCCCGGCAGATCATTTAATGTTGAACAGAAATACAGCCAGTATGGTTAGACATAATCAACCATACTCAGGGCAAATGGTAAATAACCAAGGCACAGCTGTGCAGCTTGTGCCTGGTCAGACTTTTACTGGACCTGGAGGCCAGGTTATTTTAAACCATGGACAAATGTCACAAATATCACCTACAGTTTTACATTTGTCCCCTGGTCAAAGTAGTACTGCTCAGACTAGGTCGACCTATACATCTGTACCCCACAGTGGCACTAGCATGTCTGTCCCCAATCGTTTCACTGTTGTAAGTTCCAACACAGTACTTCAGAATATGGGACCATCTTATCAGACTTCTGCCAGAGATGAACAATTTGTCGGCGATCAACATCAAAACAGAACCCATTCTGCAATGAATGAATCTCATGTTACGGTTACCAGTGCTAAATCCACCAACGTCTTCTGTACCACTACAGGCTCCCAGCAGACATACACCTGCAGCCAGGTATTTAAAACAAAGCTATGATTATTTGTATTTAGATATGTTTTCATGTTGTTGTTTTTTTTTTGCTATACAAAATAAAAATAATACCATTAGAACATACAATTTGGATATATCAAATATTTTCTACTTGTCATAGGTTCACAATAAAGTTATGAACCATCAATCCCATGTGTCATCAATGAAAAACCAGGATGGACTGCGACAACCACATATGCCGGGTATTCTTACTAAATCTCTTTTACAGGATATACTAAATGTACTAATCTATAAAGAATTTAACCATTTCACTGTGTATTTATGTTAACTAACACACTAGTTATAAATAGTTTCTCAAGTTACAAATTTAGGTCAGGTAAAAACCAGAATGATTCAAGACACCAACTGCTCTTAATCTGTCCTGGTAACTTTGTTATATGCATCTAACTGTTTAATAAAAAATATATTCCAAAAAATATTTCAGTTAATACAGCACTCACATGCATAAAAATATGCATCAGAAAAAAAGAGAATTACTGTGTAAATATGCAAGAGTTAATTTATTGTACACTAGATACATCAAATTCATAAAAATAGAAATATACAAATTGATGATCTCTCCATGAATTCATCTATGATACATGTGACAAAATTTCATAATATATACATCCCAGACTATTTACAACTATATACAGTCCATGAACACCATATGCATGAAGCTGAAAGTTCATAAATATTCAAGTGGATCCACCACTAGATTGCTGTTCAGTTTAAAAAAGCAAAAAACTAAAATAAAGAAAAAAAGTGAAAAAGGAAAAATGACAAAAAAAATGAAAAAACTGAAAAGTTCAAAGGACTGCAAAAAGTGCACTGATTATATGATGAAAAAATGGTTGGATCTCACCACAGATTATGCATTTTTTCATCATATAATCAGCACACTTTTTGCAGTCCTTTGAACTTTTCAGTTTTTTCCTTTTTTGTTATTTTTTCCTTTTTTCTTTCCTTTTTTCTTCATTTCCCCCCCCTTTTTTTTCTTTTTTAAACTGAATAGCAATCTAGTGGTGGATCCACCTGAATATTTATGAACTTTCAGCTTCATGCATATGGTGTTCATGGACTGTATATAGTTATAAATAGTCTGGGATGTATATATTATGAAAATATGTCACATGTATCATAGATGAGATCAACAATTTGTATATTTGGCGACAGTGGTCTTTTTTTCTATTTTTATGAATTTGATGTATCTAATGTACAATAAATGAACTTTTGCATATTTACACAGTGATTCTATTTTTTTCTGATGCATATTTTTATGCATGTGAGTGTGGTATTAACTGAAATATTTTTTTGTATATATAATTGAGGTCCTTTTGGGGAATACCTGCACCATTACGTAATTTAATGCTAACACATTCAACACTGAATTTAATAAATATATACAATTATGTATTTTTTTTATCTTGCAGGACACAACTCTGGAAGTAAGCAATTACATGAGTCTCTGACTCAACAACAAGAACAACTACTAGGATCCCCACTGCAAAATATGGAGGTTAGAACTTTTGAGACTGTAATGTTTCATATGTTGATATTCATAAACACTCATCAAATCTAATTTACTAATTGTTTTTTAAGACACGGAGATAAATCATTTAAAATATTTTTAAAAAAGTAACAAAAGAAAAAAATAAATTCCTTTTTGCAGCAAATTCATAGACTTGAGTCTCTCAAGTGAGGTCTGTTGTAACCAGGAGCTGCCTGAGATCTTTCATTCAGTCTCTGGTTTGCAATTAATTTAAAGTGTGCATGAAAACATGTGCATGTATGCAATAATACCTCGGGCAAATGAATGACAAGGACTTTTTGCAGCATTTCTTCAGTTGGTAAAAAATAATGCATTATGAATTTGATGGAAGATGCCAGTCTATCCTATTAGATTGTGCAAGCAAATGTTTTATGAAGAAAACACTACATGCTCTTAAATACTATGGCATTATTTCCCATTAGAGGGGAACTGTGTTGGATAGGTTTTATTTTCATATTGTTCTGTTTGGAGAATGTTTACAGCCCAGTTGGGTACAGGAATAATTTCTGTATTTATTTCAATGCGGCATATGTAGTATGTTGCAGAGTCTCAACACTCTGTATTGGTATTGAGGGACCTAGAGTTGAAGCCGTGGCACATTTTGTAAAGTGCTGCCGAATAGGTTAGTGCTGTATGAATGCTCATAATAATAATAATACTTTTTGTCAGCAATCATGCAAAAAATCTGGCAAATCCACATTCAGTCAGTTGTGTGGTTGCAAGCCAACTGTGTGGAGTGTTCTTTTCTAAATATATAACGAAAATAATTTTAAACAACATTAACTAATTGGTTGCAAAATGCAGTTGTAGAAAAGTTGCCAAAATGGCTGACTAGAAAAAAGCAAGCAATTTAAAAAAAAGAAAAACACGGGGAACATACATTAAGAAGTGTCTGTGTAACAGTGATATAATACTCAAGAATCCTGGATGAGGCTATATGTTGAAATGTATAAATAAGGAGAATAAACTATTGGTTGATGCTTTATTCTTCTATTAACTACTTAGGTACCACATGATGGTCGATGCCGTCCTGGAGTACAGGGCTTTAACGTCCGTTGACGGCATTGACTGTCATGCATTAAAAGTACCAGCAGAGTTAAATCTTGCCGGAACCAGGGAGCACCAGGTATTAGTGGATATGTAAGGGTCCCCTCTGTCAGCTGGAACCACAGCTAAAGGCCCTAGACTGATAGATCCTAGATGAGCTATGTGCAGCACTCAAAGTAAATAACACTTGAAATCACATTAGGGGTAAGATTAGGTGCAAAGGTATACATCATTGTAATAAAGAACAATAGAATGCAAATTTGGAGTCTTTACTGTAGTAGGCCCACACACGTGGTTTGTGATATCCCCCGAAATAAAACAAATGTGACAAAAAAACGAAATAGAACTAACAAATATGACCACGGTTTGTGATAAAATGGTTAAAGTAAAAGTGTCAAAATGGTCATAGTTAACTAGCCTAGGGATACACATTTTTGTGTAGAGATTCTGGATTCTGTGACCACTATTAAAGTTGTAATTTCAGCATGACAAATTTTGTAAAGTTTACACATTAAAACCATAATTGCACTCCTTGCAATATTTAATTTATATCTTCTACAGATTAATTGAAATCATACATATTGGGCAGTACAATAAAACGAAACATAGAATGTGACGGCAGATAAGAACCATTCGACCCATCTCGTCTGCCCAATTTTCTAAATACTTTCATTAGTCCCTAGTCTTATCTTATAGTTAGGATAGCCTTATGCCTATCCCACGCATGCTTAAACTCCTTTACTGTGTTAACCTCTACCACTTCAGCTGGAAGGCTATTCCATGCATCCACTACCCTCTCAGTAAAGTAATACTTCCTGATATTATTTTTAAACCTTTGTCCCTCTAATTTAAGACTATGTCCTCTTGTTGTGGTAGTTTTTCTTCTTTTAAATATAGTCTCCTCCTTTACTGTGTTGATTCCCTTTATATATTTAAATGTTTCTATCATATCCCCCCTGTCTCGTCTTTCCTCCAAGCTATACATGTTAAGATCCTTTAACCTTTCCTGGTTAGTTTTATCCCGCAATCCATGAACCAGTTTAGTAGCCCTTCTCTGAACCCTCTCTAAGGTATCAATATCCTTCTGAAGATACGGTCTCCAGTACTGAGTACAATACTCCAAGTGAGGTTTCACCAGTGTTCTATACAATGGCATGAGCACTTCCCTCTTTCTACTGCTAATACCTCTCCCTATACAACCAAGCATTCTGCTAGCATTTCCTGCTGCTCTATTACATTGTCTGCCTACCTTTAAGTCATCGCGAATTCATAAATATACATATAAGAGAAAAAATATAAACATGGCAGCCACAATGGGCATTTTATCCATCTGCATGGAGAACAATTATATAACATGTAAATAACCTTGTAGCAAGTACAATAAAAGCTCTTACACCTCAATGATTATAGATGTTATTTGCATGATGAGATATATGGACAGTTTATTCATATTTGTTTTTCCTGTAATAGGTTGATGTGAAGCCAGGATTACTGAAGAGACCAGCATCCAGACAGCTTACAAAGGAAACTTTGTGAGTTTTTCTTGGCAGTGATTATAATAGCAAACACAAGTAGTTTTAACCATTGGGTCAGGAGACTAAAATGGGTTCTCGTGTCATACCAGTGGGTGGTATGGGTCTGAGCAGAGGAGTGTTTCACGGTTCCATTCTCTTTAATCAGTTTATTAATTACCTTGAAGTAAACAGAAAGTCACATCTTCGTATTTGCAAACTAGGGAATAATCTGTAATGTCAGTCAGCTGTTGCAAAGGCCAGTAAGGTTTGTCAGGAATAAAGAGGGGTATTAATTTGTGTTTATAAAAGTTTGACATGTATTTATGACTTATTTACTTTAAATAAATGCATCTAAGAAAGGATATGATAACATCATATAAACATATTTCGAGAGCACAGCATGGCTCTCAGGTGCTCTGTTTATTAATAGGGCAAATAACAAGAGGTCATCCACTGAGAATTTAAGAAATTAGATTTCACCACAGTCAGAGGAATTAATCTTTACAATAAGACCAATAAAAATTTAGAATTCTCTAGAAAGAATATTTTATCAGGTCTAGTAGATATTGTTAAAAAAGAAAGATCTGGATGCTTCACGGCAAATATATATGTTTACATAGCAGGGTTAATTAACCCTCTAGTGGCTGACTTCCTGACAACTGCTAGAGGCGCTTCTGCGATGCTGGATGCGAAATAGGCATCCAGCGTGCAGAACGTCCATAGGAAAGCATTGAGAAATGCTTTCCTATGGACTGTTAGAATGCGCGTGCGCGGCTCTTGCCGCCCATGCCAATTCCGCTCTACTCAGGAGCTGACGTCGGCAGGGCAGGAGAGGTCACCAGCGCCGAGGGAGCCTGGCGCTGGATTAAGCTAAGCGGCTGAAAGGGTTTTAACCTGACACTATGTCATCCTTGGGGGACCCTCACCCTCAGGGTCCCCTTCAGCCCCATGGCAGGGGGACCCTGAGGGTTAGGGTCCCCAAGGATGACATAGTGTCAGGAAAACGGGTTTGTTTTCCTTACACTATAGCGATCCTTTAATGATATTACACTTGAAGAATAAAGAATTGTTCACTGAGCTTTCTTTTTGAAGAATGGATTGCTTAGTTAAATCTTACCCATAATTTCATAATATTATAACTAAAGAATATTATAAGCATACATTTCTAACCTTCTAAATTTAAATAACTTTCTCATTGCAGAATTCTTCAGCAGTTGCGCAAGGACCAAGAGCAGTGTGTACTGCCTAATAAATCTCAATTCCAGTCATTAAATGATGCTATTCAGAGACTTCTTCCATATCACGTATTCCAAGGATCACTGCCAACTGAAGAAGACTTGAAAACAGGTATTGGTGTAGTGGCATCTAAATTTAGAGTTTTAGTGGCCAGTGAAACATTTCTTTCTTTTTAGCATACAATATTTTGTACGTGTGTTTTAATATTTCCAAACCCATTACATGATTGAAAAATAACAGACTTTTTTCAAGATATATTTAATGATTCACTTCATCACTATTTTTTTTTTTCAGTGGATGATGAGTTTGAGGCTGTGGCTACTCATCTGTTGAAAAAGACTCAGGCAATGCTTAATAAGTACCGCCTGCTGCTTTTGGAAGATGCTATGGTGCGTATTAACAAAATAACTATTGTTATGGTTTATTTTCACTTTTTTTATTTGCTGCGTTGGAAAATAGGAAATTCATAATTAGAAATAGCATGTGCTCCCATTGTTATGATTTCTTAAACATTATTATTTTATTACTATATAACAATTGTGCCCAGATATGTAGAGCTACAGTTCTCAAATTATACTGTGATATTGACAGGAGCACTGGGGTTTAGTGACTGAGACATTTTCACTGCCGCACAATGACCTTATAGTTATTGTTTGTCATCTGTTTACTAAAAATTAAATAGAAATGAAAAACAGCTTGCAATATATATGATCTTTAAAAAATTCTCCAGCTCAAGTTCTCCGACCTAAACTTTGCAGATAAATTGCACTGATAATATTTTACAATAAGGATGATAATGTCTGGATCCAGGTAAAAGTGCACTTATCCATCAAAAGAAATTATTGACATTTGGTAGCAGAGCATTGAGAAAATATATTGTGTTAAATTTTGAATGATTAAGCAGCTTTTAAGATAATGTAATCATTACTTTATATTTATATTATCTGTCTTTTAGGCAAATAATTCACAATAGTATGTGCTCTTGAGTCTATATAGTGCTCTTGACTTCTTCCTGGTTTGATTGCTCTACTTTAGAACTTATTTAACTCTGATTCAAAAGTTAGGGAATAGATCATCTAAGTGGTTTAATTGCAAGGAATCTTGGGTGCAGTCGTGATGTTTTTTTTATCAAACCATTTTCAAATATTTTTTTTTTTTTTTTTACAAAACTGGGTCTATTTCCGTAATCACAGCCTACCCCCTCTGCTGCCACCAAAATAAAGAGGAATTGCACTATTCTCCAGAGTCTAGACAGTTTTGCTGGCCCAATGCTCACAAGTTATCGTTGACAATCAAATTTGGACAGATATTGAAAAAATTTAACTTCCAATTATCTTCCCAGCAAACCTGTAGGGTGTAGCTTTGGGTGCCAAGGAAAAGCTATTCAATTCTTAAACCACTAGAAAACAGTTTGACAAAAAGCAGAAGGGCTGCAACCACAGACTCCTTGCATCACATGAACACAGAAAGCTGTAATGGTTTTGGAGCTTTGCATGCCCTTATAAACAGATCTGTTCCAAGGATTTTCAAACACAAATTATTCCAAGATAGGTAATTAGTAATGGAGTAAAAGAATAACTGAGCAGCTATTTGCTGCAAGATAAATGATTGTTTGTATTTTATGCATTTAAATGACATGTTTTAGGCATCAGGTACACTTTAACTAGGGCACACCGATAAGTAGCATTTATTTAATTCCCCTTGTAAATCTTTATTGATGATTTTGCTCTATTTCATATTAGCGGATAAATCCTTCTGCAGAGATGGTGATGTTAGATCGAATTTTTAACCAAGAAGAAAGAGCTGCTCTGACACGGGAAAAAAGAATGTCTCTTGTTGACCCAGGTGAATTAAACAGTAAATTAAAATAATGTGAGACTGCGTACTTGTTTCATTGTATGTTATATTGGTGAGTTCTTTCATATCGGTTTACTTTATTTGCAGATGGCTTCCTGACAGAGTTTTGTTGTGCCTCCAAACATCAGGTGGATTCTGTTGAGGAAAAAGAGTATTGTGATCATACTGTGGAAAGAAACAAACAATTGATTAATACCAGTTCGATAACTGATATTCAGAAAGGCAAAACAGATTTAACAGAACCCAAAAATCATGAGAAGATTTGCGTAGTGCCTGATATCAATGTAACATCTTGTAACATTAATGTTTCTTCTGTGAACAGTGTAGACCTTAATAAAGATGCTCAGAAGAAGACAGGTGATCTTCTAAGGAAGAAACAATCTAACATGTCTAGAACAAAACTTGAGGATAATACTGAGTCCAGTGTTTGTCCTTCACAACCTGGAATCATTTGTAAAACATCAAAGCAAGCAACAAACACCCAAACCTCCTGTGCAGTGGAATCGAAGGAGGATATAACAGAGGTAAAATCCCTTCGGGATAAGTCTCCATGGCCTTCTCCAGAAAGTGGAGGTGAGTCTAAGGATTCGCCTAGAAGTCCTGGTAAACGTTTCAAAGGTTTGAATGAGACTTTAAAAGCAACAGTAAAAAATGCTCTGGAACTGAAATTAGGTGAAAAGCACTTACAAAAAGAGGTCAGTAGTAGCAGTTCTGCAAAGGGTTCCCCCACCACAACAGAAGAATCCTGTGCCGGCAATGCAATTTCAGATTCAGATTCTAGAGAAGGTACAGTGGAAACTGATTCTGTTTTGGAAGCAGCTGTAAATAGCATACTAGAATGCTAGAGGACCTTTTCACATTCTTCTGCGGGAAGCATATGATACGTAGCTTGAGAGCAATAGTAAGAAGAGAAACCTAGCAAGAGGAATTTCTGCAAACAACAACCTGCTAGAGCTGAGAAGCTCTAGAAGTTGGGAGCATACCTGCCATAGACAATCAGGATGAATCTGGAGAAACAGATGTTTTTTAATTACATGTGGATTAAAACCGAGTTCATTCAATGTAATTTTTTCCTGTAAACATGCAATCTTCCCTGAAACACCATCTACAAATGTCAGCACATTGAAAAATACATGATGCCACTTTCACAATAATATGCCTTTTGGAGATAAAATGTAAACTTCTCCTTAAAATCAATTTTAGATATTTTTAAATTTTATTTATAAAACACTGATTCTAATGAGATTTTTGCTTATTAAAGGGACACTGTAGCACCATAACCACTTCAACTGATTGAAGTTCCCAGATGCCAGATCCCACAGCACTGTTACATGGTTTACCTACCATTTAGCAGAGATGTTTGGTTCTTTGCAGCCTGTCACAACGGCCACCACTGAAAGTAGGACAAAGGTGGAGTAATGCTCTGCTTCATGCCACAAATTCATACCAGGGATTGCTGACAGCAATATGCTGTTGACTGTCAGTTGACATTCTCAGCCTTTCACCTCCCACTACCCCTGGTATGGTATGAGGAAGTATCATCATGGAGAGCAGGTTGCTGGAGACCAAGCATCTCTGCTATTCGGTAAGTAAAGCATTTGATAGTGATGCAAGATCTTGTGCTGCAATCTCTAGGCTCCATAACCACTTTAATCAGTTAAAGTGATTATACTGCCTGCAGTGCCCTTTAATTCAAATACTGAGCCAAGCATGCAGAATCCATGCTAAAACATGTTAATGAAAGCAGCAGCATTTCTTAATATGGAAACATCTTTACTATGTGCAAAATGTGCTTCTAATTCATAACTGTATTTGCTAGCAATACGAGACATTTGATCAGCTTTTTATGTTTGGAGAGATTGCACCTTATACTAACATGTAATGCTATTATGAGGAAATAGTTTTGATGATCAAAGACTCCATGTGCAGTTTACACATACCATTAAATGTGCTTCTCTTGTTATCAGATGTAAACGTCAAATTCATTGCTTGATTTTCTAGTAGTGATATTGTAAGCAATACTTAGAAGAAACAAGACATAATAATGTATCTGATAAAACATATAAACTTTGCTGCACAGTCAGACTTACATGCAGGAGTGTAAAGTGCAGCAATTTGGTCGGGTCCTGATTATGAGTGGGAGCCTGCCTGGTTGAAAGCAGCAGAGAGCAATTTTCCTTCCCATATGTTGTGGAGTGAGCCAACCAACTGGTTTTTAGTGCCTTCATTTCTTCTCTCACTTCATAGATGGGCATTGTCGGTGACAGTCAGACTACACCACAACTGAGAAATAAGACCTTTAAAGAAAGCTGTGGGGTTTATTCACTAAACAGTGATTTGTAGTGATTTGAGAATTGGCTTGCACAATTCAAGTCCAAATATCTGAATAGATATTAGAAAATATCTAGTTATTTCCATAATTTTCCATTGTTCATGGTTGATGTAGTTATAGTTAGCTTTAAAAAAACAAAAACATTTTGCCTGGTATTTACTCATTAAAAAAATACATTTAATTTGACATTTTTTGTCAGATTCTAATTACATTAAATTTAGTTCTGAACTTACTCTGAACGGCATATATAAATCACTTTATTATAAAGTTAATGGCTACAGGTATTGAACAGGATATGATCTGATCTAACTGTAAATATTATTTACTTTAAAAGGACACTCCACTGCCAAACCCCCTCCCCCCAAAAAAATGATGTTTAGTATATATATTCCAAATGAAAACATGCATGCTTTTAATTATGCATTTGTTCAACTGGGGGTATATCTAACAACAGCTTGCAAAAGATGCAGTTCTTTTGTCTGCCACCTTTGCAAGCTCTCCCCTTCTAACATAGCCCAGACTCTCTGTGGGTGTCACAGACTTCACAATGCAGAACAATGAGACGTTTTTGCAAGCAGTTGCTCTAAACAATTGCTGTCTCTCGAGTTTATCTCCACTGAGTTAAACAACAGGAAGTAAAAGGACATGTCTGATTGACAGCCAGGTGGGTGTAACAATGTTAATTTATAAAAAGTGAGAATTTCTCTTAAAATGTGCACTTTTTGTAAAATGAAAAAAAGAGTAAACTCTCTCCACACATAAAGCATTTCAGCAAGCTAAAGTGCTTTGGGGTCAGGAGTGTCTCCTTAATAGCCATGCATAGTGAATTGGATATAATACATGTCTCGCTCCACCAATTTAGTTTGTTTTAAAACATATTATTCCTACTCATTAAATGTATGTATTAGAACAAGAAAGTTAAGTTGGTTGGAAGGGTAACCAGGGCAGTCTCTATTTCCTAACCTAGTAATGATAGCAATATTATTGGCAACTAATCTGTATTTAAACATAAACATTAGATTCTAGCCATTTGGGGTCTTCATATGAACCTACAGTGTAGTCTAGGTCATTTTAAGACATTTACATCCCATTGCAATTCTAAATGGCTGCTGCCTATATGATCTTCTCTTAGGACTTTTACAACCCATTTCAATTCTAAATAACTGCTGCCCTTCTGATATACTCTACATGTGACGGTTAGCATTGGATATAATAGTTATATATCAATATCTCTTTGATTCATCTCTTGAAGTAGATTTCTCAAGATTTGTACCAAAGATATACTGGTAAGCATGAGTAAGCAAAATTAGTTAAATCTCCAAAACAATTATATTACATACTCCAAAACCAAAGTAACCAGCAGTTCCTTTTTCAGTTGCTAGATTATTAATTACTGAATCAAATGTTATTCCTGAACATTAGATTGTTTTTCCATTATCAGATTGTATATATTTATTTTCTCTTCCTTACCATCACTAATGAAAGTATGTTTCTTTAAGAATAAAAGGGACAAGGAGATTAATGCATTTTTATACTCTTGATAAAGGAGAGGGAAAAAAAATCTTTCTATTATTTAATGAAAATAAAAACAATATATAAATGGTACTAATAACATTTCATATACTTAGCCATTGGTTATAGGTTGTGTTTTTATTTTTGTGTTTACCAACATCTCGTTGTAAAATGTTAACCATTTTAGTGCCAAACTTTAAAAAAGTTTCCCTTTAAATGGCATGCTTCAACTGTCCAGGTCATAGCAATGCTATAATGGTATTGTAACCATAAGGGCACAAAGTCATTACAGTACCATTTATAAAGGCAGGTGTCATTGCAGTTTGGTGTACAGAAGTAATTAACCCTGTGTTCTTAAAGTTGGCAAACATAGGGTTAAAACCAGTGTGTCTTATTTTTACTGAAACCTTTTTTAGTAATTGAGGATACCCAGCAAAGAGTTTTACATTGAAGGAAATGTACTAAGTAGTGGCAAAACTCCACAGTGAAAAGGTTCTGTACTGGAGTCTCCAACTTTCACCTGAGGTTGCTGTACTAAATTTTCTGCAATTCTATCAGCCTTACTCACTATAGTGAGAATTGCCAGGAAGCAAAGTGAATTTCTAAATTTAGGCCAAAATCGTTGAATTAGAAAAATTCTACAAGTCAGTTCAGTTTGAATTCCTGGAAATACTCACTTTAGTGAAAGAGCTGGTATGGAAAGTACTCTAACAACAGGTGGAAGACCTAATTCCTATTCCTTTGCTGTTCTATGAAAGTTTCTTTGTAAAGCTAAACAGTATGCAATATAGACACTTGGGGGATTTAAAACTACTTTGTTAATCTCTCCTTTCCATTATAGGCAATGATTAAAGTGGAACTGTTACACCTGACACCTTTACTTGACAAGATAATTTATTTAGTTTTAATTTGAATTCAATGCTGGGCTATTCTGGCACAATTAAAGCAGACCAAGTAAATTCTTTTAACCCCAACTGTCCACAGGTATGACACCATGGAAGGAATGCCCAAGTGCCATGTGCTAATGCGGTATTTCCAATGCACATGATCCTGCCTAGAGAATCACAGGAACATGACACGGCCCTGGTCACAGAATTGCTGTGGAATGGAGTGTGTTTTCTCTTGCCATCACTGCACTATTTACCCCAGAAAAAGACTTCAACCATGTTTAAAGGGACACTATAGGCACCCAGGCCACTCATCTCATTGAAGTGGTCTGGGTGGAGTGTCGCTGTCCCTTTTGTTCTGCGATGTAAAATATTACCGTTTCAGAAAAACTGCAATGTTTACATTGCAGGGTTAAGACTGCCTCTAGTGGCTGTCTACCAGACAGTCGCTAGAGGCGCTTTCTACAGGACACTGGATATCCTCATGCTTTGATGACGTCCAGAGTCATCTAAATAGCCATCGGAAAGCATTGATTCAATGCTTTCATAACGGGAAGGCCATGCATGTGGGGGCAGAGGGACACTATAGTGTTAGGAATACAGTTTTTTATTCCTAACACTATAGTTTACTTTCAAACTGATGAAGGAATGATAACTGTCACTTAAAGGCATGACAATTCCACGTTAATGATTTCAAATTTAATGTGCTAGTCAGGACAGACATGTCATCAAATTAATTTGTTGTACTTTGTATTCGTTTTTTTCATAAGTTACTTTTTATTAGTTATTTATTTGGAAGATTTCTTTCTAAATCTTTAATGTTATAACTATGGAAATTATACTATACATAACAAAACACCATTTAAATCATTTAGGAAAAGAAATCTGAGGTTTATTCTCTTCAAATAAAAATGATAATATTCAGTAACAGTACAATCATGTTTCCATGAAGATTATGTGCAAATTTCTACTGTTCCCTGAGCTTTTTCTTGCCCAAAACTTCAGAATGCAAAGCAACACTTATTCTGTTTGTTAAAATAAGTACATCCTTTTCTGATGGCACTACGCCACCTACACAGCATTTACCAAGTGAGTGCAGAGCTTAACAAGCAGTGATGGACAACTTTTCAAACGGCAGCTGCTCTATTTTCCATAATGCAAAACTATTATTCTATGGAAATGCTGAGGTAATATTTAGCCATCACTGGCTTACACGGCAGGCTTTCAGAACTGTGCAGCAAACCTAAAATAGGCAGAAAACCAGCTATAAAGCAAGCTATCTTGTCCTTTTTAATATCAACGGTAACATTACATTTTTGGTGAAATTTCCAATGAGTCCAACAACAATTTTAAAACTTTGTTATTTCCACTTCAGTTTATGATTCTTCTAACAAATTGCATGTATCATTATTTGTCCACTACATACTCACAACAAATACTATTTAGGTGTCAGAGAGTCCCTATAATAATAATGCATATACTTATATGCATGTGTCCTATGTAGCAGTCGTAATGTATGAGATAGTTTGTTTTGTGTGACTTTGATTTCGTGTCTTCAGTGCAGTTGTAAAAGTAAATCTAGGTGATATGCTCCATTAAACACTTACATTTATTTTAATCTCATAGACAACCATATATGTTCTGTCAAATTAACCGCAATTGTAAACAGGACCATTTTCTGTCAGTTTATTGCTCTTTATGTTATCTGTGCTGAGTTGTTGATATAGATCAGGCATAGGCAACATCTGCCATTCCAAATAACAAGGATGACATTTTCTACCATGTTCTGCCCACCAAAATGCAGGGCATCGTGGGAGATGCAGTTCAGTACTTGGAATATCAGATGTTCTGTATCCTTAATGCAGGCATTGCCAATTACTCCATATTACTCCATATTACAAATCATAGAATAAGATGACATTTCAGATATAGGCTAGGACTCTTAACAGTCTAGACACAACGATAGGAAAGTAAGTGCAGATAAATAGTTTTGTTATGTACGTTTGACACGAAAGGATATAATTGTTTATACATTCTTATTGCCATTCTTATTTTTTTTTTATTTGTGCCAATTTTAAGAATATGTATAAATATTTGTAGCATTTCAACATTCCCCATTGGAAGGTTAACAAAAGTAATGCCAGTTTTAAATGTATTTATTTAATGAAGTCTTGTGAAGCACTTATATCAAAGTATATTCAATGTATACCAGTACATGTGGGTTTGATGGATTTTTTTTACATATGCATTGAACAAAGTATGAAAAATTATTCTGCTGCTTTTTTGCGGGTTCAGTTACTAACTGTTGAGTTATAATGGGTCTAGCACCAAGTGAACAATTAAGGGTGAGATAGCCAGATATGAACACATCTCTTACTTTTTATGTCAACTTGGCTATCACAAGCTGCATTTTGTAATTCTTTATCAATACATCATAACTTAGTGTTTAATGAAAAAACTCCTTTCAGTAAAGCATATGGTTACTGAACAGTTAAGATAAAAAATACATTTTAAAATAAACGTACATATAAAATTTTCCGCTTTGCTGCCTTCTAATTAATTTTGTATCTCAAACATTGATGCTATCATTCAGTGAAAATCATTTAGCTGAACATGGAAGGAGAGGAGTCAGCTATTTTACTTGACATCGGTTTTAACGTTAAACATAGCCTTAAGTAGACAATTTGAACAAGTTTTATTTTTTATCTGCTGTGATCACATTAGATATTAAATGTTGTTATACTAATTATACAGATTATCAAACTATATAACATTAAAACATTAGAATACTTTTCTAGTCTGGACTTACAGCAACCATTTTATTACTTCCATTAAATTTAAGAAAGTAATATTTTTTGAATGGAAAATTAATTTGAACAAAATATCTAAATGAAGCTGCATATAATTAAAATTTTTTGTAACCCATTTTATATAATGAACTGTAAAACATATTTTTTAAAATTATCCTGTGCACATGTAGAAAGATATTACTTTCATTAATAAATATTATTTTATATAATAAAATAATGACATATCTTTGTCATTAGCATACAGGAAGTCTGCTGGATTCAACTGCTAAACTTAAGACCGGGGGCATTTAATTCAATGCATGTGTACTCATTTATCTTTTGTACAGTGATGAGGAATATTTTGGTGTTTTATAAATGATATCAATAAAACATGAAGCAAATCATGATACTTAACTTTAGTCATCCTTAAATTGAATTTTCTTACACGTGTTAAAGGGCATAGTTTGGTGTTAAACATTATAAATTATTTTCAAATTAGAACACCTGGCTAGCACAAAAAATTTGATATTAGTTACTCCTCTACATTCATATATTAATTTATGGTAGCAGCAAAGACTAGTAATGGATAAAAACGGGAAACAAAAAGGTAACCGGGACTAACAACCACATTTCTATAATCATTGTTGTTGCATTTAAAAGATCCATCAATCTTTATTTTGCTGTGTATGTGTTAATATATATATAAAAATATATTTCCTCTTGTCATGAGGTCATTAGATAAACAAGCTTTATGCGTCTTTCTTGAATATTTGATTTTGAATGTAGCGACAATAACATTGGAACCATTTCACAAACAGAGTATTGTAATCTGCGTGGTATGTTAAATTACTCCGTACACGTGTGGTGGTCACTAATTGGATGGATATCACTGTGTCTGTTGTTGTTATTATGAATTGTATAGAATCCACAATCTATTAATGTTTGTCTTGTTTTCAAATTCGGATAACAGATGAGAGTGAGTTGTTATTTGTAAAACAAAAGAACAATTCTGGGGTAATTTTCTACAAGTGGAGCAATAAGCAGAAATGTTTTTGGTTTCCATGGTAATGTGTTCCACATTCAGAACGTTGCCACACAATTGAAATATATAAATGACCCATAATTTAAAATTCACAATGTGACAGTCACTGCCTTGTATACTTTCCTGAAAACTTACCTATATTCTTTGTATTTTATTGTGTTTTCTTTTCTAATGCTTTTTTTAATGACTGCATCTGCCAACCATTCTTTTCCAATTCTATATATTTTTTTGATAATGTAATTTTTAGGAAAATATTTTATACTGCATATATTTAATATTTTGGTAAGAAAATTTAAAACTGGCAATTACTTCAGCAGTTTTAACTGGAGTGGTGACAAGCATTTGCAGTAGCAAAAGAGGCTTCAGTAGTGGCCACTTATACAACATGTTTTCCATTTACATTTTTTTTGAATAATTTTTAATTTTTTTTTGTTTTGCTGATATTCATTTGTTTGTATAGAATGTCTCACAAATTGCTTTGTATACATTTTGTAAAAATATTTATAAAATGTTTTGTAAAAAAAAAACTACTATAACAAATTGCAGTTTATTTTGTTATGTTGGGTAAATAATGTTAAATGATGGAAGCTGTAAATACAATGTTAATTTCCTGGTTAGAAAACTGTTTGGCTGTAAATTACACATTAAAATAATCATTGCAATACAACCAAAGACGTGCGAAAAAGGTGCAGCTGTGATTGTCTTGATTGAACAATAAAATAAATACCTGCAGTATTTAAAAGAGAAAGAGTTAGATTTTCAGTGTAGGATAGTGATAATTCTTTCTTTTTAATGTTGGCTATAGCCAGCAAAGAGAGAAACTGGATTAGGCACAAATTTCTCCAATGAATAGTTAGAATTGCATATATTTAGTCACTCAACAGAAGGAAGATCACTTGGAAAACCTGTGGCAATAGAAACTCCCTAGATTGAGAGGCCTTGTTAAATATTTTTAACAAAAGTGTGTGTGTGTGTGTGTGTGTGTGTGTGTGTGGTGATTGACATTACTCTAGGTGCTTCCATTTCTGTTACATGACAGATACATTGGTTTTGTGTATAAATGATTCATAGGGTGTTCATGTATTAAAAAAATACTGTTCTGGGACAAAGTTCATGAACAAAGGCATGAATATAGGATACCTGAAATACCTATAAAGGTTATTCACTAAAACCTGGATTTTCACACATTAAATCCAAAGCACAAAACTGAGGCAAAAATATTCAAGAAGATATGGAGTTAAGTAACTAATCCTGTATATGGTTTTACTCACAAATATAAATATGCCAATTTAAAAGGACACTCCAAGCAGCAAAACAACTTCATCTAAATGTCACTCTTACCTCAATGGTAAATCGCTCATGAGCGGCAAGGGCGCCACTAAAAGAAACGTACCTTTTCCAAGCCAATTTTGTGAACAGGGAGTCAGTAATTGGCTGAGAGTGTTAGCTGAATGCTCTCAGCCAATCAGAAGCTCTCTTGCCTGGCAATACATTGCACTTCCTATATCTGAAAATTCATAAGCCGGATGCCGCCAGGGGGGAGTGAACATTAATGCTAGCAGCTACTTTGGGGTTAGACTGGTTTAACCCCTTGAGGTAAGAGTGCCTCTGGGGGCCTCCTGGCACCATAAAAACTTCATTTAATTACATGTACACAAGTAAAAACATACATTTCCTGATAACAAACACCTACAAAACTTTAAAGGTATACTCCACATACCATGTAGTGGAGGCAAAGAGCAGCGCCCAGTCAGTGGCATTGCAAGGTGGAGGCCAGAGGGGGCCACAGCCCCCCATGCTGTGCCTCCCCCCTCCCCCAAATGCAGGCACTGTCTCAAGGGCAATGTGTTTTTTTTTGTTTGTTTTTTAATAATCTCTGGTGGAGAATAATAAATCCTCCACCTGGGATTATTAAAAACAAACAAACACATCGTGGTGGGGGTGGGGCCAAATGACAACAGGGGCAGGGCTAAAGGTGCACAGAAGATATCAGCTGGTGTAACTGCTGCACAGGAAAGGGGAAGCAGGAAGGAGTCCCTGCTTCCCCAACATCCAGACTCCAGGAGCTGCACTGCCTCACTCCAGCCCATAATGGACAGAGGTATGTGTGTGTGACTGTCTGACCTCAGTTTTTCACTGTCTTCTTGTGTGTGACTATAACTGTCTGTGTGTGACTGTCTGTCTCTCTGTGTTTGACTGTCTGCCTGTATGTGACTGTAACTGTGTGTGTTTGACTGTCTGCCTGTGTGTGACTGTCTGTCTCCTGTGTTTGACTGTCTGCCTGTATGTGACTGTAACTGATTGTGTTTGTGACTGTCTCTGTGTGTTTGACTGTCTGCCTGAATGTGACTGTCTGCCTCTGTGTATGTGGCTGTCTGTGTGTGACTGTAACTGTGCATTTGACTGTCTGCCTGTTTGTGACTGTAACTGTGTGTGTGTGACTGTAACTGTGTGTGTGTGACTGTCTGTATGTGAATGTAACTGTGTGTGTGTGACTGGCTCTGTGTGTGTGGCTGTCTGTGTGGGACTCTTAACTGTGTGTGTTTGGCTGTCTGCCTGTATGTGACTGTAACTGTGTGACTGTCTGTGCCCCCCTTCCGCCTCCCCCCCCCCCAAATGCGGGCACTGTCTCAAGGGCAATGTGTTTTTTTTATAATCCTTGGTGTAGAATAATAAATCCTCCACCCGGGTTTATTAAAAACAAAAACAAATTGTGGCGGGGGTGGTGCCGGCGCCAAATGTGCCCAGAAGACATTGGCAAGGGTAACTGCTGCACAGGAAGAGGAAAGCAGGAAGGAGTCCCTGCTTCCCTAACATCCTAACTCCATGAGCTTCACTGCCTCCACTCCAGCCCAGCCAGGGCATTTCTTACACCAAAACCACTATATTGTGCTGTCGTGATTATGGTGCTTGGAGTGTTCCCATAATTGCTATCGTTTGTAGATGTTTGCAAGTTACCTTTTCCATTACTCTGAACCTGCTGCAGACAGACTGACTTGGCATCCTGGGAAGAGCAATTGCACAGTCCAAGCAACAAAGTGTGTAATTTATTGCTCCACTCCTGAAAGATTTTCTCGACTTTCAGAAAGGCTTTGTATTCTAGAACAGAACTTTTCATTTCTTTTGCTTATTACCTTTGTACATCTCTTCTAAAAAGTAAAATGAGTAATAATGAGAGTGAGAGGGTAACATAATATGTTTACTGAAAGTTAGAATAATTAGAAATGAACACAGCTGCAACATTGTCATACAATGCTCTCTACTTCATATTCTTCTTCACTAAAGCTTTTTTACCGATTAGAATTATATGTTCCTCTACCCCCACCTAGTGGTATAACTCAGAAACAAGTATTGCTTTGAAAAAGAGACTGCAGATTTCTCAGCTATTCATACAGCGTGCATAGCTTTACTGGCAAATATGACTAAAAAGCATCTGATACAACCAACACACATTTTACATGATTCTGATGCTGCCAAGATGCAATGAAAATATTCTTTTCAAGAATAGTTTTCTTCAAAGTTGGAACCTGTGCTTCATAAATGACAGCAGTTCTCGCCAGCACGATTAAAAATACACCTGATATGCAGGTTCAGAGTGGTACGAACCAAATGCAAATACATTTATATCCTGATACTTAAACAAATGTTACTCTTGCAATACAGCTCAAATGTTGAAAAACTGACATCTGTTAAAATGCGTCCTGTGTTTCACTGAACACTAACCCACTAAATCCTGATGCTGACATTACAAGCTCACTCTGTGAGTTGTTAGAAGCTGTCTGTATATGGGTAATGGTAGTGAAATTAGTGTGGGTGACCTATAAGAATTACCAGTGGAAATAACAAAGCCTCTGACTTAACTCTCAACGCTTTACAACTTTTTTGTTTTAAACCCAATGAATTGGCTTTATTAAATCTCATTTATTGGGCACGTAACATACTATACTGAATATTTACAGTGGCGCAACTGCCGTGGTCGCAGCTGCGACCGAGCCCGTCACTTCAGGGGGCCGGGATGCCCGCCGCCATGTGTTGCGGCCCCGGCTGCGCCATAGATCTGCCGGGGTCGCAATTTAAGGGACCCATCAGGTGGCCCATGCTGTTAGGGCCACCCGATGGCAATGAATATCCAGGGGGCCTGGTCAGTGCTGTGGTGCTTTAACAGCATAACTGGGCCCCCTGTGATGATATCAGAGCGCAGGGAGGAAGTGACTGCAACCACCGGGAGCCGCGCAGGAGGAAGAGAGGAGGGAGTCAGAGTGGACCCCAGGGAAATCACCCTCCTGCATCTAAAGAGTGGACCCCAGGGAAATCACCCTCCTGCATCTAAAAGGTAGGAAACAGGAGGGTGACTTAAACATTTTGCATGTGTGAGTGTGTGTCTGTATGTATATGCATCTCTGTGTGTGTGTGTGTGTGTCTGTATGTATATGCATCTCCGTGTGTGTGTCTGTATGTATATGCATCTCTGTGTGTGTGTGTGTGTGTTTGTATGTATGTGTGTGTGTATGTATGTGTGTGTGTCTACATGTCTCTATGTATGTATGTGTGTCTGTGACATATGGGGTTGGGGGTCAGGGCAATTTTCACACTGGGGCTCCTGATGGCCACCTAATCAACCCCCCCCCCCCAGTGGGCGGCTGCCTCCCTGTCAGACGAAGCAAAGGAGCAGTGTTCTCCCAGCTCTGCTCCCTCGCACACCATTTGATGATGCTGGGAGCTGGAATATGACGTCATATTCCAGCTCTGGCATCAGTAGATATCCTGTGTGGTGAGAGGGAGCAGAGCAGAGAGAACACAGCTCCCTCGCCGCGTCTGACAGGGAGACCGTCGCCCGCCGCACTGAAGCCCCA
Organism: Pelobates cultripes; assembly: GCA_933207985.1. Taxonomy (NCBI): domain Eukaryota; kingdom Metazoa; phylum Chordata; class Amphibia; order Anura; family Pelobatidae; genus Pelobates; species Pelobates cultripes. The sequence goes on from OW240913.1 coordinate 335,374,984, forward strand.
CTGGACCCTAGGGACAGGTCCATGCCAGCTCCCCGGGTAAGGAGGCTGGGTGGACTTTTTAAAAAATATGAATAATTTGTGAGTGTGCGTGTCTGTGAGTGTGTGTCTGAGTGTGTGTGTGTGTGTGTGTATATGTGTGTGTCTGAGTGTGCACCTGTCAGTGTGTGTGCACGCATATATATATATATATATATATATATATATATATACGAGTATATATTATTTTTTGGGGGGGGGAGGGTGAATCTTGGGTGAGTTCCCACACTTTATTCCCCAGGACTTGACCCCTGTTTAATAGTTGAAAAAATTGGAAAAAGCATTGTAAACCAAGTGGGGATTTAATATCTGGAGGCATTGAGAACACAGATCTACCCCATGCACAAGACACACATCCTACCCACGCAATACACAGGTTGCCCACACAAACAACATTACAATTGTCCTTCACACACACAGCCTACATGCAAAACTCATACAGATTTCACACATGCTTCTTTTAACACACACACACAAACACACACGAAAATGCTAGATAGTAGGTATAAAACAGATGGAGAAGTGAGAGAGAGAGAGACAGAGAGAGAGAGAGATTGGTAAGAAAAAGCAGCAAAGAGACAAAAAGCTGTATAATAGGGACGTACATCATAGTTGCAAACATTTGGAACAAATATATTCCAGGGACACTTTGTTTAAGGTTCCCAAAGAGTCACTAAGACATTTTGTATAATTCTCTGAGAATATTTGGTGCAGTTTTTTTTAAATCTGTCAGTTTTTTTTCATCTCATCCCTAACCATATTATTATACACCAGTTTTTCAGCGGCACAACAGATTTATCAATTTTTACGACACTTTTTCCCTCCCCACAGTCATATTCTTACACCATGTTCTTCTGGCTGTGCAGCCCCTTCATACAAACTTTTTCATACATCATAGAGGGAATGAAAAGGCTATGATCTTCTGTCCCAACAACATGTCTTTTCAGAAATAGAACTAATGAAGGGTGGAATCTGGTGCAAGAAATATTTTGGGCTCCCCTTTAGAGCAGTGGTTGCTAAAAGGTAGTATCTCAATGGCTATACAAATCCCAGAATGCCTTGCTAGCTGGGGATCTAACATTTTGCTGATCCTTGCAGGGTTCTATATGTGTGCAGTGTCTGTATATGTCAGTGTATGTTGTAGGTGTGTCAATGCAGACGTGTATTTGTGTGTAATTTTGGTGTTTGAATGCAGTGGTGTTTTTGTGCGTTGTTTAGTATATTTGAATGTAACAGTGTATTCATATGATATGTGCGTGTGTGACAGCAAGGGTGTACTTTTTGTGTAGTGGCATATTAGTGCAGGGTGTATTCATTTATAAACACAGATGCACACACAGATATATGTGATACACTCGAGTTACACACATACACATGCACGCAAACTTACAGATACACAGATTCTCACACAAACACAAAAATAAAGAAAGAAAACACCCTCATGTTCCCATACTATTTGGGTGAAGGAGAGTGGCATCCCTGGGGAAGGCTGAAGCTTACATAAATGTCCTGCAGCAAGTGAGTGAAGGTTGAGTCTGATGGGAGTGGGCTGCCATAAGAGAGGGTAAACTGAGGCTGATGGGAGTGGACTGCTGCTGATCCAGGTTCTCCCCTCTTCTATATCCCATCAGAAGCAGCAGCTAACAGGCAGGAGGTGAAGCTAATTAACTGAGGGTATAGACTTGAAAGAAGGGGCAGGGGCAGAGAGTAGCAGGTTGGGGAGGCTGAGTTACAACATTCTGGGCGAATAGGCAGAATAATTGTGGGCTGGGGAGGAAGGCAGACTATGAATACATTAAACCGACACTGGCATCCCCTGGCAAAATGGCTATTTCAAAAAGATACAATCTTTATGAAATACTCAAATTAGCTGTGTTGGATTACACTGAAATTCCAACACAGTCAATTTATATACTGAGACAAAGTAGGTTATACTTTGTCTCAGTATTTTTCGTACACACCTGACACTGGGTGGAGCCATCACCGTCAAGAAGTGTCAGTCCTCCAGATATCACCACTGATGGCTGCAGGTAATTGGCTCTTTCTGTGAAGCATCCCAACAGTCTTATGGGATCCTCTGTAGCCCTCACTGCTGTAGAGAGTACAGCAGTGATGTCGGTTTCTGGCAGCAGAAAAACCATCGCGGCACCCATGAAATAGAGGTTCAGATTAAAAGAACTCACATTTGCCTGTTCCACTCCCCCCAGCCACCAGACCCTCAGCTGTGATGTCACTGTCGGGGTTATTTGCAAATGATGGGAAAACCATTTGGAGAAGGGAATTGCAATTTTGTTGCAAAAGCAGAGATGGGCAGGCAGAGACAACAGGTGGATTTGTAACACAGGTAACAGGTAATCTGCTACAGGTCCCGAGACCCTTTTTTGCTGGGACAGGAGCCTAAAACATGAGACTAACCCGCCAAAATTGGAACTGCTGCCAACTACATATGTTCAATTTATGGACAGAAAGACACTGAAACTGAAAAAGAGACTGAGGGAAAGTAGGAAAAGGGGCTAGAAAAGTGTGAACTAATGCAGCAAAAGAGATGGGAAAAGAACATGAAGGGAGATATGGAATTCACAAGGAAGAAATCTGGATTTTTACCTCAGATTTTTATTACCCTTTACATTATTTATATCATTCTGTATTTGGCACATCATTATCAACAAGCTACAGCTTTGTGAGGCTCTTAATCCAGTACTGCATGGCATGTACCTTTAAATTCTTCTAGAGAAGTAGGACAGTAACCATTGCATGTTATTATAGTGGTTATGGTGGAATGAGGCTTTGGTTGCCATCCCCCTGTTTTTTTATTAAAGGGACACTATAGTCACCAAAACAACAACAGCTTATTGTATTTGTTCTAGTGAGTATAATCATTCCCTTCAGGCTTTTTGCAGTAAACACAGTAAATGCAGTGTTTACATTACAGCCTAGGGACACCTCCAGTGGCCACTCCTCAGATGGCTACTAGAGGTGCTTCCTGGGGCATTCAGTGTCCCCGCCTCTGCATGGAGGGGGAGGAATGGGGACTAGATGGTGTTTTTAACACTTTAGGATCAGGAATACATGTTTGTGTTTCTGACCCTATAGTGTTCATTTAAACAATTTTCAAGCAGTTTGGTGGTTATCTGCTTGACTGCTGACCCATTACTACTTTTCCCCAGTTGCCCCACAATAAGACACCACACACCTTTTCTGTGGATAAGGGCAATGGCCACAGCTTTATTAAATTCAACTCAATTCAAATAACCATAACCTGTCAGCTGTTGGGTGGTTAACCCAACAGACAGTTCTCCAACCTCTTTTCTCAAGAGCCTCAACAGCTGGCACTTGCCATCAGTCCTCGTGCGGTCTGTTGTCTCTCCAATTCGACTCTGTGTCTTCTTCCTTTTTTAACAGTTGTGCTGCCCAGGGATCCCGCCTAGCTGTGACAAAACAAGAAACAAACATCAAGACACTAGCCACTAACAACTTCCATAACCAGGGCCGGACTGGGAAAAAAATTCGGCCCGGGCATTTTTCAATCAGAGCGACCCCCTTAGAAGGGGGCGGGGCCAGAGAGTGTGTGTTTTGTCATCACTAATGACAAGCACGCCCCCTCTCAAAGTGAGCATGTTGGTTCAATGCCCAGAGCCCTGCTGAAGAGCTCTGGCATTAGAAAAAGGCCCTGAATTTGTTCTGCGCAGCGCAAGCAAATTTAATAACATGCTTGCGCTGTGTTTGCTTTTAAATTGTCTCTGGTGTCTCCACAAGTGGGATACCAGAGGACAAAAGGGCCAGGAAAGTGCATGGTGCATGTGTTTGGAGCCTGCTTGTGGGATTGCGTGTGTGTAGAGTGTGGTGTGGTATTGTGTAAATAGGTCAATTTAATTTGTGTTTGTGGTGTAATATGTGTGGCTAGGGGCTGTAGAGAGTGTGTGTATAGGGGGCATAGTTTTATAGGGGATGCAGCGAGTGTGTGCATACGGGCTGAAGTGTGTGTGTATAGGTGGCGTAGTGTGTGTAGGGGTTGCAGAGAGGGTGTGTTTAGAGAATGTTGTATGTGTTTGCTGACAAGGAATGTAGTGTGTGTGTGTGTGTAGGAGATCTACTGTGTAAAGGACCCAGTGTATGTGTGTGTGTGTAGAGGATTAAGAGTGCATATAGGGTAAGGGATCTAGTGTGTATCTGGAGTGTAATGTGTGTAGTGGTGCAGTGTGAGGGGTGCTGTAGTGTGTGTGTCTATATATATATACACATTTGGACTTATTGTATGTGTGAGAGGTGCAGTGTGTGTGTGAGGGTGTTTTTATCTGCTGTCAAATTCTAGGTTTCTAATTTTCTTTGTCTGTTAAAGGACCACTATAGTGCCAGGAAAACATACTCGTTTTCCTGGCACTATAGTGCCCTGAGGGTGCCCCCACCCTCAGGGACCCCCTCCCGCCCGGCTCTGGAAAGGGGTAAAACCTACCTTTTTCCAGCGCTGGGCGGAGAGCTCTCCTCCTCCTCTCCGCCTCCGTTACGCCCCGCCGGCTGAATGCGCACGCGCGGCAAGAGCTGCGCGCGCATTCAGCCGGTCTCATAGGAAAGCATTTACAATGCTTTCTTATGGACGCTGGCGTGCTCTCACTGTGATTTTCACAGTGAGAATCCATAAGCATACCTCTAGCGGCTGTCAATGAAGACAGCACCACTAGAGGATTTGGGGAAGGCTTAACATTGATAAACATAGCAGTTTCTCTGAAACTGCTATGTTTATGAAACAATGGGTTAACCCTAGAAGGACCTGGCACCCAGACCACTTCAGTAAGCTGAAGTGGTCTGGGTGCCTAGAGTGGTCCTTTAACTCACTGAGGGTTATTTTATATATATATATATGTGTGTGCTGTATATGTGTGGCAGTGTGCTGTATATGTGTGGGAGTGTGCTGTGTGTGTGAGTGAGGGTGCTGTGTGTGTCTGGGGGTGTGCTGTGTGTGTCTGGGGGTGTGCTGTGTAGGTCTGGGGGTGCTGTGTGTGTTTGGGGGTGCTGTGTGTGTCTGGGTGCACTGTGTGTGTCTGGGTGCACTGTGTGTCTAGGTGCACTGTGTGTCTGGGTGCACTGTGTGTGTGTGTTTGTGTGTGTCGGGGTGCTGTGTGTGTCTGGGTGCTGTGTGTGTCTGGGTGCTCTGTGTGTTTGGGGGTGCACTGTGTGTCTGGGGGCGCTGTGTGTGTCTGGGGGCGCTGTGTGTGTCGGGGTGCGCTGTGTGTGTTAGGGTGTTGTGTGTGTCTGGGTGCTGTGTGTGTCTGGGTGCTCTGTGTGTTTGGCGGTGCACTGTGTGTCTGCGGGCGCTGTGTGTGTCTGGGGGCGCTGTGTGTGTCTGGGGGTGCTGTGTGTGTCGGGGTGCGCTGTGTGTGTCTGCACTGTGTGTCTGGGTGCTGTGTGTGTCTGTGTGGTGCTGTGTGGGTGCTCTGTCTGGGTGCTGTGTGTGTGTGAACGTATTTTTTATTTAAATATATATTTATTAATAAAAAAAAAAAAAATGATATCACCCCCCCTCCCTTCTTACCTTTATCCTGGGAGGGGGGGAGGAGATCCGTTCTGTCATGCTTCCCTGGTGGTCCAGTGGTGAGAGTGAACTCTAACCTGCAGGTTAGAGTTCACTCTCGCGAGATCTGAGCGTTGCCGCGGTAACCGCGGCAACGCTCAGAATCCCGCGAGAGGACCCGGCGGAGCTGCTTGTTAGAGCTCCACCGGTCCTCCCTCCCTCACCCAGCCGGCGGCCGCATCTCCATTCCTGTGGGCCGGTGAGGGAGATGTTTGATCTCCCCACCGGCCCACGGAGGCACACAGTGGGGCCGGCGCTCGGATACGGCCGGGGAGATCCTGTGATCTCCCTGCCGGCCTCGGCCCCACGGCCATCGCGGCCCACCGGGCATTTGCCCGGTATGCCCGATGGCCAGTCCGGGCCTGTCCATAACCAAGGAGGGAGGGTGGGAAATTTAGCCAGGTTCCCTCTAACATCTCTGCTGACTGGTAAGTCTCCACCCCACTTCTCTTCACAACAAACAAACAAACAAACATCCCTCTTCCAAGCATCTCTTTAATATAATTATATTCCTAATTTCTGTTTAATGGGGCCATAAATAAAATAATGCATGGTAAAAAAAAAGTAAAAGTGAGTAGAAATGGAAATGAAGGGGGGCCTAGACAATTGAGCTTACAATCTAGAGGAAATGGGGTACTGGACTACACGAGGTGAAGACCAACTTGTCCAGAAGGCGAGCAAAAATCATCAGGCATGATGCCTGCATCTAATTAAACATATGTACGTTTATGTGAGCTAAATCATATTTTTAGCTGTGTGTTCCTTAGTTTTTGCTTACTTTTCACACATTAGAAAGAACTATTCAGAGTTTCCCTTTTCTCTTTATTTCATTTTTCTCTTCTTTTTTTTTTTTAATGGATTTTGTAATGGAGATATTTTATTATGTTAAAGCCAGACAAAGAGTGTTGCTCTATAAACAGATCCTGGCTTCCCCAATCAGATGGGAAAATCTAGATACAGTAGAACACACAAATCGTCTTGACTTTATGTATGTTGTATTTTTGATTTTTATCTAGTTCTTTATTATAAGTAAACATTTAGTTTTTTGTTTTTTTGCACTGGTTAACCTGTATATGAACTCACATCTGTGCAAGTTTATTATCCTGTGCTTATCTCTGCTGCTATTTCATAGTGACCTTAAAGAAATGTATATTTTTGTTTCGATAACTCATCACAAGGAAGCACAAAAGGCCTCTTTCTAAATATCAGTGCATCCTCTTAACACATCCTGTTCTAGGAGAGATGCAATTCCCATAAATGTTCAATAAAGTATTGTCTCTTAAAGGGACACACATCTACTAATGGATACTAGTAATGTGATTTAAATGACCCATACTTACCCCTATTATATGGACATCTGCAGGTCCTCCCACAAAATTGCTGCTATCTATAAATGTCCACTATGGGGAAGATTTACTAAAACATTTCTCTGAATACAAAATAAAAGTGAAACATTTTCACCATAGAACTCAAAAGAACCTATTGGAACATTTCTTTTGTTTGAAAAAATGGGTTTGTTTGAAAAAATAAAAATAAAATCACAATCCATAGCTAACGTGTTGTCAGGTTGTGACTTCAATGCGTCTGTTTATTAATGCATTACAGAAGGTTGTTAAATTATATGCTGGATTTTAGAAATCCCATTATACTTTACAAACGCCCAATATATATTTTTATAATTCTGCTATTATACTATATATATGTTCCTTCTCAATAAGTAATACATACATGTCTTTTTAGAATGATTGAACTCAGCAGCACACACTCTCTGACATCTGAGAGAACTAATATTCCTTCCTTTTTAATATTAAATCTAAATACTTTGTAGACTGACAAATATGCAAACTGTAATATAAATACTCTGAGTTGAGGAGGATTTTAAGATGAATGAACAAAAGGATGAATTGGGGACAGACAGTGACCGTGCCCCAAGGCTATAAAGCCAGACTATTTCATATGATGTGAGGAAGCACACAGAATGGAACGCCTTGTGGCTTATTTACTAAACAGTATGTTTTAATGAGAGAACTAAAATAGCCACTTTAGAAAACTGCTCCAACTCAGCCCTTTTTCTGTCGCCCACATTGAGTGCTAGCTCTCTTTTTAGTGAATAAACATCAAAATGAGCATAACAATTTACAAAAACGCATGTCTTATTCCGAATCTATTCCCCCCATGTATCATCTTTATTGAAGTTTCAATGTACAAGGCATACAAAGAACACAACATATGGATAGCCTATAAGAAAACAGCATCTCAAGTTAATTGTTCTGTGATATTTGAAGACAGGCAAGCATATTGTTTAGTAGTTTATCTCAAGTTCAAGCATTGCTTTACCACTTTGCCAACAGTAGGTGGATCTAAAAGCTAGACTTAGGCCATGTACATAAGATGGATTGTCTCCCAGGTGCTCTGAGAAAATTACATATTGAAAACGAAAATAGATTATTTGAAATAGTTAATTTGGAGGGGAGAGAAGAGGGGACCACTCTGGCTGTTAGGATGACTTCTGTGGTAGAATTGATCACAAGGTTGCCAGGTTGTTGGGAATCTTCCAGTGGCATTCAACATCATATGATCCATCTCTCGTGGATTGTAGCATATCGACGAGTGAAGCGATCAGTGGTTGTCACGGGAGTGAATTTAGGTTGTAAGCTCTGACCTCCATTACAATCAAATTAATTCCTTTTGAAATTGAAAATACCACCTATACCAGGAAGCCAGTTCATATATACACGAACATTTTCGTTTTACCAGACTGATCTGAGCGCTTTTTGGAGATGTTTTGCGCTCAGATTGGGGCTATTCGGGAATACAATTTTTGTGGGGTTCCGATGCTGTTGTTATGTATTTTTGTGATATGTGAAAATTGAATGTAAATTTTGCTATTTGAGAGATAATTGGATTAGCTTAATTGGAGCTCAATTATCTCTCAAACACAATGGCTTGTGGTAAGGAAACCCCTGTGATTTTGTATTAGAAACCCCATGCTAGGGGCACTGCATAAGAAGCCGAGTGTGGCCAAATAAAGTTCAGATTGCTGCTTTTATCCAATACGATTTGCTGTGTCCATTATACACAAAGGGAATACTTTCACTATATTCAGCACATTGGGAATAAGGACTAGTGGAGGATTGAAGGACTAACAGCAATAGACTCATGAGAGGGGATATGATAACTTTATACAAATATATTCGGGGCCAGTACAAACCTTTATCTGGAAATCTATTCATAAACAGGGCTATACATAGGACACGAGGTCACACATTTAGGCTGGAAGAAAGGAGATTTCATCTAAGGCAAAGAAAAGGTTTTTTTACAGTAAGAGCAATAAGGATATGGAATTCTCTGCCTGAAGAGGTGGTTTTGTCAGAGTCACTACAGATGTTTAAACTGCAATTGGATAAGTACTTACAAAAACATAACATACAGGGATATAATTTCTAATTTGTGGGGTAATAGCTACTTGATCCAAGGAGACATCTGACTGCTATTTTGGGGTCAAGAAAGAATTTTTTCCTAGTTTGTTGCAAAATTGGAAGCGCTTCAAACTAGGTTTTTTGCCTTCTTTTGGATCAACAGCAACAACATATGTGAGGAAGGCTGAACTTGATGGACTCAAGTCTCTTTTCAGCTATGTAACTATGTAACCCGTGACAGTGGTGGTAGCAGCAAATTCCAGGACTTAGCTATATTTAATCTTGCTGCCAGGATTAGGAACCCTGTAATAGGATGGAGGACGATGGGCGCTTTGTTGCCTCCTGTCAATGTTGGTAGCATGTCTAGCAGAAAGTATTGTGGTGCTAATGGAACTTTGATGTGTAGAACGTTCTCTAGTAATCTGCCAACATATTTCCAATAATTGTTCAGCTGTGTGGATCATTGTTCCCGGTTCTTATTGGCACCTCCAAAAGAGCTTTGAGGAGTTTGGTTATACAGGGAGTGCAGAATTATTAGGCAAATGAGTATTTTGACCACATCATCCTCTTTATGCATGTTGTCTTACTCCAAGCTGTATAGGCTCGAAAGCCTACTACCAATTAAGCATATTAGGTGATGTGCATCTCTGTAATGAGAAGGGGTGTGGTCTAATGACATCAACACCCTATATCAGGTGTGCATAATTATTAGGCAACTTCCTTTCCTTTGGCAAAATGGGTCAAAAGAAGGACTTGACAGGCTCAGAAAAGTCAAAAATAGTGAGATATCTTGCAGAGGGATGCAGCACTCTTAAAATTGCAAAGCTTCTGAAGCGTGATCATCGAACAATCAAGCGTTTCATTCAAAATAGTCAACAGGGTCGCAAGAAGCGTGTGGAAAAACCAAGGCGCAAAATAACTGCCCATGAACTGAGAAAAGTCAAGCGTGCAGCTGCCACGATGCCACTTGCCACCAGTTTGGCCATATTTCAGAGCTGCAACATCACTGAGTGCCCAAAAGCACAAGGTGTGCAATACTCAGAGACATGGCCAAGGTAAGAAAGGCTGAAAGACGACCACCACTGAACAAGACACACAAGCTGAAACGTCAAGACTGGGCCAAGAAATATCTCAAGACTGATTTTTCTAAGGTTTTATGGACTGATGAAATGAGAGTGAGTCTTGATGGGCCAGATGGATGGGCCCGTGGCTGGATTGGTAAAGGGCAGAGAGCTCCAGTCCGACTCAGACGCCAGCAAGGTGGAGGTGGAGTACTGGTTTGGGCTGGTATCATCAAAGATGAGCTTGTGGGGCCTTTTCGGGTTGAGGATGGAGTCAAGCTCAACTCCCAGTCCTACTGCCAGTTCCTGGAAGACACCTTCTTCAAGCAGTGGTACAGGAAGAAGTCTGCATCCTTCAAGAAAAACATGATTTTCATGCAGGACAATGCTCCATCACACGCGTCCAAGTACTCCACAGCGTGGCTGGCAAGAAAGGGTATAAAAGAAGAAAATCTAATGACATGGCCTCCTTGTTCACCTGATCTGAACCCCATTGAGAACCTGTGGTCCATCATCAAATGTGAGATTTACAAGGAGGGAAAACAGTACACCTCTCTGAACAGTGTCTGGGAGGCTGTGGTTGCTGCTGCACGCAATGTTGATGGTGAACAGATCAAAACACTGACAGAATCCATGGATGGCAGGCTTTTGAGTGTCCTTGCAAAGAAAGGTGGCTATATTGGTCACTGATTTGTTTTTGTTTTGTTTTTGAATGTCAGAAATGTATATTTGTGAATGTTGAGATGTTATATTGGTTTCACTGGTAATAATAAATAATTGAAATGGGTATATATTTGTTTTTTGTTAAGTTGCCTAATAATTATGCACAGTAATAGTCACCTGCACACACAGATATCCCCCTAACATAGCTAAAACTAAAAACAAACTAAAAACTACTTCCAAAAATATTCAGCTTTGATATTAATGAGTTTTTTGGGTTCATTGAGAACATGGTTGTTGTTCAATAATAAAATTAATCCTCAAAAATACAACTTGCCTAATAATTCTGCACTCCCTGTATGTGGGCCAGTATGGAAGGTACCATGTAGATTGGGGTTACCTCCAGCTCTGCAAGCGGTTCACGAAGTTTGATCATTAGTCGTATGTTCTTTACCTGGAGGTAGGTGAACATGTGAGATGGCGGTAAGTTATAGGTAGAACACAATTGTGGTAATGGAATATAATATTGCTGGGTGAGTAATTGCTGTATGTTGGTGATCCATGCTGTTATCCATGTATCTATTGGGAGATCTGGTGACAGTAAACTAAGAGAGCTTGTTGGTGCAAATAGTAATCCTGAAGTATGTGGAATTAACTTTGCAAGCCAAGTGCACCAGGTCTGTAGCGTAAAGGATGATGTTCTTAAGATAGCTGTAGGTATTGTTTTGTGATTATTTGGATGTCGCATGATTTGGCACATCGTGAAAGGTGAGATATGCTTCCTCCAGATGCACCCACATAGGCGAGAGATAAATGCTCCAGTTTGTGAGAGAATGGTTGTGTTATCATTTTAGCGTATATCCGGGACCACTGTGCGTCAGATATACAACTTGATCAGTAGCTAAAAAGTTTTTAGTAAGGTTTTGGGCAAGCAGATTGGGAGAATTCTAAATAGATTTAGTATTTGAGGCAAAATGCTTGTTTTTATACAGTGTATCCTTCCCACCCACGAGATGTTTCCAGTAGTAATTTTATTTTGACTAGCAGTTTGTTATACTTAGCCTGTATAAGGGCAGCTTTTGTGATAGCTATTTAAACCCCCAGGTATTCTAGGTGTTGTCCCCCCAATCAAACTGGTATGGGCTTTGTAGTTTTTATATGGTTAGTATGGTGAGGCATAGTGGAAGGGCTTGTGTCTTACTGGCTTTGTTTTTGTAGTATGAAATGCAACCATATTCGGTAAGTGTGTTGTTCAGCGTTGGTAAGGATTTTATGGGCTGCAACAAAGTTAATAGAATATAGTTAGGAAAAAATTATAATTTCTGTTGGCCTATGCGTGTATCTATGCCTGGAATGGTGTCATCTGATTTGACCTTATAAAGGTACTCCTCACTTACCGACTGGGTTCTGTTACTATGACCCGGTCATTAAACGAATTGGTCGGTAAGTGAGGAGTTAAGGGATTCCCTGCTCTGGTGCACTTGTCTACACTTGGGCAAATTTCCCCAAGCGTAGACGAACGCACCAGAGCAGGGAATCCCTCTAACCTATGTTCCGGCAAATTTACCCGAACATAGATTTAAGGGATTCCCTGCTCTGGTGCGCATGTTTGTGTTCAGGGACATTTCCCCAAACATAGATGAACGCACAAGAGCCGGGAATCCCTCTAATCTATACTCAGCGACATTTTCCTGAACATAGATTAGAGGGATTCCCTGCTCTGTTGCGTTCGTCTATGTTCGGGGAAATTTCCCAGAACATAGACGAATGCAGCAGATCAGGGAATCCCTCTAATTCCCACGACAGCTCGTCGTAAAACAGGTAGGTCACAAAACGAAGACCACCTGTATACTAAGAGCTTTAGGGCTAGCAGAAAGATGAGGGGGTCGAGTGGGCACCCTTGTCTCCTCTCATTAGTAATCTGCCGAGGTGTTGAGAGAAATCTGGAGTTTAAGATTTCTGATGGTAAGACGTATAATCTCATTATGGCTTTGAGAAAGGATAGTGGAAAATGTTTTTTTTTAACGTGTGTTGCATATATATAGCCAGTTTAGCCTTTTTGGCCTCTAAGGTGATGAAGATGCTAGGTTTGTTATTTCTTTTGATAATCTCTTAAAGGATAAGACCTATAATCTAAGACTTATGTGTGTGCCAGGTGGTTGGATTTTAGGTTGTTTTATATGAGCTGAGGGAAAGTACTCTGTTATTTGTGCCACTATTCTCTCTTTTATGTGAGGATCTTTAAGCAGGAAGTTCTTCAATGTCCATTGTCCCTAACCTGTAGCTGGGTAGTGTGTTGTGAATGAGGAGATGGTTGGAGCATGGTCTGCCCTTGTGATGGATCCTATTTTAGAGTGTACCTGTGATTAAAGTGTGAGAGAATCTACCAAACAAAGGTCCATGCGTGAGTATTTGTGGTGTGCTGCAGAGATATAGGAAGAATCAATTTCCTTAGGGTCATATATCACCTCAACATGTCATATAGCCAAAATTTGGAACGTAATTTTTAATGATTTATTGAACTTGATGGCTTGTCTCGTGTGTGGACGGTTCTGATAATTTTTGGCATCTAAATGTTGGTCAGAAGTGCAATTGATATCTCCCAGTTTCAGAAATCATCCCTTTTTGATATAGTGTGATTTCTGAAAACTACTAGATAGGAAGGACATCTGGTGTTCATTTGTAAGGTTTTGGAATTTAAGGAGTCTACTATTATGAGCAGGCGCACGGCCGGGTTATTGTATTGATCACCTCATGAGAAACTCCAGTTTTGTGAAATAGTATATAGCACCCTTTGTTTGGTTAGGAAAGTATGCATGGAACCCTACTGGTTACTACGGTGAGGAGAATTTTGATTGGTTGATCTTGCAAAAATGCATTTCTTGACAACGTATGATAGCTGCCTGTAACTTGGTTGCATCCCATATGAGTTGTTTCCACTTGTATGGGCTATTGAACCCTATAGCGTTCATCAAGTAGATAGTAAATGATTGGGTTATCAGGGATGACTGGTATTTGAACGGAATTATGAATTGGTTCCCAGATGCAAGTATCCAGTGCTGTACTCGGACACAAGGGCCGCCATCCGGGCATGACAACCATGACGGTTGTCATAGGCCCAGCTGTCCTGGCGGGCCCGGGCTGCTTTGGCAGTCCCGGTTGCCATATTCCCTATGTGCACATATATATAGCGATTCTTGTATGCGATTCTTCTATGTATTTATATATATATATGCATTGCGGGCCCCCTGTACATTGCAGAGGGGGCTCAGCACACTCTGTGTACCCTTTCCAGCTCCTCTTTTTTTAACTTTTGTGAACCCTTCGGTCATCTGAGCGTTTCCATGGATTACTATGTCAATGCTCCATACAGCATGCACACTGGTCTTGTGAGAGTTAGACTGAGATGCCTGGAAAGGGAACACAAAGTGTGCTGAGCCCCCTCAGCAATGTACAGCGGCTGGCTCCCTCCACCATGCCACCGGACCACCAGGGAATGTGATCTTCCCCTCCCAGGCCAGGTAAAAAGCTGGGAGAGGGGAAATAAAATAAAATATACACACATAAATGTAAACTCCCACCCCCTATTTTATACACACACTACATCCTTATACAAGCACACACTCTGCACTCACTACACACACACAACATTCAGTATACACACTCTGCACTCACTACAAACACACTACTTTCACAACACACATTCTGCAGTAAACTCAGAACAGGCCCTGTGGGTTGACTCGGGTGTGGGCCCCAGAACTTGGGCTGTATTAGGGGCCTCAAAATTTCTGATGGCAGCCCTGCATGGGCATACCCATCCAGGAGCCACCCATCTCTCCATATCCTCTGGTCCCACAGTCTCCTCAGGAAGGGAGGGAAAAAACAGAGGGGGACAGAACAAATCATTAAGAACATTTCTAGAAAAGAAAACAAATATTTTGAACAACACAAATCAAACCCCTATAAGTATAAAAGAGGGCAGCAACCGAAATAGTTGGCAATGATGGTACATATGATTGTCTCATGGGGCGAAGTTCGGTTGGCCTTCAATTATTAAAGGACCACTATAGTGCCAGGAAAACATACTCGTTTTCCTGGCACTATAGTGCCCTGAGAGTGCCCCCACCCTCAGGGTCCCCCTCCTGCTGGGCTCTAGGGGGTGGAAGGGGTTAGACTTACCTCTTTCTCCAGCGCCGGGCAGGGAGCTCTCCTCCTCCTCTCCCCCTTCTCGGCTGAATGCGCATGCGCGCTCATTCAGCCAGTCTCATAGGAAAGCATTCACAATGCTTTCCTATGGACGCTGGCATCTTCTCACTGTGGTTTTCACAGTGAGAAGCATGCAAGCGCCTCTAGCGGCTGTCAATGAGACAGCCACTAGAGGCTGAATTAACCCTATTATAAACATAGCAGTTTCTCTGAAACTGCTATGTTTATAGAAGAAAGGGTTAATCCCAGCTGGACCAGGCACACAGACCACCTCATTAAGCTGAAGTGGTCTGGGTGCCTATAGTGGTCCTTTAACCTGAAAAAAGTAGCTGATAAACAACCATAACAAAACTAAATGATAAGGAATGTTATGTAACAACTACAATTGCTTGTGTAAGGAAACATTATAATAGCAAACAGTCACTAGTACAATTTTATTAATTAAAAGAAAATTTTAGTTATCTTTTCTTTGTCTCTTTTTTTTTTTTTTTTAACATAAAATTATTATATTGCATGAAAAGGATATGTTATCCAATAAACATTCCCTGGTGAGAGCTCTAGGATAACCAAACAGAATGGAAACCACGACAGGGTAAAAAGGAAACACAGCGAGGGGGTTTAACTAGCCTATTCTGCACTGTTATTGGTGGGCAGGGATCATATGATTCCTAAACGTACGCGCGCTGATGACGTTGCGACGCACACACGTCCGTTTTACTCCTAACCCCGCCGGAGCCTTGGCTATATAGGGCTGCAGTATTCCAACTGCTGGTGCCCATAGAAACACGCGCTTGCTGTGGATGGACGCTCCAGCGGATCGGGCTGTGATCCGCCGCGTCAGAGGTAAGACAAAGGACTTAGTGGAGTGACCGCTCCGATCGGGTGAGGTCACGTGTATGGAGCCGTGACACCATTGCTCCATACTAGTAGCTTGGTGTTGTAACCCCAGTTATAGTTCGTTTTATTGTTTCTCTTCTCAAAATCTGTGTGGTGGGGCCTAATTTGCTTGTTTTAGCCATTGTGTCTGCACAAAGATCACCTTCTTTGAGGTGTAGTAGTGCAGCCTAACTATAACATCTTGTGGCATGTCAGGAGGCAACAAATGTGATCTGGCCATTCAGTGAGCTCTATCTATCCTCCACTTTGCATTTTCATGTCCTTGTATTATGGTTTTAAGTACTGACAGGAGGAAGGCCAGTAATTCCGCCCAGGGGACTTTTTCTGGTATCCCTCAAACTCTCAGATTGTTCTTCCTTGATCCATCTTCAGCATCTGCTACCTACTGTATAAGTGTATAATGGCTGGATTCTAGAGAATTAACCTTCTCTACTACTTCATTATGAACTTTGCATAACTCACCACATTTACCTTCCCAGGTATCTGTTCTTATTCCTTTTCTGTTGCTAGAAGAGCTTCGCATAATTTGTAGAGGATCTTCGACTCCGAAGCAGTGTCGGATAATGGCGATGGGCCTCTTCAGGGGCACTGTCTTGGGTTGAAGAGGTGCTTCAGCCTCCGAGGACTTGGGATGCTTATTTGGGCTCATCACTGGAACCGGTAGGTATATACTCGCTATGCGATTTAGGTTTTTGATGGGAGCTCAGCCAAGCAAGGACATGCCCTCTATCTTAATTTATTTTGATATAACATCCAACTTGGTTATACCAAATCTTCTAATAATATTTTATAAATTGACAGCAATTATCGTTTTTCGTTTTTTGTATACTGGGATACTGACATACAGCAATTTTGGTCACCAAAAATCTAAAACAAAAATACTTTGCTCTAGAAGAGAAAGGAAACTGTATCAAGCAGCGTAAGTGACAGTGTAAATGGAGACTTCTAGAGTAGAAGTTACAAAAGAGATAGAACACAAAACCAATGAGGAATAATGGTCTGAAATGTGTTAGGCAACTCTTTACTGGCTATCCTTGTGTGTTTACCTTCTGGAATTTGGTAAAGCCACTTTTATATTGTTTCGGAGAACATTTTATGATGAGTGATTGTCAAGTGAGCTCTTTTGAAGCTCTTGTTTTGGATGCTATTGTAGGCATTTTGTCTATCTGGGAGTGAAACTCAAATTTTTGTGACTCTGCACTCATTATTGGTCACTTTCCTGTTGATATCTGGACCCCCTTAATTTGGCATCACATTTAATTTGGCATCACACTATAAGAATTAAATTGTATTTTGGTTGTAGTTTGACATACATACAGTAATTTCAAAAAATAGTTTTTCATGTTTATAGTAAAGTAACCAGATTACATTTAAATAGTTTAAGTTTAGTTTAATATAATCTATCAGAATGTGACAAATAAAGTCATGTAAACAAAACAATTTGTGAAATACAAGTAACTGTATGAAATCTGTAATCGATATTATGCTAAAAGTAGCCTTTAATATTAAAATGAAACACGCCAAAAGTGTCTTAATACGATCCCGTCTATTCAAATCGTTTTAGAAAATCTATCAGTCTTCTTCCCAAAATTCACTTTAAAAGGAATTATGTTAATATAGACTTTATTATTTTTATTGCAAAAAGGAAAATGATCTGGCCACTGTCTTTCAAATGTCTTTTGGCATTGATTTCTACAATGAGACAATACACATTATATAACTGCACCAAAAGCTGTAAGGAGGCTGCTACAGGGACTCATAGAGAGAACTAAAAGTGTGCAATGAAGAGACATTAATTTGGGATTTCACAGCAAAATGGGTATTTGTAGCAGAAAGTTCAGGAAAGCAGTCAGGGAGGTTTTTATAGACACTCAAACATATGGCAATGAAGAATGTATTCCCTCATATGGGATAACACTAGACCTCCGTGAACCTGTGCGTTTTTTGCCAGAATTATTCAGCGGCATCAAATTCCATGGAATATCCCTCACACCAAGTAGCAGTTATCCAACTTTTTTTATTCTAGTATTTTACACAAAAATCTGTTAATTATTACTTAATGGAAATTAACACTTCACGTCGGATTTTGAATAAAAAATAAATTTTAATTCCTTCTCTATATTTGTTTCTGGCACAAGTGAACTTCTGCTATCAGATATAACAGCATGCACCAAATTACATTTGCTGATGTACCATGATGGCATGTCCTAGGAATGAAATTAAAGGACCCTCTTCATTTGTTTCCCATTTTGAACAAGTGGATCCAGCTGCCCCTCCGAAGGCTAGGGGATGGGATTAACTGCAGCCATAGAAAGGTTTCACGCTTGTGTTATGATGCCTTGAAATGAAAATTCCCAAGCTGAGCACAAATTGATTCACTCTGCTGGATTTTGAATATGAGTATTCAATATCTTAAATAAAACCCATTTCTTATTTTTTTCATTTAATGTTCAAATAGCAACATTTTCTGAGCTGGCGAGATATCTCTATTGGTTAATGCACATTTAAATTGCCAGGTTGTAGGTTTGAAATAAAAACAAAAAAAAAGTATATTTTAGTAAAATACTAATATTCAAAGAATGGAACAGTTGCATTGAAAAGAATTTGCAACGTTTAACAATTATTTAAAGATACATACACAATACACTCATAAGACCTCAAAGAGCGTATTTTGTATAATTTAATAATTTTTCACAGACATATTTTGTATTTAAAGCAACACGCTAATGTTAAAAATAAAAATATAATTGTTCTGATGATATAGAGATGAGCAGTCCTGAGAAGCTGCCAGATTTGAACTTCAAAAGATTCTGAATTAAATGTACTATGAACAGATTAAATTATGCGCGAACCGCGAAGAGTACATGGTGGCTTAATGCTGCATTGGGCGCACACACTGCAGTCTATATGAGACCTTTTTGTACTTAATTATTTTAATCAAATGTGGTTTATTGTGTTAATAAATTGGATGTGAATAGTTTGGGTATTCCGAGAAATAATTTGGAACGTTGGTGACTACCTGTAAGGTCACAGAATAGCTCCAACTTTAATGCAGTTCAAATTATTATAATTTTGCACAATGTTGCACCAAAAGCCTTTCTCCTCAGCCATGCCCCTCATGCCAGACAGACAGACAGACTTCCTTTTAAGTATATGTACACAGCTCAGTCCCCGACAGCACTGAGTGTACTTTTTTCATTCACAACCTGGCTGCAGACAATCAGAGCAGTGGCGGATCCAGGGGGGCGCAATGGGGCAATTGCCCCCCCCCCGAGAGCCAATGCTCTCTCCTGCAGGGCCAGTGCTGTCCAATGCTCCGTTCTCGCGAGAGTGAACTCTAGCCTCAGGAGGTGCAGGCTAGAGTTCACTCCCCACTAGAACCACCAGGGATTACAAGCAATATCCCCCCTCCCTGGGCAAAGGTAAGAAGGGATGGGGGATTATAAATAATATTTTATTAATTAAAAAAAACAAAAACAATTTGTTTTACACTGCCCCCACAGCCCCCCATACACACTACCCCACTAAACACACTGCCCCACAGCCCCCCATACACACTGCCCCACTAAACACACTGCCCCCCATCCCCCATACACACTGCCCCACCAAACACACTTTCCCCAGAGCCCCCATACACACTGCCCCCACAGCCCCTATACACACTGCCCCACCAAACACACCCCCACAGCCCCCCCATACACACTGCCCCACCAAACACACTTCCCCACAGACCCCCATGCACACTGCCCCCACAGCCCCCCATACACACTGCTCCACCAAACACACTTCCCTACAGCCCCCATCTGTCCCCACAGCCCCCATACACACAAACACTGCACCCCCATACACACACTTCCCCAACTGCACTCCCATACACACATTGCCCCCACTACACCTTCATACACACACTGGCCCCATACACACAGTGCTTCCACTGCACCCCACATATACACACTGCACTCCCATGAACACACTACACCCCTCACACAAACACACACTGCCCCTCCTTCACACAGTGCTCCCACTGCACCCCTATAGACACACTGGCCCACATGCACTGCCTCCCGTACACACACACACACACACACACACAAACACACACACACACTCTGTACCCCTCACACACTGTCTCCCATACCCACCCTGCATCCTTCACACACTCCCATATATACACACAGACACACACACACACACTGCCTACTCTCACACACACACACTACGAGAGGCTCTATCCCGATCCTGGCAGACCCCAGGTAAATTGTCAAATTGTTAAACTGTTTGACTATTTACTTTGGGAGGGCGCCACGGCACTCCTGGCACCATTATTATTGTGCCTGGATTGTTTCTTTAAATAATCTATGAGTGTCCCTCCCGAGATAAGACTCTGGATCCGCCAGTGAATCAGAGAAACTATAATCAGGTAGTGATATCCTTACTCTATGTCTCCCCAAGTGTCGTCTCCTTCTAATGCACATTACTTTGTACATCAGGTCAGTAATGTCAGTGGATGAGCTGTATGCATACATTGTAATAAGGTAGACATTATTTTTTTAGTGAGGGAACGTGTCCAAGGAGGCAGGCTTATGGTGCAGCATTCTGCAAATCATTTGTCCATGCTCAAATATATAAAGATATTAATGAGGCTAACACGTATCACATACATCAAAGTTGTATTAGTGCCAGGAGTTAATATTTAAAGGGAATGTTGTTTTGGTACCCTTTAAATATGCAGTCACAATAAATGGCAACTTTTGGCCTGGGTAAATTTCATACCAGATCTGCATGCCAGACGATGTCCCCTGACAGTCCTGGCCACTCTCCTGCGATCCGGCGATCCCCATGCAATGACAATGGCGCAGAACGCTCCAGCTTTTCATCCCTTTATCCTAGTCATGACCCACGTCTTGTGTGGGCACCCTGCCAGAACTCTTTGTCCATATACAGTGGATTGTGTTTGTTTTTGTGCACAATGTGACAGAGGGCCTATACTAAGCCTTTGTGACCTCTTTTCATTACCATGTTATGGTTATCGCTAGCCTGAGAGTGCATTTCTATTTTCTTGCTATTTTTGGTAACTGACTTGGCTTTGTTTAAGAGTTTATTCTATTTTTTGATATTCCTAACCCTTAGCGCTGTTATATTCATTTACACATCTGTCTCCAACCCTGTATCTGACTATTCTCTATACCTTATATTATATACGTTACATCGGGCCACTCTAAGGCCTGGTAAAATGTCTTTATTTTGTATAAGATTATACTTGCCTTACTATTTGCGAGTTAGGGCATTTGAATGAACGGCCTGTTTATGAGCATGCAACTCACAGGGACATCAAACATATTCATTGTAGTCTGGCAACCTGGTCAGGCTAAGAGACTGCAGTACACTGGAGAAATATGCAGTGGGCAAGTCGAGGATGGGAGACCATTGACAGCAAAGGCTACCAGTCAATTCACAAACCCACACGGTACAGGGCTAGTAAAATCCCAGCACAATTCCTGCCTGCTGCATCACTCTTGCTCAAACATACATCCCAACACACTTCTTATCATTTTAGTTTTCAAAAGAATTGTGTGAGACTGCAACGTAAAACCCCTTTTACCAGCCCTCTAATCCTAGTGGCCCTGGGGGCAATTGTTCCTCTGCTCTTCTTGCCAGACCTTCCATTCATGGCAAGGCCAGATTTTGGTCTATGCTGTTTTAATTCTTTATGGAACACTTATAAATGTAGAACTGGTCATCACCTAATTCTAGCTATAGAATAATAAAGGATTATTATTTGAGCATTATTGTGGAACATACCACATTAATATTCACTTGATCACTTATCATAAGACATCAGGAGATGGAGAACAGTGTGAGGGAGCCCATGGACAGCGATTATCCTTTATCCTTTGAGATAGAAATGAGTGCTGGGAACTTGTACAAACCATCACTAGGTTATTGAAATAAAGAATGTGTAAAAACAGTATCTTCAAAGTGATAATATATTTAAGAACATGTCTTTACACTACAGTTTAACCCCTTAAGGAAACATGTCGGAAATATTCCGTCATGATTCCCTTTTATTCCAAAAGTTGTGTCCTTAAGGGGATAAAGACACAGAACACAAAACAAGTTGATACATTGATACATTGTCTCCTTGAAGTTTTCCTCTTTCATATGCAGCATTTTTACTTCCAATATGTTCATTTTCCCTTCAAACTTGAGCCTGTTAAGCCTCACAAATGTTATTCACGAAGCACATTTAAGGTCAAAGCATTATATTTTATATACATTTCAACAATATGACTTTGGCTTTAGCTCCTACAGTCAAGGCTGTTTTTCACTGTTCTAATGATATAAAAATGTTTTCTACTATAAAGTTACCAGACATTACTCGAAGTATGATATTTGAAACTGTTCAATATTTCTACATTTTAAATCTCCTGATATACAAATGGTACCCATCTGAATTTGCTGTATTTAAATATAAAGCTGAATTGTTACAAATTCATACATGGAGGTGTTTTTGACATAAACCTCTGTTATGTATATTCAGGAGCACTCATAATTTTGGCAGAAGTAGTTTGGAAAGATTGTAGCTTGTACAATATTTATTTTGTCTTGCCAACAGATTCATCACCACACAAAATAATACAGATGCAATTTATAATTGTGGTGATGTTGCATAATTTAAACATTATTATGGGATCTGAGACAGTACTGTGATCAAACCAAGATATTGTAAATCCAGATGCCGAAAGAGATTAGAACATTTATAGAAATATGCTTTCTGTATGCAGAGACCCATAACATCTTAATGTTACTACTTTGTATATGTGTGTGTGTGTGTGTGTTAAAATGATATTCCATGTTCTACAGCTAACTATTGTCTTTGTATTGTGTATGGTGCAATACGATTCCCTCACCCAGTCATCTTTTGTTCTATCATTTAAAACTTCAATGGTTTGCAAAGATATATAGCCCCACAGTTGTATTTGTGAAATCATAGGTGGACTTCAAAGCTTCATGTCCCACTACTCCCTGCATCATATGGGTTGTGGGATAGTGTATTTATTAAAAAGTGTCAGGATATCCTTGAGCCTCTATTAAAGGGACACTATAGTCACCAAAACAACCACTGAAGCAACTTAGCTTAACAAAGCAGTTTTTGGTATATAGATCATGCCTCTGAAGTTTCACTGCTCAATTCTCTGCCAGTTAGGAGTTAAATCACTTTTGTTTCTGTTTATGCAGTTCTAGCCACACCTTCCCTGGATGTGACTGGCACAGCCTGCATAAAAACAAGATGGTTTTATTTTCAATCAGATGTAACTAACTTTATTTTTATTTTTTATCTCCTGCTCTGTAAATTGAGCTTTAATTACACACAGGAGGCTCCTGTAGGGTTTAGCCAACTATAAGCAGAGCAGGAGATAAGACATTCCAAATTAAACATAATTTGCAATAAAGAAAGTGTGAACATTAGATGACTCTTTACAGGACGTTCTTAGCAAGGCTGTGCAAGTCACATGCAGGGAGCTGTGTTTAGAGCCACATAAACAAAGTGATTTAACTCCTAAATGGCAAAGAATTGAGCAGGGAGACAGGGGCATTATGCATACACTAAAACTGCTTCATTAAGCTAAAGTTGTTTTGGTGACTATAGTGTCTCTTTAACCCCTTAAGTACACATGACATGTGTGACATGTCATGATTCCCTTTTATTCCAGAAGTTTGGTCCTTAAGGGGTTAAGCAATGGCATGCTGTGCTGTGCTTGCCCCAGGAGTCCAAGTACTGTTGCCTTTTAAAATGCCAATCCCTCTTCATTAGAGTTCCACTTGGATGCCCTGTCCCTCTGACAAGCCACCCCTCCTACCAATAAAGTAGCTCTGTGATACCCCAGCTTCAACCTCCAATATTGACGAAAGGGAGTATGTTACTGATTAATAATTAATAATGAATTATCATGCATTTAGTAATAATTAATATATATTTTTTTTCAAATAAAATTGACATACTTGTTTTGTGGTGACAGGACAAATCAAATGATACATCTTATAGAAATATCTTTGGCTCATGCTTTGATAAATATTTTTGCAGCTAGCTTACAAGAAAACAGTAGCCTACCACAAAAACCCTCTGGTCTGGCAACATAGATGCAGTGCAATATAACTTTAACCCAATGGTCTATCCTTGCTTTTCTAGTATAATGTGATGGTTGGAAATTCAATACCTTTAGGTCACAAGGCCAATAACACTCAACTAGCAGAGTTTCTGCCTTAATCCCTTCAAACCACTAATTAAAAACAGGAGCATTAACAAATTCCCCTCATGTAGCTTCAAATTTGTGGTGAAAAAAATATATTAAGAGTTTTGGAATCTGTTTGCAAAATGTAATTTTTTCTGAGTCTTAAACTTGAGAAATGTATAAAATTTTGGTTGTGTGGACAATATAATAAGTTTCAGTGGAAAATATATCTTACATTGTATTAAGAATCCAAGCTCCAGAGGTAATAAATCACAATTAAATATTTCAAAATATGTCCAAAATGCAGTGCTGATAACTGCCACTAGGTGGTGGGAGAGCATTAAAAATATTTAATGAATAATAATTTTAAGTTTTCACTCTTTTGTGCAGACATCATATTTTTAGGAAACTATATTTTCCCCTTCCTCGTTTTGCTGTACCAGGATTCATTTTCTGACCCATACGCCTCCGTAAGCTTTTTTAAAAGTACGATTCTATCAGGAAAAGGATTTCATTAAAGAAATCTAAACATTTCTAGTGACTGGCAACTTTTAGCCCAGAAGGCTAGTGCAACCCAGAGACCCGTTGTCACGGCCCCCTGCTTGCCCGCGAGGTGCGGTCGCACCCAACCGGTGCGACCATGCAGAGGAACTGAGCCTACCTGCTCAGCGGCGAGTCGGGAACCTTAATCAATATGGTACCAACCACGCGGTCGCGACCATATATAGCTCTGCCCCCCAGGCCCGCGCGACCGTGCGTGTGACATCATGACGCCGATGCACACTCACGTTCTGGGGTCAGAGATCAACCTCTGACCAATCACAGCCAAAGGAGGGATATTTAAATCTCTGAAGTTCCCTGGTTCATTGCCCTGTCGTGGTTTCCGTTCCTGGTTCTTGAGAGCGCGTTTTCCTGTCCTGATTTTGATATTCCCTATATTTTGACCTTGGCTATTCCTGACTATTCTGATTTCTGGTTTCCCTGGCTTGGCTTTTTAAACGATATTGTGTACTTCTGGCTTCCTTGACCTTGGCTATCCCTTGACCATTCTCTGTCTTTAACATATTAGTCCGGCCATTTTAAGGACCGGTTTACGTTCTATCCTTTTCTATTCTGTCTATGTAGCTGTTACATAGTTCTGCGTGCTGGACCACACTAGCAGTCGTGACACCCATCCAATGTTTGTCCAGGAAAACAAAAGTATGGATGTTGAAAAATTAACTAAATTATTAGAGTGGATAAAGTGGGTGACTTGTAGAGTGGATAAAGTTAAATGCATGTATCACGTCTATTCCTTTTCATTCTTACACAGATTACTAATTCCAGAAAAAGAAGAGCTAATTAGATATGAATTGATACAATATAAATAGGATAACACATTGCATTGTAGCCAAAGACACGTGATAAGGGCTTTGCAATAATATACTACAATTATAGAGGTTAAAAGCCAAACATCTTTCAAGGAACTCTATAGAGTTAGGAATGCAAACCTGTAGAGATAGGGCACACCCAGGGAGCCACAAAAAATTTGTTAATGTTTTACTTGTTTCCAATGCCAAGCTTTCTTTAATGCTGCTGCCCGCTCCGCCTCCACAACGTCATCATGAAGGTGTTGCTTCTTCAGCAATCGTCCAATCCAATGCACATGCGCATGTCCAATCAAATATTTATTGTGGGAAAACATTGAATGCTTTCCTTTGAGCCACATTTGATGATGTCTGTGTGTCTATAAGGCATCTAGTGTATGTGTTGAGGTACCAGAGTGTTTATAGGGGACTTAGTGTGTATCAGAAATGCAGTGTAGGTAGTGCACAGTGTGTCTACAGGGGATCTAGTGCATGTGTGTAGGGTATCCACTGTGTGTAAGAGGTGCAGTGTGTGTGTGTGAATTTGTTATTTGGGATACTGCCTGATTTGGGGTGAAGGGGAGGAATATTCTGCACCTAGCCATACTTTAGATCAGAGCCTCCTGGGTCCCCCTTCTCCTACTGTAAGGTGCTCTGAACCAATGATGGAGATGTTTTATCTCCCTAGCTGCTGTGAAGGCACACAGCAAGGTCTGCGCTTGGATAGCACTAACCCAGTAGGAAGTGGCAGGGAGATCTTCTACTCTGTCGACCTCGTCCCATGGTCATCATGGCAAACTGGCATTTGCCGATTTGCTTGATGGCCACTCTGGGCCTGAAATGTCAGAAAAATCTAGGCACATTAACTAGTTTATAGTTCTCAGTCACTGTCTCACTGAACACTGCCTAATAACTTTAGCAATGGTAAAAATAACTGTAACTAGTAGTTATAAAACTGCCCCCTCTTCCAGCAATGTCAAATTAAAACTTTTATCCAAGATTCTTCCAAGTTGTATGTGTGGCGCTGGCACGCACATTCACATTGGCAATACTGTAAATAAGACTATGGTTAACCTGAAATTGCAGAGTCTTAAGGTGTAGCAAGAAAAATCATAGATCTGCATGAGAGTCTTCTGATTGGTGTCAGCATTGCAGTAGTTATCATAATATACTCTTAAAATAAAATGAGCACATTGGCCAAAGTTCTGTCTCCAGCACTGATCTCCACTACCAGATTAAGTTCTTCGGATGCAGCTTCTCATAATAAAGTGCCTCCTTTGTATTTTTTGGATCTCTGGCACTTATTTAAAGAGATAGAACTGACGGGCACTTGAGCAGAATCCAACACTGAAGACTTTGTGGTTAATGGGTTGCTCAAAGCATTTTGTTCACAGCTGCCAAACTTACTCAGAAGCTGAAAAATAATCCAATCTTTCACTGTTTAAAAATGCCTCATCACCATCTTCCTTACAGCAGGCGCCTATGGAGCCATGCCATGCTCCCCTTGGCCAAACAAACGTGAAAGTACAAAGTAATAAAAAAGCACAATATGTCTTAGACAGCACATCTCTTGCACACATTGCTCAAGTCAGTACTATAGCGAAATATAGCAAATATATAACCTAACCTAATAAAAAATGTATAGCAAATATATAAAATGAATAAAATATAACTAATAATATGTACTTATCCTGGCATACTCAATACATACATGACATCAGCCTATTTATCAACATAAAAAACAATAATTGGAACTGTTGGTTTCTTATTTTCTTAAAAGATAAAAAATGTGGAGATAGATCTAAAATGTAATTCTGTCTGAATTAGTTTGATACAAAGTTAAAGGAATTTCAGCAAACCCTTCCATATAAAGCACCTCAGACAAAAAACTAATCATTACTTGACTCCCAGATAGAATGTATAATGTTAATACAGATAGAAGATGGAGTGACATGTTACCAGTTTTATGCTCCCCGTTGTCTATGATGTTTTAGTTCCTCCGTACAATAAAGTTTATCTGTACTATTGTCACAATATCACATATCTTTTTTAAAACCTCATCTGTTTCCAAAATCTGCGTTTTAAAGAAACCCTACCATCAGCGGCTGTCCAGTTAACACTCCCTAATATTGCTGCACATACAGAAAGGAGGCCAAGAGGAAGAGGTGCCAGAAACATGAGCCCCAACTTCAGGGTTAAAAGTTTGTAAAATGGTTGCTCGGACACTCCTGTCCCGACAACAACTTAAATGAGATTAAATTGATTTGGGATGAGAGTGTTCCTTTAAAAAAAGCCAACATGTAATACCCCATATAGAGTGCTTTAATAGGGCTTTAATATAATCAGTTAATCCATACACATACGTGCAGTAAAACACATACTTGTGCAACATGTATAGTGGCACAGATCTGAAGACATGTTTCTAGAGCGACACACTCTTACAAAGTCAGATATTGAAAAACTCATGAACACATGGAGTCACAGTTAAACAGTCACAGACGAGCGCACATATAAGCATAAAGATATGCATATAGCTTGTACAGAAGCCAAAATTCCCGGAAGCTTTCTCCACTGAGTAAAGACTTATGGTTCAGGG
This sequence comes from Pelobates cultripes, assembly GCA_933207985.1. Classification (NCBI taxonomy): domain Eukaryota; kingdom Metazoa; phylum Chordata; class Amphibia; order Anura; family Pelobatidae; genus Pelobates; species Pelobates cultripes. The sequence goes on from OW240913.1 coordinate 335,403,008, forward strand.
CTTAGCTCATGGGCAGACACTCTCAATGTGCTGGGCACGGCACTCCTGGCACCATAATAAGTACAGTGCCATTTTTACGGTGTATAACCTGGCACATGTGCATGTAAGTGTGTTAATGCAGGAACGTATGTTTGCGTACAGCATGTATATTAATGCAGTGGTGTATCTGGTCCAGAATGTAAGTGTCAATGTAGGGATGAATTTTTGTGTAGCGTCATAATTTGTGAATGTCACTGTATATTAGTGTCAAAGAAGAGATACTACATTGGTGGATTCAGCAGTGTCCATCCTATACACAGAGCGCCCCTTGGTGGAAGGCCGGAGCATATGTGCAGGACCTGAGTGCAGGGTATTTTGTTTTTGTTGGACTGTATATTAGTGTGTCAGTGTATGCAAATGAGGTGTAAAAATGGGGGAGGGGGTATAAAAGGAAAAAAAAGGGAGAGGGGATGGGGTGCATGTGGTTACACATATTCAAGACACAATACATAAGCCATGATCGAGCTATCTAACACATCGGGTACTAATCTGAGAGATGTATGAGGCACATTGTGGGGTGTTATATACACGCAGTTGCACATTAAGTGGTTTTAGTACAGTCTTCCCAGGTTACACCTACCCAAGAAACCCTTTTTCTTTCCATGACTTTCATATTATGTCAAAGGCTGCAGCGTGTTTGGTGGATAAGATAGACATTTTTTCGTATAAATAGTATTGTTTAAGTTTATCTAGTAATTGTGGTGTAGGTGGGCATTTAGGCTGCTTCCAGTGTGTGGCTATTTGGTTCCTAGCTGCTAGAATGGTGAGCAGAAACGGTTGTCTGCGTTTGGCAGGTATGTTCCTGGGTAGCATCAGGAACAGTTCTGATTGTATGTTTAAGGGTGGTAGGTCAGGGTCTACTGGTAGTAAAATATTGTTTACCGCTTTCCATAGTGGTTGGAGGTCTTTCCAACTCCACCATATGTGCGTCATGTGGCCCTCTGTTTCCACGCTTCTCCAGCGGGTGGAAACCATAATGTAACAAAACTTGAGACATATAGGTCCATTTCAGTCTATCAAAGGCCTTCTCGTGTCTAAGGTGAGGAGGAGGCCTCCGCTACGTTCTGAGTTCATATGGGATAAAATGTTTAGTAGCTTTCTGGTGTTGTCAGATCCTTGTCTGTGTTTAACGAAACCAGATTGGTCATTTTGTGGGAGGATTGTAGACAAACGGTTTGCCAGAAGTTTTGCGTAAAGCTTTACGTTGCCGTTTAGCAGCGAGATGGGTCTGAAATTCTGACATTGGGTGAGATCTTTCCCTGGTTTGGGAAGTGTGGAAATGTGAGCTGTCAGCATGTCACTCAGCATTTGACCCTTCGAATAGCAGGTGTTGAATAGTGCCATCAGGTGTGGGGCAAGGGGATCTACATATGTTTGGTAATATTTGTTTGCGTAGCCATCAGGACCCGGTGCCTTATGTATGGGCAACTGGCGTATGGCTTGTTTAATTTCCACCTCCTCAAACGGTGTGGATATATATTATTATTATTATATGTCGGTTTGGGTAGGTGGGTCCCTTGTTTTTTGCAGGTCACACACGTTTAATGCACCATTTGGTTGTGTGACCTCTGTATAACAATTCGGATGCTGCCCACTGTTAGGGCGCGTCCTTAAATGCTAAATTGGCATGGTCATGGTACAACACTTACGATTCGGGATTTATTCAGGTCACCCAGGCAACCTCATTTCTACACTTTTTTTGGTCACAACAGTGACATGGACCATTCAGAGTCTAGGTTACCATATTTAATCCTATTTTGACCTTCGTTCCGTGCCCTGTTTCGTTTCCTACATTAGTTCCTGATTAGTGTGTTTCTTGAGTTTTCTGTTTATGTTCTGGTTTTGACCTCGGCTAGTTTATAGGAATTTTGAGTACATCTGTTATCCTGACCTGGCTTGTTATACGTTCTCTGACTATCTGTTATTTTGACCAGGCTTGTTATACATTCTCTGACTATCTGTTATCCTAACCAGGCTTGTTATACATTATCTGACTATCTGTTATCCTAACCAGGCTTGTTATACATTATCTGACTATCTGTTATCCTAACCAGGCTTGTTATACATTATCTGACTATCTGTTATCCTAACCAGGCTTGTTATACATTATCTGACTATCTGTTATCTTGACCTGGCTCCTTATACGTTCTTTGACTATCTGAATCCGTACCAGGCTTATTATACGTTCTCTGACTATTTGTTATCCTGACCCGGCTTGTTAGAAGTTCTCTGACTGACCATCTGTTATCCTGACCAGGCTTCTTATACATTCTCTGACTATCTGTTATCTTGACCTGGCTTGCTATACGTTCTCTGACTGTCTGTATTCCTGACCCAGCTTGTTATACATTCTCTGACTGTCTGTATTCCTGACCCAGCTTGTTATATGTTCTCTGACTATCTGTATTCCTGACCCGGCTTGTTATACGTTCTCTGACTGTCTGTGTTCCTGACCCGGCTTGTTATACGTTCTCTGGCTATCTGTATTCCTGACCCAGCTTGTTATACGTTCTCTGACTGTCTGTATTCCTGACCCGGCTTGTTATACGTTCTCTGACTATCTGTCATCCTGACCTGGCTTGTTATACGTTCTCTGACTATCTGTTATCCTGACCAGGCTTGTTATATGTTCTCTGACTATCTGTCATCCTGACCTGGCTTGTTATACGTTCTCTGACTATCTGTATTCCTGACCAGGCTTGTTATACGTTCTCTGACTATCTGTTATCCTGACAAGGCTTGTTATACGTTCTCTGGCTATCTGTTATCCTGACCCGGCTTGTTATACATTCTCTGACTATCTGTTATGCTGACCAGGCTTGTTATACATTCTCTGAGTATCTGTTATCCTGACCCGGCTTGTTATACGTTCTCTGGCTATCTGTTATTTTGACCAGGCTTGTTATACATTCTCTGACTATCTGTTATCCTAACCAGGCTTGTTATACATTATCTGACTATCTGTTATCCTAACCAGGCTTGTTATACATTATCTGACTATCTGTTATCCTAACCAGGCTTGTTATACATTATCTGACTATCTGTTATCTTGACCTGGCTCCTTATACGTTCTCTGACTATCTGAATCCGTACCAGGCTTATTATACGTTCTCTGACTATTTGTTATCCTGACCCGGCTTGTTAGAAGTTCTCTGACTGACTATCTGTTATCCTGACCAGGCTTCTTATACATTCTCTGACTATCTGTTATCTTGACCTGGCTTGCTATACGTTCTCTGACTGTCTGTATTCCTGACCCAGCTTGTTATACATTCTCTGACTGTCTGTATTCCTGACCCAGCTTGTTATATGTTCTCTGACTATCTGTATTCCTGACCCGGCTTGTTATACGTTCTCTGACTGTCTGTGTTCCTGACCCGGCTTGTTATACGTTCTCTGGCTATCTGTATTCCTGACCCAGCTTGTTATACGTTCTCTGACTGTCTGTATTCCTGACCCGGCTTGTTATACGTTCTCTGACTATCTGTCATCCTGACCTGGCTTGTTATACGTTCTCTGACTATCTGTTATCCTGACCAGGCTTGTTATATGTTCTCTGACTATCTGTCATCCTGACCTGGCTTGTTATATGTTCTCTGACTATCTGTATTCCTGACCAGGCTTGTTATACGTTCTCTGACTATCTGTTATCCTGACAAGGCTTGTTATACGTTCTCTGGCTATCTGTTATCCTGACCCGGCTTGTTATACATTCTCTAACTATCTGTTATGTTGACCAGGCTTGTTATACATTCTCTGAGTATCTGTTATCCTGACCCGGCTTGTTATACGTTCTCTGGCTATCTGTTATCCTGACCTGACTTGTTATATGTTCTCTGACTATCTGTTATCCTGACCCGGCTTGTTATATGTTCTCTGACTATGTGTTATCCTGACCCGGCTTGTTATACATTCTCTGGCTATCTGTTATCCTAACCTGACTTGTTATATGTTCTCTGACTATCTGTTATCCTGACCCGGCTTGTTATACATTCTCTGACTCTCTGTTATCCTGACCCGGCTTGTTATCAGATAATGTAATATATATATGTGTGAAAAATAATGTATAGTCTTAGATTTAATAAAAAACACTGTCATATTAACCATCTAAATACTACATTACTAAGTATACAACTGGTTTTATCAGAGTCCATACAGATGTTTAAACAGCAATCTGATGAATACTTCCAAAAACATAACATGCAGGGATATAATGTTTAATTAGTGGGGTAATAGCTGCTTGATCCAAAGAGACATCTGACTGCTATTTTAAGGGTCAAAAAGGATTTTTTTTCTTAGTTTATTGCAAAATTGGAAATGCTTCATACTGGGTTTTTTGCCTTCTTTTGGATCAACAGCAAAAACATATGTGAGGAAGGCTAAACTTGATGGACGCAAGTATCTTTTCAGCTAAAATACTAGGGATGTGCATGGGCAAATAATTCGGTTTGGCACTCCCGAAATTTGGGACTTCGGCACTTCAGTTCGGTTCCGGAAATTCAGGAATTGCCGAAGTCCTGAATTTCCCGAACCGAACTGAAGTGCCGAAGTCCCAAATTTCCGAATTGCTAAAGTCCCAAATTTCGGGAGTGCCGAACCGAATTATTTGCCCATGCACATCCCTAGTATTTTATAGTTACGGTAAGAGTTACTGATTTTATCTTACTAAATAATATCTGTAAAAATAGAATTACATAAGTGTAGCTAGTTACATAGCTGAAAAGATACTTGCGTCCATCAAGTTTAGCCTTCCTCACATATGTTTTTGCTGTTGATCCAAAAGAAGGCAAAAAACCCAGTATGAAGCGTTTCCAATTTTGCAATAAACTAAGAAATCCTTTTTGACCCTTAAAATAGCAGTCAGATGTCTCTTTGGATCAAGCAGCTATTACCCCACTAATTAAACATTATATCCCTGCCAATTCGGGACTTCGGCACTTCCGGAATTTGGAACTTCTTTAACCCTAACCCTAACCTCACCCCTAAACCTAACCCTAACCCTACCTCTACCCCTAACCCTAACCTCACCCCTAAACCTAACCCTACCCCTAATCCTACCCCTAACCCTAACCTCACCCCTAAACCTAACTCTACCCCTAATCCTATCCCTACCATGTTAGGGCTAGGGGTATCATTAGGGGTAGGGTTAGAGGAAGGTTGGGGTAAAGGTTAGGGTTAGGGTCATCATTACCTTAATATTCCATCCCTCTCCTGTTTTGCCACTTTTCAGAAAGCCACTTCCAAAATTCGGCACTTCAGCAATTCGGCAATTCGGCACTTCGGCAATTCGGCACTTCACCAATTCAGACATTCGGAAGCATTCGAATGTCCAAATTCGAATTTAAATTCGGACCAAAATGAATTGCACATGTCTATAAAATACTACTACTACTGATTTTTATTAGCTGCCCTCCCTCCCACCAAAGAGTACTAACCCCTAAAGGTAAGAAACAAAATGCATATCTATAATGGCATGTGTCAAGAGAATAGAGAACCTGGGGAGAAGGGTATAATTCTGATTATTGTTTATAAAGTGCAAGCCGTTTCCATGGTACTGTCTAGTAAGTTCACCAGTAAATTTAACAATATGACTGTGAAAGCGCATGGGAACAAACAAATAATCCACCCAAACCCTCTCCCCACCTTGAAATAAAAACATTATGAGGGGAAAGGGTTTGGCCACAGCTTTAGTTAACATTTCAGCACAATTACCATTAACTTCCACTGCCGGCTGAAAGGCAGATATTATTCATCAGAGTTTGGTTCCATAGAATGTGATGGCACATAAGAACCATTTGGCCCATCTAGTCTGCCCAGTTTTCTAAATACTTTCAGTCCCTAGCCTTATCTTTTAGTTATGATAGCCTACCCCATGCATGCTTAAACTCCTTTACTGCATTAGCAAGACAGAAACATTCAGAAATGTTCAAGAGCATTGGGGGATGTTTCTTATCCCTAATTTAATGGTACTAATTTTCTCTACCTCAAAGGGATGAGTCAACCCTGGAGGGGAATTGAACCTGTGACCCCCCTCGAGGGCTTTATTGATCTGACAAAGCATCAGCCCACTGAGCTATCTCACCATTTAGTTCCTGCATGATTACCTGGCAGGAGCCCCATCTAACGATGTTTGGTCTCTAATTACCTTTTTAATCCAGGCACTGGCCCGAGTACCTTCTGCGGCTGTGACAATAACTGCAAAAGAACACACAAACTCTATCACTATTGTATGGAGTAATATAGGGAGCCAGTGCAAGGACTGACTATGGTATAGGGTAATATAGGGAGCCAGTGCGAGGACTGACTGTGGTATGGGGTAATATAGGGAGCCAGTGCGAGGACTGACTGTGGTATGGGGTAATATAGGGGGCCAGTGCGAGGACTGACTGTGGTATGGGGTAATATAGGGAGCCAGTGCGAGGACTGACTGTGGTATGGGGTAATATACGGGGGCCAGTGTGAGGACTGACTGTGGTATGGGGTAATATAGGGGGCCAGTGCAAGGACTGACTGTGGTATGGGGTAATATAGGGGGTCAGTGTGAGGACTGACTGTGGTATGGGGTAATATAGGGAGCCAGTGCGAGGACTGACTGTGGTATGGGGTAATATAGGGAGCCAGTGCGAGGACTGACTGTGGTATGGGGTAATATAGGAAGCCAGTGCGAGGACTGACTGTGGTATGGGGTAATATAGGGAGCCAGTGCGAGGACTGACTGTGCTATGGTGTAATATAGGGAGCCAGTGCGAGGACTGACTGTGGTATGGGGTAATATACGGGGACCAGTGTGAGGACTGACTGTGGTATGGGGTAATATAGGGAGCCAGTGCGAGGACTGACTGTGGTATGGGGTAATATAGGGAGCCAGTGCGAGGACTGACTGTGGTATGGGGTAATATAGGAAGCCAGTGCGAGGACTGACTGTGGTATGGGGTAATATAGGGAGCCAGTGCGAGGACTGACTGTGGTATGGGGTAATATAGGGAGCCAGTGCGAGGACTGACTGTGGTATGGGGTAATATAGGGAGCCAGTGCGAGGACTGGCTGTGGTATGGGGTAATATACGGGGGCCAGTGTGAGGACTGGCTGTGGTATGGGGTAATATAGGGGGCCAGTGTGAGGACTGACTGTGGTATGGGATAATATAGGGAGCCAGTGCGAAGACTGACTATGTCACAGGGTAATATACAAACACTACAACCAAAGAAAAGAAGGAGAAAATAGAAAAAAAGGAGAAGAAAGAGCATAAATAAACTAGGAGTTAGAAGAAGGAGGAGAATAAGGAGAAGGGAGGGTGGACAGAAGATTCTCACCCTGCTGCACTGAGCTAAAAAGGAAGAGGGGTGGTAAGTTGCAATAATTCATACTTTCTTTGAAACATAATTAACCAATCCATAAATGCCTTGCAAGACTGCCCTTGTACATCCTAAACGGTACCCTGTGCTGTCCTAAGTTTGACTTACAAGAGGTAGTGAACCTTGCTTAAACAAGCATACAATCAAAAGTAAACAAGGTAAAGTTACACAAAAGTTAGTGTTAGGGTCATTCCAGTAAAAATTAAACATGGATTGCATATGTATTAACAGCATAGTCTGTAAACAGTATATGTTTAACTTTTTTATAACTTTTGCACATGAATGCCAGGTCCCAAGTTTTTCCAGCAGAACATTGTCATGAGCAACTCTGCCTCCACCAGCATGCCTTCTTCCGATAGTGGATGGTGCTGCCAACTCTTCCCTAGGTAAATAGTGACGACACATGCACCCAGCAACCAATCCAGAAAAAAACCAACATGATTTATCAGACCAGGCAAACTTCTTCCATTGCTCCATGCTCCTCTTCTGATGCTCACGTCCTCATTGAAGCGATTTTCAGCAGTTGACAGGGGTCATCATGGGCACCATGATCGATATGCGGCTGCACATATGCAACAAACTGTAATGCACTGTGTTCTGACTCCTTTCTTTAATGGACAGCATTACATTTTTAGCAATTTGAGATACAGTAGCTCTTCTGTGTGATTGGACCAGAAAATTTAGCCTTCTCTCCCCATGAGCATTGATTAATGAAGCTTGGGCACCCATGACCATGCTTATGCTGGTTCACTTTTTGTTCTTCCTTGCACCACTTTTGGTAGGTCCTAACCACTGCAAACCCGGGAACACTGTACAAGACTTGTCGTTTTGGAGGTGCTCTGACCCAGTTGTCTAACCATCACTACTTGGCCCTTGTCAAAGTCATTCAGATTCTTTTTGCTTGCCCTTTTTTCCTGCTTCCAAAACATAAAATTCAAAAGCGGAGTGTTCACTTGCTGCCTAATATATCCTTGACTGGTACCATTGTAACAATATAATCAATATTTTTAAATTCACTTGTCAGTGGTTTTAATGTTGTGGCCCGTGACTCCTGGATCGGCTTTGCCACTAGGGGTGAGGAAACAGAGGACATGTAAGCAAACACGGCGCCGAAGAACCCGCCGGACACGACCCAGCAACCACCCTGAATCACAGTCCCAACTGGGAAAAGCACCCAAACGCAACTTACCATCACGGGAGACCACAACCCTACGAGAAATCAAACAACCACCTACAGGACCTCGGGCAGCGCCTGGTGAGCTAAGGGGTACCTCATGCACGAAACACCACAGGTCTCCCTCTAGAGGACTTAATAACCATTTTGATGCAATGCCCAGACAGGAAGTAGGGCGAAGAACCTCCGAGCAGGGGACAGCTTGCCTACCAGATACCAACCACCCGCTAAATCAAGGGACGACCCGACAATAATTAACTCTAAACTAATGCTAGAATGATGTACTTTCTGATTGTCTTCAGCGTTCTCTCCTTTTTCTTTTTGTGGCATGAGTCCTGACGCTAACGAACGTATCTACTTGCCCTCACATGTTTTACCACTAGCAGTAATGGGTGTGGAGTCCCAGTGATATTCACTCAGCAGACACTAGCTTATGCAATTCGATCAGAATACGTTTTCAGCCTATGTAATTTCCTTGCATTCTGTTATATATCAATCTGTCTTACACATAGAGAGGCATCCCATGCCGCCAGGCTTATCTTCCCTGTAGCAAGCACTTGCTCTCTATTAGACTGTAATTTTACATCCTGCATACTTAGAAAGTCCCGGTCAACATATGTACTGAGCGTCTAGATAGGAACACTTAAACGATATATGCTTATCTATAAAAACTGTGCTGTCTTCTCACATGCTTACCAACTGTTAACGAATGCTTTATTAGATACTTGTCAATACTATTGGGGCATGACGAGCCCACTTGTTATATTTCCATGCACTTCAAAAATAAAGAATTAAAAAAAAAAATAGTGTTCAGAAAGTACATATAGCAATTTCTCACAAACAGAAATAAGTAGTGAAGGGGAGCAGGTGCTAGAGAGACACACAGAGTGCAGGAAAAAGTAGGAAAAAAAGCCCATAAAAGGTCAGTATTACGTAGACCCTGATTGGGAGGAGTGTGAAGAAGAAGAATGTGATTGAGAAAGGGTAATAAAGAATAGTGCTCTTTAGATTTAGTGGCAAGCAAGTCATTGGTCATCTTATTTAGAAGAGTTTCATTGAGTGTGAAACCTGAAACTAGATTGGAGAGGGTCAAGCAGGGAGTTCAATTCTTGGATGGTATGGTCTATTAAAGAAAGGAAGACAATAGCAGAGGAAGGGATCATCTTGCCATTCTGAATGTTGTGTTCTGCAACTCACATGATGCCAAGCGACCTGAAATGCTGCAAGATGAAGTGAGATTTCTTAGAAATTTAGCATGGAACACCAGCTTCCCGACATCTTTAAAAACTATATCTTCAATTCAAGCCAATGTCAAACCACTTAATGATATCATAATACATTGCAGATTGACTATTTTGGTTATATCTTAAAACTGATTCTCCCAAATTCTGTTATAGGCTATGTATTCTTGGTAATATATCTGGCAGGCACGTCTGTTTTGGGGAACATAACAAAAGAAGCACGTGCAAGACATATATTTATTATACGGATATCTTGTGACTAAGCATCTGCTATCTGAACTTCGGAACTCGATTTACAAGATCATTACTTAGGGTGATGGAGTTGCGGCACTTTGTCAAATTATTAATTAATTTACTAAATCCTCTAACAGAAATATTTATGGCACTTTGCACCAATATTTGACAAATGCAAAGGTCTTGAGGATTATAATTAAGTTAGGTTTCCACATATGTGAAATTTTACACCGAATATAGACATATTATACATATGTTTTAACATGCCGTTGGGCCTGCTTCCTCGTTCCAGCTCGGGTCAAGCAAAGTTAAACTGGAAAAGGTAATTTGTAAGGTTTCACAAGAGCTTTCCAACCAGCTGTCATTCTTTTCTTGTATTCTTTTGTTTTGTATAATTGTCGTTTCTATCCCAGCGCTCAGTATTTAAAAAAATTAAAAGTACCATTTACCATACAAATTACTAGTAAAAAAACTTTTAAATTAGCAATATCTTCAAAGAAAGTGTTTGTATTTTCCCCCTATACCTAGCCCTGCAGGGTTAGTGCAAATGTGGTATTGTTTCAAGCACAGACTCAACTGAGTTTTATATAAATATTGGCAGAAAAGTTCTACTTTAGTCAATATACCCTATATGCAGGCCCAACCAAATGTGGTTAATTTGTGACATCTGAATGATATATTTTATATAATTTCCCAGTTGTCCTTTATTTTTTTTATTTCTCTGTTATTTTTATGCTTGCCCTGTTTTTCCTCTTTTATCTTTTCCCCAATTTCTTTTTGTCAAGTTCTTTACCCCAATTTACCTCTCCCCTACATGTCCTTCCCTTCATTAATCATTCTCCTCTCAATCTTTTTTTCTCACTTATGTTTCCTTCTATTCCAAATTATTTCTCTCCTTTCAGACTTAACTGCCTGCAATTTGTTCTTCTCACCCAGTATCTCGACCTTCCCAATATTTCTATGCTGCACTCAAAGTCTAAATTACTACAAAGGATCTCCTATTCAACTCAATATCTCAACACCCCACATGCCTCCTGCTCCACTTAATGTCATATTCTTCTTCAAGTACCTCCCCTTAATGTGTTCTCCAATTTTTCTCATTCTCCTCCAATGTATCATCCACCCTCAGTGCATTAAAGAAGCTCTCTTCTTGGTTTTCTTTTCTGTGAGAAAGAGTCATCCTTGATGATACATGAAGGGAATCGGGTCTGAGCATTTGCCTACTTTTTGGATCTCTGCTATCTAGCCCTGTGTGGTGACTTGAATATATGATCAAGAACAGATGATCTCCTTCCTGAGGCCGTGTGTTGTGTAACTGAGAAGAACCTAAATCTCACACCTTTTCCCAAGCCACAGAGAGAGACAGGGGCTTTTTAATTCTCCAAATTTCCATAACAGGCCAGTGGCCCAGGGCAATGCAGTGAGAACAGCTTTTATTGGCTTTAATTCTAGTCTGCACTTAGCTGACCTCCAGTGCTGGGCCACACTCATCTGCTGGGTTCTATCACTCTAAATAACTATGAAGGTTTTTTGAATTCTAGAACCATTTCTTCTCGAGGTGTAACATATGTGGAACCTTTTATGCGTATGTTGCTGAGAAAACAGCGGATAAACACTAGCAACATCATACAACAATGAATAAATAAAACCATCAACATGATGTGATAACTTACTACCACTTCCAGAGAAACCCATTAGTTAAGTGCAAGATTTTCTGTGCAATGAGGTAAATCCCACATCTGAACCTTGTACGATTAACCGGTCTTGGAAAGTATGCAAATGACCTAAAGCAGGAACACCAGGAGTACAATAAATCCTGTCTCCCTTATTATAAATTGGGTGTTATGGGAGATGCTGAATTTTCTTTTAAGAAATTCAGGTCTGAAAGTGATTTCTCCACTGATAAGGTTCAAAGTCTCGCTAGATGCTACTCGGTTATCGTTGCCAACAGCAAAAAGGGAAAAGCTGTTTTTTAAGCAAAATGCCTTAATGTCCATACACATCCAAGACAAATAAGAAAAGAAGAAAAATGAAAGAATCATGGCTCAAACGCAAGTATTTCAATAAAAGCCAAGTGCTCACAAAGAAATATTCACTTTTTTATGTGATATATATTCATTGCAGTATTTAAAAACAAAATAGCATAAGAGCCAGAAGTACATTTGATGAAATATTATTAATCATACTGAAGCAAAAAATGCTTAATTTACATTGTTCTTGTTATTTATTTACACATATAATAAATCTACTTATTGCTTACAATGCTACTTTTTAGATCCTATTTATTTAATATGTAAAATCAGAGTCATCAGTATGAGAAAGAATTTAAATAATACCCCTTGGATTTTTAGGATTGCTATTGTGTTTGCCTATATGGGACTTTCCTTCTACTTCATAGCTGCTTCTGAATATCAGCACAATTTTAAGAAAAGTTGTATTAATAAACTATGGAAATACGTGTTTTATGAACAGGGATTTTATATGCTAATAAGGATTGTTGGTGTTTGTTGATGGATATACTGTGTCACTTGTACATAATCCCTGTTTGATTACATATTCCTCTGCAACTCATTGCACAATATTGCATCCATCAGAGCTGACATGAATATACATTTACTTTATAGTTGGTGAAAATGTAGCTGTGTCAGAACAAATGATGTACACACAGACATGAAGAAATAAATAAATACATACGCAGAGATATATAAAATATAAATTTTACATTTTTGTAAATATTATAACAAGATTTTTCGATAGTGTACTTAAATAGAAAGGAAGAAGGTAAACAAAGACATAAGTATAGAGAATAGTAATAACAACCTCTAGTTAAAGAAAAGCAAATCCATCAGTGAAAATAAAATAAACTTCTTAAATAAGATGTCAAAATTTGGGAGAGACATTTGAGTAAAGCAAGTAGATATTACAGAAAGGGTAAAAAAGATATTGAAATAATACTAAAATTGTGTTGGAGTAAAAGGCAAGTAAATGGGGTGAGGAGGTGTTGGTAAGGGGTCCTAAGTTAGGACTTGTCAAGGCAAATATTGGTTATTAAAGGGACACTGTCGTCACTATAACCATTTCAACTCTTTGAATTGGTTATAGTTTCTTGAGTCCCCAGGCACTGTCCCTCCATTCAGTTTAAAACCATTTTAGAGGAGTTTAACACTAAATAAGAGTCCTTGACCATCCACAGTCAGGCCCCTTCTGGCAGTGTTGCTAGGGCAGAGATTACACACTTCCTTGTTGTCATAAACATCATACTATGAGTTGGACTTCTGATAGGCTAAAAGCAGTCAGCTGACACACTCAACCAATCACACCTGCCCATTGCTTCTCAGGCTAATACTTCTCATTAGCCAAAGCAGCACAGAGGGGATGGCCTATTGGGGACTCACCTTTAGCATTAAAACATTAAAAACCATTTACTGCTGAATGAAATGATAGCACCAGGGAACTCCAGACACTCAGTGGTGGAACTACCGTGCCGGCTGCACCGGGGCCCAGAGCGCTAGTTGGGCCCAGCGCTGGGAGTTCTGCCACTGATTCTGCTGAGCCTAACTTGCTGCCTGGTTATTGGCCCCCTACAGAGTCTGGTGCCCAGAGCACTCAGGGGCCCCAGCCCAGCGTGATTAGTATCGCTTAACAGGGGCCTGGTCGTGGGCCTGCAGTGTCCCTTTAAGGCATTAGCATGTTCATTCACACAAGCCCTGCAAACAGGATTAACCTAGAAGAGTGAGTGTTTGCTCTATTTGCTGAATAATTTATGTGAAAATTGCCATTTAGTGAGCAAAGTAAACCCTAACCCTGATCTGCTTTCAAGATGTCTCAGATGAATCTAATAAAACCAATTTCTGCGTCAGCAACATTGGCCTCACAAGGGGAGTGTGGGGGGTGCAGACCGCACCAGGGTGAATCTCGGGGGTGGGGGTGACACCACCGACACCATGCAGGGCTGACACATCCATAAGGCGTCAAAGAGGCAGCCTTAGGGAACACCTACCTGGGGGCTGCTAGATTGGAGTAACCGGCAGAAGGTGGGCGCACAGTTTCCTGTACTTGGCCGGACTGAAAGGAAGTGCTTACTGAGAGACCACTTCCTGTCAGTCCGGCCAGGTACAGGAAACTAAAGCTCCTGTACCGCGGTCTGCTCCGCCCAGCCATGCTAACAGAAAGGTAGGAGACACACTGGGGATGGGGGCAAGAAACACTATGGGACAGGGGAGGAGGAAAGAACTCTATGGGACAGGGGAGGAGGGGCAGTAAGGAATATGATGGGACAGGGGTGGGGGGAAGGAAAGAATACTATGGGACAGGGGAGGAAGGGGGAGGAAAGAAAACTATGGGACAGGGGAGGAGGGGGAGGAATAAATACTATGGGACCTGGGAGGGGAGGAGGGAAGAAAGAACACTATGGGACAGGGGAGAAAGAACACTATGGGACACGGGAGGGGAGGAAGAACACTATGGGACAGGGCATGGGGGAGAAAGAACACTGTGGGACAGGGGAGGGGGAAGAAAGAACATTATGGGACGGGAGGGGTGAGAGAAAGAACATTATGGGACAGGGAAGGGGTAAGAGAAAGAACACTGTGGGACAGGGGGAGATATTAGGGGGGAGAGATAGGAACATTAAGGGGGGGCATTAAAGTACAGGGGAGGGACGAGAAAAGGAACACAGGTAGGGGGGCCACTAAAAGAGAAGAGAAAGGAAAACTAAGAGGGGGGGAGGAACATTAATGGGAATGGGGGTACTAATAGACAGGTAAGGGGGGGAAGAGGAACACTAAGAGACAGAGGAGGAGAGAGGCCCACTAAGGGACAATGGAGGGAGAGGAGATGAACACTAAGGGATAGGGGAGGGAGGGGAGAGGAACACTAAGGGACATGGAGGGGGTTGGAGTGACACCGTGAGTTACCGCACTGAGTGACACCAACCCTAGTGATGCCATTGGTCAGCAATACAAAATATAATACAAAATGTTATTTCTTACAAAATATACATTTTAAAACAGTCAAGATAAACTGACAACCAGCTTGGAAATTATACACCAAAATAAAAGACTTGGAAAAAAATATCAGAGCAAATTTGTCGTGATTTTCAAACTTGCCTGTTATGTTTTGTAAGTCAATTGTCATTTTGGGACAACTCAGTGTTCTGTAAACAGGCTCTATGTAGATAGATAGAAATGGAAGCAGTTTGCCGATCCAGTTATAAAATAATAATTATGTGGTGCGGGGCCTGACCGCCATGCTGACCGGTCGCCGGCCTGAGAGGCTCCTGATAAAGCTGGTCCACTATGGCTAAAAACGTAAGCAATAAAGCAAGCTGAGTGACCTGAAGCTGTATCAAGCATCCGGGCAGAAGCTGGAGCCACCGCGGATCCTGAGATCGGGAGTGCCAGAGCCCCCTGTGGGCGATATGGGACTTCATGGTCTGCGGCCTATGAGGGTGGAGAGCGGGACGGACGGCCGCCGTCCTGTTTGTGAACCTGGCCACCACGCAACAGCCTTGTGATGCACCTCACAGGCCTCGCCTCCCACCCATGGACCGGGGGGGTTATCCCGGTCCCCACCGGAAGGGAATCATCGCCCTACAAAGCCCAGCATCGGACCTACCCGGAGGCGGACACCACGAACTGCACCACGAGCCGGGCCTCTAAAATGGCGGCATTGCGATCTGCACTACACCACACAACCTCGCATGCCTGCAGACGAAAACAACCCGCTGAGCCACACCCTTACTAAATAAGTCTACACACGATCATGCCCTCTGACTGCATGGAGAACAGGTTGGGGCAGGAGATGGAGGGTATCGTGGGTGAATGGAGCCCATGGAAGCACCACTCACCTGACATCCCAGAGGCTGGGCCTGGAAAAAGGCCGACTGAAGCGACCCACTGGCGGCACCTATGGAAAACCTACCAAACCAATGACTTAAGCCGACGCCAAAGCAATAAAGCCCATCGGCTAACTAAACGCCACTAACCAACAAGTGGCTCGCCCACACTATGAGACTCTCATAAACAGACCTCCATACCTCATCACCCAATGAAGATGGCTGACCCCAGCCTCGGACTTGCCGACCACACAGTGCCCCCCTATGTTACATCATAACACAGATGGAACAAGCAGTACTCTGGGGACAGTGACATGCATAGGGCCAGGTCTATCACCGGTGGTTTTAATTTTTACTTTTTAATTTATAAATATTAATACTTACTACTGCATGCTATATTGATAGGTTAATTAAGCTATCCTCTAGCTGATGATTAGTGCCAGGAGCTTCGTTAATGAGTGACCTCACCTTCAATACGTGTTTAATTTCATGTCCTAGACTACCCACTCGCTGGCAAATTGTACAGAGCTCCTCGTTGCATTACCCAGCTTGAATCCTCGACACCTGTAATCATATCCATAAGGCAGCATATGGCAGTACACTAGTGTCCTTCCATAAGCAATGAATATAACCATTTCGTTAACACTTCTTGTCTTATAAAAAATGTGCAGCAATCTTAACATGTATAACGTTATTACGCATGATACTCTGTAACGCAATCTAATAACATGTTCATGCCAAGCTATGTACTGAATAATGCAAAACTATTGAAATACTGATCTCTCTAACATAAAAATGTGCCTGTCTAGCGAATGCCACAACGTGTATTGCAAACGTACACCAATTCATCCTGATGTCGCTGTTGTGGCGCACCAAGGTTATTTGTTAATATTGTGCACAACAAAAATAAAGAATAAAAAAAAATAAAAAAAATAATAATAATTATACAAGTTACAGAAATGTAAGGGCAGTTTTCCATATTGGGTCAGATCAAAGGAAAAGAAAATGTAAAATAAAAAATAAATGGGAATTTAAGACTCAGAAATATTTTTTTTTCTGCAGAAAAGACAATCATTATGAATATCTTTTGTGAGCACAACCATCTTAACTTGCCAATGACTACAGCTAGTAGACTTCTATCAATACAGCCCTACAATATTCACTGTCCAATCTATCGACACTCCCATTGCAATCTCCTGTTTCCTGTGCACTCTGTGTAACCTCGTACAAAAGGAAAATAAACTACATAACCAGCAGGATCACTACCCCATAACACAAACACAAACACCCAATAAGAAACATAACACAAAGAAAGAAAAAACAAAGAACCTGAAAACAATCCTAGAACACACATTTAAAAAACAAAACAAAACACTAATTAGATAATCGTTCAGAAATAAAGGTGAAAATGCTAAATAATGTGTTAATTTACTTAAAATACCTCTGTAAATGACAAATCAGTTGATATTAACAATTTTTACATTAATAAATAAAATAATTAAAATAAGTTACTAATATTTAGCTCAGTCAAACTGGATTGCTTTAGTTTGGCTAAAAAAGGGGACTCGAATGTGACTGTTGCAAGACTTCGTCCCAGCATTAATTTCCTCCTGAGTCGTATGACAATTACGAAGGTGAGGCTGACTTGTCGTGACATATCTATAAAGCATTCGAACTACCCAGAGAAAAGAAATGTCGGGGCACACATTGCATCTATCATCTAGGGAATATTGTAACATAGGGTTATATGGAAAGAACCTACAAAACTGATTTACTACCCTTTACTTACATCCAAGAGCAGACACGTCAGAAATTTTGCCACTCATCTGTAGTTCACCTTTTTGTTTGTAATTACGTAGCCCTTGGATGCAGCCACATAAATAATTGAATTTTCAATAATATACTAAGTCATAAAGCTGCTATGAAAAATAAAGGCCGACCACCAGACATTAAAGGGCTCTCTCTATTTTAAAGCATTAACAGTTCATTCATAAAGCATCTTAGAAACGTTAATCAGCTTCAGCGTTGTTACTGACTGATAAAATATTTATATATATATTCAGAGGTTCTTATACCTTGAGTTAGTACAGCCATTCCCTGCCAGGTGTTGGTGATGAGTTTAAATGTTCAACAAGACAGGTTGAAACTCAATGTTGGGACAGTTTATTGAGCAGCAGAAAAAAATATGTGAGATTTTTTTAAATAGCAAACATTTTCCATTTTTTTCTTTTTTTGGGAAAATAATTCACTTAACTAGCATATTGTTAGAAAAAATGCAGATATCTACATTGCATTATTATTTTTATGAAATGTTGTTACTTCTGAAAATCGACAAATAACGATTGTGAAAAAAAATTAAATATGCAGGGTTGGCCATTGGAGTGAGAATTTCAAAGTGAGTTTAGAATTTTAGGCCAAATTACAAAAAACGCTCACTTGAAGAATTTTTCCAATTTGGGTATTTTAGTCTAAAATTTTAAATTCACTTTAAATTCACTTTGAACTTCCATAGATTGAAAACTTTAACGTGTCCCTGTCCCCCTTAGTCCTGCAATGTAAATGTAATAATTGCAGTTTTAAAGAAACTGCAATGTTTACATTGTAGTACTAAGACAGTCTCTGGTGGCTGTCTCCAAGAGAGCCAGTAGAGGCACTTCCTGCTTGCTAGGTGACTTTTGGTCACCTAACTGATGCTGGATTTCATCACTATCCGAATACGATCATCCTGCGTCAGTGAAATCTCCATAGGAAAGAAGTGATTTGATGCTTTCCAATGGGGAGGGATAATGAGCTTGCAGTGCTAGCCTTCGGAGGAGGCAGAGCGCCAACCCAGCGCCGAGGGACAAGGTGAGGACATGACGCTGGAATCTGGTACGTAATCAAAGGTTTTTTTATTACTTATTGGTGGGGGGTGATGAGGGAGGGTGGAGACTGAGAGAGCTATATTGTTAGGTATATAGCTTTGTATTCCTTACACTATAGTATCCATTTAATGGATAATCCAATATAAAATCCAATTGCTGTTGTTTAAGCAAAGCAAATTCCACCAATATATACATGTGATATTTAAAAATAGGCATCAAATGGGAATAGCATAATGACAATATTTTATTCAATGCGTTCAAACAATGACATTGTATGTGCATTAGAATAATAGATCATTTAATAATAAAATAGAGAGAACATAAAAATACAATGCTATCTTTTTATAATTGCATATTTAGAAGCAGCATGTATGAAACACAACTGAGAACCATGGGAATTAAAATCTGCAGCATTTTGAAGGCAAATATTCTGTAACCTAAGTCCCCTATTAACACTTAACCCCCACTAACACAAACCCTACACTCCTTATTGTAATGGTAACTCCCTTTCAAAGACAGTTTCAAAGAAGGGGCCCTGTTGTTCTAACCCACGTAATGTAAAACATTGCCGTTTTATAGATATGGCAATATTATGATTTTAGGGTTAACACACACATGTCTTCCTGAGAATCACTGGAGCTGCTTCCATTGAATAACTGAGTCAGACTCGGTTATTTAATCAAATGTGGCTTGGCCATGATTTAATCTTCCCTGCCTGTGGATGTGGTAAAAATATCTACTGTTAATGTCGAATTATTGTCACTGCATCCTAATAGCAGCATATTTTATTTTTCTTCACAATCGCTATTATGAATACAGCAACATACAGCAACACTGTGTTGCTACAAGTGACATAAATATTTAAAACTCACTGTTTTGACAGAGACAGCTTAAACATATATGGTTTGTAGATGCTAATAAAGGCTATGAAAGGCGTCATATTGATGACACAGATATCATATTTCAAATATTAGGCCACATCTAAGGCAAAAATAGCTGATTTGCAGAAACTTGCTAAATTACCAAAATTATGCCAAATCACCAATAATCACAGTTTCAGAGTAATTCAGAGTAATGTAAATGTTTTGGCCAAAACTGTTGAACTGCACACAACTGAGTTGTTCACCAAAATTCACTGTTTAGTGAACACACCCTATAGAGCGCCACCCATTGACTGAACTTTAATTACATTTTTGTGAATTACGTTGTGTATGCACAAATCTTATTCTTGCAGGTATCCCAGAGAAACCGAACACTTAAAGCGCAAAACAAGATTTTGGGACACTCTTCCAAATTAGGACTAAATTGCTTAATGAATAGTAGTCACAAAGTGCTTTTTATTCCTAAAATACATATTAAAAAAGCAGAAAATATGTTCTAGCACTTAGCTTCAGATGTATTAAGAAGGTGTGTCAAGATGGCACAGGTTCTTCCTCTATGGACCTTGATAGATCGATCTCGAGTGTGAGATGTCACAGACAGCAGTTTTTATAATTACTGTCACACACTGAAGGAGGAAAAAGCTTCAAAGAACATAAGTATAGGCTGAGTACTGGTATTATAAGCAAAGGTCAAAGCGGGAACTGCATGATTGCAATCTGGGTCATGATCAAGGTCAATACAGCATATTCTGTACATGCTATAATTCATTGTTTAGGGAGAGATTGAGAAGATATGGCTTCCAGAATTACACAATTATTTACTAAAACTAGACTTGAAGGTCACGTTGAATATACTTAGAATTGCTGACGATTGCCAGTTTAGTCTATAACAAAATTGCCAGTTTTTTCTATAACAAAACCAAAAGCTTGGCAAAGACTCTTTCAGGGGTCGAAACGTTGCGGTGTCTCACTTGTCCCAATAAACAAATTTATTTTTTTTCCAAATTGACATTTTTTATTAAAGGACCACTACAGGCACCCAGACCACTTCAGTTTAATGAAGTGGTCTGAATGCCAGGTCCATCTAGGATTAACCCTTTCTGCTGTAAACATAGCATTTTTAGAGAAACTGCTATGTTTACATTAGGGTTAATCCAGCCTCTAGTGGCTGTCTCATTAACAGCCGCTAGAGGCGCTTCCGCGCTTCTCACTGTGAAAATCACAATGAGAAGACGCCAGCGTCCATAGGAAAGCATTGACAATGCTTTCCTATGAGACTGGCTGAATGCGTGCGCGGCTCTTGCCGCACATGTGCATTCAGACGATGACGGAAGAAGAGGGAGGAGATTCCCAGCGCCAGTTTACCCATTTTTTTATTATGTTTTAGCAATGGCAATATTACCCTATGTTTTTCTCTTTTTTTTGCATTGTTGTCATCTGCCGTTGGTACTTTGTATTCTGTCTATAAGGACTAGGAGGAGTCCTTGTCTACATGCAATATTGTATTGGGGTAATAGTGCTCATATTTATTCTTACCCTTATTCTCCTTTTTCCCAAATGGTGTCTCTGTCACATGTGGTATTTCTATCATCAAACATTAGCAAGAAGTCAAAAACTGGTGAAATACATGTCGAGAAAAATGCATATTTTGTGAAGTAGAGTAAACATTGCTATTGTGATGTTTAGTAGTAGGCCACTATTAGGAATTATACAAGATAATGTTAAAGGTACTGTTAAACTACCAATGGCCAGGCTAGAGATACCACCAGAGTGACTGAACAGTGACATATAGTAGGCCTGCAAATCGGACTAATTACATGTAAATGAAAGAAGACAAAATATGAGGCAATGAGAACTAGTAAAAACTGTTATAGCGGCTGTAAGCTTCTATCCAAGTATGTTAGCGCAAGATTTCAAACACAAGAGTGATGTATCAGCCTATACCTAGGGAAGAATGCTAGGCCTATGCAATTTAAGGTAGGGAATTTGTTGCATTTGCACCCCCTGGTTCCTGCACTACCAGCCGCACAGACATGATCTGGAAGCAACACGCCATGTCCAGTAATCCCTCCACAACACATGAGTGGGGCAACAACCATAGGCAGTTTCCTGTTCAGAGCTTCTCTATGTTTTAGACTGCATTCTGGGATTTCACCCATTTTGGTTCCCTCCCTGGGAAGGTGATGCAGGATCAAGGAGCGGGATTGTGGGAACTGGTCAGGTTCATGAGGAGCTGGTTCAATATCAGTTGAGTTGTAGCACTCTCACCTCCAAGTGTGTGCATAGCTCCTCATAAGCCACTAGAAAACCCTCTTCCCAACTCTGTTGAGTCTCCGCTGTTGATTGCTACAGTGATACAAAAATTGCCGCCATTTTGGGTGCCTCAGAATTTGCTAATTTGATTTGACAAACTGCCAAATTGGTTGTTTAGAGTGGCAGGCCTGGTGAATAAATGTGCTGGTGGGGACAGAAATAAACCCCACATATCCAAATGGGGGGAAAACAAGACCAGTCAGACCAGTTTCCGAAGAGCCAGTGTGAGGCAACTAGAAATGAACTAAGGCGGCGGCCGTCCATCTCACCCCTCGCCTAACTAGGCTGAGATCTCGTAACACTGACCAGGGCTTCAGAATTCCCAGTCACTTATACAATGTCAATTTAAACAGTGTTGTTCTCTACTGAATCACTGACACATTTGTTGTATTTATCGATAACATAATTCAAAATTGCAACTACATTCTGTCACGAACGCACACTACTCCAAGAGTGCGCGTGACGTAGTTGTGGTTGTGAAAGGGTTAAAGTTCACTATTTGTCTGCACTAGACTGGAAATAATGACAAAATCCCCCTTTAACACCACCCACACTTAAACATAATACTATAACTATTACTATTTTAACGCTGCCACCACCAAGACAATTTATAAATGGGGTGCCTTGGTCCCCCAGGTAAATCAATAATAAAACCCACCAAATATTACTTAGCACAATATTTAAGGAATTATAAAAATACTAACTAGTCTCTTCAGGTAACGTGATTCTTAACCAGACAAAGGCAAAACTTAATAAATGAATGTTTATTATGAGCAAAAGATAGTCACAGTGCATATAAAAATATATGATAAACAAATTATTTACACCAACAACAGATAAAAACAAAAAGGATAAAATACAGAAGTCCTAATTACTCACTTAGGTTTTCAAAGTACAACTTCTGTCCAGGGCGTCTCTGGCAAGGAAAGATGGTGACTCACTCAAAATTAGATCTTGGCCCCAATCAAGTACACAAACACCCTTCAGAATCACAGGAGATATACCCTGTGAATTGCCACGCCTCATCCAGGGGTGGAGCAATAGGGATACTAGGTGACCACCTCCTTTGTTCCAGAAACCAACAAGCCACATACAGACTTTTGGTTTTATCTCCTCTACTGTACTTGCCACAGAAATAATAATTGCCTCTATGAATTTGTTATTGTTTTCCCATTCCAAAGACATTTTGCACGCCCCACCCACGATCCAATAGGATGGACATCACGGGTCCTGCCACACGGTTTAAGTTGTGCAACTCATGTTTGGGCTTAATTAAAAGATTGGGCTTGTCCCATTCCAAATATAATAAAAATGAGGCTTAATTATTAACCTGTGGGTAAGTATGAATGTTTCACTTGGATAAGATACTGGAACACAAGGATCTTCATGAAACGAATCCCATTACCATTTCAAAGGATTGAACTATCCTTTACAAGGTACATGCCAAATGGATGAAGAGACATTCAGACTTTTCCAAGTGTAGAACCTCACACCTTGCAGATACTTTATTACTCCACATCCATATACTAAAATCCTTTTCACATTGCTATGCCATTCACACTACCCCTTCTGTCATCTGACCACTGTGGGGGTCCCAGCTTCAAAAGATGTAACCCCTGTTGACCTCAGCAATAGCATCTCTGTAATTTATACATTAACGGATTATATTCCATAGTGTAATAATAAATTATACACCCTTGCCGTGACACATTCTACTTAACATTATTTACTGGATGTTATGGAATGGTAACTGTTAATTGATATTAAATAACCTAATTGATTTCTGTTGAAAAAAATGTGAATAGCTTTTGTAACGGAGCTCCCTGTACTCCAACCGAGTACCCTCCGTTGATGGATGCTCCTAGCACTTCCTGAGGACTCAAAACACTGCAGCAAACACCACAACCACCGCAGACTCCACAACCGCCGTAGCTTAACTGGAGTCTCGCCGTCTTCCTTCCACCCTGGATCAGCTTCTGTCCTCCAGGACCGTGTGGGGAAGACCTCTCCTCCAGGAGAGCGTAACAGGAACAGCTCTTAAAAGAGCTAATTGATTAAAAGCTCAGGGGAATATGCAGAGCATAGCAATCCCCAGTGTGATATAGCAGTTCCCTCCAATAACGAGACAAGGCTACGTCTTGAGGGTCAAGAAGATCTGTTTACTTGGCACCAAAGGGCCTTCTTTTATGCAGGTTTAACACATACAGGACCGCCCACAGGGGTTTACAGAACAACCAATCATAAACGTACATTACAGAAAACACTCCCAGCAATTACACACAAAAATCCTCCCCTCTGCCTATGATATAATTATGGCACACAATGCTTAACATAATTATCACAAGCAGGAAAAATACTGTTTTTATACATGTACTATAACTTTAAAACTACACATCCAATCTTCATAAAAATTACATATTTGGAATCAGCCAAATCCATCCAGGGGTTAAAAAGTTAGCTGGAGGTCCCTTTATGACCGACCGCAAGCACATTTTCATGCCCAAAACAGTTCCACAGATTTGGGCTGTGCGGCCGGTCTATTTCAGGCTGAAAAAACGACTAAGTCCCATCGCCGAATGGGACTCAGTCTCTGCAGCTCTAAAATCAGTATGGGAGAGCTCAGCGGTGTTCGCGGAAATGTGTAGCCGATTTTAGTTCCATGAATTTGACTACACATACCGCTGACCTCGTTCGCATTAACAAAGATGGCCGCTGCCACGTGTTCGGCAAACGAACAAAGGCCACCCAGCATTGTCAATTAAGCTGCGGTTAACCGCAGCTTCTGGGAGGTAAATTGCCTGCACACTTCCACTTCTGGGTGGTCTGCCTGTGTGGTACTTGGTTCAGTAAGCCCCATTTACTGAAACAAGTGGGAAATAGCCAGGCACAAAGAGTTTTAACCAGGTCTGGGGACACATGGGACACCGTCTTAAAGGGGCAGTGTCCCAAACAAGTCTGGGGACACGGTCTTAAAGGGGCAGTGTCCCAATCTTCCTGATGTCCCAAAAAGGTAGTTAAAGGGCCAGCACCAGTCCCATAAAGAGTCCATAAGCCCCAATATGCCCACTGGCTGTCTTAAAGGGCCATACACACTCAATAAAAGTGCATAAGTTCTCACAATCTCCCAGGGGCCATAGTCATGTGGAAGGAGGCTGGCAAACAGGCTTCTCCACAACCCAGGGAAGCAGGGCAATTTGCCATTTAAAGGGCCAGTTACAAATAGCAGTTTGTAACAGCTTTGAATAAAAATATGCTCTCTAGATTTACTGCATTATTAAATTACTGAAAATATTTCCACGTTTGATTAATTTGTGTGTATATCTACAAACAATTTCAATGAATGAAAATATTTTACAAATAAAATATTTTATTTGTATTTAAGTGTAGTGATGTTCCGAACGGTTCGCCGAACGGTTCGCGAACGGTTCGCGAACGGTTTGCCACGAACGGTTTGCCGCGGACTTATCATTGAGTAAACTTTGACCCTGTACCTCACCGTCAGCAGACACATTCCAGCCAATCCGCAGCAGACCCTCCCTCCCAGACCCTCCCACCTCCTGGACAGCATCCATTTTACATTCATTGTGAAGCTGCATTCTTAGTGAGCTGTCCAGGAGGTGGGAGGGTCTGCGAGGGAGGGTCTGCTGCTGATTGGCTGGAATGTGTCTGCTGACTGGGAGTACAGGGTCAAAGTTTACTCAATGATGAGTCCGTGGCGAACCGTTCGTGGCGAACTGTTCGGGACATCACTATTTAAGTGTAATTTAAATAAAACCTCACTGGTTCACTGATGCATGTGATTATGTTCTACTTTGTGGGGCAGCTTTGTAAATGAAAACTATTTTATTATTCTACAACTTGTTCTTATGATTTTTCTTAGTTTGCTTTACATGTGGTTATTTTGAAAAATGTCAGAGTTTGTCATACAGAAAATATTTGACGTTCAAAATCATTTCAATGTGTTTAATAATTGTTAAGCCCCACTGATTGCGTTTCATTTATATTTAATTAATATATGCTATGGCTTTTCTCTTTGTTGTCAAAATATTACACTTATTAACCCTTCGGGTGAAGATATAAAGGTTGGTGCTAAGGTTAAATCAACATAATTGAAAAATGACACAAGCATAAGAGAGACAGAAGAAAATTATAGCATAATATTATAGCAATCTTGAATTCCTTTCTTAAGCCAAACTTACACTCACTAAAGTAAATAAAAATGTAGTCTTTATTTCTTTCTGCCTGGTATTGATGATTATGATGGGGTTAATTACAGAATTTTATAGAAAGAAACACTAAAACAGCATTTTCTGTAGAATATAATTGTGCCTACAAGCAGTTTAAAATGTTTATTTTTTGCAGATATTTTGGCAAACAATTTGCATTTTGCAATCTGCATTCATAAAAAAACAAACAAAATAACACTTTTTTTCTAAGTCTAACTGATATGACAAAGCATAACGTTTGTTCCACGTTCCATTACACCTACCGTATGTTGTAGAAATGTATTCGTCCCTTTACGCAATTATTTCAGACCGCGTAAAACTTTATGCAACACTGATGATACTATATACATTGCAATACCCTACTAATATATCTGCAAAAGATAAACAAACATAGTGTAATAGTATTATAATAAAGCTTTGCGGATAAGCCATAGCACCATAGGCTCTATGGCTCATATCTAGCGAAGTGTCACCATTGTCTTTTATGTAACAATGTATCATTTTCTCTGGTTCCACAATTGCAGACTTTGTAGGCACTATACACTGGGTTATCCCCAAAAGTGAAAATTCAAAGTATATTTCATATTCAAGGTTAAAATAGTTGAAATGAAAACATGCTCCGAGTCAGCTATGCTTCTAATTTGGCTATTTTGGCCTTTAAATTTGACCTCTACCTTGAATTAAAATTAGAATTAGGAAAAACTTATAATATAATTGCACCTGCATATAGCTCCTTTCCGAGTCTCTAAATGTAGTATTTTTTCACCCAGGTGCTTTGCTTGTGATCTTAGTACTCTTTGTGTCTACAGCAGATGACTATCTTTACTTTGAGGTGGTTCTGGTTGCATTAGTTGTGGTCCTGCTGAGTTTCAATTCACAGCATCTTCCTCAGAGTGCTTAGGTCAACAACTTATTTTCTTATTTTGGCTTTTTTACATTGCTTATTAAGTCTAAGGGAGTTCTATTTCTAGGCTGATGTGCAGATCACATTCTTTGTTTGAAATAAATGTTACATTTTGTTTCTTAAAAAAAAACCCCATCAGTAACATTGGGGTTACTGTAACAATCTGATATAACACATAGTTTTGTTCATTTTAAGTTCTCTTGGATCTGAATTAAAAAAATTTTTATAGCAATATTTCAGTTATATGTGAATTTGAAGGCATTTCTTTTGATTTTTATCTTTTGTGCACCTTCCATAATATAACCTTCAATCCAGGTAATTGTAAGTAGTGGTTCTTTACCAAATAAACATATTTTTTTTAAAGGGATCTCATAGGGATCTCATAAAACATTTTTGGAAACTGTTATCAAATGAGGTCATGTTATGAGCCCTTTCAGATATTCCCTTAATTGAATGGTCTCCAGAAAGGCTTGTCAAACTTTTTTTGGCAGATGAAAATGGTAAAGGCCTTATTTAATATTATGTGACCTCAATAAAAAAATGAGTGTCTCTATGTTATGCAAACTTTAATTGTCTGCCTTGACACAGCAGATGAGCTTAATCTTTAATGGCCATTTAAGTGGTACTAAAAACAGTTAGTTAAATATGTATAGGGATTTGGGAAAGTGCACTAGTAACCTTTTTGGGGTTTAGTTCGGTCTAAACCAGTGATGGCTAACCTTGACACCATAAATTGTTTCTGGACTACATTTCCCATGATACTCAGCTAGCTTTTAGAGTCTAAAAGCTAGCTGAGCATCATGGGAAATGTAGTCCAGAAACAATTTATGGTGTCAGGGTTAGCCATCACTGGTCTAGGCTGATGAATACTATAGCCAAGTGATGACAAACTTTTATATCACTCAAGCTGTAACTGGCAACCAAAAATAAAAAAATATGGGCCCAGTGGGTGTATAATAAATACCTGGTGTTCCATGCGGTGGGTTGAACAATAGTTCCCTTGCAGTCGTGGGGTGGGTTAATAATAAATCCCTGGTGATCCACTGGATATCATAATAAATCCCTCGTGGTCCAGTGGTTCTAATAATGATTCTCTGGTGGTCCAGAAATGGAGTGCATAGTCTGCACCTCTTCTGATGCTGAGTACTTCACTGAGTGCTGAAACCTCAAGAGAGGTATTAATATGGTCTGCACTAGGACGAAGTGCAGATCTTGTGCTCTGCCACCTGGCCACCAGGAATGCCCTTTTTTGGTCTCATGGGAGACTTTGCCTTTTGACTGAAAGCATTGTGCATATGGACTATGGATAGAACGCAAATAGCTTTTTTTTTGTCTTTTTTAAAACAAAATTCTTAATTTCAAGATTTTGCAAAGAGATATTGAGATAAACATACATGTGCAAATTGTGTTCAAGTTGACACATTAGATTTTATCCATGAATGAAAAGGAGTTTAGGATTTCCAAATATAAAAAGTTATATCAGGCCAGTATAATCACCCATATATACCGACTACAAATCCACTCTCCAGAATTTGAAGGATGGCAAGATATAGAACGAATCATGTGAGATCACAATGATTTATCTTCAATTATATGGAATGTAAAAGAAAAACAGTTAATTTTGTATTTAAAACAACAAAGTATAGTATTATTTCAAATATTAGAATCATGGATTACAATCAAAAAAACTTTAGGAATATCCTCGAAATGAATTCCAACAATTAAAATAGAAATTCTACAAATAACTACAGAAGATCTAAATTTAAATCCTTGGAAACAAAAAGCAATATCACAACTTTTTAAGAACGTGTCTCTAAAAATATTTCCTGATTTCCTGATTTTCATCCGATTCTAATGGATAAATTCAATCTTTCTAATTCCCAGATCTTTAATTATCTTAGAATAAATATAAATATCTTACTTATCATCATACAACTTTAACTTCAAATATATCAAAGATATTCAATTATTTGAAAACATTTTCTCAAAAACAAAACAATTGATAGCAAATCTAGATCATTTTTTTTTTAATTCTTAATTTTTGTGTAAAGATTAAACATTCATATGTGCGCTGCCACAACAGTTGTTGCAGATAGATTACAAACATTTAGTAACATTGTAATGGCATTAAATAGAAACATTTGCGTTATTTGGTGTTTAAGGGGAAACAGGATTCAACTATTCTCTTTCTGTTCTTAGCTGTATTTCCGTGAATACTGTGGTGTGTGACAGTCAGCGCTAAGTTCACTGATGTTAGGAAGGGCAAATTACCGGCGTAACGATAATGGGTCATTACGTCATGGGTGCTGCTCAGTAGTAGGAATAATGTATAAATATATTTTAACATGGTCTTTAGCGGGTAGGGCTATGACTAGGTCTTAGGTGGGTATCTACCCTAGGCGCGGGTCACGCCTTCCGTGCTGCCCAGTCCACTGATGCTGTGGCCGCTGGACGTTAAACACTCGCGGTACATGGATAGTTTTTGAGGTCTGCTGTGGTCTAGCCTGGCAGGGCGTTTAAGGCGTTTCTCTGGTAGGGAGATGAGGGAAAAATGCGATGCAGTAAAAAATAAAGGCTTAATAAATAATATGCGAGTGGGCTTAGTAGGTCGTGCATTGGAGTGATACGTACATGGGAGGTAGTGGTCGTTTTAGCCTGGGCTGTTAAGTTGGCGTTAATAGCACCCAATATCCCTTGGGTCCTGGGGGGATGGGGAAGTGGGGGAGTGCTCGGGCCCTACAGAATGGAGAACTGCTTTGCACTGTTCGTCTATCTGAGGGGCTAAAATTGTAGGATTAGTATTGGGGAGGGCATCAACAAAGAGCATAACATACTGTACTAGTTAGTGCTAGGAGTTCTCTCCTTTAGAGAGTATGTGGACAGTCTCAACCTGTGCCTGCTGCGGAACTGGGCACAAAAGGGACAATGTTCGTAACGTCCCACAAGCTTCCAGCGCGGGTGCTGGGACGGGTGGTCTGCAGGAGCCCCAGGCTGTTCAAGAAGGCACCGGAGTCATCGGGCGAGAGGGGTTGGAAGGTTTTGTCTCCCTTGGTGACTGTGAGGGAGTGGGCCAGCCCCCATCTGTACCTGATGCCGGCTTCTTGGAGGGTCAGGGTCACCCAATGGACTGAGCACCTCCAGTCCAGTGTGGCTTTGCATAGTTCCTGAAGAACGGTGAGCTGCATCTCTTCGAATGTGAAGGGGCTCTGTGTCTTGAGTGCTTCTACAACCGCCATCTTGTTACGGAATGATTGGAATCGAATTAGAACATCGCGGGATGCTGCGGCTGGAGCCCTCGTGGATTTTGGGAGTCTGTGTGAGCCCTCTAGAGGGGTATGTTTTGCTTGCCTGGGATGCAAGATTGCTGAGAGTAGCCTTCGGAGGAAGTGGGGGAGCTCTTTGTCGTCAATTGTTTCTGCTATGCCCCTTATTTTTATATTATTTCGGCGCCGTGCGTCGTCTAGCATGTCCAGCCTGTCTTGCAGTGTCTTGTGTGAGGCCTCAAGTTTCTGGATATGTGTGCTTGTGTCAGTTTGGGGTTGAATGACTGTGGATAGGTCCTCTTCAGTGACTCTTACCCGGTCAGTTACCGCTGTCACGTTTTCTCGCAGTATTGCCATATCGGCGTGAAACCAGGAGCGCACATTTTTCAGAAGGTTCACTATGTCCCCTTTTGTGGCTGGAGCTTCCAGGTCGCCCATGGGTGCTGTCGCGAACAGGTCCCTGGCCTCTGGTATGGCGTCAGGGGCGTCCAGAGGTTCCTCCTCTGAGGATGAGCCATGAGAGTCTGTTGTGGCCGCCATCTTAGAGGTAGGCCTCACTTGAAAGAGATCCCCAATCTTCCTGCTGCCGTCTCCCGGGTGGGTTTGTAGCTTTTTAATCTTCTTCCCCATGATTTCGCACGGGTTGAGAGCACTTGCTGGTGTCGCTATGTGCCGTGTCTCGTGTTTTCTTTCTCGTTTTTGCCGTTTGGTATACGGAGCACCGCTGACCTGCTCGCTGTGATCGTCCGGCCACGCCCCCAAATCTAGATAATTTACAAATAATTCATATTATATTTAAATGAGAAAAAGATCTGGGAATTAATATGGATGCAGAAGATTGGAATAGAACTTTGCCCAACTCTTCATCTTCAGTCCATTGTTTAAATCTTTTAGAGATGCAATATAAAATTACAAATAGATGGTACCAAGTCCCCATAAAATCAGCAAAAATCTCTCCCTCTTATTCTGATATATGCTGGAGATGCAATTAAGAAAAGGGCACTTACCTACATAAATGGAGATATTTAGAACACATCTCTCCATTGGTTCGTAAAAATATCTAAGGTCAAAATAAATTGATCACCAACAGAAGTCTTAGTACATATGAATTGGCCAACTATGCTTCTAAAAGATAAAATATTGCTTATTCATATGATACTAGCGCCAAAATTGACAATAACACAACATTGGAAATCTAATAATAAGCCGTTATTGCAAAATGCATGTCCTGAACTGTTAAACCAAACACAGATGGAAAAAGATGTTAGTCTTAATCTACTAAACTCAAGAAAAAAATATGATATATGGAATCAATGGTTAATAAGAACAAAAGCAATTTCATAATCTAAGTAATTGACCCCTAAAGTGCTTGTGAGAAAACCAGCTTTCTCTGGTGTGTTCGCCTAAAATTTTGTATATTTTTTTTCACATTTCGTTTATTTGTTCGATTATTACAAAACTACCGAACGACCGACCACCCCTCTGACTCATCATTGATAAAGAAAAACGTTGAAACTGATGAACGCCTGCTTTCTTTTCCCGAAAAGCTAGGAGAGCGCTGTTCGGCAGTTTGGTTCCCACGAACTAGGGGAACAATCGCTGCTATAAGCCAGAGGGATCAGTTCGTGCATTATTTAGTTTTTTGGACTTAACAAAATAGACCAAACGCACAGCCTGAAATCAAGGAACTGTTTTGGGCAGGAGCCTCGTGAGCGGTCGGTAAACTGGGACTTCCATGAAAATTGAAAACCCCTGAACCGATCTGGGTGATTTTTGGATATGTTGGTCACCCAGATCGGGGCTATCAGGGGATGTGACATTTGTGGAGTGCCTATAAATTTTGTGGTGTTTTTCAGAAATTGTAAAAATTATGTTCCCTCTGCCCAGAGATAATTAGGTTACCCCTTTATCGGACCAAATTATCTCCAGGCAGAGAGAAGGGGATTTACTGTTTGTGCTGGGAGTGTCCTGTTCTGCTCTATATTTTTATTGGTTATTTGAATTTGTGTCCCAGTTTTCCACAAGGTCCAGGGGGGTGTTCCCCTGGCCTGACAACTTGCATAAAAGCCAGTGTGGCATAATAAAATTTCATTCCTGTTGCACCCTTCATCATGTTTCGGCTGATGTTTGGGTACCTGATTACTGCTTTGGGGAAATTCAGCTTGAGCGCTTCACTTACTTTGGATTAATCAACGAACGGAGAACCGAACGGCAAGCTATAATCACTCTTGATCTCTGCCGTTCGGTTAAAAACTGATGAACCCCTAGCTACCACTTCAGGGTTTGTTACAGTGCTCACCTTGTGATGGACAAAACGCGTGACTTCCCCTCAGCTGGCAGTGAAGGAAAACAAATATCAGCAGTACCTTTATTAATCATATGTTTGTTTTGTAATTGATATGTGATATGATGTATAATATAACTTTAAAAATCTAACTAAAGAATATGAAAATAAAAAAAAATGGTGGACACATTAGGACATATGTGAGACATAAATTTGTAGGATTACAGATGTGCAAGACATTGCAAAGGTTAGAAACAGTTTGTACATTCATTTAGTAGAAATTAACAATGAAACATAAACAAGCATCGTTTGATGCATAACTGTGTAACAAAATATTCTGAAATTTTGAGGCTTTAGGTACCTCTTGGGGTTAGTTTGAGTAGAAGGTTACTTCCGGGATAATGTGTTATGTACTGGTCACTGTATCGCATGGCAAGACACGTGGTCGAGTTTGAGGGTGTCGCGACTTTCATGTTAATTGAGAGGGGAATGTTATAATGGGCCCCTCCATTTGTTATTGTTGTGTGGAACTAGCAACATCTCGGCTCGAGTTCCAGGTAACATTCTGAGGGGTTCCTTTTCTCTCTTTATTATTGTCACATTGGTGTGATTCTGGTTCTGTGTAAGACTGAGGGGCTGGGCCACCTCATGCGTCCCTGTAGTAGGTTGCGGGGGGAAGGGTAGGAAGAGGGGCTCTGTAGTGGGTTGGGGGAGGCAGATGTGGAGTGGGGGGTGATGATGAGAATCTATGAAAAGAGGGGTAGGTTGGTGGGATCTGCCGGGGAGTGCTGGGGGAATGAGCCCCTTCACCCTCTAGCCAGTGCCTGTACCCAGCGCGACCTCCCTTATTGAGGGGTCTTGAATTATGTTAGCCAGGGGTCACATATTCTGTGGAAGTGAATCATAGTGTCATGGATCAGGGCTGACAGTCTGTCCATCTCAAGGGTATCTTGTATTTTCTGTTGAACTTATGTCATTGTTGGAATGTCCGGTCTGCCCCAATGTTCTGTGATAGCTCTCTGTGTGACCATTCTATCTTAACTACCAGTTTGTTTTGGGCCCTTAACAGTTCAGAGTGGGGTTTGGACAATTGCCATATCCAGCGGTCTAAGGGTTTCTCTTTTTGTAGTATTCGGGATTTGAGTTGGGATATGCTCTGCCATAGTTTTTATATAGCCATGCACTCCCACTATAGGTGTAGGTAGGTACCCCTCATTCCACACGACTTCCAGCATAGGTCTGAGGTTGACCTACCCATTTGTCTGAGTATGATTGGGGTGAGGCATTGTTTTGTAAGCCTGTTCTTTGTGGTTCACACAAACAGTGACTGTTGCCTCTGTTTCCCATACATCTGCCCAGTCCGTGGGGTCTTCAGGGGGTTCCAGGTCCCTCTCCTAAACTGAGACTAAGATAGTGCATGTTGCGAGTGGGTTGTGCTTAGAAGGGAGTATATGGTGGATATTTGTCCTCGTTGTATTGGGGTTTGTATGCACATTTGCTCGAATGTGTTTAGTTTAGTTATGGCCGTAGCTTTAAAAAAAAAAAAAAAAAATGTAATGCATTGGAACATCCTCCCCACATTGATTACCTAGGCAGTAGAAATATGGGCCCTGTGTTTTACTAGACAAGCTGGTATCTGCGGGTGGACTTGTTTCCCAGGTTTAAAAAGGAGATGTTCAGTGAAATTTGAATGGATGTAAATGAGGGTAGGGCTTAACAACCGTTGTTAAATTAGGTTCTACAGTGCTGTTTTGGGTCTATATTGCAGTGCTTAGCATAATAGAGCAAATGAAAGCTCCTGCTTAGGAGGCTCACTAGTAATAGAAGTGGGCACCCAAAACGTTTGGACTATTTACAATGGGAGTGTGCCAGGGCATTCCTTTCAGCACATACACTATAGCACGCTGTAGTGGTTATGGTGCTTGGGTGTACCTTTAAATATCAAAATCATAAATAAGCAATGGAAATGTCTTTATCATTCATTATGTATTAATGCACTATTGATAAAATAATACAAAGCTTATAAAAAGTTGTTGCTGCCTTAAAACCACTCAGCTGCTGAAAACCGATCACTTCTGCAGTGGTGGTTGCCTAGGGAGTAGTAACATCTATCCACTGTTATGATAGATATGCATGATGGAGGAATGTCTGTTACCATTGTGTCCTCTGAATGAACCAGAGGAAGGATTGAAGAAGACAAAAGTGATGTTAATCCTTCCTCGTTTATCAATCTGAATCGGTAACAGAAACACCAAACAAGTTTTTTTGCAACAATAGTAGAAGAATTATCTGCATCAATGAAATCTTCTAATTAGTCGGTTTGGTTGTAGTTGTATTTATGAGGGGATCAAGAGAGTTGCAAAGTCTTTTGGGCATTTGGTAATGGTTTCTATATTACAGGCTTGATACTAAATTGAGTCATACTGTCTACTGTATGCTCCCCACTCCTTTCTATGATTTTCTACATACAGGTAAACCCTAGTGGTAATTGTTACTATACGCTGGTTGGTGGTATACACTGGGGTTTGGTATATATATTTTTTCTGAATCTTGGATATTTTCCAATAAAACAAACAAACAAAACTAATGTGTGTGTTTGTTAAAGGAGCACTCAAGGCCGTCTTTAAAGGGGGGCGAAAGGGGCAGCTGCCCCGGGCCCAGTTACTCCTGGGGGGGCCCAAAGTAGCTGCTCTGTGGGCCCCCTGCTGGGGTCCAAATCATGTGGACTGCAGCACCTGATGTAATTAAGGGCCCTCAGCCCTTTAAGAGTGCTCGTCCTTGGCCCCTTTGATGTTACCTGCTGGGAGGAAGTGATCTCACCTCACTAGTAACAGAGTGCCGCTGGGGAGGTAGAGGAGGTATACACAGGAGGAGAAAAGGGACTGAGGACAGACTCTCATCAGCCTTGGCCCTCCAGCTCCCATTGGACCCCAGGGAAGCCACCCTTCTGTACCCAAAAGGTAAGGAGACAAGAGGGTGGCTAAAATATGATGTAACTTGATATATGTGTGTGTACCTGGGTCTGAGTGAGTGCATCTGGGCATATGTGTGTGTTTATCTGGCTGTGTGTGTGTGTGTATTTATCTGGCTATGTGTGTGTGTGTTTATCTGGTTATATGTATGTGTGTGTTTATCTGGCTGTGTGTGTGTATATCTGGCTATATGTGTGTGTGTTTACCTGGCTATATGTGTGTGTGTTTATCTGGCTATGTGTGTGTGTGTTTATCTGGCTATATGTGTGTGTGTGTGTGTGTGTGTATATCTGGTTGTGTGTGTGTGTGTTTGTGTATATCTGGCTGTGTGTGTGTGTGTTTATCTGGCTGTGTGTGTGTGTGTGTGTGTATATCTGACTGTGTGTATGTCAATGTGTGTATCTGGCTGTATGTGCATGTGTATCTGGCTGTATGTGTGTGTGTGTGTACCTGGCTGTGAGTGTACAGAGCTGTGTGTATATCTGGCTATGTATCTAGCTGTGTGTGTATCTGTCTGTGTTTGTGTCAGTGTGTGTATCTGGCTGTGTGTGTCTGTGTATTTATGTGCATATATCCAGGCAATCAAACACCACAGCAAACACAATCATTACATACAAACACACCCCTAATACAAACTCCAAAATTGTATACAAACACACCCTTCACTCACTAAACTACACACAAATGTACATCTGCATTTAAAAGACAACCCTACATCCACACACCCCTGCATGCAATTACAAATGTTACATAAAACACTAAAATTATATACAAACGCCAACTCAATACACAAAAGCACAACTTCATTTAAAAGCCAATACTACATACACACACACACCCCTGCATTCAAACACAAACACTACACAAAAGTACACAGCTGCATTCCAATAGTAACAGTATATACAAATACACCCCTATATGCACACATATACTCTATACAAAAACATGCTTACATTCAAATTCACAAACACTGCTCACAAATACAACCCTACAAGAATGGCCAAACAGTGGATCCCCATCGTGGAAGTTGTACGACAGATGGGTATCTAACTTTTCTCCACTCTTGCGCTATTGGAGAGAAAACAATTCTTGCACCACAGCCCTCTCTACATTGGTTCTATCAGTAGGTTGGGGTGGAGGCCCTGATTGCATGCCAGGGAGCTGGGGGTTGAGAATGGGGGGGCATGGGGGAGTGGGGAAGGGCAGGTATAGGGGGCCCAAGCAAATGCTTGCCCAGGGTCCAATCGATATTAAAGACGGCCCTGGGAGCACTATAGTGCCAGGAAAACAAACGAGTTTTCCTCACACTATAGGGTTATTAGGTCTCCCCCTCCCTCAGAGCTCACCTTCAGCCACTTACCTTAATCCTGGTCCGGGCTCCCTCGGCGCTGGTAACCTCTCCTCCCCCTGCCAACGTCAGCTCCGAATGCGCATGTGCGGCCAGAGAAGGAAGAGACAGCCACTAGAGGCTGGATTAACCCTCAATGTAAACATTGCAGTTTCTCTGAAACTGCTATGTTTACAGCAGGCAGAGTTAAAACTAGGGAGATCTGGCACACAGATCACTTCATTGAGCTGAAGTGGTCTGGGTGCCTATAACGGTCCTTTAAGATTGCCAAAACATTAACATATCCAGTTACTCGTATATTTAAACATTTTATTCAAATATATTTTGTTATTTTGGCAGACTAAAATATCGAAAATTGGGACTTTTAAAAAAACTTTATCCAAGACTGTAATGAAATGCTTTCCACATTTCTAACCCTAATACAGGTTCTCTAGTTAGGTATTATAAAAGAATGATCAGAACATCAGGATTCTCTGCTAGAAATCTAGTGATCAAATTGAAAACCAAAACATAAAAGAAGACAAAAGCTTCACAGAGCCAGACTATGCTGACGCCAACATACATGCTCCATAGCTTAACCTACTGAGCCATTGAAATCTATCAATACTAGTCTGCAAAGCCTTTACAGCTGTAATGTTTTAACAGGTGTCAAATGGTAGATTCATTGGAATAAAATCCTGATTAGAATTAGGTTTTCATAAAACAGTTTTAACTTAAAAAAGGTGGTCTGTTTAAAGCGACAAAACTGGGTTGTGATTGTATCCAAAAATATAAAAGTGTAGGTTTTTAAATATTTTTGACATTTATTGATGTTTTTTAAATTAGATCTACACTGACATTACATATCACAAGCGTCTTTTAAATGTCAAACTTGATGGACTACAGTCCTAATGATATTTTCACACGTTGAGGTATAGTATGACAAATGACAATTTAACCGCCGAGCCTTCCTAAAATTTCACAAACCATCCCCAGAGCAGAAAGCAGAATAAAAGGACCATTTTCACTATTTATGTAAGCACGGTTTACTTAGAGACAGATATCAATTCCTTGACTCTATAATAGGATCATTTAAAATTTGACACTCCATTAATTCTCTTTTTTATTTTTAAACTGTGTGAAGATGCCTTGGTTAGTCTATAGAGTCATTTTTAAAAAAAGTTTATTACGTTGTTACAATAACACATTTCTCATAATGAGGCTTAGCTGTTTATTTTCTAATATGTGATAACAAAAACATTCATGTGATGCTTTTTTTCCCCCTCAGGCCTTTTTTCACCTGTAAAGATTATTCCATAATTCATTGAAAACATAAAATATAAAATATTAGTCAAAGTGCGATTGTATGATGCGATTATATCAACACTCTGCTTATACTGATATGATTGCAATGATATCAATTATGTGCAGGTCTATATAATAATGTATAATATATATGTGTGTGTATGTATAAGTATATAAATGAGCAGGTCTCCTGCTACCTACATCTCCACATCCATTTGTAACCCAGGAATGTGTTCATCACAAGTGTTACATCATATCTATATTGACATGAAACATTAGGTACTGTAACCTGTGTTTTTTATACCTTTACTTTAATATGTATATGTTTGATACGTGCAGTATGTACTTAGTTGTACATTGCTGAATTGTGTCTATTAAAGGGACACTAGAGTCACCAGAACAACTACAGCTTAATGTAGTTGTTCTGGTGAGTATAATTATTGCCTTCAGTCATTTTCATTGTCCCCTAGGGACACCTCCAAGTGGCCAAGATGTATAGTAGGCAGCACTGACGTTCAGCGTCTCGACACTCTGCATGGAGACGCAGAATTTTCCTCCTAGAGATGCATTGCTTCAATGCATCTCTACGAGGAGGTGCTGATTGGCCAAAACGGCATTTGACCACGCTGTCATCCTGCCTCCTTGCCAATTCAATGCTTTCCCTATGGGATTGGCTAAAAATCTGTTGAAAAATTCTGTTGATGTCACCAAGGAGGCGGATCAGTGGCTGGGCAGGTGTCGGAGGACTCACGCGGCGCTGGAAATAAGGTGAGTTTTAACATTTTCTAAGGGGGGCAAGCCACCTAAATGGTGGGTTAAACACTATAGGGTCAGAAATACATGTTTCTGTTCCTGACTCTGTAGTGTTCCTTTCAGTGCATCTTTTGTGTTGTTTTTTTAAAAATGTTTTTCTTGTATTATATTGTTTGCATAAAAAATGTTTTAAATTTAATTTATATTGAATGTTTAAAAAATATCCAATATATAACTTATGGTCAATGAACATGCACCCACTCGGCTACTCTACAATATGTTTTTAATGGAGAAATGTATATGTATACAGTTTCTCAGATGCCCAATGAGGTATTTTCTCCGTTAAACTCACCCAGTCTCCCCCTTTTAAAACAATCTTTGAAACACACTGCTTCAGGAAAGTGTATTAATTAAACTGTTAGCAGGTTTTCATCTCCCCCTTCCCCCCATGACTCCTCTCCTGCAACTGTCAAAAATAACCTATTAAGTCCTCAATGAATACTTTTCTAGCAACCCAATTCGTTACCTCTGCTTTTACCCTTTCTGTCACTATACCCCACTCCCTCTAGCATGTAAGCTCATTGACTAGAGCCCTCAACCCCTCTGTTCCTGTGCGTCCACTTGTCTGGTTACAATTACGTGTCTGTTAGTCCACCCATCGTACAGCACTATGGGATTAGCTGGCGCTATATAAATAATAAAATAATAATGAGAGACGTGAGTAGAGGTAAGTATGCAATTTAACTTTCTGAGTAAAAACTCTTCTGAGTAATTTACCCCAGTAAACACTACAATAGTGTTCACTGAAAAATGTTTAATAAAAATAATTTGAATAGAAAACTGTTACTTTTTGGTCCTGAAATCATAAATTTCACCTTAAGGCACAGTCCCAATAATAGGATAAGGATGCTTTCATGATAACCAAATGCTAACTGTATGAGCCATGAAAGGAGCTCTGTATACAACCCAAAACTCACATTTCAGAAGCTACTTTTGAATATTCAGGCATATGAGAACATCAAACACAGAAATATACATAACATATTGAACTTTTTAACTTTTGACAGAGTAAAAGAGGGATTCAACTTATAATGTAGTACATTAAAACAGTTATTTACTACTCTCTCAAACATAAATTTAAAAATATCACCCCATATATAGTCCATACATACAAGATCAGCAGTTACCAACAATTCTTCTTGTATTGAAAGCTATATGCTATATATACATTATATGTTTTATATATATGCTATACATATACATGCTATCAACCTAGTGGCATGCTAAGTTAGTGCAAGAAGTGAAATAGAAAATACAGATGTATTATTTATGACTAATAGGTTTGCTGGTAAACATAGTCTTTATTACTTTTAACTATTTTCTTTACAAAATGTTAACTACAAAGCAGGCATTAACAGATTAAAGGACCACTCTAGGCACCCAGACCACTTCAGCTTAATGAAGTGGTCTGGGTGCCAGGTCCAGCTAGGCTTAACCCATTCTTTTATAAACATTGCAGTTTCAGAGAAAAATTGCTATGTTTATGAATGGGTTAAGCCTTCCCCCAAAGCCTCTAGTGGCTGTCTCATTGACAGCCGCTAGAGGCGCTTGCGTGCTTTTCACTGTGATTTTCACAGTGAGTGCACGCAAGCGTCCATAGGAAAGCATTGTAAATGCTTTCCTATCCGACCGGCTGAATGCGTGCGCAGCTCTTGCCGCGCGTGTGCATTCAGCCGACGGGGAGGAACGGAGGCGGAGAGGAGGAGGAGAGCTCCCCGCCCAGTGCTGGAAAAAGGTAAGTTTTAACCCCTTTCCCCCTTCCAAAGACGGGCGGGAGGGGGTCCCTGAGGGTGGGGGCACCCTCAGGGCACTATAGTGCCAGGAAAACGAGTATGTTTTCCTGGCACTATAGTGGTCCTTTAACAAGTGTGAAGTATAAGACAAAGTAACCCAAATGGATAGGAGAGAAATTAAGGATGTACATCTAATGCAGTGACTTCAACCGGTGTGCATCAGGCCTCTTCAAAGTATACCTCAAACCAATTGAAGAGTGGCTCAAATGACCTAAAAATGTGCTGTAAATATCCTAAATTCAGGGCTTTAAAAGTTTAGTCCTTAAAATGTGCTTTAGTAAGTATAAGAGTTAAAATCGAGATTAGACTTATGCCTGGTGAAAATAGTTGGTTAGTCTGAATCAGCTTGGTTGAATTGAAATTTGTCCATTCCCTGATTCGGAATGGTCAAATTTCACCCATATAATAGTTTTGGGAAAAACTATAAGGACAAACCAAAAGGCACAGAAGTGGGCCAATCAGTGTGCTGCAAAATACATACATAATATAAATGTTACGTATTTTGCAATACACTGAATTTCCTGCCATTTGATACACAGATCAAGTGATAAGAAGTAACCGATACAGGAAAAATGAGGAAGAGAAGTAAAAATCTATATCTTATATATAAATATGGACTTTTTTTCTGATCCTCCTTTTTTCCCCTCAATTGATCACTTATGTGAATAAAATCAACATTTAGTGGCTGTATCCTAACCATCAATAATGTCTTTCCAACCATTCCTCTCTTCTGTTTGTCTCTAAGGATGGAACCCTGATGGAACTAATTAAAATTAGTAAAGTCATTATGGCTTAAAGTAGGGATATCTCTATAGTAAAAGTTCAAATATACACGGCATTTATAAGCTGCCAATAAAGGTCTTAATTGAATAGTTTTGGATAACTTTTTAAAATGCTTTAATATTCTGAAAAATATTTAAATATCTTGATATTTTTTATATGATATATTTATTGATAGTTTAATATTTTGAAAACAAATTCAACAGTTTAACCATGAGAATTTTAAAAAATCATTTAAAAGCTTATCCAAAAATGTAAATCAAGGCCACAGTTAGAAAGAAAATAAGGCAGGTGTGCCTTGGAAATGTGACTCTTATTAGAGTGTGCTGTGCACCAAAAAGGCTGGGTACCACTGGTCTTGTTGGTGGGAGAGTCACTCCAACAATAAGTAATGTATCAGACTTCCAACTGGTAGCACGAACATGGCAGAAGGTCCAGGGGAACAAAGTGACAAATAAAGACACCATAGGTCTCTGTGGCAGACTGGGCTTAAATAAGCTGTCTTGGTACTCATCAAAGGTAGGTGGTTTTGCCCTTGTCAAACAGTCATACATTTCTTCTCTTATTCGTTCATGCTCCCACAATCCCAGGTGTCACTTTGATACCTTTAACTCTCTTCTTTGCCCTGCTGTGGCCACCCCCCAAACTAACCTTACAGCTGATAGTCTTGCTTGCTACTTTACTGACAAGATTGAACAGATAAGGAAAGCATTCTCACCACCTTGCCCCTCACCTTTTCAACCTTCCCTGGATCATGCCTCTCCAACCCTTCCAACCTTCTCCCAGGCTACTGAACAAGAGGTGGCTGCACTTATCCTTTCCTATCACCCCACCACTTGCCCGCTTGATCCTGACCTGTCTCACCTTATTAGATCTCTCTCCTCTTGTCTTGTGCCCTCCTTAACACACATCTTCAACTACTCTCTTTCTTCTGGCACTGTTCCTGCTGTCCTGAAACACGCTACTTTAGTACCCATCTTAAAAAAACCATGTCTTGACCCATCCGTCCTGAAACACGCTACTTTAGTACCCATCTTAAAAAAACCATGTCTTGACCCATCCTCCCCCTCTAACTATCGTCCTATATCCCTGCTCTCTTTTTCCTCAAAGCCTCTTGAAAGAATAGTCTTCACCCGTCTGGCCTGCTTCCTCAACTCCTACTCTCTCCTCGACCCTCTTCAGTCCGGCTTCCGCCCCCTCCACTCTACTGAGACTACCCTTATCAAAGTCACTAATGACCTTATCACAGCTAAATCCAAAGGTCACTACTCCTTACTAATTCTTCTTTACCTCTCTGCTGCTTTTGACACTGTTGATCATGTTCTCCTTCTCCAAACTCTTCAATCACTCAGTCTCTGTGACTCTGCCCCCTCATGGTTTTCCTCCTATCTCTCCCAACACTCATTCAGTGTCTCCTTTTCTAATGATACCTCCACCGTTTGTCCTGTCTCAGTTGGAGGCCCCCAAGGCTCTGTCCTTGGTCCCCTTCTATTTTCTCTTTACACTGCCTCCCTTGGCAAGCTTATTACCTCTTTTGGATTCAAATACCACCTGTACGCTGATGACACCCAGATATATCTCTCCTCCCCAGACCTCTCCCCTGATGTCCTGCAACGTGCCACCTCTTGCCTTTCTTCTATCTCTGATTGGATGTCCTCCCACTTTCTGAAACTGAATCTTTCCAAAACAGAACTTCTTGTCTTTCCTCCTTCTAATATTAATCCTCCTCTCTTGCTCTCCCTTCAGATTGGTGGTACCCATATCAGCCCATCCTTACAAGTACGTTGTCTTGGTGTTACTTTTGATTCTGGCCTCACCTTCGAGCCTCATATCAGGTCTGTTGTTAAATCATGCCAATTCCACCTCAAAAAGATCACCCGCGTCCGCCCCTTTCTTTCACAAGATGCTACTAAAGAGCTTGTCCATGCTCTAGTAATCTCTCGCATGGACTATTGTGACTCTCTCCTAATTGGTCTTCCCAATAGCCGTATTGCCCCGCTACAGTCTGTAATGAATGCTGCCGCCAGACTGATTTTCCTCTATAGTCGGTCCTCTCTTACCTCACCCCTCTGTCAGTCCTTACATTCGCTTCCTGTATACTATAGGAGCCAATTCAAAGTGCTAACCCATACACTGAATAATCTTAGCCCCTCTTATATCTCCTCACAGATCCATAGGTATGCTTCTTCTCGGTCCCTCCACTCTGCCCGTGACCTTCTTCTGTCCGCTGCTCGCACCCGTACGGCCAACTCACGCTTGCAGGACTTTTCGCGGGCGCCTCTCGTCCTATGGCATAGCCTGCCTACCACCATCAGACTCTCCCCTAGTCTTCAATCATTTAAGAAGTGCCTTAAAACTAATTTCTTTAGGAAAGCCTATGGCCTCCCAGACTAACCTCGACCTCACATACCTGTCTCTTGCTCTCTCCTAAAGGGCAGTACTCTACTCTCTCCTCAAGCTCTGCTCCACTCCCACCTAATTTGACTTCTATTCCCTGTCCTAATGTGTTTATACCCCAAATCCTATAGACTGTAAGCTCATTTGAGCAGAGCCCTCTTCAACCTTTCGTTTCTGTAAGTTTTCTTGTAATTGTCCTATTTATAGTCAAATCCCCTCTCTAATAATATTGTCAAGCGCTACAGAATCTGTTGGCGCTATATAAATCGCAATAATAATAATAATAATAATAATAATAATAATGTGCTATCATAGTATGGTATGGTATGTGTTATCAGTTCTACTAGTCATGCGGATTCTTACTTGGTAAAAGAATTAGGACCTGTAAAAGCCATCATGCCTGATGACTGATGGCATCTATTCAAAGTAGTGATGCTACTGAGATCATCTGGCAATTTACAGAAAGAAAATAATGGTATCAAAAGATTCCTTAAAAATTCCTCTGTAGGTAATTTGTTATGGCACTCTAGCTAATGTGATCAATGTGCAGATGGGAGCAGATCCTAATCAAGGCCTAGAGGAGCACAGCTTGCAGACAGCCTTCTTATGAATAATTTATGTTTCACATATTGGAGAAGGGGTTATCCTGGGCTAATACAATGCAGTTA
Source organism: Pelobates cultripes (assembly GCA_933207985.1). Classification (NCBI taxonomy): domain Eukaryota; kingdom Metazoa; phylum Chordata; class Amphibia; order Anura; family Pelobatidae; genus Pelobates; species Pelobates cultripes. The sequence continues at coordinate 335,447,677 of OW240913.1, forward strand.
TTTACTGCTAAATACTAGTCTATATATAGGATACTTTTCATTTAATAAATATTTTGGCAGGTGCAATATTACCTTTTATTTTATACGCCTAATATTACTTAAAGGAACACTGCCCCCATAACGTCAGGTCATTGGTTGTTATGGTGGTAGGAGTGCCCGGGCTCTGTTTTACCATCAGGGGCTAAATAATTTTCCAATGATTTTTTAACCAAAAAGTGGGTCCTCTTTTACATGCCACTGCTGCCCTCTGAATATTTCCCACTGGCTCACAGAATCTAGAAGGGTTTGCCTAGTCTAACTGAGATTCGCAGCAATAGGCTAAGAACGTCAACCTATCACATGCTGCCCCTTGAGAGAAATAGTGCATGCAATAATAAGTCAATAATAAAGTCCCTAACTCTAAAAAGAAAATTATAACATTCCTCTGCAAAAAAAGAAAAAATAAACTCTAAGGAGACTGACACCGAGTCAAATATACTATTGGGAGAAAGGCAATAATGTAAATGCATTCTGTTCTAAGAGGCACAGTAAAAAGCTAAAATCTAGGAAAAAGCTAAAAACCCCAGCTAAATGCAAAATGTGTGAGTGAATTAGGCTAAGATGAAGAAATATAGAGAAAGTGGGTGTTTAGGACATGAAAGGGAAAATTAGATAAAACTGTTATTGAGTGAAAGAGGACACTTTGTTAATGTGACCTACAATGACCTAAGAATTAAGACAAAAGGAATGAGTTTTTAATGTCAAAGTACACTTAAACCTGATCTATGCAATATCTGGGATTAGTTTCTCCAAGGAATTAAAGTCCAACCCAGCCCACTCTGTTCTCACATTAAAACAGGCAGCAAATACTGCTTTGGGCTAATGGACTATTGGGTATGTCAGTCTGGTTCGCTTTTTGACCAAGTGAGAAGGGCAAAGTTCACCAGCTTTAATAATGTGCTCAGGAAGACAGGAACGTAAAGGCAAACCAATTATTTGTTTTTGTTTGACAGTCCAGGATGTGCGCCATTGTTTTCTTTAGTTTCTACTAAGCTTTCTGTTAACTGAAAACGAAAGGTCAGCGCAGAAAATCATTTTAATTGACAGATTTTCATTAACTTGTGGTTTACGTTTTGATGAATTGCTAAACTGTATACTCACTGTATATGTTTCACAATCATGAAATGTATTTCTTATTTTTACACTTTTCGCATTTTGTTAGGTTTTTGTCATTGCATTTATTTTGCATAAAAGAAGTTTAAAAAGTTAATCGGAAGTCTTTACAAATAAATACATATGATAAGTAATTGTATCAAACTCTGTGTTTTTAGATACAATCACCAAGTAAGCACGTGTTATTGTGATAAATTCAAAATTTGGTTCAAGGAAACTTTTAGACTAGGTATAACTATGCAGCATCTATTACGTAAGAACTGTTAAATAAAATAAATAACTATTGCCAAAATCAATTCCGCATTTATTATAACCAATTTACGTGTGTAATGTTAATTATTAAGGTCTATTCATGAAATAATGAATTATTTCAAATTTGTCTTTATTTTTGTATTTCAGAATGTTTTTTGTGATGTTATTTTCACAACATTATGAACCAGTGCTTTTCTATACAGTATATACAATGTGCATAGAAACATTGTAAAGATTAGCATGAAATCTAGCGAAACATATTTTACACACAAGCAGCTCAAATAAAAAAGTAAATAAAGAGTAATTAAAAAGAGGAAAAAAACAAAAGAGGGTTAGAATGTGTAATTTTTGCCAACAGTTTATAAAGAAACTTGTATGAATATATATATAATGTATTATTTATTTTTTTACTGATTATGTCCTTGAATACTACTGATTTCATTAAAGTTTTTGTCCAATTTTGAATAAACTTTCCTTATCATTTTTTAGGGACTTGCACATTTCCATTTTTCTTCTTTTAGTAGGGGTTCTTTGGAATTAGTTATTATTATCCAATGCTCTGTGGGTTATGCCCTTGCAATCTCCCCAACACGACTAATTGATCCTCTATAAGGATAAATGTATACATTATTTTTGTAAACTTTTATGAATGTTATGTTTTCTGTGTAATATTTTCTTTTGTGCAGATTGACTTTTCAACCAGGAATTCTATAATTTGGATTTCAATAGATTCATTTGATAATATGGGACTCCAAGGAGATGGCATGTTCGGGATTCCGATGTTATCTGTTACAAACGTTAGAAGTTGTTTTGTCTCATCAGATGTTGGTTATTACATTGATGAGTTTGTCTGCCAGAGTTCTTTTGTGCCACTTATTTTGTTCTCTCACATGGTTATACACAAAAGTTCTCTTGATTCCGTATGAAAAAGTATTTGATATAGTTTGGAAAAATCTACACTTTTTTTGGATTGGCCATCATGCCTATTTGATCAAATATGTCCTAGCTATATTTAAACAGAAAAAGGGAAATGGGGGGCACACCCATGACATGCATGTCTCAGCAGTGGTCTTGCTGTAGAAACCAAATATGTACAAAATACACATTAAGGTACAATGCTCACACACACAAAAATAGTTTTACATTTTACAAGGCTACTGAAAAACACCAATCTTAGCAAACATATATGGGGATTTGATTCCATCATATGGCCATACCGTGTTAAGCCCATCACTATGTCACAGCACCCAAATATCAATATGCTAATTGTAACATAGAAGATAAACATGCTAACTGCAATACTTATTACTTAAACAGCTTCCAGAAAGTTAGATGCCCCTTTGGAGCTAACTACAGGAAAGCGTAAATCTGAGGAAGTCTCTGGAAGAAGTTCAAGCAGTTAGCATGTTTTTCTCCTATGTTAAAATTACTGTGGGACCCACCAATATTGGGGTACTGTGATGTAGTGATGGGCTTTACATGATATGGCCATATGGTGTTATGATATGGCTCTTATGTGTTTGTTAAGGTAGTGTCAGGATCGTGACAGGGATCCAACACGCAGAATACAAACAGGAGATCGGTACGTATACCGGACCTTAGAATGGCCGGACTAACGTAAGGAGAAAGCAAAGAATGGTCAGAGACAAGCCGAGGTCGAGGGAACGAGAGAGTAGGTAAGCGAGAGACAAGCCGAGTCAAAAGGACAAGAGAGGAAAACAGGGTCAAAAAATACAAGCCGAGTCAGGAACCAAAAGACAATAGAGGTAAGAGCACTGAGTGACCAGACTAGCTAGAACCACGACAGGGCAATGAATCATTCCACAAAACCCTCTTTTATACCTTGGCTCTTTAACTGTTGGCCCCGCCCCCAACGAGTCCTGATTCATTGTTCGGCACTTGGTTGCCGTGATTGACGGGTCGGAACGTGATTGCCGTCATGACGTCGGCTACTGAGCGCCGCGTCATAAAAGGAGGCGGAGCTATCACGGCCGGCGTGTAAACGGCCGGGAGGACTGCGAGGATCGGGTGAGTCAGCCCCCCTAGGAGGATGGACGTCTAGGTGTCTAACCTCCTCCGAGGCAGACACCAGAGGTAACCTGACAGGTAGGTGGTTTTAAGAGGCCTTGTAAAAATAAGAACTATATATTTTTTGTGTGTGCGCTGTTCCCTAATCTGAATTTTATAGTTATTTTATAGTTATATTTATTGTCTCTAAAATTCTTTTTGTGTTTTGTGTTAAACAGTGCTTGTTACAGGGAGAGGAGACAACCGGTCTCTCTCCCCAGCGGCAGCTGGAGCAACAAGGAATGTGGACAGCAGGTCCCCTTCTCCAGCAGCAGCTAGAGTTACTGGGAGTGGAGACAAACGGTCTACCTTCCCAGCAGCAGTCAAAACTACCTGAAGGAGCAGTGGTTGTCAAACTACCCCCACAGCAGGACAAAGAAGTACCAAGATTACGCCGGAGGCTACCAGGTTAGCTGGATGTTTTGGGGTGGGCTACCGTTAAGAGGTCTGGTACCTGGTTAGTCTACCTTTGGGGGATATGTGACGGTAGTCAACATCACCTGGACCTTCAGAAACACTATTTATGTAGGTTGCTGGACTTTTCTTCTATTTTAGTCACCCTGTACTCATTATAGGTGCAGGGTGTGTGTAATGTAATTGTTTATATTGTGTGTGTATACTGTTAAATGTTTTGCCTACTCTCCTATACTGCTGAGGATTGCTACCAACTAGGTGGATTTGGCTATGGAGCCTGTAAGTGCCCTCTGTTGGTAGCAACAGCAATATGCACTACCTGAATAGCAAAGCTGGTTAATTTGCATATTCGGGTAGATTTGCAAATTGCTAATTCTGCAGGCAGGAGATATATTTTCTGTTAATTATTGTCTTCCCCACCCCTTTATAAATATGTCATTGTGTTATAATAAGTTGCTGTATGTTGTCTGCTATGATTCAACTGTTTGTATTTTTATTGAGTTATCACAGCAATGTTTATGTAATGATCATATGGCCTAGTCCCAAGTAAAATAAAGTTTTGTCTGTCAGTTCCTCCTTGAACTTGTGTGCTGTGTGGATTTATAGGGATCCCAGTGACAAAGTCTTCAGATCTTTTTGCTGGTTGCAGGATCCCTCTAGCTCTGGGATAATGCAAGAGTGATAGATCTGAGAGCTGCCAGTGTCTTTTTAAAGAAAAGAGCTATAACAGGCAGATGTGGATACCTGCCTGGAAGAAGGACTGCAATGGAAGAGGCAGAGGGGACGATCCCTGCCTGGAAGCAGGGTTGCAGTGTATAAGGCAGAAGGGACGATACCTGCCTGGAAGGAGAGCTGCAGCCTGGACGGGTGGAAAAGCTCAAGAAGGACCCCAGTTAAGCTTCAGCAGCTGGGGCTGAGGCATTCCAGGATCCCTGCAAGCGGCTCGGAAGCACTGTAGATATAAGTGCATGTATACATGGAAAGGTTCCTTAACCTGAGATTGTAGGTCATGTTCATGTACAAGGGAAGCAGATACCACAAGCACCTAACCATCAACCATGTATCTCTTAGACTATAGCATCTTGGAAAAAGTCACCTTAATGTTTGCACATTATATTGGATACATTGCTTTAAAAGAAAAGAACATTGTTCTGTAGCTCTACCAGAATTACAGTATGACTTAAAAATGATAATTTTACAGTAATTTTACATATGACTAGAACCAGGAATCACTAAGCATAAGGCTCCTTTAAGTAACTGATGCCAGTCAGACTATCTAATGTAGACTGAATAGGCATGAGTACCAGCTAAAAAAGTAACCATCTGGCTAAGCTGTATCATTGGATCTTCACAGCAGTATGAATCTGCATTGCTTAGCCTTGATAGGACCATCCTCCAGTTTCGAAATGCTATTGAATAAATTCAGATCTAATCATAACATGGAGGAAATGACATGGTGACATGGTGGGACTAAATGATGCCATCTTGTACCCACAACAAGATATGGAACCCATGAACCCATCTATATCTTGCAGAGATATCTCCTCTTCGAACCTACTGTGCACTCTTTTTTTTCCCTCTGTTTGCTCTTCTCCCCCCCCCCAACTTTCTCTTCTGCCTTCCCATTACTTTTCTAATGTTTTTTACTTGCTCAACATATAATTTTTTTTCTATTTCCTTTCTGCTGGATGCTATTTTTTACATAAACAAAAAATATTATACGAGAGTGATATATTATTACGCTAACATGAGGTCTGTGAATTTACAAAAAAGCACCTCCCCCCGGTCACCTCCCCCTTTCTTTTTTTTATTCTCATTCTCACCCCCTTTCCTTTGAATCCCACTCTCCACCTCTATGGATAACAATCTCCTTCCTCTCTTTTCTTCTTTTTTTTTCTCACCCCTTCCCTCCCTACTTTTAAATTTAGATGATTTATGTATTATTTGATCTTCCTGTTCTATAAAATTATATGTACATCTTTCTTTACCACAGCAAAGAGCAACACGATGCTTTCATTATCCCCATGCCCATGGTCTAGTTTTCACTAGACCACATTATAACCAGTCTCTTGGTCACAATACAGATAGAGCCAGGGTAACCCTTGTTACTAAGAAAGGAATCTCCCTCCTTTACCCGATAAAAGAGAGATCCTGTGAATCCAGTAGTCTTCAATCCCTTAAAAACCATCCAAAACCTTAAAAAGACTATTTCCCCTACATATTCCCCTCCCTCTAATAAATAAAGAAATATATTTTTTAGAGAATTGGTTAGTCCTAATATATATATATATATATATATATATATATATATATATATATGATATTTATAAAACAAAGCACTTTTCAAATTATAATCTGTTCTTAATCTGTAATGGTGACAGATTAAAAAATGTTTTTACTTGTCAGAAATTGTATAGCTGTGAAAGGTTTAACTTTCGAAATCTGTTCTGACATTTCTTGTTTAGGGACACTTCAACACGATTGACATAAGATTTCGGTCTGTTTTAAATAGGGTTTGGAGAAAATACAATTTTTTCTCTTTTCAAAACATTCCATCCATTTTGATTACATTTCAGTGACAACTATTGAATGCTTCTGAATTTAAAAATTTTGAGTCTGTGCCAAGCAAATCCTCCTTGCTAACACAGATCAGGAAGGTTCATATGTGTTAACCTTCAGTTCTAAAAGGTATTTTGCACTCCTCCGTCACAGTAAGGAGGTTAAAATAAGAGTTCGCAGTGAAGCGTGGAAAAAAATTAAAGGATCAGAAAGTGACTAATGTAAAAAGCAGATGTTAGACCCTTGCAGCTCTATTCCATTCTTTGCTACAAATGTATTTACTAAAAACTACGCGGCGCATGCAATAAAGGCTACTGAGACAACATCCATTAATAGATCTGCTTTTTCCTCATTAGTATGCCAGTTAGATACGTACCTATTTTCTTTAGTTTGTTAATCTGAGTGTTACATTAAATAATAGACTAATTAACTACAATGTTTGCGAATTACATCAGCCAGTCTTTATTCGAGCAAAGCATTATGGGTCATGCAGTTTCCAAACATTTAGCTATCACCTTTATAGGCTAAAGATTTTTTTTTTCATTATTTAACAATGTATTTTCGCATGTGTGTTTGGATACTTGACCTTTGGCTTTTTATAATTTATTTATTCATTTATTTTTTTACCTCTGCCTCTTAAGAATGTTTGATGTTTCATTCAAGGTTACTCTTATTGGTATTTCACCTTTTGACTTGTACCCAACCATTGAGATGCTCTTATTATTATTATTATTATTTTATTATTTATATAGCGCCAACAAATTCCGTAGCGCTGTACAATGGGTGGACTAACAGACACATAATTGAGATCAGACCACTGACGTACAGGAACAGAGGGGGTTGAGGGCCCTGCTCGATGAGCTTACATGCTAGAGGGAGTGGGGTATAGTGACACAAAGGGTTAAAGTAGGGGAATTAAATAGTTTGTTACAGAAGGGTTTATTGAGTGCTTGGTAGGTCATTTTTGACAGGTGAAGGAACGGAGTCATGGGGTGGGGGATGAGAAACCTGCTGACAGTTTAATTGATACACTTTAATGAAGAAGTGAGTTTTCAAAGATTTTTTGAAGAAATGGAGGCTGGGTGAAAGTCTGATTGAGGAGGGAAGGGAGTTCCACAGAATAGGTGCAGCCCTGGAGAAGTCTTGAAGGCAAGCATCTTCAAGGGTATGTGTTATCAAGTGGCTGGATGCCAACAAATATGAGATAATATATAGATGTATCATCTTACACAGTTACGTATTCATGATTAAATTCATAATAAGCAAAGCAGGGATTACAACAAATTAGGCAGCAATATGCAATGTCAAACTGCAGTTGCTAAGGCCAGTAAGGTTTTGTCATGTATAAACAGGGGCATAAATTCTCGGGATGAAAATATAATTTTTTCTCTTTATAAATCACTAGTAAGACCACACCTTGAATATGCTGTGCAATTTTGGGCGCCTGTTCTAAAGAAAGATATCATGGCACTAGAAAAAGTGCCATGATATTCGAGCTACAAAATTGATAAAAGGAATGAAACATTTTAGTTATGAAGAAAGGTTAAAAAATGTAAATCTCTTTAGTTTGGAAAAACGGCACCTCAGAGTGGAAATTGATAACAGTATACATATATTCGGGCCCAGTACAAACCATTATCTGGAAATCTATTTATAAACAGGTCTATACATAGGACACAAGGTCACACATTTAGGCTGGAAGAAAGAAGATTTAGTCTAAGGCACAGAAAAGGTCTTTTTACAGTATGAACTATCAGGATGTGGAATTCTCTACCTGAAGAGGTGGTTTTATCAGAGTCTATACAGATGTTTAAACAGAACTTGGATAAATACTTGCAAAAACATAACATACAGGGATATGGTTAGTGGAGTAATAGCTGCTTGATCCAAGGAGATATCTGACTGCCATTTTGGGGTCAAGAAGGATTTTTTTCCAGTTGTGACAGATTCATCTGTAAGACTAATATTGCCGGTTCGTCTAGTTTGCCTTCCTTTCGTGGAATTACCTGTCCGTATGCCCCTATTCGCCTTTTTGACTTTTTACCGAATTAACTTACCGAACGGACGGCCACCAAGAAGAGAAGTGTGCTGCCGGTTAACCTCTTGATCCCAATTAGAACGTCGTGGTTAACCGCAAACACCTCTTAATTATAACCGAATGCAGGGTGGTCGTCGTTCGTATGCCGACCACGAGGCGGCGGCCATTTTAAACTATGCGAAAGACCAGCGGTGTTCGGCGCAGATTCTATGGAACTAAAAACTGACACTTTTTCTGCCGAACACCGCTGAGACTACAGACCGCCCTTCTCATTCGTCAAGGCATGCGAACACCGGCCCGTTCGGGAGTTTGGATTATACGAATGGACTTAACCCAGATAGCCATCCCATGGAGTCAATCGCGTACCGAAAGACTGTAAAAGACTTTGACTCCATGGCGATTGAACTGTACGTATGGGATCTGAGCGCTATTCGCTAAGAATATGCACTCAGATCCAGGCTATCTGGGGATACATTTCACGAATGTAATATGTTCGGTAGTTTTAGAATTATTTATTTTCATGTATTTTTTATGCTTCATGTAAAATGGCGATTTGCCTCTATCCTGGAGATAATTGAATTACTTCTCAATTATCTCTAGGGCAGAGGGGAGGAAACCAGGATGCATTATGGGAATATTTTGTGCCTGTATGTCTTAAAGTGCCATATGTCTGTCTGCCATTACAGTCTCCCATTTGGTCCCCTAGGGGAGTGTCCACCAAGTGGGAGACCTGCATAAATACGGGTGCGTAGCCCACAGTAAAGCCAGTTCTTGTTTTACCCTCAATGCGGAGCTTGGTCTTGTTATTGGGGGGATTTACTACACACGGTTAGCGACTGATTGCTGGAAACGTAAGCCGCTTGGAGGATATATTTGTTCGGCTGTTAGCTGCGATTTGTGGATTTATTGTTCGGGAGCTTGGAGCATCCGTCCGGGTCCCGTTCGGGAGATTGGCGCATTAGGAATGTGCATATTTTTTTATTTTTTTAAAATAATTTTTAGAATAATGATACAGACATTTTATTTCTTACATTTGTGATGATTCTTTTTTCCTCTCTATATTCAAGGGACACTATAGTCACCAGAACCACAACAGCTAAACGTAGTAGTTCTGGTGTCTATAGCATGTCTTTGCAGGCTTTTTAATGTAAGCACAGCCATTTCGTAAAAAGGCAGTATTTATATTACTGATGAGGAATACCTCCAGTGGACACTCAGATGGGCACTAGAGGTGCTTCCTAGTCGAGACATGAATGCTGCCCTATGAAGTATCTGCGCATGTGCGGCAGAGCTGCGCATGTGCACCAGAGAGCAATGACGCTTCTGAATAGAAGCGTTTTATTGCTCCCTGCTCGCACCCTCCTATTTTGTTATTTTGACGAAATAGGCGGTGCAGCATCAGGAGGATCCCGGTGCTGTATCCAGGTAAGTAAAATCCCTTCCCTGTAGTGACCCTTTAAAGTTATTATTTAATCATTTATATAGCAACTGCAAATTCATAGCGCTTTGCAATGGGATAAACAACTCAAAGTTTAAGGAATAAGAATATACCCGGCGAGTAAAAATGCTATCCCCCCCAGATTTTTTAGGGTTCCTAGGCCCATGCTTAAGGCCAACTCACGTCGCAAAGGCAAAGATGGTATGATTCTGTTTCCCCAGTTTCCCTACCGAAATATTATTATAGGAAATCAGCTGCTCCCTAGAAGTGTGACTCCCACCAATCTCTCAGTTCAGGGTTAGAGTTGAGGTTCCTTAAATTTGAGATATGTTCATGTCCTTTTGTAGACCGAAGATGAAAGGAACCCCAACCCTAACCTTAATACATATATGTAAAATTGATCAATATTAGTAATTCTACCAGTGAAGACTTTGTACTGAAGCATTGTCAAGTCTGAATGAGAGAATGAAAAATAAATAATTTGTACTTCTGATAGAAGTTATATTAATTAACAACAGGTGCATTTGATTATTTATTTTAATACAATTTGCCTCTGATAATATCTATTACTGCAAACTTACTATCAAGTTTCTGAGCATCAAGGGACACGGGCCATTCCTCAGTCACTGCTTAAACTGAAATGAAATTTACTCAGATTTTCACTCAGAATGTTTATTAGGTAAAAGGAATATTTTTTTAGATCTTGTAGGATAATGAATGTGTTTATTTAAAACCTTTTTTTCTTTTAGATTTCACTAGAAATTATTTAGCAAATATACTAGATAAACTAATCTATATGCATGCATTAAGCATTTTATTCTATATAGGTTACAGTGTAACATTCTATAAAGTTACACTTCCAGTTTTAAGGGCCTTTCAATATTTTGCAAAAACCCCTGAAGGTAAAAAGTCTGTTTTCATGTGCAGTGGGGAGGAACAAACTGTAGGTATACTTACCTTAAAGGGACACTATAGTCAACAAAACAACTTTAATTGATAGAAGCAGTTTTTGTGTATGGGTAATTCCTCTGAAGTCTCACTGCTCAATTCTTGTCCATTTAGGAGCTAAATCACTTTTGTTTCTGTTTATGCAACCCTAGTTATACCCCCTCCCCACCTGGCTGTGACGGTCACAGCCTGCATGAAAAAAATGGGTTAATTTTCAATCAGATGTGTGACAGATCCATCTGTGTAGAGACTGGGTTGCTGGATTCGTCTGTTTGCCTGTTTTGCCTGTTCGTGGAATTACCCGTTTGTATGCCTCTATTCAGTGAATTTACTTTTTCCGTCGAATGAAACTGCCGAACGGACGGCCACCCAGAAGAGAAGTGTGCTGCTGGTTAACCTATTGATCCCAATTCGAACGTTGAGATTAACCGCAGACACATCTCAATTGAGAGCTGAATACCGGGTGGTCGTCGTTCGTGTGTTGACCATGAGGCGGCGGCCATTTTGGAACATGCGAAAGACCAGCGGTGCTCGGCATGCATTTCATGGAACTGAAAACGGACACTTTTTCTGCCGAACACCGCTGAAGCCGCCGACCTCCCTTCTCGATCGACGGAAGGATGCGAACACTGGCCGTTCGGGAGGTTTAAACATATGAATGGACTTACCCCAGATAGCCTTCCCATGGAGTCAATCGCATACCGAAGGACTGTAATAGACTTTGACTCCATGGCGATTGAACTATGCGTATGGGATCTGAGCGCTATTCGACTATAATGTGTGTAACGGATCGCCTGGCACCCCGACTGGGTACCTCCGTTAAAGGATGCTCCTAGCACTTCCTGAGGACTCCAAGCACTGCAGCAGACGCCACAATCACCGAACCAGAGAGCGTATACCTTCTCTCAAGCATATGAATGCTGTAGACAGTTGAATAGGAACCATACGAATAGGTTTACTCTCCTAGCAGTCAAACTGGAACAGCATACAATAAATCCTTCCCCCAATAATGAGACGACACTTCACTTTGAGGGTTAAAACAGGAACTCTCTGTAATGGCCACACACTGGCTTTTATGCAAGTCCCCATGCAAGGGGACATCCCACAGGGTGGGACACAGTACAACCAATCGTTACAGGGGAACCATAAAACACACCCACATTTACATCACAATCCCTCCTCTCTGTCCAGGAGATAACTGTGAAGTAATCCAGTTATCTCCCAGGACAGAGGCAAGACTCCATTAACCACATGGCAGTAACAATACAATAAAAGACATAAAATTACATACAGTTACATTTATTCCATAAAACATAGACATTCTACATATCCCCAGATAGCTTAGATCTGAGTGCACATTACTACCGAATGGCGCTCAGATCACATAAATACAGTTCAATCGCCATGGAGCCAAAGTCTTTCATACAGTCTTTCAGTATACGGCTGGGCTCCATGGCATAGCTATCTGGGGTAGCATGGCTTTAACAGTCTACAGAAAGGCATGAATACGCTTTGCAGGGAAAATAAAAGGTTTTAACTGCCGGGCCATAGTCTAAAGGGAGCAGGCGAGCAACCAGGCTCCTCCAGTGGACAGTGGCGAGGCTGGTTTCGCCACAATGTGCACTCAGATCCAGGCTATCTGGGGATATGTGATACGAATGGGTAGCATTCGACAGAAGCAAAGTTATATATTTTTATGTGTTTTTCTGTATTGTATTTAAAATGGCAATTTGTCCTTGTCCTGGAGATAATTGAATTACTTCTTGAATATTCTGTGTCTGTGTATCTGAACTTGCCAAATGTCTGTCTGTTATTACAGTCTCCTATTTGGTCCCCTAGGGGAGTGTCCACCAAGTGGGAGACCTGCATAAATACGGGCAGGTAGCCCACAGTAAAGCCAGTTCTTGTTTTACCTTCAATGCGGAGCTTGGTCTCGTTATTGGGGGGATTTTATTACCGGCGACGAGAGACTGCTAGATGGGATTATTAGCCGCTTGGGAGATACCTGCGTTTGGCTAATATTGGCGATTCGTGAGTCTGGAGCTCGTGGAGTGAAGTGCCCGTACGGACCCCGTTCGTGAGTTTGCAGCGTTCCCTTGCTTGCGGTTCGCATGATTATACTTGATACGCATGCAGCCTATGTTATGGCGAGCGGGGAGCATTCACTAAATGGCGGTTTGTACATTTCATGCTGAAGGTACAGTAACAAGATGTTAACTTACTTTAGATGTTTTTATTGCCTACTCTGTAAAATGAACTTTATTCTTATACAGGAGTCTCCTGCAAGGTCTAGCAAGATATTAACAGTGCAGGAGATAAGAAATCCTAAACTGAGCAGACTGTACAATAAAGGATGTGTAAATATTAGATCTCTCTTTACAAGAAGTGTTTAGGAAGGCTGTATAAATCACATCCAGGGAGGTGGAACTAAACCTGCACAAACAAAGTGATTTATTTCCTGAATGGTAGAATTGAACAGTGAAACTGTAGGGGTATCATCTATACACCAAAAACGGTTTCATCAAAGAAACACTATAGTGTCAGGAATACAAACTGTTTTTCTGACACTAGATTGTATTTCACTAGATTGTAAACACAGATGTATTTCTGACACTAGAGCTCCAGGATTGCTGTTAAGACAGCTGGCCCCCTTGTCTGAAGCTTTAAAGGTGAGTTTACTCACCTCTTTTCCAGTGCCATGTGGGTCCTGTCGCAGTTGGCTCTGCACCCTTGGCGGAGATCATCATACTTGATGATCTCAGCCAATCCAATGCTTTCCCATAGCAAAGCATTTGGAGTCTAATACACAGGGTGAGAACCTCCATAGACAGAGCCAATTGTCAATGTTCTGTCAGTGCTTTGTCTTATGTTTTTAGAAATAGATTAAAAATGTAAAAAGACAGAGTGAGAAAACGGAAGAGAAAAGGAAGCGACTGGGAAAAGTTAAGTGTGGCGTGACTACCATTTTAATAAAAAAAATTGCAAGTTACATAGTTACATAGCTGAAAAGAGACTTGCGTCCATCAAGTTCAGCCTACCTCACATTTGTTTTTATGCTGTTGATCCAAAAGAAGGCAAAAAAACCCAGTTTGAAGCACAATTTTGCAACAAGCTAGGAAAAAAATTCCTTCTTGACCCCAGAATGGCAGTCAGATTTATCCTTGGATCAAGCAGTTATTACCCTACATTGAAAGATTATATCCTTGAATATTATGTTTTTGCAAGTATGCATCTAGTAGCTATTTGAACATCTGTATGGACTCTGATAAAACCACTTCTTCAGGCAGAGAATTCCACATCCTGATTGTTCTTACAGTAAAAAAAACCTTTCCTTTGCCTTAGACGAAATCTTCTTTCTTCCAGTCTAAACGCATGGCCTCATGTCCTATGTAAAGTCCGGTTTGTGAATAGATTTCCACACAATGGTTTGTATTGGCCCCGAATATATTTGTATAATGTTATCATATCCCCTCTCAGGCGACGTTTTTCTAAACTAAATAGGTTTAAATTTGTTAACCTTTCTTCATAGCCGATATGTTCCATTCCTTTTATTAATTTTGTAGCCCGCCTCTGCACTTTTTCTAGTGCCATAATATCCTTCTTTAGAACAGGTGCCCAAAATTGCACAGCATATTCAATATGGGGTCTTACCAGTGATTTATAAAGAGGCAAAATTATATTCTTGTCCCGAGAATGAATGCCCTTTTTCATGCATGACAATACCTTACTGGCCTTGGCCACTGCTGATTGACATTGCACATTGTTGCATAGTTTGTTGTCTATAACAATTCCCAAGTCCTTTTCATGTGTTGTTATCCCTAATTCGCTTCCATTAAGGGTATACGTTGCTTGTGTATTCTTTACGCCGAAGTGCATAACTTTGCATTTTTCAACATTAAATTTCATCTGCCATTTGAGTGCCCAGTCCCCCAGTCTATCTAAATCCCTCTGCAGCAAAGTAATATCTTGCTCACATTGTATTATTTTACAAAGTTTTGTGTCATCTGCAAACACTGAAACATGACTTTCAATGCTGTCTTCAAGATCATTTATAAACATGTTAAATAGAAGGGGTCCCAGAACAGACCCCTGAGGGACACCACTTGCCACCTCTGTCCAGCTTGAAAATTTACCATTAATGACAACTCTTTGTACTCTGTTTTTAAGCCAATGTTCTACCCAAGAACAAGCATTTTCATCTAGACCGATTTCCTTGAGTTTGAACACTAATCTATTGTGTGAAACTGTATCAAATGCCTTGGCAAAATCCAAATAGATCACATCCACTGCAACACCCTGATCTATACTTCTACTTACTTCTTCGTAGAATGCAATCAAGTTAGTTTGACATGACCTGTGCTTCATAAAACCGTGCTGATTTTTGCTGATAACCATGTTCTTCTCAAGGAATTCTTGAATATTATCCCTTAATAACCTTTCAAATATTTTCCCAGCCACAGAAGTTAAGCTCACAGGTCTATAATTTCCAAGCAAGGATTTTGAACCCTTTTTGAATATAGGAACCACATCTGCCTTCCTCCAATCCTCCAGAACACTTCCTGAAAGAAAAGAATCTTGAAAGATTAAAAACAGAGGTTCACTTATTTTCACACTTAGTTCCTTAAGTACACGTGGATGGATACAGTCAGGCCCTGGAGCTTTGTTTATATTAACTTTCTTCAGTTGCTGCAGCACCTTGTCTTGAGTTAACCAATTACAATTATTCTGCACGTTTTTAATAGCAATCATTTGCACATCTATTGCTATGGGTTCTTCCTTAATATATACGGAGGAGAAATAGTTATTTCAAATTCCTGCCTTTTCCTGGTCTTCATTAACTAACACCCCTGTTTCAGTTTTTAGTGTACCTAAACTTTCATTTTTGTTTTTTTTTTAATCTATGTACTTAAAAAATGCTTTGGTGTTGGTTTTGCTCTCTTTAGCTATCATTATTTTATTTTGAAGTTTAGCAAGTCTAATCGCCTTTTTGCACGCATTATTTGCTTCCTTATATCTTTTATAAGATGCATCTGATTTGTCCGATTTAAATGCTTTAAATGCCCTTTTCTTATTTTTAATCTTTTGTTTTACTTCTCTACTAATCCACATTGGTTTTAATTTGTTTCTTTTATATTTATTTCCCAATGATCCATACTGAGAAATGTACCTTTCTAATATTTGTTGGAAGATGATCCATTTATCCTCAGTGTTCTTTTCACTAAAGATTTTATGCCAGTCAATATAATGTAAAGCTTCCCTTAACTTGAAATTGGCCTTTTTAAAATTATATGTTTTAGTATTCCCCATGTGCTTTTGTTTTTTTGAGTTTATTTCAAAGGACACTATATTGTGATCACTATTTCCCAAGTGCTCACCTACTTGAATGTTGGTCAAAAGATCAACGTTGTTTGTTAAAACCAGGTCCAGACAAGCGTCCATTCTAGTTGGTGCTTGTACAAGTTGTGACATGAAGGTGTCATTTAACAAGTTTAAAAACCTAATTCCCTTTGCTGAGCTACTAGTCCCTCTGTCCCAATTTATGTCCGGGTAATTAAAATCTCCAATAATTAAAGTGTTACCCAGATTTGCAGCTTTCTCAATTTGCTCAAACAGCTGTTGTTCCTCGTCAATATTAACATTAGGTGGTTTATAACATATCCCAACCAATAGTTGGTTTCCCTTCTTTTCCCCCAAGCAGATATTTACCCATAAAGCTTCCACATTTTCCTCATCGCATTCCATTTGCTTAACATTTGGCTTTAAATCATGGTTGACATACAAACATACCCCATCACCCTTCTTGTTTTTCCTGTCCTTCTTAAATAACATGTACCCATTTAAGTTAACTGCCCAGTCATGTGTCTCATCCCACCATGTTTCAGTTATGCCTATTATATCATATTGTTTAGTGTATGCTAATGCCTCTAGTTCCCCCATTTTGTTATTTAGGCTCCTTGCATTAGTAAGCATACATTTAATATCATACGTCACTTGTAGATTTTGTGACTTATCAACATTACATAGCTTCTCTGTTCTGAGTTTGCCCCTCCCCCCGTCTCCACCCCCCTGATACTGTGCTAAAGCCCATCTCCTTTCTGTCCTATCTCCATTTTGTAGATTGCTATGACCCTCCCCCCCTACTACTAGTTTAAAATCTCCTCCAACCTTCTAGCCATCCTATCCCCCAGCACTGCAGACCCTCTCCCGTTTATTGACCTCTCTAATCTCCCGCTGCTTTTCCACTGTAGAGCGTGGCACAGGTAATATCTCAGAGAATACCACCTTGGAGGTCCTTTTCTTAAGTTTGCTACCTAATTCCCAGAAATCATTCTTTAGGACCTTCCATCTTCCTCTTACTTTGTCATTGGTACCAACATGGACCATGACCGCTGGGTCATCCCCAGCCCCTCCCAATAATCCATCCACTCTGTCAGCAACATGCCGGACCCGAGCACCCGGGAGACAGCAAACTGTCCGGTTGAGCCGATCAGAGCGGCAGATTGCCCTATCTGCTCTCCTAATGATAGAGTCCCCTACCACCACAACCTGTCTTGCCTTCCTTACATTTTGATCCCCACCCGTACTAGGGGGGCTGTTAGCTCGGCTGTTTGAAGTAACAGCTTCCTATAATATAGCTACTCCTGAGCTGACGCTCCCAACATCTTCCCTCAAACGGGCAAATCTGCTAGGTTGCACCAAATCAGGACTAGCTAGCCCTTTCCTCTTCCCTCCCCCCCTGCTTCCTCGCCTCACTGTCACCCAGCTACATGCCTGTTCCCCATCTGTCTTATCTCCTCCCTCTCCACTACCTGTCCACACTAAACTCTGCTCAGTGAGCAGCAGACTCCTCTCAAGATTGTCAATCTCTCTCAAAATTGCGATTTGCTTCTCGAGATCTCCAATCTGAGCTTCCAGAGAAGCCACTCGCACACAACCATCACAGAGGTATGGACCCTGGACGGGTACATCCAGGCATCCATACATGCAACAAGATGCATTGAGTCAAACCAGCAATCTAGCTAACACTAATTTCCCCAGTAACAGAAAATTAAAAAATTACCTTGTTAGTTTAAACCCCAAGTTAGTTTTAACTCCTGGTTTTCTAACTCCTACTTGAAAGAGTCTACTTAATAGAGTATGCTTTCAAGAAATGTGAGCAAGCTCAGTGAGTTATGTTTTAGATTTGAATAAAAAGTATTAAAAATAACAAAACAAAATAATAATTACTGTAGGTGATTTGGGTGATGCTATGGGTCTTTTGGTTTGTATCAAAGACTTGGTTGAATCTGGTATGGTATTAAAATGTAACTGAGGTGGGCTAACTGCAACAGTGTTTTTAGGGCAAGATAGGTGCTGAGGATAATCAAAAAGCAAATATATATATAAAAAAAAGGGCAGTAGTGGCTTATCTTAGAGGGGCACCCATTTTTGTAACGTTAGCTCATTATTTTTAGCATGGTGCTATAAGTTTTGCCCCACATGTTTTATCAAACCATATAGTGTTTACGCCAGTTACTACTTACAAAGTATCACTATGTCTGTTGGTCCTAAACTACATTTCTAATTTTCACAACACCTGACATATCTGAAACAACGCTTCTCTGCTCTAAGAAAATCTCTAACAATTTAAATACTTTTTAGGAATATATATAACGTATATACTATGACCTTTACTGCACAACATTTTTTTAAAAAGTGAGCAATATTTTTATTTGTATTTTTCAGTCTATATAATTGTAGTATGAATAATAATTTGGTCCAAGTATATACAATTACATTCCACTGCATCTGCTTGTTTTTTATAGTATTGCATGTTTTCCCATGCTTAGTGTTATGCAATGAAGACCAAATATGAAGACATTGCAGTTTGGGGAGCCTCTGCACTACATAGTGATTTGTGGTCCAGTACCTACTACTTAGATGGGACCATGTGCATCCAATTATATAGAATGATGAATTTTACATCTGTACAAAGTCTGCTCTCAGTAAGAAAATTTTAGGTACTTAACTAAATCCCTATGAGCGGTTAGAGGTACATATTTTACACGTACTTTAAAAATGCAAGGCTGGTTTATGCTGTTGCTGGGTAGACTCGTATGCTTGCTCTGGAACCAGAATCTCCCATTCATGCACATGTTAAAAATAGTTTGCGGAGGAAGGTATAGTCTTTCCCAGGAACTGCCCGACTCCCTGCCACTGTGGTTTACTGCCTTTGAATCTGTGTTCTGGACCACCTTTAAGAATGTTCTAATTTGACTCTTTTCAAGTGAGCCTTCTTTTTTTTTTTTTTAACTAAAGTGTTAAAACATTTTTTTTAATAAATTGAGATGTTTAAATAGTTTGATGCTTCACACTTTGATGCTTTAAGATGTATTTAGGTGGAGATGCATACCTTCCAAGTGTCCCTGTTTTGGAGAGACAGTCCCCATTTTGGGCACCAAACCCTCTGTCCTTCTTTTTACAACCTAATGTCCCTTTTTTCTAGGAGCTCCATATTGTTGGTGTGCTTGAGGGTATAACAGAGCTCCACAGCAATAATATTCACTGCAGTGTGTCTCTAAACTACAATAAATGTGTTTAGAAATGTCTGTGTAATTATGATACATTGCTCTTCTATTCTATACTACATTTTAGTTGTATAAATTATTACTAGTAAGCCTACAATGTTTCAGAATAGCCCTACCTCTGATCACCCCCCATCTCTAAAATTAAAGTGCTCCCTTTGTCTAGTTCAAATGTTGGGAGTTATAGAGTTTATAAAGGTGATAAAATAGCTCCGTTGGTTCAAGCTCCACCTTCAAATTTCTCATCTCGAGGCTGTAGGTTTGATTTTCTGCAGGGTCAGATCAGTCAGGAAAAAATCAAACCAAAAGTATAAAATGAACGTCAGAAAGTTCCCATGTCAATGCTTTCTTTAGTGTCACATAATTGAAGAAAGCATTGTCTGATAAAGCATCCATCATTCTTGTTTAAGACAGTCTGTTAGATGTAACAGTTCAATCTTTTTGTTTGTTCTTCCTCTGTTTATCTGTTTGTTGTGATGCATGTATGTCGCAATTCACTAAAGTCGAAATTTTGTAAAATTTTAGGAAAACATTTGGTTGAAGTAACCAAATTTCAACCAGATTTCTTATCATCATATTTACTTAATTTAATTATTTTATCAGATTGCGCACATCTCCTTCGATACTATCTAAAAATCACTCATTCTCATGTGAGAATTCTATAGATACTATATTATAAAAATAATGCAACAGAAACGTATTCACCATGAACAAATCTGGTAGAGGCAAAATAAATTTGCCTCTTTGTGTAGGCGATCCTACAAAAATCCACAGTATTTGCAGTACAACCAAACAACAGTTAAATGGCTAACATATTAAAAAATAATAAATAATATTGGTAAATACAATTTTTTTTAACAAAACAATCATAAAGTTTGCATTTTATAACCTAATCTTTTATGTTTTAATTATTGGAAAATGATGTACAACTGCATGGAGTTAATGTTTTCTCCAGGGGCATAACTAAAAATTACAGGGGCCCCAGGTACAAGGATAAGGGAAGCGTCCCCTCTTCGGCTTAGCTGGGGGAGAATGCATTGGATGCTCCCCTCCATATTTTTGCACAATTATTTAGTAACCACCCTCCCCCCCCCCAAATTGCAACTTTCTACCCTCCTCCTCCTTACCATTTTGCTGGGAGGGGGAGTAATCCATTAGGCTCCCATAGTGTAGTGCAGATCACAGTAAACGATCTTCAGACCACAGATGCAGACCACATGCTTCCTTGAAAGATTTGACTGTTATTTAATACATTTAAATAAGAGTTTTGGAAGAGGAGGCCCCTCCAGACCTTGGCCCCCCTTATAGATGGAACTCCAGGGTAACGTCACAATTGCGACTCTTGCGACTCTGGTAGATCTGCTTGTGCTTTTCCCCCTAGCAATCAGTTGTCTTGATGGTGTTAATGACAGATTTTTGCAGTGTATTAGCTTGTATAGAGTTGGCTATTATCTTCCTGCAAAGTCTGTCCAACTAAATTTCGTAAATCTTGTTGGACTGAATTTGCAGGCCATTTTGTTTAATCTGATCATGATTCTGTAATTTGGTTTGAAATATCACCTATTCTTAAATCTGGATAGGTTGAAATCCAAAACCAAATTCAGTATAATTCTGTGGCTGATTTGCGAAATACAGACATTCATAAACTGCGAACAGTTTCCATGTTTACAGTCAGAAAACCCTTTAATGACGTCTGATTATTTTGGAATCTAGTGAATAACCCTGTTTGTATATTTCTCTATTTGAGCATCCTAATAATGAGTTTATTTGTATTTCTCCCCTGTCCTGTATATGTTAGCTATAAAGTACTAAGCTGGTTTCTGTATTGGAAAGAAATATTAATTAGCTTTCAATTCTCGTAAAACCCCTATGTCCTATTCTCAATTATTGTTCTATAATGGGTATCTACCATGTTTTATGCATAGAAAAGAAAAATATTTCCAACAGCAAATATCTGTATGCCGATACCTGTGACACATTATTGTTCATGACACAGTGTGGTTTCTACTGTCTTTGATTCAAACTGGCATTGTCTGAAATTTATGACTGATTCTTCAGAAGCTAAATTTGGAATGGTTGGGGTTTTCATATAATTTAATTTTTAATTTACATTTTCATTCACTACTATTTTTCGTTTTGTTAAATCTATTCAGATGAACCAAATTTGTAATGCAAATGCAAGCAAGTAACTGTATTTGATGAAAAAGAATTAGCTTGTTCAATAAACTACAAATTGTTTTAGTCTGAGGAATTGAAGTGCAAAATATTATTGTAGACCACACTTAGCCAGCATTTCCATTTTGCAATTTGGATTTTAAATTCAAAGAGGTAAATTGAAAATGATTATCTTATTAACAACTATACAATATGAAAAGGCACCACCAGCAAATTACTCTTGCAAATGTGGTGGGGTTGACTTAGCATGACACATGTTGATGTAGAGAGGCAGGATTTAAAGATTGACCTCAACTCACGTAAATCTCGCTGTTTACTGAATAAACCTTTGTAACATAAAGTATGTTGGTTTATATCTACCCTATAACTAATACACACAAAAACGAAAATATTGCAATTCTCCACCTGGACGTAGAAAGCTCACTAAGGGCAACACATAATTTTCTAGTTACAAGACTGTGTGTATTAATCTGTCTCTCCCTCAGATTTGTGGGGTTCCTAACGGTTAAAAACTGATGTTCCTGGTAGAACATGGATTTCAGCCCACTCATTGGCATTCATGCGGAAATGGGAGAGCTCATACAAATATCATTTAAAGTTACAAACTTATTTGAGACCAATAATTTTAAATATATGAGACGTTCCACTCAATACCATTAATGTAAATTGTGCTAATCAGTTTCCAGGGGTTTAAACATATACTTGGTTTTGCATATTTTACAATCCATACGTACCAGAGGAAACACTGCATGTCTCTTAGAAATACAAAAATTATTAAGTGTTTATTGTAGGAGTCACCCTATTAAAGAAAAACCATCAAACGTGGAAATAAAAACCTCAATCTCCATAAAGTTATTTTCTCTAGGCTATTCCACTTGGAAAATGCTGGTGTTTAAAATGGCAATTTCTCAAACTTGGGAACAAATCACTCACTGACTTGACTAGTATTCTTGGACAGCAAGTTGATACATGTTCTTTCTTCAAATGCAATGATTAATGTCCCATAAGGAGGAGATCTTCCAAGTCATGTTTCCTGCACCAGTAGACAAGCATATGGAAAACCTCTAGGCCATTTGTGGCAAAATAAATTAGACACAATATAGGCCACCCAGATAAATGAAAGTGGTAGAATTAAGAATACATAATAGTTACTGGAACCTTGCTCTAGTTGACCTGTTAAGAGGGTTTTTTTTTAACCATAGTGGATCTACCTCTACTATAAACCTAATGAAAATCTAAACCGCTAGACTGCTGAAACAAATAATAATGATCTGAGCTGTATGCCAACAGCCTTTTGGAATGTGGGTTCTCACAACAAGCTGAAAACAAGCAAAATCTGGAAAAAGATAATAAAAATGAATTCTGAAATAATGAAAGCCAGCTTCAGAAAATAATGAATTACAACATGTAATTTACTTCTTCTTACATTCCATTATGATCAATATGTGTGGATATGAAGTATACTATTACGTTAAAAACCTACATGTCCTTAGTTAATATTTTAGTTTACCCAATAAGCAAATAAGTACATGTGACATAGTCAGCAATGTATTTGTTGCGAGGCAAACAAGGCATTTGCCTTGGGTGGCACTTTCCAGGGAGTGGTAAAAAATGCATCCCTCAAATGTCTTGTTAGCCTCATCTTAAGGGGGCCCAAGAGCTGGCCGGTTGGCCACCTTTGGCCCCCTCTGGGCAGGTGGCTAGTTCTTTCTGAGGCAGGAAAATGATATCACTCTGGCTCCCTATGCGGCACGTGAGGGAGCTGAGCAAGGAGATCACTGACAGCTAAGCACACCCATCCAACTGCACGCCAGCCCACCTTCCTGCCCAGCAGCCCCACTGGACCCCAGGTAAAAAATCCATCCAGCTATCCAAAAGGTAAGGAGTCTGGGTGGAGTTAAATGAAAATTAGAAATATAACAATATTCTGTGAGTGTTGTGGGCAAATTGTGTGTGTGTGTATGTACTTCTGTTTGTGTATGTCAGAAATGTATGTCTGTCAGTCTGTGTATGTCTGTCTGTCAGTGTGTGTATGTATGTCTGTCAGTGTGTGTGTGTGTATGTCTGTCAGTGAGTCTGTGAGTGAGGGTCTGTGTCTGTCAGTGAGTGAGTGTGTGTCTGTGAGGGAGCCTGTGTGTCTGAGTGATTGTGTCTGTCTGTCTGTCAGTGAGTCTGTGACTATATTATTATTATTATTGCCATTTATATAGCACCAACAGATTCCGTAGCGCTTTACAAAATTATGAGAGGGGGGATTTAACTATAAATAGGACAATTACAAGAAAACTTTCAGGAACGATAGGTTGAAGAGGACCCTGCTCAAACGAGCTTACAGTCTATAGTCAGTGTGTGTCTGTCATTGAGTCTGTGTGTATATCTGCCGCTCGCCGACAGGTAGGAGGGGGGGAGACCGCGGGTGAGTGAGGGTGAGTGCTGCAAGTGGCGTGCAGCCTCCCCTCACAGCCGCCCGCAGACCCCTGACAGTCTGTGCGTCTGAGTGATTGTGTGTGTGTCTAAATTATTGAATGTGTGTGTCAGTGAGTGTGTGTGTGTCAGTGAAGTGACTATCTACAAACTTTCTGCTTGCTACATACATGCTCTTATGAGGGTAGCTATGTCAGCATAACCCACCACTCGCTAAGTAGGAGTTTTTAACCTTTGTTTTTTAATAAATTGTATGAGATATTATTCAATTGGAGGTCCTGCCTCTCTCTGTCCTATATTTCACAGTACTACCAGCTTCCAGTGAGCATACCACTTGGAGTCTTATCAGTGTGGGAGTCTTCCCTCTCTAACGGAGTATTGCAAACCCAGAGCCAGGGGTGATAGGGCTCTGGTAAATGTGAGTTTTTTCCCCCCATACCTCTTGATCACCTAGTTTCTGGTCCAGATAGTCTGCACTACTCTATGTGTTTTTTTATATTTACAGATCCTGTCCACCGGCTCTTTTTGGTAAACATTTGTCAATTTACTATTTGTTTCTTTACTTTTATTTCTTTCTTTTGCTGTTAACTCATTTAAGAATGGCATGCCGTAAACTGTTCTCTTAGAAGTGATATATGAAATGCAACAATATTGGCATGTTTTCCTGTTTTCATTTTTTTTAATACTTGTGAAATATGCCAATTGTTCTATTGTTGTGACATTATTGATTGTGCTATATCTATGGCATTTGTAATTTGCAACAAAAATGGCGTCAATATTTTTTCAACAGCTTCATTCCATGGTTATTATATCAAATGCACAAAAAGAAGTCAATAGATATTATTAAATAGACACTATGCTGACACAATACAAAATAACTAAAAGTCACTTTTTAGTAGATAATGAAAACAAGCATGCTTTTAATGATGCGTTTTTTTTCATTTGGAATATATCTAAAAACAGCCTGTAAAGTCTGCAGATCTCTTGTCTGATGCCTTTGAAAGTTCTGTTTTTCTTCCCCAGCCTAGGTTTTATGTGGCTGTCCAATCACAGACTTACCAATGCAGCTCAGTGGGCATTGGAAAGTTCATCTCCGCTGAGCTTAATAGCCAGGAAGTAACAGGTCAAGTTGTCTGATTGACAGCCAGGGGGGTGTAACAAGGTCAATTTATAAAAGTGCCAATATCTATTAAAATATGCACTTTTTTGTAAACTGAAAAAGAGGACAGACTCTTGACACATAAAGCACTTCAGCAAGTTGAAGTACTTTAGGGGTTTGGTGTGTTACTTTAAATATTTCAAGATTACTGACAATACATATTTCAAATGGCAAATATGTGTATTACAATATGGGCATTCTGTGCTATGCCAATCAATACAACACTACAAAAAATACCAATATTGATATGTTCTAACCTTACTTTTCCACAGGGGATTTCTATAATGATATGCCTTAATTACACTCTAATATAGACCTTACTGCTTTATCTGCTCCTCAGTACTATTATATAAATGATATACTTTCTGGAAATATCCTAAAGGGCATGTGCTAATGAAGGCAAGGGTATTTAACATCAATAGATATTAAAGGGACACTATTGCGAATAAAGGGTTAACCCCTTAAGGACCAAACTTCTGGAATAAAAGGGAATCATGACATGTCACACATGTCATTTGTCCTTAAGGGGTTAAAAAACACTTTTAACATTAACCTGTTTCCATTGCCAAGGTCTCTCAGTGCTGGCTCTAGTGATGTCACTTCGATGGGGGAACCTAATTCACATGCGCCACATAAGCATTAGAGCTTCCCCATAGGAAAGCATGAAAACAATGGTTTTAATGGTTTCCTATGGGGATTTTGAAGGTACTGGATGTCCTCATGCACAGTGTGAGGATGTTCAATGTAATTTCCAGAGTTAAACTCAATTAGAATGCAGGAAGCACCTCTAGCGGTGGTCTGAAATACAGCCACTAGAGGCAGTCTTAACTCTGCAATGTTTTTAATTGCAGTTTCTTTGAAAGAGCAATGTTTTAACTTGCAGGGGTAAATAAACAGGGGCAGTTTACTCAGACCATTTCAAAGAGATGCAGTGGTATGGATGCCTATCATGTCCCTTTAAGAGTAAGGATTAAAAGGACACTCAAAGAACCATAAATGTACTGTTGTGATTATAGTATAAGGACTCTAGTAGTGGTAATAACTAAAGAGAGTCTTGATGGTAATTCAAAATTAGTTTAAAGTAAATTTTACAGTTTAGGCTAAAATG
Organism: Pelobates cultripes; assembly: GCA_933207985.1. NCBI lineage: Eukaryota > Metazoa > Chordata > Amphibia > Anura > Pelobatidae > Pelobates > Pelobates cultripes. Next base: position 335,473,975 of record OW240913.1, read on the forward strand.
GTCAATTTAGAAAATGATCATTTTGGCTATTTTGGCATAACCTCTGTAGTTACTTTGAATTCCTAACAATTCTCATTCTAGTTATTAACCTGTATGAATGTATCTCTCTGAATTTCGTCATATTTTTAAATGATTTGGCAAAAAAAATAGAGATTTTCCCAGCACCCAAATTCCACCCTTCAGCTAGGGATGTTATATGAGGAAGTGTTACCTTCCTCATTATGAGTCCATTATGTTTGTAATGGGAAGCAGAATGTTACCATACTGACCATTAACCATTTATTCTGTGCTGAATTGACACACGCGCCTGGTGACATAGGAATCCTTAAATTTAGAGGCAGCTGAATCCAGCTTACCTAGGGAATACATAGTAAATGGGCCATGGCCCTAATCATAACAAATCCAGGACATCCTTTATATACAAGGAATTGAACCAGATATGTAAAGTTATTTAAAAAAAACAAAAAACAAATATATATATATTTTTTAAACATAGCAGGAAGTAAGAAGACAAAGCAACAACTTGTCCTTGTCTGGTGGAAAATATCCATTATATGACTGGGCTGAATTGGAGCCGGCTGAATAAGAAGCCAACTTCAACCTTGTCATTAAATGTTACATGTCATTTAATAATGTGCCTTACTACAAATCCTGTAGCCATCCATCATAGTAACATAGTAATCTAGGTTACAAAAAGACTCAAGTTCAATCCTGAATGGTTTATGTGGTTGATCTAAAAGAAGACAATTACCCAGTTTGAAGCCATTTCCAATTTGACACAGAGAGGGAAAGTTATTTCTTGATTGGTGCTCAGTTATCTCATTGGATCAACACTGTTACTGCCCACATTATTATACCCTTTAATATTCTAGTTTTGGAAAAAATAAACACTCATACTTAAAAACAATAAAAATCTATAGAAACTGATAAAATTTATTTATTTCAATTATGTAAAGAATTTGACATCCTTAATGTTTTTAATGACCCTTTGCTCTGCTGTAGGCAACATTTATTTTTTTGTTTATTTAATTTAACTTTCATTCTGTTTTTTTTTATATAGGCAAAAAAAAAACCCAATCCCCCCCAAAAACAGAACAATTATTGCAAAATGCCTAAGGTCTTAATGCACATTGTTACCAGATATTGGAAATCACTGTCATTTTTTGGTGAACGTTAATGATTTTTTTGGTGAAGGTGATCATTCTCAGTTTTTTTATGTCTTTCTGTAAAACGTCACCTTAATTAATTAAACTTTTTTTTATTTACAATTAAAACATTAAAACTTTGTTTCTAACAACTATTTTTAATGCAATACCAGTTCTGCATAATATTATTTTATTTTAGCTTTATTTGTGGTATATTACCGCATTGTATTTATGGCATAACAAAAAAATAGTATTGTTTATTCGTAGCGAGGCCAAGCTAGACATCCAAATCTACATGAAATTAAAGAGTAAGGAAAAATGTTTCAGAGCTACACATTAAGACTTGACAGAGTAAGGTAACAGCAGTAAAAAAGCACTATTTTGGCATTTGCAAGCCCGTATTGTTGCCAGTTTTATTCTACACCATATGGAAAACCCATCCAAAACAGCCCACTGAAAGGGAAGTGAAGATGATATGTGTCATGTGTGAGTAGTTTCGGTGTCCATACGTCTTTATACATGTTGCTGACACCCCAGGACCTCTTTTAGCAAGATTGTGAGGATGTCCAAGCGAGAATGTACAATGGCACATTCTTCTACTGGTATAGGTCATGAAATACAACAGAGTTGTTGTAGATTAAACATTTTCTAATTAACCAGTTATATTAGACAGTACATTATAAAATATAAAATAATTTTTATATCACTGTATCTATGAATTTGTTCTTTTAGATGATTAAAGCAACATTGTCATCATTTTTAAAATATCTTAATTTAATATTTATGCTATACCCCATCTCATTTTTTTTTTAAATTCATGTGCATTGACATTTTTGATTTCTTACCATCCTTCCCCACACCTTTTTTGGAATAGCCATCTTAAAGGGATACTATAGTGCCAGGAATACAAAATCTGTATTTCTGGGACTATCACGCCCTGTGCCTCCCCCATTCTTCATGCACCCCCCCGCGTTAAAAAAAGTGCCCTCCGTGCCCTCTGATGTCCTGCAGGAGCGGGGCTAATGCTCATGCGCGGCAAGTGCCAGGCAGGCATTAGACCTCTCCATAGGAAACCATTGAATCAATGCTTTCCTATGGGGAAAAATCTGACGCTGGATGTCCTCCTGTAGAGAGTGAAGACATCCAGCATCAGACCCCGGAAGTGCACACAGTGGCTGTCTGGGAGACACTGTAAACATTGCAGTTTCTCTAGAACTGTAATGTTTTACATTGCAGCACTAAATGCAAAAGGGAATGGACCCAGACTACTTTAGTGAGATGCACAAGTTAGAAAAAGCACACAATTTTTCAAAAGCAAGAAATGGTTGCAAAATAGTGAACGCTGGGTCAGGTAACTGGCAATCTTCCCAAGGGTGCATAAAGATTGCTATCAATAAGAGAAGGGGGAAAGGTAGGCGGGGGACTTTAACAATTCCAATATACACAAATTTGAAAAAAAATTATGAAATGCTATTTTATAACAAAGGTATATTAAGATATTAAAACATTTTAATTTGAATGCGCTTTTAAAAAATCTTTTCAAGCAATGTACACAAAACACATACACCTCAGAGACTTAATTTATAAACATAGTTAAAGATAAAATAATATATTGTTAAAATAATAACTATGCTGGCTGAGAAGAAAAAAACTAATTTTCAATTCAAACATTTGCATGGTCAATCATAAATAACTAACTATATATTTAGTAGATAATGACAGCCTGCAACCTTAGTTACTCAGCTTCTTCAATACTGACAGATCGTACAATCAGGATTATGCCCTAAAGCATAAAGTTAATTTAAAATTAAATTTTTTCTAGACAAAAACAGTGGAATTGTAAACATTCATAATATGGTTTCAGTTCACCTACTGCAATCTATAACTTGAAATTCACTTTTGTGTTTCGTGTTGAATTCACACTTCCATAAATAATACTGAGGAGTTCTGCAGAAAATAAAACAAAAAAAGAAATGATTTGAATTTTTTTCCAATAAAGAAAAAACAAAACAAAATTAGGAATTATTTTTACTGTTTTCCAGCATTTTAGTTACATTTTAAATTAATATTTATGGTTCTATTTAAACATTTTAATTATTTTGTAGTAAACAAATCATGGTATGAGACCAAAGACCTTTTGTAATATTTTAAACAATATATTCGTCAAACAAATTAAAAATACAGACTACTCACCAGTATGAGAGTTCAGTCTGGGAGAATGAAGGATAATCACCAGGATTGAGAGCGATGTTTAGGTGATAATCCGGTTACTTTTAATACAATAGGGAAAATCCAGAACGTTTGTTAAAGTCCAATCCGCTTTGGCAACAGTAAATCAGTCCATAGGAATATGCAAGAGAAGGGTCAAATCCAATCTGGTTCAGCAACAATTAATAGGTATGTAAGGAGAGTCTGTAAGGTGTCAAAGTCCAATCCGGGTCGGTAACAAGTAATAAGCAAATAATTTTAACTGGGATTAAATTTTGAGAGGAATTGGAAGAGTCAATGGGACTTGGTAGAAAGATACCTGCAGCAGAGTAAATAGGTGTCAACTGCAAACGGGTAGAGACACATTACTTGTGCACTGAGACATTGAAGTTGAAGGTTTAAATAGGTGGATCCATGAACTTCCATGACTCTCAAAGTGATAGATTGGAAAGTGACGTGAACCATTTAAAGGAACCATTGCACCTTTATTTAAATTAAGTAGTTAGCACAAAAGTAATAAAAAGTTGACATAAAAAAAGTCCCTTTCTGATATTTGAGAGGAAGAACACATCATTGGTCATCATTCCATTTTTGCTCCATGTTGCCATTTTTTTTATAAGCTGACCTTTATTTGTGTACTATCTCCCTCAAATATATGTTTCAAATTTCAAATTCAAGGCAACTTTATCAAGTCATCTTTTCAAGTTATGTCAGTCACAACCAATCATTCTATCTGTGAACAGTTCCTTTTTTAAAGTATTTGATCCAAGGCAATAGAAGTCTTGCAATAACATATTTTCTGTTTTCAGATTGTCTAGCTTTGTTCTTGCTTATGTACTTGTTTTATCAACTAAAAAAAATTACCTGCAGGTTTTGAATCTTTCTACTTGTCATGATCATCTAGATTTCTTGTTATCATAAACAGAAATAGCATAAATTGATCAGCAACAGCTTTTAAAGCACTGTCAGGTGAGGTGAATAACATTGATTATATTGTTACAATGGCAGATGTCTAGGGGTGTGATATACTACGCAGAAAGTGAACAGTCAAATCTTGAATTTCATGTGTGGGAAGTCGGAAAAATGGGTAAACAAAAAGATCTGAGTGAGTTTAAAAAAGGGGAAAAGGGAACAAACAGTGATGGCTAGACGACTGGGTCAGAGCATCTCTAAAACAACAGGTCTTGTAGGATGGTCCCGGTATGCAGTGGTTACTACCTACCAAAGGTGGTGCAAGGAAGGGCTACCAGTGAACCAACGTCAGTGTCATGAGCTCCCAAGGCTCTGTAATGTGTGTGGGGAGTGATGCCTAGCCCTTCTGGTCCAATCACACAGAAGGGCTACTGTAGCACAAACTGCTCAAAAATGTAATGCTTGCTATGGTATTATGTTGTGAGAACTCACAGTGCATCACAGTTTCCTGAATATTGGGCAGCATCGCTGCAAACTGGTCAGAGTGTCGATGATGACCACCTTCCACTGCTGAAAGCACCTACAAGGGGGACATGAGCGTCAGAACTAAACCATGGAGCAATGGAAGAAGTTTGCCTGGTCTGATGAATCACGCTTTCTTTTAGATTAGGTGGATGGGTGGGTGCATGTGCATAATTTACCTGGGGAAGAGATGGAAGAAGGATACGCTATCGGAAGAAGGCAGGCCAGCGGAGGCAATATTATGCTCTGGGCAATGTTCTACTGGCAAACGTTGGGTCCTGGCATACATGTGGATGCTACTTTGACATATACCCCTTACCTAGAGATTGTTGCAGACCATGTACACCCCTTCATGGAAATGGTGTTTCCTTATAGCAGTGGCCTCTGTCAGTAGGTTAATGCACCATGCCACACTGCAATTGTTAAGGAATAGTTTGAGGAACATAAGAGGACAAAGAGTTCAAAGTGTTGCCTGGCTTCCAAATTTGCTAGATCTCAATATGATTGAGCATGTGTGGGATATGCTGGAGCAAAAATTATGTTCCTTGGAGGCCCCACCTTGCAACACGCAGGACTTAATGGCTTGGTGCCAGATTCCACAGGACATATTCAGAGTAGTCCATGCCTCTATGCATCAAAGCTTTTTTGGCAGCACGAGAGGGACCAACAAGATATTTGGCAGTTGGTTACAATCTTATGGCGGATCAGTGTACATAATATCTGGGAGAACCCAACTGATGCAAGAACAATGGTGATGTGTCTGCAGATTATCGATGATCACATAACTGATTTTTGAAAAAATCTGCAAGTTGTTTGTTATTTACAAAAGGCAATTTATACATGTTGTTTAATATGTCTTTGGGCTCCCACTAATTTTTGTGCTCCCACGACCCAAACAAGGAGTGAGGGAAGGTGTTACATCTCGATTTTTTTGTTGCCATCATTAAGGTGGCAGGACTCTATGCAGTTTAACTGTTCATTAAAAGAACATCCAAGCACCATAACCACTACAGCAGACTGCAGAGAGCCTGGTACCCCTCCTTCCCCTTGTTTGTAATTAGTCAAACCATTTTAGATTGCTAATATTTCTAATCTGAGGTTTGCCAGGTGTCGCTTCCAGACTTCACTACAGCTCAGTGGCTCCCTGTCTACTGGTTGAACTAGGCTTAGCTGATTGAGAGTTACAAGCCAATACTACAGGGTTTAGCTCAGAAGAGCTAATGGAAGATCTTGCTTAGGAGCTCCGTCTCTCTCTCTCTCTCTCCATCTTTAGTAGTGGAGGCTGGGAGCAGCGTCTAGCAGACCACAGGTAACAAGGCTCTCCATTCTAAAATGTTTTTACTACTTACAGTGGAGGGATGCCAGGGCACTCATGACACCACAACCACTACTGTGCTCTGTAGTGATTATATTGCTTGGAGCATTCCCTTAACAGTAGACTTTGACAGGTAATATTTAATCACGGCTTTATAGCTAATTGACATCAAGCATGCTATTTATTTATTTTTATTTGTCTTATCATATTTACCTTTTCAATACCCAGGATTGGAGGAAAGGGTAGGAGTCAATCATGGGGGTTCTACCATCCTATCACTACAATCCTAAGATTGGGAGGGTTATTTAATGAGTAACCCCACTGGTTAGTCAGGACCCTAGGTCTTCCTATTTACATGTTTGGTTTGTGGTAGGGCTATACTTCCCAGAGACCCTGTACTTTTTATTATTTTACAATACTGTAGCATTATTCTGTTGTAGTATGTGGACAGTATTTAGTGCACAGAAGATCCATTGTCTCCAGAAAGCATGAATTCCTTGGTAAAAAAAAGTAGCTGACCACCAAATAAGTAACCTCTGGTATAATCACGGAAAGTTAAATCCCCTTGTAGGAAAGCTAGTGTTGACATGGGAGGTCTGGCAAAGCATACTGTTCTAGTTTATTTTGTCGATCCAATCATATTTTGGCATCACATCCTTTAGTCAGTGTACACAGCAATGAGAATTGGTTAGCAGTGTAAAAAAAACAAATTGCAAATCATATATCATGATCAGTTTGCAAAATATTTGAAATGCATTTCATGGGACAAGTTTATAAAATAAAATATTAACGTAATAAACAAAACTATAAACACCAAAAAAACACTTTGGCTGCATAGATGAAAGCAATAAGGTGAATTGTTACTAGCAATTAACTGGCTGCACTGGCAGAAGGTAGCAGGCATTGCCACAGCGTAAGCGCAGTAATTGTTTTAGCAATTGTAAAAAAATTTACGGGGAGAAAAATAAAATAAGAAAAAAAATACAAATAAACAAAGGGAATATTTAAAGGAAAGAAAGAGAAACATAAATGGACAACTATGAAAGTGGCAGGGGGAGTGAATATACAATTGCCCGCACTTACCTTTACACTCCTTCAGTCTTTAGCTGGCAATGGACATCCAGAGTACAAACGCAGTGCCGTAGTATTTACCTGGCTGTGCCTGCGGCGGTACCAGGTGTTGCCACACTGCTGCCATAGTAGTTTGGCCCTAGCCAGCTTTGGTCGGCGACTCTACCTTTGGTTGGCAACTGCAGGTTGGCAATAATGAAGGATCCATCTTTTGACCATATTTGGAGTTCATGTGTTTAGTTCTGGTGTCCAATGGGTTGCTGAAGGAATATCTGAAGATATGAAGCAATTAGAATATTTAGCCTTATTTTCTTTTTAAATATTATTTTGATTACCTATTAATCATGGATGTACTACATATTGATTATAATATACATATATGTATTCATGTACAATTTGTTTCTTAATTGATTGATTGGATATTTGTTTTTCACTAGTTGTGTTAATAGTCAAATAAAGTTTACACCCTTTAAATAGGGCATTAGTTCAATGTGCTGACAGCTCAACAGAGGCCTCTGTGTAGGCCGAAACACTGCACATTCAGTTTTCAAAAAATCTGCCTCTTTGAAGAGACCTTGAGTGCCTGGACCTACTTTCTACTAATATCTACCAAATTGGGTTTTGGCAGCCCGGTCTTTGATGCATCACTGTGAGAATGTGGTATCCTTTATCTTTTAATCAACACCCTGGCATAGTCAGAGGAGAGGAGAAACAAGAACCAATTTTTTTGTGGGAGCATTGGGAGTTTAGAATGCAGAACATAATTTCGGTGTACTTGAAAATATTTAATTACTAACTTAATTACCACAAATTTCATAAAATGATTTAAAGGACTTAAGAAAAAAAGTAACATATTTCCATACCACTGGAAAAATATTAACACCATTGGTAAGAAAGAGTAATAATAATCATGAGCACCACTACCACCGCATCAAGCAGTGCTGCAAGTACAAGATTAGCAAGCATGTCATGCACTGCACCACGCAAACAAATGAGGATTGATGTTGATGACCAGAATGGATAGTGCATGTCAGCTCCTGTGAATGATTGCTAACAATTCAATTATCCACTGGTTGAAAAATTAATTCAGCCTATGTAAAGGTCACGAGCCAACCCACCCTGGAGCAGTAATATCAGTGATCTTACTATGACACATGGTGAGACTGGGTCAGACAGAGGTTACGAAGGAAGTAGCCCAATCTGTGGATAAGCTGAGAGTCAGGCAACCCAAGTTTGACAGATTGACTTTCAGGAATGCTATTCGCTCCATGAGCTGTGTGCCAGTTGTGAGTGCTGAGGGCACAGTCTATTGCCGGTAACAGAAACGCTTGCTTACTCTGGACCGTGGCACTCAGGCTGCCTGGCCTGTGCAATGTCACAAAAATAAAGAGTGAGACTCTATCACTCAACCCCCCCCAAAAAAAAATATCCTGCAGGAAAACAAAACAAAAAAACAAGGCAAAACTCTCCCTGGAATACACACACTAAAACACTATAAACTTTTTAAGGCAATGACTCCCAAGATGGCAACGAGACAGAAAAATCTTTTGTCTCTTGTGCTGTAGTCAATAGTCAAGGTAAAATTAAAAAAAAAAACTCTGTCTAACTGATCAGGGCCACTGCAAAGATTTTTGCCCACATAGGCGAAGACGCATTTTTATAATTGAGGGTTTAAGAAATGTAGTAGGGGATAGGGGCTTTAATGGGGGGTTAAAGGCTGAAGTAGGTTGATGGCTGCAATTGGGGAAACAGGCTGTAGTGTGGGGAATATGGGCAGGAATCGAGGGAGAAGAGTTGTAGTGGGGTAGGATATGGGACTGTAGTAGGGGTATGGACTGTAGTAAGGGAATAGGAGTTGTAGTAGAGTTATGTGGTGTAAAGTGGGGGTTATGGGCTGCAGTAGGGAAAGAATGTGTAGTAGGGGAGTTAGGGGCTGTAGAGGGGGGCACATGGCTTGGTTTTAGGGGCACATGGGTTGTAGAGGGGGCACAGAAGCAGCATGGTGGGGGCACAGGGGCAGTAGAGGGGGGGCAGGGGCCATATGGTGGGCACAGGGGCAGTATGTTGGGGTCACAAGGGCAGTGTGGTGGGGGAACAAGGGCAGTAGAGAGAAAGGGACAGTGGCAGTAGAGGAAAGTAGAGTATCTGATTGGCCCAGATTGGCCCAGACTTCTGCCCATCATTCCCTCACATTTAAAATTCAGACTTCAGAATAAAAATGAATAGATTCAAAATTATTTGGTTTGATTATTTACGGTTTATTTGTTTAATTCTATTTTATTTTTGTGCAGATTCATAATTTGAAAGCTTTCATATCACCGAATCACACAAAATTTTATTCAGTACGAAATGATTTGCACGTCTAAACAATCCAGAATCACATTAAGTAAGTAATATTTTCCACAATTACAACACAGCAGGTCTGTTTACTAAAAATGATTTTTATGAAAATGATTGCATTCCAAATTCTCATTTTACTAAAGTCAAATCTGGTCAGAATTTGGTTTTCCTGAGTGAATCTTCACCGTTCAACTGGGTGCATTTGCTGTCTGGTTTAAAATCACTGCTTTTCACAGGCGACACCTAATAATTTTTTTTTAAAGAAGCCTATAGGGATCAGTATGACCCCCATCCAACTATAGGGGTGTTGAAAACCATCCTTAAGCCCAGTAGCCTCTCTCACTATTATTTAGGTGAAGGCGCAAGGTATGGATTTTTTAATTTAGGGGATGACCAGGTGTTCTTACCACCCATGGGAGAGGGGGGGGTAGGGGGTCATTTAACGGTATACCCATGTCTTTTTTTTAGCTTTTCCTTATTGTGTGTCCTCTACCCAGTTATTCAAATACTTCAGTCATACTGAACATTATTCTCTTGCAAATTACTGACTTTTGCTCCATTAGAATCATACTAATGTTTATTAATAAAGAGGGGAAAACCAATATCAATATTTGACTTACGTCTTAGGGACTTATGATTAATTAGTATAAAAAAGTCCTTTTTTTCATCTGCACCCTTCTTCATTCATGCACTCATTATGAAATTATGGTAATTTGGTAACAGTGCGCTACACATGTTTTATAATTTTCTCTTCAAATTAACCTATAGAAATTGTGTTTGTTTTAGGCGTTTTTGTAAAAACGGAATTCACTGATCGTAGAATGACTCATAATGTCTTGAATTAGTTGAAATCCTTTTTCCTGGCACATACATAAAGCAAATCCTTGTATATTTATAGAAGTTCACAAATGGCAGGCAATCCGAGAGATTACAAGCACACATAAGGTCAGTCTGTATGCAGTTGTCACTCTTTCAAGATAAAAGAAAAATATTTTAATTATTTTCATGTTGATCTCTTGTTAACGAAAGCTGGGTGACTGGCATTGGTTTATTTAACTCGATTGTTCCAATGTATATTAAACTTTTTATGCCACTAATTTTAAATACTGCGGCATAGCTGGTGGTTATTAGAGATTTCTTTCCTCTGATCTTTCAGTTGTATATCCAGGTAAGAAGCTGTGTTTGTTTTGGCCTCTCGAGGCATAGAGGGGCTTAAAACTTAACAAAATATGTGCCCCAATCTAGACCTTTTCATTCCACCATAATGGAGTTTTCATTGACAAAATGAAATACGGCAGTTTTATTTACAGATATTTGTGTTTTTCATAATGATACTCAAGAATAAATTAATTTGTTCAGTTTTAAAATGGGTATTACATGACTATAGTTGTTATTTTAGTTCGGGATTATAGTTAAAGAAATGCATTTTGTGGTCGTGAAAGTATTTGTTTTATTACATCATAAAGTGCCATGCCAGCTCCAAAATAACATGATTTCTAGGCTTTTGGCCAAATAAAATGTGGATGCAAATTAATATAAAGTAAGTCAGCAACAACAAACCAGATAATCTCACAATTTATAATATGTGTAGCATTTATTTATTTTTTATTTCTTGGAATCTAAATTGAACGTACATGAAAATTCGTTGTTCATTTTGGTCCGATGTTTTTCACCGAAAAGAAATAAAATCACTAAAAAATGAAATAAAATAAACAGATCGTATTCATTATGTACTGTTTAGTCTATATACTGTAAATGTGTATGCACTACTGGCTATAGCATACTTTATGATTGTCCCTTTGTAATAGTGACAATCCATATTTTGGGCCCAAATCCCTCTGTCCCTTTCCGTCCCTCTTTTTTTATCCCAATGTTTCTCTTCTAGGAACTCCATATTGTTAGTATGTCTGAGTGTATCACAGAGCTCCAAAACAATAACACTCACAGTAATGTGTCTTTAAACTGCATACAAACACATATGTTTAGAAATTAGACACATGTAATTGTCTACATTTGTCCATTTGAAATGTATGTTTTAATAAATAAATATATATATACATATACATTTTAACTTACAAACAAAAAAGTCAAGTCATTTAACGATATGTTCTACAACAACTCTGAAAACAAAATAAACTACGAATTAGTAATTTTTAAAAATAGTTTTAATATGAACAAGTCCCAAAACCAATGATAAATGGCAAGTAAATCTGACGTACACATTAATAAATAATTTCAGACATCAGGTTGAATAAAGACGGCAATTTATTCATAGCAACAGTTTCATAAGCTATGAAAACTGTTTTGTCTGAAAGTTTTTTAAAACTGTCCTGCTAGATATTATTTAATGAATACAGTTGTCCCTTTCTTTTGTATTTAATAATATTTTATGTAGATTTTTTACAGATTATGAATGTACATTACCTTGAGTAGATTCTATCTATCTATCTATCTATCTATTTGTCGTTCATCAGTCCGTCCATCTTTTTATTTTACTTTCTCAATTTCTTCCAATCACCAAATCAACATATGGGTAATTCAAATTTCCCATGAGTGACACCTGAACCACATGTGCAGTCTTTTCAGTTTGTGGTATAAAAGCTAATGATTTTCATGTTTACTAATGTTACAGGATTTTCTTGCAAATTAATACAAAGGGTGTATTACCCATCTTGTCACCTATTCAAATTCCTACTAAGGATTCTGTGTTATCCCATATAATATGTAATTTCTCTGTTTATTTTAGATTCAAGCAATAAACAGACCTCTTCCCCTGTACTGGACATTCTGAAAATATATTAACCACCTGGTCATTGACTTCAGCAGGATAATCCCTATTTTAGCCCCCTGGCATCTTGATCTTGGTATTGCACATCTAGACACCCCAGAGAGCTGTGTCAAGGCAGCACAGTGCAAGAGAATCATTGGACAAACTTGAGTTATGTGAAGGGCACTATGACCATTCAGAGAGACTGTCTGCAAGGTCTTCTGTGTTGGGGACTGACCAGAGTATGTCAGTTAGCCTGGCAAACTTGATAACAGGCCTTCAGTGGGTATGTCTGAAAGCTTTTATTGACGGCTCACCCATTCTAGGAATTGCCAGTGATGCCAACTTGCGTTATTGGTGAAAGACTTGTCCACCCCGTTCCAATCCCAAATCTCTCAATCTTGGGAAGTATGCAACAATATGTTTGATCCCACCAAGTTAGTGTAATGATTACTTCTTACCATATTGCTTGTCACATGGATATAACTCCAGCTTTCTTACTTTTCTCAGAAAGCATCTGAAGCTTTAATTTTTTGGCATTTCATTGTTTTGACTGATTCGATGTGCAGAACATTTTTATGTCAATCAATTTGGGATTTGTCCATGTAGTGTTTCGGCTCAGCGAATATCACTTTTGCAATCATTTCAGAAAAAAATATTTGTCGCAAAAATGAACCAGTCCTGCAAGATATATATAGATGTAGATTTTTTTTTGCGTTTCCTTTTTTCCCTCTATTGCTTACTTCTCACTTGATCTGTTAATACAATTCACATTTAGTGGATATCCACTAACCATCAAATATATATTTTTCCCATAAGTAATCTCTTTTTTGGGGCCTGTTACAGAACTCAGAATCACAAAACAAACAGAACCTTTTGTCCCTTGCCCAATTAGTTTGCTTTGTGATTTGTCCATATATCAGAGTTAAGAAATTCAGAAGAACCACTAATTGCCCACAATTTAAACCAATTGTAATTCGTTTCCAACCTAACTATCTAAACTATTTTTGTTCCTCCCCCTCCCTGAATCTTGCGTGCGTTTCTTTTTCTATATATTATTTCTACCAAATGTTTATTTCCATCTTTTTTAAGCATATTTTTAGCATTTGGAACAAACGAAATGGATCAGAAATAAAAAAAAAGCCCAAACCAAATTTCTATATTTTTATCTTTTTTATTAATACGTTCAAGAAAAAAGGTTTAGCCTTACATTAATACTACTGGGTAATATTTAATTCACCTCCACTGCACAATAAGATTAAGATACTATACTCGGCCACTCACTTCTTCACTTATCTCTCTTCAATGATTTTATGCGTTTTACATTTATTAGTGAATTGGGCATAATATCAGTAGGAAAGCATTTTGTAACATAATGAACATTTCACATCAACTTAGATGTTTATGAAAAGCTGACTAAATAGTGAATTTGAATTAAACTATATATCAACAAAACATAGTAAAAATCAACAATGCTTGTGTAAAAACCTATTTAGACGAGTAAGCCTTGTGGAGGTAATTTTTGGTTTCAATATACGTATTTCACCTTTCTCCCATATGAACAGCTAATTACAAAATAACCCAAACAACACATCTTTTACACAATGCTAAACTATTAGTTGCCCCTCTCTGGAGGGGGTCTGCTGTTCCCACCCTTCCACAGTGGATTACCAAATTTGAGGAACTCTGTTCCATGGAGTTTCTGTCACGTATTCATCCGCTTATAGAAATGTGGTTAATGACATTTACTGTCCACACAGGAAAAGTTGTGCCGAGTAGCAACCTAATCCACAGAAGGTTTAATGCTGAGCAGTAATTGTGCAAATGAAACCTGGTCTCATGTATTCATCCGCTTATAGAAAAGTGGTTAATGACATTTACTGTCCACACAGGAAAAGTTGTGCCGAGCAGCAACCTAATCCACAGAAGGGTTAATGCTGAGCAGCAATTATGCAAATGAAACCTGGTAACTGACTTTGGGGTCAAAGGCCGGTTACAGCCTATCAGAACTAAAGGAGGGGTATTTAGGCCCAGTTCTCAGCCTGCTCAGTGCCCTGTCGTGGTTTCCCTTGTGGTTGTCAGAGAGCGCGTTCCTGTTTATAGTTTTCTACCTGGTTTTTGACTTTGGCTTTGTTTATTGACTTCTCTATATTTCTGGTATCCTGACTCCTGGCTTTCCTCATCGCTGTGTCCCTTTCTGTGTTCCCTGACCTCGGCTAGTATTTTTGACTATTCTTTGTACGTTAAATCCGGCCATTCTAAGGACCGGTAATACGTTACTTATTGTCATCCGTGCTGTACAGTTCTATGTGCTGGATCAAACAGTAATCCTGACATTACTACATGGCCATAGATCCTGTAGAACTGTGTCAGCACATAGCTGCTTGCGAGAGAAAATTAGAGGAGAATGATCACCGCATGGATCAATTCACTCAGGCTTTAAGTACGCTTCTCGCTAGAACGAAGCATCTGCAGCCTGCAGCGTCTCCTCCTATAGCACCTCTACCCTGTGTACCTCCTCCCACTGTTAATATGACTCCTAGCATCTCCTTATCACCATCCCTACAGTCCAGGAATGCAGGGGTTTTCTTAATCAGGTGGAGTACCATTTTGAGGCCTCACCAGGGTCATTCCCCACGGACAGAGCAAGAATTGGTTATCTAATGAATCAATTAAAGGGCAAGACCCTTGCCTGGGCTAATCCGTTGTGGGAGAGTAATCGGAGCATAGCTCATAATTACCAGGAATTCCTTGCCGAATTCAAGCTCACGTTTGAGCGATTGGGTAGAGAGGAGGACACCTCCACTGCCCTAATGCACATCAGACAAGGTAACTGGTCTATCTCGGATTATGCTATTGAATTCCGTACCTTAGCTTCCGAGGTAGACTGGACTAACAATGGGTTAATCTCAGCATTCAAAAAGGGTCTCTCAGAGACTATACTAGATGAGATAGCCGCTAAAGAATTACCTAAGAGTCTTAACGAATTTATTACGTTTGTCATGCATATTGATAATAGGTTAAGACTCAGAGAAGTCACCAGAAGCAAGACCAGACGTACGGCTATGTCCCTAGCACCTCAATTCTCTAAACCTGTTTTGTCTAACCTGTACAGTCCGAACCCGAACCTATGCAGTTGGGGGTCAGTAGACTGTCAGAGGCTGAAAAACAGTATAGGAGAAGGGAGGGGTTATGCCTATATTGCGGTAGAAAGGGACATATGATAACTAATTGTCCAGTGCGTCCGGAAAACTTCCGCACCTAAGAACCTTAAGGGGACAGATCTTAGGTGTGATGGAGTTGTCCTCTAACAAAAACAAAAGTAGATTCCTCCTTGAGGTATCTATTTCCCTTGATAACAAGAAGTTTTCTTGCAGTGCCCTAATGGACTCAGGTGCTGCTGGAAATTTTATTGATGTCCAGTTTATTAGGGGTAATGAGATACCGGTCAGGGAGAGACCTACGCCGCTAGCTGTAGAGGCTATTGATGGTAGACCACTCACACAACCGCTTATAACCCACGAAACTGTCCCTATTACGATCTCCATTGGGGCCTCCCATAGGGAGGAGATGACGTTTCAGGTTATTACTTCTCCATCATGTCCTATCATATTAGGGTTTCCGTGGCTGAGTAAGCACAATCCCTATATTGACTGGGCTAATGGGGAGATATTAGAATGGGGTAAAGAGTGTATGGGGAGATGTATAAAACCAGTACTAAAGAGATTGGATACTACTGACCTTCCCACTACCACTCCCCAAACTCCTGGAGTTCCCATACAATACCGAGAACTTCAGGAGGTGTTTAACAAGGCTCAATCTGATGTATTGCCTCCCCACAGAGCATATGACTGTGCCATTAACCTGTTTCCAGGCGCTATGCCACCTAAGGGGGCAGTTTATGCCTTATCTCCCCAGGAGTGTAAAATAATGGAGGAATACATAAAAGAATCCTTGAGCAAAGGGCACATAAGAAAGTCATCCTCACCAGCTGGTGCAGGATTCTTTTTTGTTGAGAAAAAGGGTGGTGAGTTACGCCCTTGCATAGACTACAGGGCACTTAATAAAATCACTGTAAAAAATGCATACCCTATCCCACTCATTTCCGAATTGTTCGATAGACTTCAGGGAGCTAAAGTATTTACTAAGCTTGACCTTAGGAGCGCTTACAATTTGGTTAGAATTAAAGAGAATCATGAGTGGAAGACGGCATTTAATACCCGTAGTGGACACTGAATATCTGGTAATGCCATTTGGGTTATGCAACGCCCCGGCCGTATTCCAAGACTTTATAAATGATGTACTCAGGGAATTCATTTACTCATTTGTCTTGGTTTATTTGGACGATATTTTGGTGTATTCCCCTGATCTTCAGACTCACCACTCCCATGTGAAACAGGTTCTGCAGACGTTGTTGAAAAATAAACTTTACTGTAAATTAGAAAAGTGCATATTTGACCAGCCTGAAGTCCACTTTTTGGGTTACAACATCTCTGCATCGGGATTTCAAATGGATCCTAAAAAACTAGAGGCTGTACTACACTGGCCATTACCCTCTGGTTTAAAAGCCATTCAAAGGTTTATTGGTTTTGCCAACTATTACAGAAGATTCATCAAGGGATTTTCTTCTGTAATAGCCCCAATCACAAATATGACTCGCAAAGGGGTTAGTAGCACGGTATGGTCCAAAGAGGCTGTGAATGCTTTTGAGACTCTTAAACAAAGATTTGCCTCTGCGGACATACTAAAGCATCCCAACACTAGTAAACCTTTTATATTGGAGGTTGATGCATCCGAGACAGGGGTAGGGGCTGTTCTTTCTCAGAGAGAAAGCCAGGGAACACCATTGCATCCTTGTGGCTACTTCTCCAGAAAGATGTCTCCTGCTGAGCGCAACTACGATATTGGCAATAGAGAACTGTTGGCCATTATTCTTGCCCTCAAGGAGTGGCAACATCTTTTGGAGGGTTCCAAGGACCCCCTGTTGATCATAACCGACCACAAAAATCTGGCATATATAGGGGATGCCAAACGTTTGTCTTCCAGACAGGCTAGATGGTCACTGTTCCTTTCACGTTTTAACTTTCTCATTACTTATAGACCTGGTTCTAAAAATACCAAGGCTGATGCCTTGTCCAGGCAATTTGATAATGAGTCAGCTCCGGAACAGGTGACATCTCCTATTATTCCACCAGAGTGTATTATTGCCACTACTGTCCTCTCACTGTCTTCTCCACTGCTTGGCACCATACTGGAGGCCCAGCCTCAGGCGCCCAGTGGTAAACCGTGTGATAAACTGTTCGTTCCCCTATGTGAAAGGGTTAATATCATGAAAGTGTTCCATGACAATATAACTGCTGGACACCCGGGCATCAATAAGTCCACTGCCGCGATCACTAGATCATTTTGGTGGGATTCACTCAGGAAAGATGTAAAGGAGTATGTGCAGGCATGTTCTGTGTGTGCAGTTTCTAAGGTGACTCATGCACTTCCTTGTGGCCTGTTGCAGCCTCTTCCTGTTCCTGAGATTCCATGGTCCCACTTATCCATGGACTTTATTGTTGAGCTTCCTAGCTCTGCTGGGTTCACTACTATTCTCATGGTTGTAGACCGATTTTCTAAGATGGCTCACTTCATTCCTCTCAAGAAGTTGCCATCTTCGCAAGATTTGGTCCTAATTTTCATACGTGAAATTGTCCGTTTGCATGGCATCCCCCACAATATTGTGTCTGATAGGGGCTCTCAGTTTGTGTCCAGGTTCTGGAGGGCGTTCAGTAAACAATTGGGGATTGATCTCTCCTTCTCCTCCTCCTACCATCCACAGACCAATGGTACAGCTGAGAGGGCTAACCAGTCATTAGAAGTTTATTTGCGTTGTTTTATTAATAGCACACAAGACAATTGGTCCGAACTACTCCCGTGGGCCGAGTTCGCTAGAAACAATGCTGTTCATGACTCCTCTGGACACAGTCCATTTTTTGTCAATAATGGTAGGCATCCTACGGTTCTCCCTGCAGTATTTTCTGATACTGCCATTCCTGCTCTGGATGAGCGTCTGGCCTCCATTCAGGATACCTGGGTTAAGGTTCAAACTGCTCTAGGGACTGCTGCTGAACGCTTCAAACATTTTGCTGATAAGCGTAGGAGTGCCAACCCGGTGTACCAAGTGGGGGACCGGGTTTGGTTGTCATCTCGCAACATCAAGCTTAAGGTCCCTAGCATGAAGTTTGCCCCCAGATTCCTTGGTCCCTATAGAGTGCTTCGTAGGATCAATCCAGTGTCTTACTCTCTGGCTCTTCCTGCATCTTTAGGGATTCCCAACACTTTTCATGTGTCCTTACTCAAACCTCTTGTCTGCAATAGATATACTGTTCCTTGTGTTCCTCCCCCTCCGGTGGTGGTGGGTGGTCAGGAAGAGTATGAGGTATCTTCTATCGTGGATTCTAGGTTTTCTCGAGGCACTTTACAGTACTTGGTTGTTTGGAAAGGTTACGGTCCTGCTGATCGTTCTTGGGTTTCGGCTCCTGACCTGCATGCGGGCCGTAAGATCCGCGCTTTTCACGCTAAATTTCCTCTCAAACCTGGTCCTGTCCGCCCGGTGGGCGTTCTTCAGGTGGGGGGTAATGTCACGTATTCATCCGCTTATAGAAATGTGGTTAATGACATTTACTGTCCACACAGGAAAAGTTGTGCCGAGCAGCAACCTAATCCACAGAAGGTTTAATGCTGAGCAGTAATTGTGCAAATGAAACCTGGTCTCATGTATTCATCCGCTTATAGAAAAGTGGTTAATGACATTTACTGTCCACACAGGAAAAGTTGTGCCGAGCAGCAACCTAATCCACAGAAGGGTTAATGCTGAGCAGCAATTATGCAAATGAAACCTGGTAACTGACTTTGGGGTCAAAGGCCGGTTACAGCCTATCAGGAAGAAAGGAGGGGTATTTAGGCCCAGTTCTCAGCCTGCTCAGTGCCCTGTCATGGTTTCCCTTGTGGTTGTCTGAGAGCGCGTTCCTGTTTATAGTTTTCTACCTGGTTTTTGACTTTGGCTTTGTTTATTGACTTCTCTATATTCTGGTATCCTGACTCCTGGCTTTCCTCATCGCTGTGTCCCTTTCTGT
The DNA here is from genome assembly GCA_933207985.1 of Pelobates cultripes. Lineage (NCBI taxonomy): Eukaryota > Metazoa > Chordata > Amphibia > Anura > Pelobatidae > Pelobates > Pelobates cultripes. Next base: position 335,493,376 of record OW240913.1, read on the forward strand.
GTTCCCTGACCTCGGCTAGTATTTTTAACGGATTGTACGTTAAATCCGGCCATTCTAAGGACCGGTAATACGTTACTTATTTGTCATCCGTGCTGTACAGTTCTACGTGCTGGATCAAACAGTAATCCTGACAGTTTCTTATTGATTCTCTTCATTGTTGTGTGGCAAACCTGGCCACTTAAGACTATGTTATGTATAAGGGTTGCCTACAGGTTATTTTATGTATAAGGGTTGTCTCCAAGCGATATGTGTGTAACCGTATGTTATATCCTGGTTTGTATGTACTAGATAGCATTTGTATGCTGGCGGCATGAAAGCCGCCGGGATTCATATGGCAGCTTCACGAACAGTGTATTTCAACACTGTTCATGAAACGAGCAAAGTACCGAATGGAAGACCACACAAATAGGGTCGTGTGTCTCCCATTAATTCTGGCAACAATGTATCCACCACTTGTTAATAGGTTTTTAGGTGGTCGCCGTCCGTGTACCAAACACATGGCGGCGGCCATCTTTGTTTCCTCTAGCCCAGCGGTGTTTGGTCATTGAGTGCCTGGAACTAAAATCGGCTACTCGACGGTATGAACACCACTGGACTTCCATACGTTCGGGACAATAATTCTATCAGTATTTTCATATAACCAGTCCATTCGTGCATTTCCATGTGTGTTCATATTAAACTGTATTTTGTATGGCGTTGGGTTAATTGTGCAGGAATCTACGCAGTATTTCACCAGATGGTGCGCTCAGATTCCAAAAAAAGGTGTAAAAAGGTGTCATTCGGTTAAATGTAACGAATGGTGTGGGAGTTATGTATTTTTCAGTAAAAAAATCATATTCTGCTGTACAGAGAGATAATTCAATTAACAGTACATTCTGGGGTGATTATCTCTCTAGTACAGCAGTGCATGATGGGAAATCAGCCTGTAAGCTAAGTCACCCAAGTAGTCGACTACTGGACAACTCCTGCAAGGTCACTTTGGAAACCCCTTGCATGGGGAACTGTATAACTACTGTAACCTGTGAATAAAAGCTCAGTTGACTCCCAGACTATGTGTCGTCTAGTTCTTGGGTGAATGCGATTATTATCACGCTACCTGGATTTCTGTATGCTGTACCTGTCTACCAGTGGAGATATTGTAGATTATACTGCCTCTCCGCTACAGGTTGTTTTGCACAGGTTGGCCTAATTTGGTTCCACCTAAAACACATTACTTTTATTTGTTTCTGGAACCCTTAGGTTACCCAACGTGAACTACTTCCTCCCTTCCTTCCTCTTCGCTCTCTCTCTTTTTTAAAAATTTTCCTACTTTTTTTTCTTTCTAAATATGTTTATAACTCTATTTGCTGCTTTACCTTTAGTTTCTTTCCTCATTTTATTTATTTGTGGTTTTATTGTGTCTTATTATACTGCTGATGTCTGCTTGTATACTCCAGTAATTGTAGTTTTGTATAAATTAACTCAATAAATAAAAAAAGCAAATTTCATTTTAGATGCATTCATCTTTATGTTTACTCATTTTATTTTTAACAGTGCGTAATTCTTTCAAATTTATAATAAAGATTGTCAAAAAACCATGTAGATTTTACAGGAGACACCATAGTCTTTAGTTTCTAGATTCTGCCACACTATAAAAACTGTCACTTCTGTTTCTGCTAATTTTATTTACTAAAGTTCTAATAATATTGTTCAAGGAACTTACGTAGGATTCTTCAGAATTGCACCGTTAGGCCACCTAATAAATGAAACCCTTTCAGTGTCATTTCAATAGCACTAACCAGTAGAAGATTTCTTAGAATTTACTTTTATCCCACATGAGGGATACTAGCTCAGTGAAGCATTGTGATTGACTATCTTGATAGCAGTCAGTTCCTAAACTGGAAAATGCCATCTCCAGCTAACAGCGGGATATAATATTCATGCTTGACAGTCTTTTTGTTACTCTGGATTTACTTTCCAATGGATTTATTTTTTTATTTACAGACCTTTTATAATTTATTCGGGAGTATAAGTTATTGCTGCAGACACTTTTTTTCCTTTTATTTTTATTGAAGCATGATGTCTTTGTACTGTGAGTCATGTCCAACCAAATATTGTGCATGGTGTCTCATTTGAAATAAGGGCAGTATGGGCAGCAAAGTTCAGTATTCAGGTGCTTTGTGCTTTGAGTGTTCAAAGTCCTCACAAATTCTCTCCTCTCTCACCAGGCAAGACTTATTTATTTATTTCCTACTGGTATTTATAAAGGGCCAACATATTTTACAGCGCTGTACAATTAGGGGAGAACGTACCATATACATAGACAAATACAAAAGCTAGAAAGGGCCCTGTCCGTAAGCTGAGATCTAGCCTTTGAATACATTTTTTTACAAAGCGCTTAGCTAGATAGCCCATGAGCTTACAACCTAAAAGATATAATAGGGATTTGAGACAAGAGGTAGCAGGGGGAATTTGGAAGTGATGGCTAAAAGAAGTTAGAGAGTTGCAGCTATGGGTAAGATGGAAAGGGAATGAGGAGGTAATTGAGTGACACTCTCAACAGCCGGAGGAGCATGCTATATATTTAGTAGGAACCTGGTTGGGCAAGGTAAGGGTGGGTGGGTAGTGCTGAGAAGAAATGCAGAGCTTCAGTATTGTTGTTTCTGGGTGTGAGGGGTAAGGCCTAAAGAAGAGAGATGGAGATGAAACAGTTATATGAAGGTATTTACAGCCAGGAGGAGCAAAAGAAAAGAGAGGGGGCGAGTAGAGTGTGTTGTGTACCATTGAAAAGTTGACCAACCAAATGCTATCACCCACAATAATAATAACAGTGTACATGAAATATTGGTGGAATACATTAAATGACAATAATAAAAAACTGCATGCACAGAAAATGACAGTGGCAAACTAAATGTATAAATGGTAACAATGCAATAGTAACAAATGTTAATATGGTAACAATGTAAAAATAAATAAGGTGGACTATCTTCCAAGATTCAGTCAGCACATGGGGGTTGCTGGACATTGCTGGGAGATAGAAAATGGAGAGCTTCAGTATTGTTGTTTCTGGGTGTGAGAGGTGAGGCCTGGAGGTTGCTGGATATGAGGTTTGGATACACAGCAATACTTCACATTTCAGTGTCCAGAAAAAAGCAAAATGCAAAGGAAAAAGATGTGCAACCTCCTCTCCCCCCTTCCCCCCACATAACTCACAACATGTCCTATACACTTGCAATTGCAACATGGAATAAATGACATCAATAAAAATAAATAAAGTAGCAATGGTTGAGTATATATTAAAATTCTTCATCTCACCAACCAGAAGATCAAGGTGTCACAAAATGCATCTTCTGCAGCAGTTCCAAATCCATGTATAGTGAATGCACCTCACAGAGGGACGATGTCTGGAGGCTCGGTGTCACCTTGAGCTTCATGCTAGAGGATAGGTATTTCCATGTGACAAACTACATGTGTATTGCATTTGATCTTGACCAAAGTTTAAGATACAGTAGAATGTAACCCACTTTTACATTTTGGGGCTGTTCTATGCTACTTGTGTGGGCCTCCCACTGCACTAATTCAGCATCGGCAAAGGACAAAAAATCACCTTAAAGTGGGGATCAACCTATAAAACATCCTAGTGCAGGGGTAGGCAACCTTAAGCACTCCAGATGTGGACTATATCTTCTGATGCTTTGCGAGCACTATGTCTGTAAGAGCATTCTGTGAAATGCAGTCCATAACATCTGGAGTGACGAAGGTTGCCTACCCATGTCCTAGTATATAGCATACACTTTTTTTTCTAAATGTTGTAACTGTATGCTGTATGTGTTTGATTGACACCTAATTTCCTTTACAATAATGTGCCCAAAGAAGTTGGAAGAGTTAATTGCATATATCCAACATCTATCATAACAGTACAATTCTTCTGTAATAACACGAAGTCAGGATAAGGGCAACTGAAAATAAAACCCGTGTTTTTAAAGTGTAAAACAGAACATCCATTTGGCAGATGTGATTCATCACAGTAATATACCCAACAATTATCTTTTCAACTCCAGTATTTGGTTTTGTGATGTGTATAGAAGATTATCATGTGTTCTTGGACTGAATCAATAAATACTGACTTTATAATTTCAGAATTAAAGGGAACTATTATGAAAGAAAAACATATATTTATTGCTATGATTAAATACCCAACCCAATGATGATACCAGCAAGTTGGAACGCTTTTCAAAATTTGCTTATACAATATGTTCTGTGTATGTACAATTCACAAGGATGTCTTTTTATGGACATCGGGTGATTGCTTAATTTTCCACAAAAAATGGCTTGCTATCTATTTTCTCTCCTGTTCTCCTCTCTGTATTCATATATTCAAATACATATATTATTTTGCAGAATCTTCTACTTTTTTATTTCTCAGATAGTGTGTGTATATGGGTGCACAATATGCATCATTATATAAAAATTCCACTGGTCTCTACATTCACAGTAAAATTTGTATGCCTCAATACTTCAACACCCTGGTGTTTTTTTTATGTAGAACCGTAGATATTGTCTCTTTAGCGCCCCCAGTGCATGTCCAGTGTGTGCCCTGTTGCAAAAATCTGTGTGCAATCAGGCAAGGAGCAATCAGACTACATGTGGTGGAATAAGTGTCAAGTGCTCAATTTATATATGTATGTGGGAATATGGGAAAATATGGCTACAAATTGGACAATATATGGCACAATGTGACACATATGGAGGCAAAGTGAAATTAGGAAAAATGTGTGGGTTATAAGGCAATGGGTAAATGCTTGAGGGATTATAGGAAGTGTAAAAAGATTATAACATTTGTAGAAATGTATCACATGGATTGGTATGTAACACACAGAAATCCATAAAAATAACAAAATGTTACATATTCAAAACTTTATTTAAAATATTGATTTCTAAAAATGGCTACATATATTTTTTTCATTATTAAACATGTGATTAATGCATGAATATACTTTTAAACATGTCTTTCCAGAACATTGCCCCCTTGAGGTTCTACATCTTATTTGTTTCGCGAATTGCTTGCTAGTGAAGGGGTTAAAAATAAGTGGCAAAAGTAGCATAAAGAAAGTGGATATTGCTTTGATTTTAACAATATCCAGTATCAGAAGTTCCAGGTTCTACATACTGCCTCCTTCTCCACTGAATGAACTACATAGTATATTTATTTAAAGAAAACTCTAATAAAGTCAGCATGTTTCCAAAGGTGTTAAAAGCAAGTAACAGATTAAATTTACTCTAACTGATGTAGACTCCAGACCGTTCCCATAATGTTTAAATATCTGCTTGTACCTAGTAAAATTCTTTTGATACTTAATCTAATTTATTCCTGCGCAGTGCGAATGGAACCTGCGTTGTCTGAAATGGTAAAATTAAGAAGACAAATTCAGGGCAATATGTTCTAAGAAGGTAATCCACCCCATTCCGAAATTGCACAATATCCTGCCAGGCTCTCATGAACAGATAGATTTTCACAGCATAGAAACCACAGAGTGAATCTAGCACGCAATTATTTTTTTAAGTATTAAAAAAAGCCACTGCAGAAGATGTCTCATAAAAGGTGCTACAAGGTTTATGTACAAATATAATGAATTATCAGAGTTATTTTTGTATAGAAAAAGCATGTACAATCATATCCTTTTCTGTGCCTTTTTGTTTGTCCTCTTTGTCTTTCTTTCTTTATATTTAGTAGTTTGTATGTTTAATATTTATAAAGTTCAATGTTAAAGGTAGTATTGTAAGCCTTGCATCCCCTTTTATGTCGATTGCTTATGGAAAGAGCCACATTCACATGTTGCAGGCAGAGTTAAAATGTTGTGTGTGTGAATGCTGTGTGCAGACTCTGTACATAGAGCGCAGGTGATGCATACTGTGCAGGGTTCTATTACTGTGTGGCAGCTGTGAGCACAGACTGGAGGGTGTGAATGCTGTGGTCAGAAACTGAATCTTGTGTGCAGTGTGTGAATGCCATGTGTAAGGTCTGAATGTCAAGTGCAGGTTGTGAACGTTATGCGTAAGGTCTGAATGTCAAGTGCAGGGTGTGAATGCTATTTGTAACGTCCTAATGTCAGGTGCAGGGTGTGAATGCTATGTGCAAGGTCTGAATGTCAAGTGCAGGGTGTGAATGCTATTTGTAAGGTCCTAATGTCAGGTGAAGGGTGTGAATGCTATGTGTAAGGTCTGAATGTCAAGTGCAGGGTGTGAATGCTATGTGTAAAGTCCTAATGTCAGGTGCAGGGTGTGAATGCCATGTGTAAGGTCCTAATGTCAAGTGCAGGATGTGAATGCTATGTGTAAGATCCTAATGTCAAGTGTGTGAATGCTATGTGTGAATGTATACTGTGGGAAGGCTATGTGTAAGGTCCTAATGTCAAGTGCAGGGTGTGAATGCTATGTGCAGATGCCTGCTCATAATAGTGCTGATGCACATACGTTCCAGGGTGACAAGCACTAGCATGCATTTGATTATTCGTTTCTTTTTTTATTTATATATTGAAACATTCAGTGCTGATACAAACAGCAAGCACATTCAGGTTCACTATTATAAAGATACATAATAAACAGGTTTTTTTAAATTGTATTTGTTTTGTATATTACCTAAGTTATAGCATAGAGCCATATTGGTTCAATTTGTATGAAGATCAAGGCCATTATCCAGAATATCAGGAGGGCACCCTTGGGGTGTTCTAATGGTTTATATCATTATCATGTAAGTGCAATTAAATTGTGAGTGTTGCTATTTTTAGGCAATACTGTGCAGTCTAAATGTTAAATACAAGTTTCCTCAAATGCGTTTGTTTTTTTTGCAACTATTAAGATTTTTAGCTGTGTGTGTAAAATCAAGTATTTACATAATACATGTGTACATGTTATTATGCTAACTAAAAAAAAAAAGATTATAATGAATGAAAAGAATTAACCTGTTACTGTTAGTAACAAACATCAGGGATTAGACGAGAGTATGAAAAAAATGCTATTGGCTAGAACCAGACTCAGCACACCATAGACTTGTGTAGAAACAGAAAGATTTATGGAAAGTGAAAACAGCTTCACCTACTGTCCATGACTTCATCTCTTCTGACGTTGTCTACCTATTGGCCACCACCTATTGGTTCTCATCAAGGAAGTCATGGAACATCCTCTTGAAATGGCAGTCCAACTATGCCCCATGATTTACCATGATTTACCAGTATGTCACAACCTCTTAGATGGAATCCTATCTGTTTTGTTGCCATAGTTAATCTGCTGTCAGGGAATTTTTGGTTCTTGTTATCGTGAGCTTTTGAATTCTCACTGAAAGTCTCCTATCTGTTGGCTCCTATTTTTGTGGGTATCTGCAGTCACCATAATTCTATTTGTTCTTGTCGATCTTCTTAATTTATAGACAGGCCTGTTTTCTTAATCATCGTTCAGATTGTTGTTCAGATACATGATATCTCTACTGTCTTCTGTGGCCCCTGGTTTGAAGGTAGTTGTCTCTTGTGGCCCTGTGTACTCGACCCTTTGCTTGTGTCTGTGGTAAGTATCTACAAGTACGCAACTGCAGTGCTAAGACTCAACTGTTTAAAGGATAACTCCCCTCTAGCACTATTTTTAATATAATAATCATTTAATCAAATTTGAAAAGAAATTGACTTTTTAAAAAGTCAAGTATATGTAAAAAAAGAAAAAGTTTATGACAGCCAGATACTTGCCCATTGGGTCAAACAGTGTTTGAAAGCTGACAATCTCTATGGTCTCTCGGTGTCACAGAATCATAAAGGGTTGCAAATGTAAAGTATATTTTAATGGGAATTATATATAGGGGGGTAAATGAGACTCCCCCCCCCTCTCTCTCTCTCTCTCTATATATATATATATATATATACTGTATATATACTCACAGCACCCATACATAAACAAATCATTATATACACTAGGACATGAGCTTTGAGAGAAGGTCATCTTTACAAAAATATATATTTAAAAAAAATAAGCTTCAAAAATCTAATATTCCTTTTTGTATGACTGGTTTTCCAGAATTGCTAGCAATTTATTTGCAAGGATTTATAATTTTTGTAACATGCAATAAAACGTAAAGTGGAGGCTATTAAAGAAGTATACACAGACAACATTTCATAATGTGTGTATTATTAAAAATAACAATATTATTTGAGTCATAAAGTGGAACAAAATGAATGACATTACATAAATTCCGATGTGGCAGCATGTAATTATATGCACGTTAATCACTATATTGGAAGAATATGTTTAAATATTGGAAAGGGCAAAAGTTCAAAGGCCAGAAGAGAACTGAAAAAAACATGAGCTTCAATAGAAGTCCCTGTGGTGTGAGACAAGAAAATATTCTCCGTGTCACAACCCATGGGAAGGTTGTCATCAGCTCAGTGAGAGCCCTTTCTTGAACTGTGCGTTGTTGCCCTTACGGCTCTGATATAAAGAGAAACATACAGCTGAAAAAGGTAAAAGCATTTCTTGTTTATTTGTGAATATCAGATGTTATCAGCGCTTGAGACATTACGGGGATATCAGCAGGATCACTGGACTGTTGAATCGAACAAGACATTTTAGAAGGTTCTACAACAGTTCGCAAATTGTGATGATGATATATAAGAGATGATTAAACATTAAATGAAAGGTGTCCAAACTTTGCCATCAGCTGTTTATGTACCATATTCTCTGTAATTTTACTATCAACTGTTGGAAGGCCAAAGTTGCACTTTAATTCAACTGTCTTGGAGATGAGACAATAGTAGAAAGAAAGAGTATGTGCTTGTTTTTTGAAAATGAGTGGTGATTTCCAGCTTGGTTGCACTATTTCTTTTAGGAATTGTTTCCGTCTTTTCACGGCTATGTTTCACTAGGATGGTGGATAATAAGTTAGTTTAAGTGGTCTACGAGACAGTAACTCTATTATGTAACTTAGGGTCACAAAACAATATCGGTTGTGTTGATAGGTGTAGTTGTTCCTTGCCAGTGTTGCATCAAATCATCTAAGTTTCATTTCTTCAGTATTATTTTCTATAGACTTTCCGTTGTTATGATGATGATCACGGGGAAAAGAAAAGGGTTAAAAATAAACACACTTTCTGTATCAATAAGACATGGAATAGAGGCAGATCTATAACAATAAGTATTTAAATTTAAGGGCACAATTGGGTGAACCCATAAAAACTTAATGGCTCCACAAGAAGATGGCCATTTGTACAAGGACTGGAATTGCCATTATTTTACCAATTTAATTAATGCGAAACTGATCTCTCAGGCCAGCATTGCATTAATAACAATTGTAGCATCTGAAAAGACTGTTAAATTCCAGTCTTAGATTTTCCTCATATCTGTTAAAGATATTGGAGTTTGAGGAAAAAATGTCATATTTAACATGCTAGTGATACCCCAAACAAACCCTGTGTGACTATCACAGTTATGGGTTCCAGTCTCACCTTCCTAAGTTTGGAACCCCAAAGAAACATCCCTAGTCATTCATTGGCACGGCCCATCACACCTACCCCCTCCCTGTCCTGCTTTCGTGGTTTCTAGCCTTAGGGGAATAGACATCTCATATTCGTTTGTATGACTCTTCAGGTCATTAGTGTTGTACATTGACAATATTTCTACCTATCACCATAATATTGAGAATATATTTCACTCTTGTCCAAATTACATCTCTATCTCTCAGTTTGATGCTTGTGCTGATTTCTTTTTTGTTTTATCGTCTGTACAGGGTTGTCTATATATTTGTATTATATAATCGGGTTAGCAGAGCAGAGTTTCATTAGCATATCTGATTGTGTCATATTTCACATGCCAACCATAAAAACCTAGAATTATGGTAGAATAGCAGGCAAAGTCTTCCTTTGGGCTTATGTCTTCCTGTTATGACTAATTCCGCAATTCCCACCAGCCCAAAGGAATTTTGTTTTACACTTTTCTGTAATTTACATAAGACTCTAGGGATATCTAGGATTAGTACCGAGTGAAAACAGCCTAGATCATCATCATTTTTACAGTTAATTCATTATATTGAAGAGGTATAAAATTTCAAATATTTCTCTCTGACCATTGAGGCTTGAAATTGATCTTCTATATCAACAAGATTTGGGTTGATTTCAGTTCCATGTGTTTGAAGAAATTTTCTTCTATTTACTTTTAAACATGGAAACTTAATTTAAAAATCCACCGTTAGGTTCCTGCTGTTATACAGAAAGTATGTTGCTACTCATCCATGCAGAACCCATTTTCTTTTAGTTTTCTTATTAATTTGTAATATTTAATGAGATATGATTGTTTTTCTGCTTTTTCTTTCTTTCTCCACACTTTAATAACCACGCAGATATCATATTATTCTCATTATCATACAGAGATACAATTAGTGCAATGAGATCATTATCTTTCTTATTATCATTTATAAAAATATCATCGGATTTCATAAATAATCATATTAACACAAATCCCCATAAAACAGGACCTGAGGCCTCTGCAGATGTTTTAGGACGACTAGCTAAATACACAACTCACCATTCAATAATATGCAGTATTTCAACACAAAGCATCTCTGTTATGTATTACTTTGTGAAATGCAATAAAAGTTCTATGGGAAAAAAACTGACCATATTTTTATTGGTTGCATTAGTAAGGAATAAAGCACGTTGTCCAATTCGTTCTGCTTGCAGTGTTTTAGGATACTCAAAATTTCTGGTCAAAACGATAGATCTGCAACACAAAACGAAGGTCAAATTAGAGCTTTATTCCCCCGCTGTGGGTCTGGCTTCATTTCTAAATACTGTCAGGTCCGCACTGGTAGAATAAAGCTCTCCTTGGAACTTGGTCTGGTTTTGCTGGTTTATTATTTATACTTTGCTGTTTTCGCATGTTTTTAGTAGACTGTTTGCTATCAGTTTTCTGGTAGTATTAGTACATGGTTTTCTGAAATCTGCTCATTATTTTGGCTTCCAAGTCTGGAGTGGTTTCCATACTGGTCGGAAAAAAGCAGCTGGTAGATTTTTACCAGATGGTTTCTACAGCCCACCCAGGTGCTTTAAGGACCACTCCAATCACCATAACCACTACAGGGATTTGTAGTGACGTGACACCTCCCCATTGTATGGAGTCAAACTGTTTTTCAACAGTTTCACTTTTTACCTGGGGTCTGTGGGGTGGGACTACCCACCTTCACTACCATCTCCAGAGAGCTAGAAGTCCTTCAGCCCTGCAATAGTCTTATCTCATGGCTTGATAGGGTCAACTGATCGCTCTCAGACAATAAGCTAATGGTAATTCCTGCTGAGGAACTTTTGGTTCTCGTGAGATGGCAGTGGAGGCATGTAGCAGCATCTGGCAGACCCCAGTTAAGAAGTCAAACCATTGAAAAGCAGCTTGACTCCTAAAAATGGAGAAGGTGCCTAGGCACCTCTGACACTATTATCATTACAGGGAGCTATAGTGGTTATGGTGCCTGGAATGTTTCTTTAGTGTATGCAGCTACTCATGTCCACCTCCACTGATACTGACCAGCAGTCAATGTTTAGCAGTTTGTAAACTGGTGTACATCAAGAAAAAGTTGAGTTTTCAACATTTTCCAACTGCACCAGGACACTATGTAAGGTTTGCCCAGCGTATGCACACTTCACCTGGAATTGTTTCGTGCATGTGCATGACTTGCCAAATTCCACAGGTAGTTTTTGTATCAAGGAGTGGTGGAATTTTTTCCTCTTCTTTTTTTCCGGAGGCAATTATTTTCAAACTGGTATTGAAAATAGGCAAAAGAACGTGCTTTACATGAGCCCCAAAATGTCCTTGCTGAAATTAGCCTCACAGTCAGTAATTTAAAATCTGTATAATTCAAAATATCTTATAACTATTGACTAAGATTGTTTATCAAAATGCTAGCACAATGCTTTATGTTCCATTTTGTTGACGTAAGGATTCCCTTTTCCTCGGGTGGTTGATGTACTTATTAAACATATTTCGATCTCTCTTGAACAGCTCAGGATACAATTTCTCTGGCGTTCTCTTTAGAGGATAAAGATATATTTCTAGAATACTGTCCTTATATAAATGAACATGTTTTTCTTGTCTAGTTCATATAGCCCATCCATATGAATTAAGTCAAAATAATTACTTAACATCTCGATCTAAGGATTAAATGTGTCACCCTATTTCTTCTTTGCTTTCTCTTTATCTCACAGATCTGTAAGTAATTTCATTTTGTTTTCATACAGCGAATATACATTCCCTTTGTTTATACTGGAGACAAATTTTCTTAAATTGACATGTTTCTATTGATTAAATAATGGACTACTTCCTCATTTAAAGGCAATTTCAGGCTCATATCATCTTAAACAAGAGTTAAATGTATGTCATCTCTATTCAAGTTGTGTGAAAGGCAGATTGTTAAGCACAAATCTGTTGGCTTATTAACAAGACTCTTTCAATAACCATTTGAAAGCTACTTTACTAAGAATCGAAATGGCAGAACAGAGATTTATTTTAAATCCTTTGAGTGCAAGATAGGTGAAAAAAATCCTTGCATCAATACAGTGAATTATAAAAAATCTGTTGATTTATTGCAGATAACTTGAATTTTGACTCTTGTATTTTCATACTATGTTTCTCGGTAACCTCCAGTTAATTCAATAATTAGAAAAATGTTAATAGAGCAATAAACTACACACAATTTACTTTACAAACGTTTGTGGTGATTATAGTAGGTGGTTCGAATTGTAGTGCCATACAAAGTAGTTTGCAAGATATTTAAATGCCCTGATGGTAAACTTTTATATACTTTTGTGGTGACTTGAGATATTTTGTGACCATGTTCCATGAAGTTTCTAGTAATTAGCAGTGTTGCTAATTTTTACTGACTAGATGCAACTTGGGAAAATACCTGTCGCTACTTTTGGCAAGTAGTGGCTGTTTATTGACTACAACATTTTACAAGCAGCATACTGTAAAAATATCATTATTTATTCTATTAGTAAAATTAATATGACATATAAACACAGACATTCATCTGAAGTTATTTAGATATGTATGTGGAATTGCACAAAATCACAGATTAATACATTGTATTCACCGTCGCTATATCTTGCTAAAGTCATACATATGCACAAAGTGAGCCTTTTTTTAATGTAAAGTTGTGGTTGCTATGGTAACAACTATACATGTAAGTGGTTGCTATTGTAACAACTATACATGTAAGTGTTCGCTAGTAATTTAAAGTGTTGTACTCACAAGCTGTCAGCCTTGACTCTCCAGCTTAGCTAGACTACAATTCCCTATAATTCATTTTGCAGTACATTGAGTGCAAGTCTGGCCCTCAGAGGGTTACCAGCCGCTATGTTTTGCGGCCCAGGCCTGTGAGGCAAACCGCCGGGGCTGCACATTCAAGGGGACCATCGGGTGGCTCATGCTGTTAGGGCCACCCAATGGATTTCCAGGGGGCCCAGTCAGCGCTGCGGCTTAACAGCGCGACCGGGTCCCTTGTGATGACATCACACGCTGGGAGGAAGTGACAGCCCCGGTCACTCCTCCAAGCTATCAGACAGAGCCACACGGGAGAAAGGAGAAGAGGGAGTCAGAGTGGGAACTCTGACTCCCATCAACCTGAGCCATCACTGGACCCCAGGGAAAGTCACCCTCCTGCACCTAAAAGGTAGAAAACAGGAGGGGGGAGGGCCATGGATCAGTTTGATACCAAAGTTTCCAAGTCTCAAATTTGCACCCGTTGACAAGCATAGCGAAGTACGCTATAAAAGTATATATATATTTTAGACATTAAAGCGTGTTCATGCCGTTAACTTTAAAGATATGTTGTATATTAGTCAATGTTTGCATATTAGGTATTGTACTCCAAATCTCTGTACACATGAGTTGTATTCCTTGAGATGTTTTAATGTAATTTCGCTGTGTGTATACAAGTAACTGCATGCCACATTATAATCCTGTTTGTAATGCTTTCAGTGAAACTCTGTAAACAATTGTATTTTGTATCCCATGCCATTTTACAGTTTTCACTGTGCTTATGGTGCTCGGTGCTAAAGATATTGGTGGTGTTCAGAGTATTCCTGCACAATAAAATAATGCACCCATCAGAAGCCCTCTTCTCCCTTCTTTATTGATGCCAAAGGGCTGGTACAATACATGATGTTTTTTTGTGTCTTACCGGTCATTGGTTAATATGCAACTGGTCAGAATCTTTGAGAGCAGGCATTATTAGCAGCCAGACGGTGAAAAATAGAGACAAGGTTTGCAACCTGTCGGGCTAATGCAGCTACTACTAAATTGTTAATAGTGACTTGTTGCTACTACGATTTACTGAGAAGATTGGAAACAAGACTATATTTAGCAGGTTATAATAAATAGCAATGTAGCTTGTAGTAGTGCGGGAAAGTTCCAGATTTTTGGTGATGTTTTATGGTAATTAGAAGAGATAGGCAAATGTTTTGCCACTTTGCCAAAATATCAATCTATGGCATTGAAATACTAAGCTTTCCAAACGATTCAATACCGTTAGAAAAACTTTTTTAAATGAACGTTTTTCTAACAGTATTGAATCATTTGAAAAACTTATAAAATCCAGGCCTAAAATGTTGTGTCCCAAAAAATGTATTGGACATTAATTTTACATTACTGTGTGAAAACATTATATTTCTTTGTGGTAAGGACCTCTTAGTGTTAATGAGGTGAATCCATTCAAATGTTAATTTACAATGGATTGTTAGGAGATATATTGGGATTAGGAGCTCTGATTTATTGACTCAGCAAAGCATTTATGGTGTCTAATTGCTCCCAGTAAATTAACTTATAATGATGTGTGCATACTTACTGAGGCAGCAAAGACATACATAACCAGCCTCTTCCGCATGTGCAATGTCTTTTCAAGCAGCATCTCATCCAATTAAAAAGTGTGAATCAGAACCACACGCTTGTGGGAATGAGAGCAGGCCGCTAATGTATCCACTTCATAATCTGTCTTCTATTGTTATCATTTTTTTATGAATTAAATTCCTTCTGTTAGTGTATAGCTGATCAGGTTGTAGAGAGAGGCTAACTATTTCTTTGACAGGTGTATAGATTGTATTATTATTATCATTATTATTCAACTGGCGTCAAGCAATAAAAAAACAAAAAAAAAACAAAATTACTTCCTCCCTCGGGCTATCACAGTGGGCAAATTCACCCACCCATGTTGCTGGCAATACCCTCGACCTAATCTTCACTTATGCATGTACGGTATCTAATATCTGCAACACTCCCTATCCTCTCTCTGATCACCACCTCTTATCGTTTGCTCTCACGTACCCCCGCACCCAACAACCTCCGCCTAACCAGCCTCAACTCAGGAGGGACCTTAATTCTCTTGATCTCCAACAGTTGTCAGCTGACATTGATCCACAACTGCTGTCCATCCCTTCCCTATCCTGTCCTTCACTGGCCATCTCCATATATAACTCTTCTCTTACATCTGCCTTGAACACTGCAGCGCCACTCCAAGCAAGCACCTCAAGGAGGACCCGCCCCCAACCGTGGCATACTAAATCAACGCGCTACCTGCAAAGATGCTCCCGGTGTGCTGAACGCTCCTGGAGGAAGTCTCGCACCCAGTCAGACTTTCTCCATTATAGATTCATACTGTGATCATACAGTGCAGCCCTTGCCCTTGCCAAACAGTCCTATTTTTCCTCTCTCATTAGTTCATGTTCCCGCAACCCCAGGCATCTCTTTGACACCTTTAATTCTCTTCTTCGCCCCGCTGTGGCCACCCCCCAAACCAACCTTACTGCTGATAACTTTGCATGTTACTTCACTGACAAAATTGAACAGCTAAGGAAAGAATTCTCCCCTCCTTGCCTTTCTGTTTCTCAATCACACATTGATCATGCCTTTCCTACCCTTCAGACATTCTCCCCAGCCACTGACCAAGAGGTGGCTGCTCTTCTTTGCTCCTCTCGCCCCACCACTTGCCCGCTCGATCCTGTCCCGTCTCACCTTATCAGATCTCTCTCCGCTTGTCTCGTGCCTTCTCTAACACACATCTTCAACTGCTCGCTCTCTTCTGGCATCGTCCCTGCTGACCTTAAACATGCCACTGTAGTACCTATACTAAAAAAACCATCCCTTGACCCATCCACCCCCTCTAACTACCGTCCCATATCCCTGCTCCCTTTTTCCTCAAAGCTTCTGGAAAGACTCGTCTTTACCCGTGTGTCTCATTTCCTCAATTCCAACTCTCTCCTTGACCCCCTTCAATCTGGCTTCCGCCCTCTCCACTCTACAGAGACTGCCCTTATCAAAGTTACTAACGACCTAATCGCAGCTAAATCCAAAGGCCACTACTCCATACTAATTCTTCTTGACCTCTCGCGGCCTTTGACACCGTTGATCATGCTCTCCTTCTTCAAACTCTGCAATCGCTTGGTCTCTGTGACTCTGTCCTCTCGTGGTTTTCCTCTTATCTCTCCCAACGCTCATTCAGTGTCTCTTTTTCTAATGATACCTCCTCCCCTCGCCCTGTCTCGGTTGGAGTCCCCCAAGGCTCCGTCCTTGGTCCCCTTCTATTTTCTCTTTACACTGCCTCTCTTGGCAAACTTATTACCTCATTTGGTTTCCACTACCACCTGTACGCTGATGACACCCAGCTATATCTCTCCACCCCGGACCTCTCCCCTGCTGTCCTGCAACGTGTCACTGCTTGCCTTTCTTCCATCTCTGACTGGATGTCCTCCCGCTTTCTGAAACTCAATCTCTCAAAAACTGAGCTCCTTGTCTTTCCTCCTCCTAATACTGATCCTCCTCTTTGCTCTCCCTTCAAGTTTGTGGTACCAACATCAGCCCATCCTTGCAAGCGCGCTGTCTTGGCGTCATACTTGACTCTGGTCTCACCTTTGAGCCTCACATCCAGCATGTTGCCAAATCCTGTAGATTCCATCTTAAAAACATAGCCCGCATCCGCCCCTTTCTTGCACCAGATACTACCAAGGAGCTTGTCCATGCTCTAATAATTTCACGCATGGATTATTGTAACCCTCTCCTGCTTGGTCTTCCCAAAAGCCGTACTGCACCCCTACAGTCTGTAATGAATGCTGCTGCTAGACTGATTTTCCTCTCTAGTCGGTTCTCTCACACCTCACCCCTCTGCCAGTCCTTACATTGGCTTCCTGTGTGCTATAGGAGTCAATTCAAGGCACTAACTCACACCTATAAAGCACTGAACAACTCTAGCCCCTCTTATATCTCCTCACTGATCCACAGGTATGTCCCTTCTCGGTCTCTCCGCTCTGCCCGTGACCACCTCCTGTCCGTTGTCCGCACCCGTACGGCCAACTCGCGCTTGCAGGACTTCTCGCGGGCGGCTCCCTTCCTATGGAATAGCCTGCCTACCGCCATCCGACTCTCCCCTAGTCTTGCATCTTTTAAGAAGTGCCTTAAAACCCATCTCTTTAGGAAAGCTTATGGCCTCCAAGACTAACCCCTACCTCACATACCCGTCTCTTGCCCTCTCCTAAAGGGCAGCCCACCTTATTTGATTGCACATTCCTGTCCTAATGTGTTTTACACCCCACCTCCTATAGAATGTAAGCTCGATTGAGCAGGGTCCTCTTCAACCTATTGTTCCTGTAAGTTTATTTGTAATTGTCCTATTTATAGTTAAATCCCCTTTCATAATATTGTAAAGTGCTATGGAATCTGTTGGCGCTATATAAATGGCAATAATAATAATAATAATAATAATAATAATAAAAAACAAACCCACACCCCCAGAAAAATAAACAGTGGTTTTGTTAAATGGTCTAATGGATGCTTGATTTACGTTTAGATAACTGTCGCGGCCCTTTAAGCAAATTTTGAACTGAAAATATGATTCTACTAAAATACAAAAAAAACCCCTGCTATTAATGTTGCCCCACCTTGGAATAACACATAAGGAGTTGTCAAAGGTAGATAGGATTAATACTAAGAACCCCAGATCCACAGACTAGAAAGAGTTGTCACACACAAACACTGATATCAATGGTATATACAGAAAAGGAGGTGACCTATATCAATATGGAAATAACATCTAATAAGTGTCCCGATTCAAAGGGCAAAACCTGCAGTAGCAAACAACACTTGAATACATTAACATACAACTGTCGGACAGATTAATGATAAATAAAAAACAATAATAAAAATATATATGCATACAGCTTAGTCCATACTACCAATGAATGAAAACCAATGTGAAAGGATGTCCCAATTCCTTCAAATGATAGCAATTACGTAATTTGGAAAAAAAGATTGAAGCACTGTAGTGCATTCTGTAAAAAAACCTTTATTAGCTCACATAGTAATACAAAACGTACAATTTGGTACATTTAAGCAGGCATATCACAGAATAGTTGTGATTAGTCTCTGTGATTTTGCAGTGTAGTGTAAACGAGTGTCCGCTTGTTGTTCTTGTAATGATCTAATTGAGAGCAAAGACCATAACGTTTGGCGGTGTGCATTCCTGCACTCATTCGTTGCTCCTTACTGCAATGTGTGACTGGGTGAATAGACAGCAGCCCATAGCGTTTCGCGGAATGTGGTCCACTTTATCAGAGAAAAATTAATACACTGAAAACTATTGTAGATAAAATCTCTATGGAACATGAACATGATGAAAGGGCAGACGTTTTCATTAAAATCTTCCTTACTGTTGAAAGTAGAAAAAATTGTTGTCATTCTTGAAATTAACAAAATGTTATAGTAAATGTGTTAACACAGAACATGGTTCAAAAGCCTAAATCAGATGGTATACATTATCTGGTAATGTAGAAGCGTAGCCTATTCTAGATGTCATAGTTGTTTTCCATTTTTTCTTAAATGACACAGAAATGTAAAGTAAAACTCATGGCATGGAAATTAATAGCAAGATTTTAAGGGATGTTATAGGATTGTATTTTTTTTAAAGTAATGGCATCAACATGGTTTTACAAAGAGTAGGTAATGTCAAACTAAATTGCTCTTTATTCAACGTTTAATAAGACTGTAGATCAGGGTGCTGCGGTGGATATGATGTATTTTTTTTTTTTGCTTAAGCATTTGAAATTGTGCCACATAAACAAAAGAATTCTTAAATTAAAAGGATCGCTTTCAGACTATTACATCGTTGCGAAAATTAGCTTAGTCTGTAAACAAATCAATTACTCTGGATTTAAAATCCTTTTATTTACACCCCAACAAATCGATTAATCCAAGAAACAATTTATTTTCTAGATGAATCGATTCATTCGGTGTGGATTGTTATTGTATAATAATACAATTTATTAGACTGGAAAAATACATTTTATGGCCATGTAGTAAAATCTGTCATTATCTTTATGAGCCTCTCAATTTTCTGCAATTTAGGAGTTAAATAACTTTGTTTATGCAACCCTTGTCACACCTCCCTGCATTTGACTTGCACAGCCTTCCTAAACACCTCCTGAAAAGAAACATAGATATTCTAAGTTCCTTTATAGCACCATCTGTTTAATCTAGAATTTCTTATCTCCTGCTCTGTAATAGCCTTCTATAGTTACAGGAGCCTCTTGAGTATGAGTAAGGTTTAATTTATAGGGCAGGAGATAAAAAATTCTAAAGCAAGTTAACATATGATTGATCATGAAACTTTTTTTATTTATTTAGGCTGTGTGAGAGTCAAAGCAGTTGAGGTGTGGCTAAGGCTGAATTAACAGAAACAAAGAGATTTACTCTTTTAGTATTAGTTATGTATATCTAACATTTACACTATATTTTAGAATAATATCTCATCACCTAAATGTGTTCAATACACATGCAGTCGCTGTGAGCAATGCTCATTTTTGTTAGGTACTTTTGGCTTGATTAACTAAACACCAAATTGCAGTAAACTGAAAACAAAATTAAAAAATGTAGGCAATGTTCTGATTTGGAAAAATCTCTACAAACAGGTTGGCTATTTAGCCTTATGTAATATAATTATGTAACTGAAAGGAACTATTTAAAGAGTTTGTTTTTGCAAATACATTGATTCTGTAGTTTAAAGAATTGTATATCAATTTAATTTGTTCCATGATAGGGAAACTAAAAGTATTTGTTTTGCCCCAATCTGCTTTTTCTAGCTATTTTTTATATTGACACTGGCAAGGTTTCTTGTAAATAAAACTAATAGTTGTTAATATTTTAATCTACACTTTTCTCAGATTGTCCTTGCGTGACAGGCAATATGTCTCTAAATGGCAAAATGAACAAATCGCTTCTCACAAAGTGGCCTTATATGATCAGAGGTTATTCGTGATTGACCTACACAAACTACCAGTGAATGTACAATCTCTGTTTTTGTGTTACTCTGCAAATGCAGGAACTCTGAAGAACTGATTAATATTGACACAATTTTCTGTGTCACTTCCTAGTGAACTCCATAATTACAGAGTGATTCTGTCACTCTTAAGTCTGCAAGAGAAAGAGAACTGTTATTATTAATATTATTACTACCAATACAGAAATCCTTGACTTTGTCCTCCGTTTCCCCGAACAAGCAATAATTTGGACTGCCATGGTCTGCAGTCTATGTCAGACATAATGAAATCCAGTTATTATAAGCAATAATTAAAGGTTTAGTTACCACCCAGTTAAAATATATTAAGCAGTCAAGGCAGTTTGTGCAGGCCTAATATCTTCTTGGAATTATATATTTAATAACATGGATGTCCCATCATTGTGTAGACGTAAGTGCTAGCAGATGTTCCTGTGGGGTAGAAGAAGGCATGTAGAAAAACAAACCATATGTGGGGTGGCGTTTTGCAAACTTGCTATTTTTCAGAGAGACTTGTGGCATTAAGTCTTTGAACTCTGAACGTAAAATAAAAACACAATATGAAATGCAGAAGAAGGAAATATGGTGGAAATTTTTCGTGTCCTATAACCAACAGTAGCAGGAACCCACCATAAAAAAATACTCTACTATAACATCAGAGGATGGATTTGTTACCACATTCACCTATTCTCAGTCTCCCCGTTGACTTGTATGCTGCTGTTTTTAAAATCAAACCACTTATATATAAAGAAGACTGTGATGTGGTTTTCGGACAAGTTTCACGTATTCGCTACCAACCATGCATTCAAAGGGCTACTGTGGCTTAATTCATCTGTGTATGCGTAGGAAGGCTGACTAACAAAAATCATTACAGGGTTTCTGTGCCTTTTATCCTCGTATGTTAGGGAGATTGACACATTTTGCAGTCAATCGTCTTTATACTGCCAACAGACTTTCTGTAAACTAACTTTGCTATTGCAAAGAAATATTTTCCAGCAATTAATTATTGGTTTGAGAAGGGTGTTCTTCAAATCTGACCTTGGGGCCCACCAAAAGGTCAGAATTTGATGGTATCCCTGCTTAGCACATGTGAGGTAATCAACGATTCAGTGATTATCATTGAGACACCTGTGCACTATTAAGAATATCATCATTGATGGCCCCAAGGTCAGTTTTCAAGAAGAGTAGGGCATGGTATAGCGGTGAATAGGATTATCTACTATACTAACATGTGAAAATGAAGCCTTATTGAAAAAAAGCCAAAAAACAAATCTATGTGAAGAAGAGAATAGGAGCAGTGAGAAAATAGAATTTACATTTTGTGTGTGTTTTTATTTCAGTTTATTTAAAATATGGGATACTATTTTATTGATTAGCCATTTAGAGAAATAATATTTAAAGTTCATCTGTAGTGGAAACATGACATGATGGCCTTTAATAGAGTTTCACGTTTTATCTATACATTTTCTATTTAAATTTGTAGTCGATATAGAGATAACAATTTAATTTAATATTGACATTTGGTTACAGTCAAAGGGTGGACAATGTGTGATGCAATCTTTGTCATTGTCAGAATGTATAGACGTGCAGACAACCTATAGCTGATGTGTGAATCCAAACCTCAGTAAAGGTCATAATTACAATTTAGTAGAGTTTTATATCTTACATAAAGAGAACTTCTTCATTGATGCTGTAAGCCAACAGTGCCTGTCTGAGGCTCCCTAATTCAAGCTTTGGGCAAAAGCGGATGGTAAGGGGCAGAGCCAACTGGCACTATATTCAACACTTTCGGTTTAAACCACCAAAGCCAGGGACATTCTTCCATTGAAGTTATTATGGTGCCTGAAAGATCCTTTTAAATTGCAAGGCACACATTTTAATATCACGTTAAAATGATTATCATCGAATGGTAAAAACAAGAAAAGGTTATATCTTAAAAATTAGTGATTCCTAGGAATGGTAGATGACTATAAATAACTGTTAATATCCAGACATGTTTTATCAGCTCTTTCCAATAAGCCTACTTTAATTGATATATTCTGCGAGATGCCAGATTTTTTTAAAGCAAAAAAAATCAGTAAGGAATTTATTACAGATTATGCCAAATGAAATCAAGTAAAAAATGAAACATTGCACATTTATGAACACTTAATAACCCCTTATCTAATTTTTAGAACATTTTAAGTTGAATTTGCTCCAAAAATCATTATCCTGAAATAAAATGATCAAAGAGTAAGGTTAGATTTTATTTATTTTGCATTTCAATCATTTTGTCTTGTATTGCATCCTACCAAAGTCCAACGGGGCATTAAATAGTTTTGGAAAACACCGGGTGTTATGATTTGAAGTGCAATACAACATGACATAGGAAAATAAGGCATGAAAATCACACCTTTACAAGTCAGGAAATTATATTGTGCAGCTGCCAGTCATTCTTACCGAAACAGGAAGGAACGTGAGAATAAATAAACATAGCAATCATCTGTGGTCCTGGAGGGAAAGCTGGATTCCTTTAACATTATGGCAATGTGCTAACTGGGAAAGATCTGTACTGAAGAGACAAGTTACGTTCTATTAAAATTGGTGTCAGACATTGAGCTGGCAATAAGTGAGCAGAGCTAGTTTTTGAGTTTCAACCACAACAAGCTGAATAAGGTCTTTACCCTACAGTTGGATATCTTTTACTCGCTCATAGTTCTATTTCACAGCAAAATGATACTTCTCACTGTCGCCAAATTTGGAATGTAGGCAGGCAATCCAATATAATAACAACCCATGTGTTGGCATAGAAAACATGGTATCTCTGAAAAGCTTTTAGAGGATCATACATCATTCTGACACTAGTCAAGTCAAGGTACGCTCAGGTCTATGGGGAGGTAAGGTTCTAGTAAAGTCTACTGGGAAAGAACATGAGCCACAGAGTAGTATATACTTTTTAGGTGGCATTGTAATAAAAAAGGATTGTGTCAATGTTTAGAGCTCCCATTGATCCATAAGTTATTATTAGTTATTGGGCTACGTGGCAAGAGACCTATCGAGGTGTGAGATTTAATATGTTTTCTTACATTAGTATAATCAAAACTTATAGGCATCTCTCCAGCTGTTAGGGAGCTTCAATTCTGTAG
The DNA here is from genome assembly GCA_933207985.1 of Pelobates cultripes. Classification (NCBI taxonomy): domain Eukaryota; kingdom Metazoa; phylum Chordata; class Amphibia; order Anura; family Pelobatidae; genus Pelobates; species Pelobates cultripes. The sequence goes on from OW240913.1 coordinate 335,516,821, forward strand.
TTCCTATATACAGAGCTCCCAATGAGCTACTTAACTCCCAATGATATATGAGCTACAGCTCCTTTCACTGTATGGGATATATCTAAGCGGGAATGTTACATTTATCATAGTGTTCGGCAGGGGTCAAGTCCTGGGAAAAAGGTGTGGGAACTCACCCAAGATTTCCACTACTCTCCAAAAAAATATACACACTTATGCATTTGTGACCCTTCTTACCTGAGCTTGCACAGGATTCCTATAGACTCCAGGAGATGATACCATCATTGGAATCAATTAGCATCTCCCTTCTATGATGAGCTGAACCCCTACATAGCTTGTAACAGAGCTGGTAATAAGGAGCCACTAAGGGTTATTGGCTGCGTTGCTTTTTTAAATGAATAAATATATTATATATAGATTAGATAGTGTTCAACATTTCTTCATCTGAGCTACTAGCCAGGCCTAAGAGTTACTCACCATAGCATAAACATTTTAAAAACAATATTTATGGAGTATGCGTGAATGCAAAGATGTATTATATTTTTTGAAGTATGAATGCATGGTTACATATGTATATTAAAATGCATGCTTGTGCCACTATTTCTCCCTTTGACCCCAATTCCCAGCTATCCATGTGTCCTCATTTCTTCTCGTGTCACCCTCTCTCCCAGTGTCCCCAATCCCCATCTCTCCATTTATCCTCATCTTTCATTGTGTCACCATCTCTCCTTGTGTCCCCAATTCCCATTTCTTGCTGTGTTGCCAACTCCCTATTTCTTCATGTGTCCACAACTCTCTGTGTCCCTATCTTTCCATGTACACCTACTTAGGTCCCCTTCTCCCACTTTCTCATTTCTTATTTAACATGAGGTCATGTTGGCTTGCCAGGGGACCTCGTCCCTGGTGTGTCCAGCGAAGTGATGCAGCCACGGAAGAGCTGGGCTTTTAGCTAGTGAGTTCTAAGCACAACTCCCACATTGATTTCCATCTTGTGACATCACGCATCATTACAACCACCGGGAGCTGTGCTTAGAACTTGCTCCTTGTGGCTGTGTTGATGGCCCTGTTAACGGGAATGGAGTTCTGGTCACTGCTATCCCTTCTCTAACTCACAGCAATGTAAAATATCCTTCAATTTCAGTTAGGCCAGTCCCCCTGCAGCAACATACAAAGTGGCAATGTATATCAAAGCATATATGTGGATGCCTTTAGGCATTTCACTGCCTAGCAGTGGTACTTGGTATCTCTTGCAATACTGTACTGAAATCTAAATGTTTTCCTGAATGTTTTTGGAAGATTGACCGCAGTATTTATTGACATAAATGTGAGTGTTAATAATAACCACAATATTTATCTGGAACATGTATTATAAACTTAATGAGTGCAATGGAACTCTGACTGAGTAGCGTAATAGGTGGATTTTGACAGCCTACTTAATACTTGATACCTGCACCAAATGGGCAAATATCTTTATTTTTTCCATTCTTCTAAGTGTCATCAAAAATGCATTTTTATGTTTTATATTTTCAATTGCCATTATTACCATGTCAGTTATTATCAGTATACTACTTTTCCCCCTGTTGTTTATACCTTGTCTTTTACACAGTTCTGGAAACAGTGGGAGTTTTATATAAAAAAGTGTCAAGCCATTACACAAGTTTGCGTCATCATTTTCAGTAAGTGTGAATTGGTGTTTCTTTTTTCCTCAGCACACACACCTTTAAAACGACTATTCCTTGTCTACAGAAAAACCTCTAGAGCAAAGCATGGCATAATAAGATGCAATGTATGAAAGAGCCTAAATATCGACAGAAAACAAAACGCAAAAATGGAAAAATGCTCTACGTCAGCTATGCTTTCAGTTCGACTACTATAGCATTAAATTTTAAATTTACTTTGAATTCACTTTGAATTCTAATTTTGGTGAATATCTCCGTTTGTGTGTTTTTGTTCCTTTTGAAAACTTTTCATGTTTATCTAAGTCCTCGCAATTTTAGTAATATAACTTCAGCTTTACTCCAAAGCTTACACCTGTGTTTATACATTATATACACACACACTATGTACTAAGCAACCAGCCGCTAATATTTAATAACGCTTATTATTAATGACAGCCACATGTTTCAAACAAAATCTGTAATTAACAAGCATATGTTTTTATTAAATATAAATATACACATGCTTTAACATATAAACCATAAAATAAAGACATTTACAAATATGCTCTGTTTCAATACTGAAAAAAAAAATAAACTTCAAACTGATTATAATTTTTTAAAATAGTTTTAATATGAACAAACCACAAAAATGGTGATAAAAGCCAACATAACGTAATACACAAGTGTACTCCACCATGAGGTTGTATGAGACAGTGCTTCATTCACAGCGGTGGTTTGATAAGCTCTTTAAAATGCTCTCTATGAAAACTTGAGGCAGTTGAAAAACAATGTTGTTGGTTTTATATTATTTGATCAATACAGTTCTCATTTTGTTTTGAATGTATTCATATTTTTATTTTGATAATATTTACAGGAATGAAGAATAAGGAATGAATAAGATCTGGCGTAGATCTGTCTGTCTGTGTCTATCTATCTATCTATCTATCTATCTATCTATCTATCTATATCTATCTATCTATATCTATCTATCTATCTATCTATCTATATCTATCTATCTATCTATCTATCTATCTCTATCTCTATCTATCTATCTATCTATCTCTCTATCTCTATCTATCTATCTATCTATCTATCTATCTATCATTGTTGCACCCTCGATTCTCTGCTGTTGTTTCACTTGGTTCAGTGTAGCTGCAAGTGCTATGCTATGAGTAAAGACAATGTCATATATATAAAATGATGATAAAATGAGCATATTTTATGTCATTACTCTTTTTGTCTTGTTTGTGTTTTCTTAAAACGGTTTATATGACAAAATTACATGGGCGTCCCCAGGGGGGGCACTTGCCCCCCCTGGATTATTCTGCTTGTGCTGCTATTTTTTGTTTCAGTGTGAGAATACACTGCAATAAGGCGCCGGCCACTAGGTGGCACTGTGAATGGAGAAAGGCAGGGAAAGGAAGCTACAGATCAGATAAGTGAGGGATGGGGGGGCAGCCCTCAGATCAGGTAAGTGAGACATGGGGGACAGACTACATATCAGGTAAGTGAGGGATTGGGGGGCAGCCTACAGATCAGGTAAGTGAAACATTGGGGGGCCGCCTTCAGATCAGGTAAGGGAGGGATTGGGGGGCAGCCTACAGATCAGGTAAGTGAGGGATTGGGGGAAGCCTACAGATCAGGTAAATGAGGGATTGGGGGGTAGCCTACAGATCAGGTAAGTGAGGGATTGGGGCAGAGGATGAGGATACAGATCAGGTAAGTGAGGGATGGGGGTGCAGCCCACAGATCAGGTAAGTGAGGGATGGGGGCAGCCTACAGATCATGTAAGTGAGGGATGGGGGGGGAAGACAGCCTACAGGAAGGTAAAGTAGAAGGAGCAGAAATGAGCAGAAAGGTTCTGCAAGGGGCAGAAGGGGTCAGTGAGGAATAGGAAAGAGCAGGAGGCGGAAGCAAGAAGCAGGAAGGGGTAGGGAAGGTTTGCAAGGAGCAGGAGGGTGAAGTAGAAGGAGCAGAGATGAACAGGAAGGGGCAGCAAGGAGCAGGAGGAGTCAGCAAGGAGCAAGAGGGGTCTGCAAGAGACAGGAGGGGTCTGCAAGGGGCAGGATGGGTCAACAAGGAGCAGGAGGGGTCAGCAAGGAGTAGGAAGAGACAGCAAGGAGCAGAAAGGGTCTACAAGTAGCAGGAAGGGGCAGCAAAGGGCAGCAAGGAGAAAGAAAAGGCAGCAAGGAGCAGGAAGGGGCAGAAAGAATCAGAAGGAGTACAAAGGTAAAGTAGGAGAAGGAACAGAAAGGGTCTACAAGGAACAGAAAAGGTCTACATAAAACAGAAAGGGTCAGCAAGAAGCTTGAAGGGGCAGAAAGAGGCAAGAAAGGCCAGCAAGAAGGAGGAAGGGTCAGCAATTAGCAGAAATGAGCAGGAAGGGAAATCAATGAGCAGAAAGGGTCAACAAGTATCTGGAAGGGGCAAAAGGAGCACAAAGGTAAAGTAGGAAAAGGAACAGAAATAAGCAGCAAGGAGCAGGAAGGGTCTGCAAGGAGCAGGAAGGGTCTGCAGGAAGGGGCAGGAATGGGCTGCAAGGGGAAGGAAGGGTCTGCAAGGAGCAGAAAAGGATCAGAAAGAGAAAGGTGCATAAAGGCGCAAAATAGGCGGAAAGGTAAAGGAGCAGAAGGTGCCAAGGAGGAGAGAAGACAGTGTCAGAAGAAAAAGAAGATTGTGTCAAATGAAGGAGAAGAAAATGAGATTGGAGCAGGAAGGACAAGTGAAGTGATCACTCCACTTCATTCTGGACACCACATCATAAGGCTTTGGTACCTGGGCCTGGCAGGAAACTTTGGACCTTCTCAATTCCCCAGGTAAAAAACATATCAGTGTTAATGTGTTCACTTTTATTTACTGAGTGTCAGGAAACACAGGGCCGCTGGGTAGGGGTGCCGCTGATTGGCTACACCGTTCAGCTGACACTCTAAGCCAATCAGTAGTTCCCTATTCATAAAAACGTAAAAAAAATTGAATTGGGAACTAGCGATTGACTTAGAGCATCAGCTGACCACTCTAGCCAATAAGCGGCACCTATGCCTGATGTCAATCTGCACTTCCTGACACTTCGTTTCAGAAGCCGAATACCACTGAGCGACCTGGAGATCTGAAGCTGGAGGAAGCCTTTGGGGGTTAAACAAGGAGGAAGAACACTATAGTGTCAGGAAAACAAACAAGTATTCCCAACACCATAGTTGTGAAAACGCTATTCATCCTGGCTTTATGTGATAATGACTATACTCCTCCCCTTCATGACACTTTAAAAAAGGGGCCAAGCATGGATGTCATTACAATTATACCCCCCACATGAAAAATTCCTGCCCATGTAAACATACCTTTGGAATGTATTTGAGTAATAATGCTCTGGTGTTTCGATATATGCCTAGTGCAATATACAGGCAGATTTTCATAAATATTATGTTTATATGAAACCCCCCCAAATATTATGTTTATATGAAACCTTTTTCTTATCTTAATGTTGTTCCAATTATTATCCATTCTGTATAGCTCTTGTTTTCCTATGTTCTGGTCCTTATCTCCATCCCACTCCCCTTTTACTTATAAAAACTTCAAAGCCCATTGTTATCATCAGATGTACCTCACAAGTGTCTCTTCACAAGTGTCTTTGCAGGGCTGTCTTGAATCATGGAGCAATTTGCTACATCTATCTTGAAAGAGAAGAGTTCTATTCTTAGTATTGTATAGACATTTACCATTGATCCCTTGGTGGACTATGTATGAGGCCTATTGATGCAGAGCATAGGTATAAAATATTCTTACACTCACTGCAATTAAGAAAGCAATTGGTAAAATTCAGAGCTGATTAAAATGTGGTATTTAACCTGGGATGGATATAAAAATGTACCATGGAAGAAAATAATTGGGCATAAAAAGTAATTCCAAAAATAATTAGATATTCAGCTAGAAATGTTGAAGCTAAGTTTATTCCATGTATGAAGTAGACACAAATATCAGCAGGGGATGGTAAGGGACAAATCAGTGTGATGCAGCTGTGATGGATCAAACTTTGATAAAGGGAAAAATGGTATCAACGTGCTGCGCAAGTCCACTGCAGCTAGAGATACCTCGAATATTGGAAACCTTGAATCCATGGCAATATTCAAGCTCACCAAAATTGTAACGATTCCTGAAAATCAGATTTTGGTACATGCGTGATACAAAAGCATTTCCAATTAGCATGTGTGTTAAAAGTAATACCCGCAATGGACTAAAACATTGCATAGCGGAAGGACTGTTGGGTATAGTTTTTTTCTAGAAAAGTGTTTCAGCAAGATCACTGAAGGCAATACTTATTACACATTTCACCATGGAAATTTTAAAGAATGCTGTTGAAGTAGTAACAATATGAATTTATCTTCGTTCATAACCCATTAGAAAAAAAAAATACTTAAATTTAAGCTTTCTCTAATTCTTATTTGTCCTCTTGGTAGGATAAAAACTCAAATTCTGTAAAAGGTGTTTTTTATTATAAACATCTGTTGAAGATTTGTCTTACTTAAGGGGTTTCAGTCTAGAGATTTTTGATAAAAATTTCATTAAAGGAAACCTGCCATCTGCAAAATTTGTTTATAAAAAGTTCATCTTCAGATATGTATTCATTTAAGCTGTACATTGTTGACAAAATTTCCAACAGATATATAGCTCAAAGGATATTCTTACCTGGCGTACACTTTCAGCCTCTAAGACAGCCGTTCTTAGAGTATTTGTAGAGGAGAGAAGTATAGAAGGTCCTGTTCTGCCTAAACAGAAGGTCTAGGGTCCTTTCCAGCCATCCCACATTCCTGCATTTGGGGACACCAGGGTTCTACCTAAGAAGTCCACATTCACATCAAGTCCTGGTGATGAAAATTGTCTGACAGGTAATGCCTTGTAAAACCTAAATGAAAAAATAAAAAAATTATAAAAATAAAAAAAACATTAAAAAACACCTTTTTTTGTTAAGTAGCACAGCCCATATATAACTTTTATTTTACATTCAGCTCCCACTAGTTTCAACCAGCTGCTGTGGTATGCACTAATTTTTACTTCTTATCGAAGTGAACTTGCAAGAGAATACGCTAACAAGTGCATGAGACAGTGGTGTATTTCCCACGAGACTAACAAGGCATTTGCCTTGGGTGGCAATTTTAGGGGGGGGGCGGCAAAAAAAGCTGCCCCCTAGGCACCCTGGCAGATGCCCAGTTAGCATATTTCATGGGGGATACCAAGAGCTGGCCAGCTGGCCACCTCATTGCCCCCTGAGGCTTTCAAATGCTCACTGTGCGGCAGGGGGTAGGGGGGTGTGAGGGAGCATGGTCCTCTGAGCTTTTCCTTCTCAGCTCCCTCCCACATATGACGTAACTCTGGCTTTCAGCATCACTGAGGAGTGCAAGGGAGCTGAGCAGGAGGATTACAGCTCCATCGCTGCCACAACTGTGTGCCTGCCTGCACGCCCTGCCACCCAGCAAGCCCAGCCACCAGCAGCCAGCCCAGCCACTAGCAACCAGCCACCAGCAGTAAGCACAGCCAGCACAGATACCAGCAGCCAGCCCAGCCACCAGTAGCCAGCCCAGTAAGCCCCACTGCACCCCAGGGAAGAATTCATTCCAGCTCTCCCACCGGTATGGAGGCTGGGTGGATTAAAATTAAAGTAATATATATAATATTTTGTAAATGTGTGAGTGTCAGTATCAGGGTGTCCGTGAGTGAATGTGTGTCTGTCAGTGAATATGTGTGTGTGTGTATCAGTGAATATGTATGTGTTTGTGTCAGTGCATCTGTCAGTGAATGTGTGTGTTTGCCAGTGTGTGTCTGTCAATGAATGTATGTCACTGTATGTGTATCTGAGAGTGTGTACCTGTCAGTGAATGGGTGTGTCAGTGTGTGTCTGTCAGTCAAGCTACGTAATCATCTTAAACAGGTAGGGTCGGGGCAAATTTAGATTGGGGGGCTGCCCAAGTTTCGTCCTACCTAGGGCAGCACATATTCAAAATACACCACTGGCATGTGAATACAGATTTTTCTATACATATATTTGGGAAGTATATTCTCAGAAACAACACTTTATTTGATGTTACAAGAAGCCTTAAGCCTTATTAATTATCAAGACTTGACTGTTTGGAAGTTTAATAAGAAATGTGAGGGAGTGATTTGATTGATTTTGTCTTCCATTTCAAGCATTAATGTATTTTATAATAGTAAAATGCTTATTGTTGGACTAATTCATTGAGTGAACATGTTATTTGTTGTTTTTTTTTTTTAATTTATCTTAAAACAAAATTCTCAAGAACTTTGGCTCCTAAAGGAAAAAATGTTTGTTGAGTATTGCTAGATGAGGCATATTCATTATTTAAATCCTGCCCTCATTATGCTGTATCAAGTCACATAACCTAAGTAGAAAGTGCACTAATATGGTGGAGGAGGAAACCGTAATGCAACATTTGTTTAATTAAGTATAGTAAATAAATATTTCACAGCTGATTATCCACTGGTGATTATACAGAAGGAACAATTATAGTCTAAATGAGAGCAACCCCTCTTTAGGTTGTTCTGGAGGTTAAGGAGAATTTGTCTCATTATTGCAACACATTTCCACATAACTGCAATGCAGGCGTAACGTTCTATACATTGTATTCCACTTATATCTTATTTTGTCTTCAGGTTTGGTTTCAGCCCCTAAACTACAGAAATAATGCCATGAGCCTGATCTTCTACTGCATGGAGTGTGAAACACAGATTAATGGGACAATACAAGAAGCAAAACATGTTTCCTTCTATTTGTGAACATTTCTGCATATTCCTACTCCGATATAATTTAATTTTTAATATACAAACAAGTAAAAATATTTGATAAAAGTTAAATATGGAAAGATAAATGTATCATGAATGCAGTGAAAGACTTGAGAAAGATACATACGTGTCAAAAGAACACCCTTTGATTTTGATGATTGAATAAACCACCTGAATTTTGTGTTCAGGACCTTATATTTATATTATATTATTTATATTTTCCTCTATGTAAGCCCACTTTATTTACCGGCCTACAGCATACATCGGTTTCGGCACACCTCAACCGACTATCCCTTTTTATTTACTCCTCTTCACCAGCGTATTCCATATCATATGAGAATGCCCCGAACACAAATATATATATGTGTTCAGGGCATTCTCATGTGATATGGAATACGCTGGTGAAGAGGAGTAAATAAAAAGGAATAGTCAGTTGAGGTGTGCCGAAACCGATGTATGCTGTAGGCCGGTAAATAAAGTGGGCTTACATAGAGGAAAATATAAATAATGGGAGTGGAGGGTGGGGTTGTTCGTCTAGACCAACAAAGGTAAGTAAGGGAAGGGGGGAGTCCCTTAAGTAGGTCTATAGCCCCTCCCACAACTTCAGGCCATGCCTTCCAATTTGTGTTCGGGGCATTCTCATATGATATGGAATACGCTGGTGAAGAGGAGTAAATAAAAAGGAATAGTCGGTTGAGGTGTGCCGAAACCGATGTATGCTGTAGGCCGGTAAATAAAGTGGGCAAAAAGAGATAAATCAAAGCAAAACATTTATTCAGAAACATAGTACATTATTACATATTAGGTAGACATCTTAATGAAAGCCCTCCCAAACTCTTGGACTGCGTGTGGGATGTAAGTGGCGTAAGCCGAGGACTTCCAGCGACCCAGTGTCTTAATTACGTGCGTTGGGATATCTTGGCTAGAGGCCGTGGAGGCAGCTCCGATTCTGAAGGAGTTACCTGAGTAGTTGCTGGGATTTAGACCAAGCCTTGTGATAATCATACGGACATAAAGCATAAATTTAGCCGTGGTAAGAATTGCATCATGTAGTAATAGTAGTGGTTTTGTGGTGCGTATTGGTGTTGTGGCTAAGAAAGCGTCCAGCACCTTCACCGGGCACCAATTGTTCCCTGTGGGGTAGTAGGTTATGTGAACCGGTTCCCCCATCTGACTTGTTTTGGTCTTAGGTAGGGTCAGGACGTAGTGGTCTGTGTGTTTCATAAGGTGAGAGGTGAGGAGGCACCCTTGGCTATGGTGCTGGCCACTAATGGTGAATTCTCTTGGTCTAAGGAAACCATAAAAGGCTAGATAAATGGCGGTTTTAATAACTGCGTTTGTATGGGGTTCAAATGGTGCCTGGTCGAGTAGGTCGGACAAGGATTTGAACATTTTAATGTCAATGGCCAGTCTCTTGAGTATTGCTGAACCGTCCGCTTTTGCTATGCCCTTGAGCAGTGTTCGCATAGGGTAAGAAGTTAAGTAACCCTTATGGTTAGGGAAGGAGCAATACATATGATGTTGTATACCCGTGAGGTACATCTTAATAGTGTTATGTTAGAATTTAAATTTAAGGTGGCAAAAAGATGCAAAAGCTATCAGTGAAGAAACCTCAAACCAGTTGGTTAGGTGATGGTCAGACATAAATTGTTTGTACAAGTGAAAAGCTCTGTGATATGCATGTTGAGTGCTGGTGGATAAGGCTAACTTGGTGAGAGCATGGCTGTGCTGAAGTAGTTCATCTACTCCATGATAAGGTCTTGGAAGGTTGGAGCTGGGGTTGCCAAGCGAGCTGCCGAGGGTAGGGACAGTTTGTAGGCCTGAAATTGTAAGCGAGATAGCTAGTCAGCTGCCTTATTGTATATCCCGGGAACATGGGAGCATATAATGTGGAACTGATGGGTAGCTGCCAACCATGTCAGTTTCCTAAGGAAACTCATAATCGCCAAGGAGGAAGAGCGTCCCTTTTTGATAATGTGGCATATTGCCAGGTTGTCGGAAAAGCAGCGCACGGACTGCCCTTTCCACAACCTACACCAAGTGACAGCAGCGGCAACTATAGGGAATACTTCAAATAGGGCTGAGTTAGTGTAAAACCCCTCAATGCCCTATGTTTCTAGTGGCCAAGTCCCCCAGAGCCATTCTGTGTCCTGAAAATGGGCGCATATCCCGCGGATGATGCCGCATCTGTCCAAACAACAGGTGACTGTGAATCAATCTGTGGGAGGAACATGCTCCTCCCATTCCAGTCCGAAAGGAATTTGTACCACATCTGGAGGTGAGCAGTCACGGGACAGTCCAAGGATATGCGGACATAGTCGTTAGAGAAGGTGGGGAACAGGGTGAGGAGCCTGGAAATGAAAGCCCTGCCCTGGGGGATTATGCGCATGGCGAAATTTAGTGAACCCAAAAGTGATTGCAATTCTTTACGATTTCAAGACCCCCTGTGCATGTAGTGACTAATATCGTGTAGGATGTGATCGATCTTAACTCTAGGGAGGCTGGCCATCATAGTTGATGAATCCAGCAAAATACCAAGAAGGTTTATGATTGTGTCTGGCCCTTCGGTTTTAGTGGGTGACACGGGGATACCAAGGGAGGTGAATAGCTTGACTGCTTTGTCTAGACTACGTGGGGGGTTGGAATTAGATTAGATGAACAAAAAATCGTCTAAGTAATGTATCACATTTGGACACCTACAGGTATTAAGGAGGAGCCAACACAAAGCTTCTGTGAACGTGTCAAAAATCCTCGGACTACTCTTGGCCCCAAAGGTGAGCTTTGTAAAAAAGTAGTAGGCACCTTGCCACTTAACACCATGCAGGTGCCACAAAGAGGGGTGTAGGTAACAATTTAAAAGCATTCACAATATCCGTCTTGCTAAGCCAGGCCGGCCCCCAACCCTGCCGATCTGATTGCAGCAATAGCGTCATCAATAGTGGAGTATTGAAGGGAAAATTCTTCAGAGGGATTCAATGAGTTTAGGCTGGGAATGGCTGAAGAGTGAGGTGCGGATAGGTCGATGATGAGTCTTAGTTTCTCTGAATTTTTACTGGAAACCAGCTCAATAGGGTTAGTTCTCCAGCTGGAAAAGGGAGATTACAAAAAGGCCCAATGACAAACCCCTGATCCACTTCAAGTTGTAACAAGGTAGTGACTGAAGTAGGGTGATAAGTGGCGGACTGCAAATTGTGACACTCTAATACCCCTGTTGGCATGTAAATGAGCCCCGTGTGAAAACCCTGGGTGAGACCTGTGCATAAAAATTCCACAGGGTGTTTGGAGGGGTGAGTGGACAGCATTCGTGCAAATACAGGAATGTTCACCGGAGGCAAATAAGGTTTCTGGTACATTTTATTTGGGCACATGGATTTTGCATGTGGCCTGAAAACAATGCGAGCATACGTGTAATAAGCGGCATGCGCTGTAACCGCAGGAGCCCTCATTGAAGTTGTTGCAAATCTGAGATTTGCCTAGGTACACTACTGGATGACCCAGTTTGTCTCTGGTCTGTTTCTCAGCCCTTGGGGGATGCTGTGAAGATGAGCCGGGAGTGCTAACCGGACAGAGGGGGCAAAGATTAGCTGCGTGAGCGGGTGATGTACATATGGCACAAGCTGGTGTCCTAAGCTCCGCGAAATGTCTGAGGAACAGTTCATTGTCCAGTTGGCTCCAGTCCATCTGGATGCCATACTGGGACAATGTGGCTGACACTTTTGATGAAAAGGACTTGTGGTAATCGTAAAAAGTATAGCCACCATACGTATTAGCTAGGTCCACCAGCTTATGCATATATAGATCCAGTTCCTCCCTCCTATGGGCATGAACTGCGCATAGAATATCCCTAAAGATACCGAAAGGTAGAACAAAATCGGGAATGGACAGTTTCTTACTGAGTCTGGGGTCTCTGGCTTTTAAAACCACCGAGATGTCCCCGTAGTCGTAAGAACGGTTTTCCACGACATCCTGGGAGGCAATGAGCAGTGAGACTAAATTAACGTCCTTGCCTTCCAGGATGTGCTTTTTAAGATTAGCCGGAACCATGTGGGCAGGATTAATAACGTGGTCTGCTGCCTTGGTGGATATGGAATTACCCGCTATTGCTGTGGGTATGACCGGGATTACTGCCGGCGACCGTCAGGAACAGGGACTCCTCACGGTAAAGGAGTCTCTGAGCCTGTTCCCGCCCGTGCCGTGAGTCTACCCCGACAAGCCAGCCCACCTTCCACAACAAACTATGTACTGCTGGCGGCCGGCGGGAACAGGGACTCCTCACGGTAATGGAGTCTCTGAGCCTGTTCCTGCCCATGCCGTGGGGCTGCTGAGCGAGTAAGGTTCCCCCTGGCTCACCGCCCCATCGATCTTGGGAGCCGGTCAGGCTGGGGAGCCGGTCGGGCTGGGGAGCCGGTGTGTAGGATGCGCCGGGTACTCACGGAGTGACGTCGCAACAGTGCCGCGTCTCACCGGAAGTGACATAACGAAAACAGGAAGCCGGAAGGGAAGAAGCCGACGAGTATCATCGCTGTTCGTCTAGACCAACAAAGGTAAGTAGGGGAAGGGAGGAGTCCCTTAAGTAGGTCTATAGCCCCTCCCACAACTTCAGGCCATGCCTTCCAATATATATATTTATCAGACATTAGGTTGTTAGAGTAGGACCTGCCAAAGATGGGGTACATTGACGTTGTGGCAGACTTATGCAATGTATGATCATATAATGTAAATAAACCACCATTATTTTTGCCTACGTTAGGTGTTTTTATAAAAAACTAATACAATCTGTGAGCTTCGTAGTTGCTTTTTAGTGGATAGTGAGTGCGCTGGATCTTGTATATTGTATGAATTATCCCCAGCAGCACCCCATTTATGCATATTCAGTTTCATGCATCCCCCTGGTTTATATATATATATATATATATATATATATATATAGTTTCACTCTCATTTGTCAGTTCATTTCTTCTGTGGAAGAATCAAAACACAAATAATCTATTCTTTTCTACAATATGCTGCATCAAGATTAGATCTGTAGATCTGTCTACTAGATTTATATCATGTAAGGACTTAAAAGCTTCAATCTAATATTTTTATATATGCTTTTCAAGTAATATTTAATATTTTTTGAAAAATATCTAAAATTATTTAATATTAGAAAATGATTTATATATTTTTTTACATTTTAATATTTTTTATATATTATATTTTTATATATTGATATTTTTTATAGGATTGAGGCCTAAAATAAGGGATCCAAATGCAGAAAATTTCTGTCTCGAAGCAGAACAATAATTTAAGAAAATAGATTAAAAAATTTTATCAAGAAGAAACAATGACATATAACAATGAACCTTCCATTTAAGTGAAACTATTGCACCATTTTAAAGGTTATTTATTAACTTTAAGTTCCTGTATCACTCACTTGAAAGTTGCAGCCTACACTAATTTACATTTTATTTAACCGAATACTATGTATCAGCAAGAGTTCATTAAGATGGTGTTAGCTTGTGTAAAAATCTGCTCTGAATACCCACTCTTTATTAAAAATTCCATCTGCTTATTTCGGATTCAGACCAAACAATGGAGTGTGTACTGATTAATAATATTTGAAACCATTTTGTTTAGGAATCTTATATAATAAATGATTTAAATAAAATAGATAGTTCCAATTGTGTAATTTTGTTTTTGTATGTGTTTGTATATATAGAGTAGGAGTAGAAATTTTAGCTGAATTAGTTCATTGATGTAGATATAAAATAACAGATGAAAAAAGTATCCTGTAATATAATTTTTATTGGACAGAATTGAAAAAAGGGAGGACCTCCTAAATACTTGTCTTTCCAATACGTATGACTGGAAAACTGTGCTGTAATGAATGTATCACAAACAGTGCTACAAAATAATGATTGAAGTTTACACCCCTTCTGGGTCTTTGTCAAGGTCATTACAACAAGTAAGAGTGCATTAATACAGTCATAAGAAAAGTGAATTCCCCAGTAGTGATTGTGCGGCAAGTTCACTGAGTAGGAAACACGGAAATACACCTGTCACATGATGACAGGAAGAGAAGAGGTGTGTAATTAAATGTGTACTGTGACAGAACTGTGAGAAATTCCTAAATCCTGAACTTTTGGTGTGCCTTGAGGCCAGGTTTGGATCCCATATACTTCATCAATCCACCATCTTACTTTTTACTGAGAAATGAGTTGATAAAATTAGTTTATACACACCCCAAGCAAAAAAACAAACAAACAATTCAAAATCATTCAAAATAAAAATAAAACAATTAAGCAACAATTTAGAATAAAAAACCAGCAGATGTGCGATGGGGGTCAGCTTCTGCCTTTCTCATCTCTCAGACTACATCCAACCCTGACATGGACTGGTTAGAGACTAAATTTCAAATCCAAACTCTCCACTGCCTTCTGCTGTAGATCCACGGCTGTTTGACCCAAACCCACAGAACCTGCCACTCCGTTGCTCTCCAAGCCCAAAGAATTTGTGGTATTTTTCTTGAAAATTAATATTTTTCTTTTGCTTTGTTAACTGTACCTCACATTCCTGATTCTTAATGAATTAATGCTCTGAAAGCTAAAATATCTGATTGCTACAATAAAATGACTTCCCAGTTTATACCTTGTTCGTCTTATCCACCTTTATATTTACAGGGAGTGCAGAATTATTAGGCAAGTTGTATTTTTGAGGATTAATTTTATTATTGAACAACAACCATGTTCTCAATGAACCCAAAAAACTCATTAATATCAAAGCTGAATATTTTTGGAAGTAGTTTTTAGTTTGTTTTTAGTTATAGCTATGTTAGGGGGATATCTGTGTGTGCAGGTGACTATTACTGTGCATAATTATTAGGCAACTTAACAAAAAACAAATATATACCCATTTCAATTATTTATTATTACCAGTGAAACCAATATAACATCTCAACATTCACAAATATACATTTCTGACATTCAAAAACAAAACAAATCAGTGACCAATATAGCCACCTTTCTTTGCAAGGACACTCAAAAGCCTGCCATCCATGGATTCTGTCAGTGTTTTGATCTGTTCACCATCAACATTGCGTGCAGCAGCAACCACAGCCTCCCAGACACTGTTCAGAGAGGTGTACTGTTTTCCCTCCTTGTAAATCTCACATTTGATGATGGACCACAGGTTCTCAATGGGGTTCAGATCAGGTGAACAAGGAGGCCATGTCATTAGATTTTCTTCTTTTATACCCTTTCTTGCCAGCCACGCTGTGGAGTACTTGGACGCGTGTGATGGAGCATTGTCCTGCATGAAAATCATGTTTTTCTTGAAGGATGCAGACTTCTTCCTGTACCACTGCTTGAAGAAGGTGTCTTCCAGGAACTGGCAGTAGGACTGGGAGTTGAGCTTGACTCCATCCTCAACCCGAAAAGGCCCCACAAGCTCATCTTTGATGATACCAGCCCAAACCAGTACTCCACCTCCACCTTGCTGGCGCCTGAGTCGGACTGGAGCTCTCTGCCCTTTACCAATCCAGCCACGGGCCCATCCATCTGGCCCATCAAGACTCACTCTCATTTCATCAGTCCATAAAACCTTAGAAAAATCAGTCTTGAGATATTTCTTGGCCCAGTCTTGACGTTTCAGCTTGTGTGTCTTGTTCAGTGGTGGTCGTCTTTCAGCCTTTCTTACCTTGGCCATGTCTCTGAGTATTGCACACCTTGTGCTTTGGGCACTCCAGTGATGTTGCAGCTCTGAAATATGGCCAAACTGGTGGCAAGTGGCATCGTGGCAGCTGCACGCTTGACTTTTCTCAGTTCATGGGCAGTTATTTTGCGCCTTGGTTTTTCCACACGCTTCTTGCGACCCTGTTGACTATTTTGAATGAAACGCTTGATTGTTCGATGATCACGCTTCAGAAGCTTTGCAATTTTTAGAGTGCTGCATCCCTCTGCAAGATATCTCACTATTTTTGACTTTTCTGAGCCTGTCAAGTCCTTCTTTTGACCCATTTTGCCAAAGGAAAGGAAGTTGCCTAATAATTATGCACACCTGATATAGGGTGTTGATGTCATTAGACCACACCCCTTCTCATTACAGAGAGGCACATCACCTAATATGCTTAATTGGTAGTAGGCTTTCGAGCCTATACAGCTTGGAGTAAGACAACATGCATAAAGAGGATGATGTGGTCAAAATACTCATTTGCCTAATAATTCTGCACTCCCTGTATGGAGATCTATCCTAACGTTGGGTCATCAGCAGGGGCGGACTGAGAACCCTCAGGGTCCCCGGGCAAAATAAATCTAGGGCCCCCTTACAGGCCCCACCCATGCTCCGCAGCAAGCGCCACCCTTGTCCCGCCTCCATGCACCGCCTCCAGCCACACCCTACACAATCTTTAGACACATAGAACAAAAGTGCAATAATCCCTTCGAGGCCCCAGTAGAGACTACAATTGAGAGCTAATGGGCCATGGAGGGGGGGTCATTCTAGCAGAGGCTATCTCAGTGTCCTTTAGAGAGTGTGTTAGAAAGAAAGAATCTCCTCCTATTCACAATATAGCAACACAACATAGCTCGCTGATACCTAGGCCAAGTTGGCTCCTCTTACCTTAATTACTGTTGCTGGCTGGCAGTCTGTGGGCTTGCTGGAAGGCTGTGGGCTTGCTGGCTGACAGGCTGTGGCTTGCTGGCAGGCTGTGGGCTTGCTGGCTACTGCTGACAGGATGTGGGCTTACTGGCAGCGGCTGGCAGGCTGTGGCTTGCTGGCTGTGGCTGGCAGGCTGTGGCTTGCTGGCTGCGGCTTGCTGGCTGCTGCTTGCTGGCTGCGGCTGGCAGGCTGTGGCTTGCTGGCTGTGGCTGGCAGGATGTGGCTTGCTGGCTGTAGCTGGCAGGCTGTGGTTTGCTGGCTACAACTGGCAGGCTGTGGGCTTGCTGGCTGCAAGCCTGTGGCTTGCTGTAAGCCTGTGGGCTTTCTACTGGCCTGGCTGGCCTGTGGGCTGGCTGGCTGGCCTGTGGGCTGGCTAACTGGTGGCCTGTGGGCTGGCTGGCAGGCTGGCTGGCTGGCTGGCCGGCCGGCCTGTGGGCTGGCTGGCTTGCTGGCTACTGGGGCACTTGTAGATTATTTAAAGAAATAATCCATGCACAATAACCACTACTGCTCTGTGTAGTGGTTATGGTGCCAGGAGGGCCGGGACCCCCTTCCAGAGTAAGTAGTCAAACCGTTTAAGAACAGTTTGACAACTTACCTGAGGTCTGCTGGGATATGGGGCTGTAGTAAGGTATAGGAGTAGTGGTGCAATGTGTGAGGGGTGCAGTGTGTGTGAAAGGTTCAGTGCATACTGTGCATCCTGTGCTGGGAATTGGATGGAACCGCAAGGGAGCATGAGAGAGAGACATGCTCCTCCCTCCTTCAGTCCTCAGCGTTAGTGACAGGACAGGAGTACCGTCGGACCGGCGAGGCTGCCACCCGGCCCAGCGGCTCCAGCGTGGAACGCGGCCAGCCCCCTCTCAGAGTTTGCCACCGGACCGCCCACCCGGTGACACCTACTTGCTTAGCCCCCCAGATGCCACGGCCCCGGTGGGCCAATCTGGCCCTGCCGCCGGGCCCCTCCCGGGCCCTCGGACCAGGTCCGAAGTGCCTGACCGGTCAGTCTGCCCCTGGTCATCTGTATTCTAACTCCAGAACAACAGTGATATAATAAGCTGAAAGGAATTGCTTTTTCCAAGGGCCCTAGGTAACGAATAACTGGATGTATGTTAAAAACCACTATTAATAGAAATATCTAAAATTAATAAATTACAATTTAGAAAGTAATTGTTAACAATGTTGCCCAGCTCCACGTAGATAATGTGATTACATTAGAATATGAAGCATATTGAATTATGTTTAAGAGGGATTAAATCTATAATCTTTGAGTAATTTAATGCTACAAAAACTATGCAACCATTTAAAAACTCATAATTATATGCAAAGAGGATCATAACAGTGTAAACTTGTGGCAAAGCTTAGATGTCTTTGTATAAAGTTTATCTATTTTTCTGCTTATTTTGGCTGCCATACAACTATTGCTCTTTGTGCCTAAAGCCTGATTAAACATATTTGCATTTAATTACCAGTTATTAGGTATTGCATGCTTCTGATTTAATTAGTTTGGAAATTCACTGGTGTCAAAAATCATCCATGCAATTTGCCAGGAACGTCTTATGTGATATTAATGTTTTAAAGAAGGGGTGTAGGGGTGGTCTGTGGATTTTTAACTGTCAATGAACAACAAACCCAATCACACTCTATTTTTTTTTTCCAATTTACTAAAAAAATATCAACATGAGCTTAAATAAAGTGAGCATCACTGTAGGAAATATATAGCGTTGGTGCATTTAAAACTGAGAAAATACATCACAGTGCTGCTTATAATGATGATCATTTTAGTACAGGGTGCTCTCACGTCCCAGGTGCTGTAAATATTCGGATTTTCTGAGACTTAGGATGGAACACTAAAAGATATTAAACATACATCTCTGTTTATTCAGACCATTTAACACTTAAACATGAACTATTTCCAATTTGTATGATCAATCTGATGGATTATTCTCTTCCTGGTTCTCAAAATGTTAGTTTTAAAGGAACACTATAACTTACCTTTTCTCCCTCTCAGATCAAGTCTCATCAGTGAAGCTCAGCACTTTTTGGCTGAGATCTTTGAAATCGATGATCTCGGCCAATCCAATGATTTCCCATAGGAAATCATTGGGAGGCTAGGACACATGTTCAACACAATGCTGTGCTGTGCCACTTAGATGATCTCTCTGAGATAGAAATAATGGAGTTTTACTCAGTATGACAGCCACTAGAGGCAAGTTAACCCTAAAAAAAGGAAACATTGATGCTCCTACAGAACAGCAGTGGTTTCAGCTTCAGGGTTAAAATGTGTAGTAGATGAAGTGGCCGTGTTGCCTATAGTGTTCCTATTTGCAGTTCTTTGTTTCTTCGCTTCACAGTATTCGCTTTCTGCAGTCCCCTTGTGTGTACACTTCACTTTTAGTATGTATAATTTATGTTTAAATTCGAGAAATCCTTTAAATATTTTATTCTGCTGATATTCCAGCCTAACTATGTTCTTTTTTTAAACACTTGAAATTTTGAGAGGTATATTATAATGCTTTATGACTGACAGACAGATAGACGGTAAGGAGAATTAAGTTTTATTTAATATAACCACATATTAAACTTGCATTGAAATCTGATCATTGATGAGCGACTGCATGACTCTGTAGTATTAATGTTAAAAATGGATTAACATTTTTGCTGTACAGTCCATATTGGGATGCCAAAATGGCAGAATGGTAAGCTGAAAGATGAGAATGTTCTGTTTTGCAAGATATGAATATTGTTTTATCTCTGAGAAGAGACAGAAGCCAAACAGAAAATAAATGCAACCACACTTGACATAGCTATAAGCCTACTCTGAAAATAGATGGCAATGATCAACAAGTCAAGGCTTTACATTAGATACAGAAAGTCAAAGAATGGGTGCCAAATGCTTTTTATCTGTCATCAATGTATACGTCTGTGTTTAATTTATTTAAGGCCACATATCTTTTACTCTCATCGCTTGTAGAAGCTATAGTCACTGTTTGCCTTTTTTATGTGTTAACATTATAAACTTGTATAAAGAAAGTTGCAAAGCAAAGTAGTGTGCCACTCATGTACTTTAACCAATTCTGTGCAAGATGGCCATTATGACACAATTGAAACAACACACCAAATATTTTTCTGGGATAAAGAGGATCAACAGAGAAATATTATTAACATACAGTGCGGGAAATAAAATGTGATCCACTGCTGATTTTGAACGTTTGTACACTGACAAAGAAATGATCAGTCTATAATTTTAATGGTAGGTGTATTTTAACAGTGAGAGACAGAATAACAAAAAATAAATCCAGACAAACGCATGTCAAAAAAGTTATACATTAATTTGCATGTCAATGAGTGAAATAAGCATTTGACCCTCTACCAATCAGCAAGATTTCTGGCTTCCAGGTTTCTTTTATACAGTTAACAAATTGAGATTAGGAGCACTCTCTTAAAGGGAGTGCACCTAATCTCAGCTCATTACCTGTCCAGAGAAGCAATCAATCAGATTCCAAACTCTCCACCATGGCCAAGACCAAAGAGCTGTACAAGGATGTCAAGGACAAGATTGTAGACATACACAAGGCTGCAATGGGCTACAAGCAGCTTGGTGAGAAGGTGACAACAGGTGGTGCGATTATTCGCAAATGGAAGAAACACAAAATAACTGTCAGTCTCTTTCAGTCTGGTGCTTCATGCAAGATCTCACTTCGTGGGTTTCAATGATCATGAGAACGGTGAAGATTCAGCCCAGAACTACACGGGAGGATCTTGTTAATGAGGCTGCTGGGACCATAGTCACCAAGAAAACAATTGGTAACATACTATGCTATGAAGGACTGAAATCCTGCAGCGCCCGCAAGGTCCCCCTGCTCAAGAAGGCACATGTACAGGCCTGTCTGAAGTTTGCCAATGAACATCTGAATGATTCAGAGGAGAACTGGGTGAAAGTGTTGTGGTCAGATGAGAACAAAATCAGATGAGACCATCAACTCAACTCGTCGTGTTTGAAGGAGGAGGAATGCTGCCTATGACCCCAAGAACACCATCCCTACCGTCAAAAATGGAGGAGGAAACATTATGCTTTGGGGGTGTTATCTGCTAAGGGTACAGGACAACTGCACCGCATTAAAGGGACAATGGACGGGGGCCATGTACCATCAAATCTTGGGTGAGAACCTCCTTCTTTCAGCCAGGGCATTGAAAATGGGTCGTGGATGGGTATTCAAGCATGACAGTGACCCAAAACACATAGCCAAGGCAACAAAGGAGTGGCTCAAGAAGAAGCACATTAAGGTCCTAGAGTGGCCTTGCCACTCTCCAGACCTTAATCCCACAGAAAATCAGTGGAGGGAGCTGAAGGTTTGAGTTGCCAAAAGTCAGATTCAAAATTGAATGACTTGGAGAGGATCTGCAAAGAGGAGTGGGACAAAATCCCTCCTGAAATTTGTGCAAAGCTGGTGGTCAACTACAAGAAATGTCTGACCTCTGCGATTGACAACAAGGGTTTTAGCCACCAAGTACTAAGTCAAAGGGGTCAAATACTTATTTCACTCATTGACATGCAAATCAGTTTTTAACTTTTTAGACATGCTTTTTTCTAGAATATTTTTTGTTATTCTGTCTCTCATTGTTAAAATACACTTACCATTAAAATTATAGCCTGATCTTTTCTTTGTCAGTGGGCAAACGTTCAAAATCAGCAAATCAGCAGGGGATCAAATACTTTCCCCCCTCACTGTAGTCCTAGTTTTTATTATAGTAGAAGTGCATGTATTATTATATATTACTTCTTAAGCATGGTCATAAAATACTCACAGGAACCTTATTACCCTCTAGCAATTCATGCTCAATTTGCAGAAAAATCACCCTTGGGCATCATTTTTGGATGCAAGATTTTTTTCTGCTGATTATTTATATTGGGGCACATTTTCATTGCTAGATACAAGTTCTTGCAAATGGGGCACAGGCAGCATAGAGGAACAAAAATTAGAGATAGGTAGAAACTGGCATTTTCATTAATTTTTACTAACCTTACCATCATACTTCTTAGAACAGAGGCTTTAGCAGTACAAAAAACTACTGCTTAAAGTAATTATCATCACTATAAAAATGTGAGAAACGCCTGCGAGATATAGAAATTTAAACCAACTGTGTAAACCATATAGGTATAAAAGTTCAGATGCCTTTAGATAACATCTAAGCTTTAAAGCAACATTGATCAGTTGGATGATAACCTGTTGGAAGTCGATACTCAACTGCACAAGTCTCTGGGTCACGGTATAGAACTTCACAGAAATCATTAGCAAAAAGTGGCACATTAATTTATTTATAAAAATAATAATAATAGTAAATATTAAAAAGGCAAGGCAAAATTATTAAGTGAGCACATGACTATGATAATATTGAAATATCTCATACGTGAATGCACAGATATGAATATTTACACACTGGACACTGGCAAAAGCGCTTGTTAGTTTGATTGATGCTTCTGATGTGATGCCTCTAATCACTTGTCATTCAGACTAGCTAAAGGCATGCATCTCCTTCTCCAGTCAGTGACAATCAGGGACCTGTGTACCCTTCAGAGAAGGATCAGTGAGGGTGACATGCCTTGAACAAATGAAGTAAGCCAAGGAGGATCAATGGAACATGTGGGGGAAAATATCGCAAATTAGATAATTGTCGTGCAGCGGAAAAGTGGTTGAAAAGAGTGTGAGTGATGAAATCATACATTGGATAAAATGGCATACATATATATATAATATAGGAAATTGGTAATTAAATATGGCAGGTGTCCTGAGACTATGTGAGTCTATCTGAGACTGTGTGGGCCTCTTTCTCTCCTGATTTAGCCATGGTGTATGAATTAAAGTAGTTTCCCTAAAAAAAAGAAACAAAAAGTTGTTTCATTTATTCTCCATATTAAGTCAAATTAGACAAATTAGAATGGTTGAAAAGAAGAGTTTCTGATCAGAGATTGGTTCCATAAATATCACATTTGCTATGGTGTCAATACTTAACTATATCACCGCCAAAAACTGTAGAAGCCATGTTCTAAATTCAGTGTAGCATAGTGGTAGTACATGTCACATGGAGAGGCCTTATTTAGAGATATGACAAGTTAATGAAATGTCTGCGATTGATAAATCCTGCTTCTATTGGCTGTCAGAGTGTACACCATTGATAATCAAAATGATCTATTATTGCCTCCAATTGTTCCCATATAAAATAATTGAATTGGCCGAGCATGGCAATTTTCCCACGTGTCCTATCTGCCCAATGCTTCTCTATGAGAATTGATGACTTAAGGAGAGAGTACTGGATTACAGGTATATTTAATGGCTTTTTGTAACTTTTCTTTTAAACTGAAAAAGGAACATTCTAACGTTACAAATAAATAAATGAATACATTTTTTTAACCTTAGACTTTTCATTTAAATTAGTGCAACAGAGGAGGTAATCTTAATACCTTATTTGCCAAAGTTGTAGATAGATGACTAAATTCTCTTTGTTGCTCTACAGTGGTACCTTGACTCAAATGGAAGACGAACAGTAGTAGTTATATTGAAGAATAAGATAAATACTTGCCTTCAGAAAACAGGACATTCACGTATTGTTTAACGAACAACATGCAACTTGGTTCTCATTTGATGTTTATCTTGTTTGTTCTCTCGAAATTGTTTGCATTATATATATGAGCTAATGCATCTTGGACAACATGCTGAACACAGGCTCTTTGCTGTTGGGTATACTGTGCAGATCCCCCTGATCATTCCCCCCCCCCACAGCAAAATTTGAGAATTCTATTAATACATAAATCATTCTTTATGCATTTGTGCTTTATATGTGAAGCTCGTAAAAATACATTTTAGCTCACCTGAAGTAAAACCATTAACAATATAAACTGCATCATGTCTCAATATATTTGGCCACTAGCCATATAATATATATAAAATAACAGAAACAGAATAGAAAAATATAAATTTCAGAATTTAAGGACTACAGGACCAGTTTCCCCCTTATGCTAATCAAAAACGGCTCTCAATACAGAGAACACATGTGAAAGCCACTTCAGATCACATTTTCTTGTTGTTATGAGTCCAAACAATAACCAGGATTACAATGATTAGACAAATGCTCTGGCGTTGGTTTAGCTCATTGTGGCTGCTATCATACTGCAGCTTTTCATCATTAAGAAATAATAAAACCATAGCCACGCCTTGTCCACAATCCCTGCCGCTACAATGACTCTCATTGTTGGGACCCAGTGATGTATATCATTTAGACTGAGCCCGGCCAAACCAGTCTTATCATAGCTAACTTTAATTACAAAACTCATATTGCTTGCCTAGATAGAAATGCCTTCAATAAATGTAATTAAGGGGATTTAGCTGTTAAAGTCTCTTGGATAAAGATCTAACAGTTGTGTCAAATAAACTTTAAATCTGGATTAGCTTGGAAGATGCCTTTCACTGAATGTAAGGAAGTAAAGTGGTCTGTAGTAATTAAGGAATAAATGCTATCATACCAAATACTCAGTGCTTCTCATTCTCTTGGAAATGTTAAACTAATTTATAGTGATTTTATAGCATTTTTACAATATCTCACCAATTTTGCGATTTTGCATTTGCATGGTTTTTATTTTTAAAATTTGTTGTATATAAAATGTGTGCTTTTTTAGCTGGCCTGATCACGTTAGTTCTGTTTTTCCTTCAATTGTGAAAATTTGCTTTTTGAAAATTGGTGTTAAGGGAGAAATTGACACACACCCATACACACATGCAAGCTCAAACACTCACAAACACACATTCGCACACACACGCACACACACACACACACACATACACACGCACGCAAGCTCTCACACACACACACATACATACACACACACACAATCAATCTGTTTCTCTGTCTCTCTCAGTCATTCAGTCTCTCATGCACTCACAATATATTTATTGTACTGTGACAGACCCTCCTGTCATGTTAGCTGCATACATGTCTCCTCGACCCTCCACCTTCTCCAAAGAGACTATATTCACTAAGGACTATCCCTCCAACCCATGTCTCCCTGCCCAGTGCCCCTTCCTGGACTATTCCTATGTTTAAGTCACCTTGTGTCCATTGTGGGTGCAAGGTGTGTGTGTAATGTGGTTGTTTGGGGTTAAAAGTTAGTTTACTCTCCTGTCTTGCTAATGCTTGAAATCAACTAGGTGGACTTAGTTGTGGAGCCTGTAAAGCACCACCTGTACAGCACCGCCAATCGATGCTCCTAGTGCTTGCTGAGGACTCCAAGCACTCCAACTGGCACCATCCGCACTGCAGACCCCACTTCCAGCGATGCAGCTGCGCCGGGGTCTCACTGTCTCTCACCCACCCTGGATCCAAAGCCAGGATTCAGCTTCCAGTGGGTGAACTTCTCCTAAATCCAGAGAGCAGGAACCAGGAACAAAACAAGCTTTTGCAAGAGCTGACTCTGGGGAGTATGTGATTATAGAAATCCCCAGAGTGTAGTTATCCCATCCCCCAAGCATGAGCCATGGCTTCAAGAAAGGGTCAAGCAGTTCTGTTTTATTGGCACTAAAGGGCTTTCTTTTATGGCGGTCTTACACATACAGGACCACCCACAGGGTTTTGAAGAACAAACCAATCAATACATTACAACACAGCTAAACACTCACATTAATACCAGCAGAAATCCTCCCCTCTGTCTGTGATACAATTATCTCAACACAATAGACTAACTTAATTATCACAGGCAGAAAACATACAGTTTTACACACTATTCATAACTTTAAAAGTATACATCACATTCACATAAACATACTTACATTTTCAGAATCAGCATACTCCAAATACAAACATACTCAAAAATCAGGCAATTCTTTCCATTGGTTTAAAAGTTAGGTCGAAGTCCTTTGTGATCACTGCAAGCATGGCTTTTCCTGCCCAAACCAGTTCCACAGAGTTAGGCTGTGTGAGATAAGTGGCTTAACTGGGTGTGGTAAGCCAACTATCTCCAGGTACAGAAAATATCCCTATTCACAACAACAGCAAAAATACACAAAAATACATAACTCCTATCATACTGTACAGAACCCCCACATTCAACCTATCCCCAGATAGCTTGGATCTGAGCGCTCAATATATCCGAACAGCGCTCAGATCCCACAACCACAGTCAAATTGCCATGGGGTTAAAGTTACAGCATGGGTTGATAAAAGGGGCCATGGTCATGAGGCAAGAGGCTAGCCATTAGTCCTCTCCAAGTAGAAGTGGCGAAGTGCCCTTCGTCACACCCACCCCTTTATAAATATGTTGTTATATTATTATAATTCCCTGAATGTGCAAGTTTATTAAGTGTGCCACAGCAACAAAGTATTGCAAGATTTTTAGGGATCCCAGTGACAGAGTTTTCGGACCTGTTTTCTGGCTTCAGGATCCCTCTAGCCCTGGGATAAATCAAGACAGCAAGGCCTGAGAGCCACAAGTGCCTTTGTAAAGGCAATCACAAACACTGTAAGCAGAGCTGCAGAGGAATAGGCATAGGGGACGATACCTGCCTGGAAGGAAGAGCTGCAGAGGAATAGGCATAGGGGACGAAACCTGGCTGGAAGGAAGAGCTTCAGCAGAATAGGCATAGGGGACGATACCTGCCTGGAAGGAAGAGCTGCAGCAGAATAGGCATAGGGAACGATACCTGCCTGGAAGAAAGGCTGCAGCAGAATAGGCATAGGGAACGAAACCTGCCTAGAAGGAAGAGCTTCAGCAGAATAGGCATAGGGGACGATACCTGCCTGGAAGGAAGAGCTTCAGCAGAATATGCATAGGGGACGATACCTGCCTGGAAGGAAGAGCTGCAGCAGAATAGGCATAGGGAACGATACCTGCCTGGAAGAAAGGCTGCAGCAGAATAGGCATAGGGAACGAAACCTGCCTAGAAGGAAGAGCTTCAGCAGAATAGGCATAGGGGACGATACCTGCCTGGAAGGAAGAGCTTCAGCAGAATATGCATAGGGGACGATACCTGCCTGGAAGGAAGAGCTGCAGCAGAATAGGCATAGGGAACGATACCTGCCTGGAAGAAAGGCTGCAGCAGAATAGGCATAGGGAACGATACCTGCCTGCGTGGTGTTTCACTCCTTAAGACTGTGCGTTTAAATGGTCGAAGGTCACATTTCCCATAATTCTATCTTGTAATTTACTTTAACTTTTCACATACAAAGAATCTTACAACATATATACAGGGCCCATTCAATAAACAGTGAGCTGTGACGAGTTGACAATTAATATGCAAAACTTAATTTAGCTTATGCGTAAAAAAGCTTATGCGTAAAAAACAAACAGACCTCGGATCCGGTGGACTTAATTTTAGAAATTCATTAAACAGTGAATTATAACTAGTTTATGACACTTCCTTGTCTCAGTTTTCCTTTGTCATGGATGAAAGCCATTGTTGCCAAAATCATGGGTCTAGCACCGTCCTAC
Organism: Pelobates cultripes; assembly: GCA_933207985.1. Lineage (NCBI taxonomy): Eukaryota > Metazoa > Chordata > Amphibia > Anura > Pelobatidae > Pelobates > Pelobates cultripes. The sequence continues at coordinate 335,544,360 of OW240913.1, forward strand.
ATCCAGTTGCGTGTTTATGAGTTTAGTTAGTAGATTAATTTCACATTTCTCTGTGTCGTACTTCACTGCGTTGTATGGCTGTGACTTCTCTTATTCGGATAACGTTACTTATATTGGGTAAAGGGTCAGATCAAGCACAACAACAACTTTGTATCATTGCAAAGATCAAGGATTATTACGCTGAGCATACAACGCACCTACACTTTTAATTGCAGAGATTTATAAATGAAACATTTTTTATTTCAAGCCAGCTGTGACACAGCCAGGGACAAGTTTTAACATGCTATTTTGCTGTTTTGCAATTTCCTCCTACTTGCCTGTGAAGCTTGCCCAAGCTGAACACTGTAGTATGTAGAATCTCTCCCATGTGTGAGACGAGATATGAGTGTGTGCATGCGCAGTCCGTGGCTCAGAAATCTATAAACTTGACTGCCAATAAACTGATAGCAGAGGCTCAATGAACTGGTAGCTTTCAATTTATTGAGCAGTTCCTATGTCATGAGTGCCACTGTGGCTGTGGACTACACCACTTATCCTATTAAACCCTATAAAGGTATGCACGGAATTAAATCTCTCAGCTATAAGAACACTGAAGATGAATATATATTTTTTTATTTTATTATTTTTTTTTAATATTTTTTTGTGTTATCTACATAATGCATTAATAATAATGGGTCAGTTTTGGCCCATTGTTTACCTTTAATTTAATTTAGCCACTGAGGTAAATTAACAGAACAAACATCAATCTGAAGTTTGTCTGAGTATAAAAAAACTGTACTCAAACACAGAAATAGCAAGACTAAACACATGTTATATACTGTTAGTTAGTCATATAGCAATTGCTAACAATTGGGGAACGTTGACAGGATTTGAAAACAAATCATGATTAATGCAAATGTATTATTTATAGTTCTAGTGACGCTTCAAATGTTCTTTCTGTATATATATTTACTACAGGCCCACAGGGAATGACCATTAACCAGAAACTATGTTAAATACATCCCATTAATGGTTATTTTGTCTTTCTTTTTAAGGAACAATGTATAATTGTTTATATTGAAATCTATGGTTTAAAAAAAAAAAAAAAAAAAGAAACTTGAGTCAAATCTGCGTAAAGTGAAAAATAAATAAAATACAGATATGCTTAGATATGTGCATCTCTCAGAGGAGCAAAGCAGCTTTTTGGGACTTTACATGTTTCTGTTTTGTATTTTGTGCATATGCTGATTTCTTTGTGATGTCTTTTGTTCCCCTTCCCATTAAAATATATATTTTTTAATAATACAATTTCTCCTGCAAATTATTTTATTCTAACTGATGAGAAACATTGTACATGTGAAAATGGATTGAATAGAACTCTCAGCTTTGAGAAATTGTGATGTTCATTTCATTAGAACTATAGATTTATTTATGTTGGGGCCCTCAAATACTTTCAGCTGGATTCTACAGTGAGGTTATACAAACACTTTTGAAAGTCTGATTTATTGTAATGTTTTTTTTTCTTGCTTAACATCTCCTCTTTATCTGAAAACCCGTGTATTTTAATTTTACAGAATTGGAGTCATAGGTTTGCACTCTTATACCATACACATACTTCAAATTGGGTGTTTCTGCAATTATCTTGGCTGAAAGTAAACGTCTGTGGGTTTATATGTGGGTTTAAATTCTTTTCCCATTATACTATTTTAACAGTGTCCATCCTTTTTGCGGCAATCAGTAAACCTGTGTCCTTAGCAAAATTTCACAAATAATATGACATTTGATTCACATATATTGTGTGCTTATTATATGTGACATACCATAGAGGCTGATGTTTGCATAAAAATCAATATTCACTTTAGTCTGACTCCACGTAGACATTTGAAAAGATTGATTGAACCATTGATTGATGTTTGAGGAAAGTAGGTGAAGTTGGTTCAAGGTAAGTTCTAGAATTCATTGAAGGGTCATGCTATTCACAGAGAGCTGACAATTGAGACAAAAGAAAACAGACTTAGAGTGACTTAGAGACTATGCACTAAGGTACAATAGTGAGTTGGCTTCAACGTCAAATATTTCTAATCAACTAACTTTACCACTTAAGTGCAAGTCAACTACACTGGATATTAGATCTATATCTACAAACATACAACTTGATATGGAACATATAGTTTTGTTTTAGAACCACAATGACACTAAAGGGAAATTACATTTTATACCGTTTCATTATTGTCCACGTTACAGAGCTTCCTCTCCAATCTTCACTAAACAGTATAATAAAATATATACGCAGACACTAAACCAAGAAAAACAGAAACCTTTAGGGAAGAAACAAACAAACACGCTCGTGCATTATGCTAGTCGCTTGCTCGGTCACATGTCCTTGTGGCACTTTGTAGATGTTGAATTCGCCAAATTGCTGATTGGCCTAAATAGGCATGAATGCAGTTTGGATAAACCCAAACGCAAAAGTCAATTGAGAAGCATTAGCCCTGTTTGGTGTCGTCATGCTGTGAGTGAAAATGCGGAATGTGACATACTTTGTAAAATCAGAGTTCTTTAAGAGACACTAGTGGCTGTTTGTATGGCAGACCCTAGAGCTTCCATCTCCTAAAGAAAAAGCAGTGATTTAGATTGTAAAAAAAAAAAAAGGGGCAGCATCCAGAGGTCACACATTTAGACAGGAAGAAAGAAGATTTTGTCTAAAGGAAAGGAAATATTTTTTTATATTTAGAACAATAAGGATGTGGCATTCTCTGCCTCAAGAGCTGGTCTTATCAGAGTCTATACAGATGTTTAAATTGCAGATGGATAAATATGTGCAAAAACATAATATTCAGGGATATACATTTTTTTTTAAAATTCTTTATTTTATTTGTGCATATGGTTAACAAGCATGCTTGCCGTGCCACAATAGCTGGAGCAAACTGGACTGTATACATAAGAAAACATTAATATGGCATTGCACATTTTTAAAAGTAAGTAACCAGGATGCAAAAGTTAAATCACCGCTTCATTTACTAAATGCTATTTCAGATATACATTCCGACTTTACTGTAAGGTTGTAGGCTGACAGGCTTAGTTAAAATAGCTATGAGAGTAAGTTTGATGAGCAATTTATAAACAAAACGCTAGAACGTAAGAGTGATAGGGGTTAAACATGTTGATGTGTGTGGGGTCGAATGCCAGCGTGTTGCTGTTTCCCGTCAGTGTGTTCCCCGGTTCTGTCTCTGGCCAAGGGCCGCCCGCAATGTTGGAGCAGTGTTTGGACTTTGGGGAGTATGGTGTGGTAGATGATGTTGATTAGGAAGCAATATAAACAGTTTTATGAATGAAAAGAAAACTAACCAAATATAGCACGATGACTAAAGTGAATGAAAACAGAAACAAAGAAAGATATCTTTTTGAAACCAATGTTTGGGTTTAAGTGGAAAAAGTGGAATGGAAAACAAACATTGCGTATTTAGATTTCAATGTTTATATAAATAAAAAAATATAACAAGAAACTTCAGGCAGGAGACATATTCATAGGACTGACTAACAAAAATATATTCTTTTTTATTTTTATGAAGGACATTTAAAAAAAAAAAGAGAATTACTGTGCTAAACATGATTGGAACAAGGTTGACTAAAAATAAATTTAAAAAAGAGTTGAGAAAAGTAAGTTCAAGCCACCCATAAACAAGGCTAAGCTTGTATCTTTCAAAATGGACTAAAATTGACAATACAGTCAGTGTACATAAGGACTCAAAAATGGCTGGACATCGAATAGCTAAAAATCAATGTAAAATAACTCTTGAATAAATCCCTGAAGCTTACAATCATATTATTATGATGAATTGTTACATTTCATCTAAGTCAGATGCTCTTTAATTCAGCTTGTTCTTTATTGGTCCCTCTTAAAGTAATATTCAGTATGTAGAAATGATTAATTCTTAGTGAATTACTTTCTAGATAGATTTATGCCACAAAATGTACCTATCACTAGTCAGAGGAAGCTGTAACCCCAATCTTACAACAAAGGAGAGAACACTGCAACTTCCAGGTTATGTGGCAACACTAGGACAACACAAACAAATCAGTGCCATCACTTCTGATTTGTTGTAGGCTTCCCACTTATAAAAGCACCATCCCTTTCATTTCTAGTGTGCGGTCTGCAGTTATCACTGTTACCACAACTTTTCTGACATGCATATCAAACGCTAGCCTTTATCAAACCAAGGTGCAGAAACAGAAGGACAATGGACTTTATAAAAATCACAATATAAACAGAATGTATGTCTGTATTCCTTCTATGGATTGCAAACATTTTGCATGCCCACTACAACACCCACTTTTTTGTAGTGAATTAAAAGTTGATGTGGTAAGGGTGCAGGTATATAAAAAACACTGCATATTGCATTTGGAATTATGTAACCTGTATTAAAATGCGTTATCAGCAGGTAGAGTGTCCTTAGCTGCATTAATGGGACCCTGTAGGCACTGTAACTGCTTCATCTCATTGAAGTTATTATAGTGTCTGGAGTCCTGCTTTAATGATAACCTAGAGTGCCCAGGAGTCCATCCCCTCTGTGCTGCGTGGGCTAATGAGGAATTATTAGTCTGAGCAGCAATGGGCTGCTGTGATTGTGAAAGTGTCAGATACTCAAAGCACCCATTGCTGGTAGGAAGTGGTATGGCTTGAAGGAAGTGTGTAATCTCTGCCTTAGCCAGTAGGGGCCAGGCTATGGATGGCTTATTCAGTGTTAGCCTGCTTGAAAATGATCTGATACTAAATGCAGGTACAGAATACAGACTCTGGTCACTATAACCAATTGGATGAGATGAAATGGTTATAGTGCTACATAAATTGTTATTTAAAGATCTATAATAAGTACAAAGTACAATGTAGATATCAGCAGGTTTTTAGAATCAGATGGTGTTTTGAGAAGAACTATAACAAGATATATTGCTTTAAAATGAACAATTAATGCACATTTAAAGCCCCCATGGTCATCATCAAGTAAAGAATGTATAATGTAATCATGATGTCTGTAAGATGAGTGAACCTATTGTGTATAAATGTCTGAGATTATTCTTCTAAGCATCACATTATTTTGTGGTTTAGTGATTCCACGTTATAAGTTCAGATGCTGGAAGGAAATAAAACAAGCAGTTCTCATCAGGCTGAATTCAACTAGAGGATGAAAATTGACTTCATCAAATAAAAAAATAAACTCGCCTAAAGGAGGTCATTTGCATAATATAATAAATATTATGTAGCTCTTCTCTTTAGATTTTTTTTTTGTATTTCTTTAGTTGAGAAATTAATATGAATCAAACATAAGACCAAGTTCACAAGTTAAAAATCCTAAAAATAGCAAACAATATATACATTCTTAATGTGTGTCCTGCTCTATATCTAGGGAACATTGGTATTTATTATTTATTATCAAAGGTTAAAAGACAATTGTTAAAGAAAAGGGTTCTTACATACATTTTCACTTTTGCAGTCCTCAAAAAAGCACACCAAAAACTTACACTGATCAGCCACATCAATAAAACCACCTGTCTAAAGTTCTCCTCGTGCTGCCAAAACAGCTCTGATGCATAGAGGCATGGACTCTCCAAGAACTCTGAATATGTCCTGTGGTATCTGGTTCCAAGACATGAGAAGCAGATCCTTTAAGTCTGGGTGGGGCATCCATGGATTGGATTTGTTGTTCCAGCACTTCCACAGATGCTCAATTGGAATGAGATCTGGGGAATTTGGAACACTGGGGAATTTGGAATTGAAACACTTTGAACTCTTTGCCATGTTCCCAAAGCCTTTCCTGAACAATATATGCTGTGTGGCAGGGTGCATTATCCTGCTGAAAGAGGTTGTACGTGGTCTGCAACAATCTCTAGGTAGGTGGTGCCTGTTAAAGTAACATCTACATGAATGCCACAACTCAAGGTTTCCCAGCAGAACATTGCCCAAAGCATAATATTGCCTCTGCCAGCCTGCCTTCTTCCAATATTGCATCCTGCTGCCATCTCATCCCTAGGTAAATGATGCACACGCACCCGGCTATCCACCTGATCTAAAGAAAACTTGATTCATCACACCAGGCAACCTTCTTTCACTGCTCCATTCTCCAGTTTTGATGCTCACGTCCCCATTGAAGGTTCTATTGGCAGTGGACATGAGTTACCATGGACACTCTGACCGGTCTGCGGCTACACAGCTCCATACAGAACAATCTGTGATGCATTCTGTGTTCTGAAACCTTTCTATCATGTCCAACATTACGTTTTTCAGCAATTTAAGCTACAGTAGCTCTTCTGTGTGATCAGACCAGATGGGCTAGTATTCACTAGCCACATGCATCAATAAACCTTAGGTGCCCATGACTCTGATGCCGATTCACCATTAGTCCTTCCTTGCACCACATTTGATAAATACTAACTAGTGCATTTCGGGAACACCTCATAAGACTTCCTGTTTTGGAGATCCTTTGACCCAGTCATCTAGGCATCACTATTTGGACTTTGTCAAAGTTACTCAGATCTTTCACTTAACTATTTTTATTGCTTCCAACACATGAAATTCAAGACTAACTGTTCTGTTGCTGCTTTATATATCCCATCCCTTGTCAGGCACCATTGTAACAATGTAATCAGTGCCATTCACTTCACCTGTCAATTTTAATGTTGTCGCTGATCAGTGTGTTAATGCATTTCAAACCTCAGGATCCTCTTCAATTGGAATTGGAATCCAATCAATTCAGAAAAAGGTATTTTGCATATATTGAATTGACTGCGATCCATTTCACACCATTTTTCGATGCAACCACTTTTAGGTATCTCTCTCCTTCCAATTAGCTAAGATCTCCAACAGGGGTAATCATTAATGTCTAGTAACTGACATTTCCCATCTACCTATTTCATATAATATATGGGCTGTAATAAATGGTGCATTAAAAATAACAAGGCTGTTGAGCAAGCATTGTTGAGAAAGATGTGAAACGCGTTCAGCCGAGGTGGGCATGTGTTAAATCCTCTGCCCCCATCCCCGTTAGGTTAAAAATTATACTTTGCAACCTATCATATATTAAATAATTTTAAGTGTTTTTTGTAATAAAGAAAATATATTTGTTTTTCTATACCTTTGTATTGACTCTGCTTTGAGTGCAAGGAATTTTTCATGTGTCAATTTCAAGGGGACCCTGTGAATGCACCACGGAGAGATGACGCTGGAATACTGAGTAAATATTATATGGCTACATGGAATATGGCTTTGTAAGACATATAATAGGATGAATTGGTGGGGTAGCAATGCACTTGTTTGCTGTGTATGAAAAAGTTGCACTAAAAATAACCCTCCTGGTCTGTTTCTTGTATATTTCCAATCTTTTTCTTACTCTGAGTCTAAATCATTCTTTATAGATTTGGATTATCCCACTAAGGTGCATGAATTAGAGGTAATTAACAGCTGCACACTGCCACGCCACTCGCCGAGTCCGCTCCTGTCAGGGAGCGACATGGTTCCCGGCATTCCCACACTCTAAAGGGAAAGCCGCTGATCTCTTACCTGCCTGGTCGCCTAGCGCGCACGTCGCGGTCTGGCGGCATTCCCATGTGCCTATGGTAATGCCGCCCATCACTCACATAGTGCTGACTCCTCCTCCTCCTTTCACAGCGGTCGGGTCTGTGAACATTAGAGACGCCGGCCGCTGCAGATCTGAACACTTTAAGGGGTTTTTAGTTTAACCCTTAAAGTGCCAGGTCACAGTTTTTAAATCTTGGTATATTCTCATGCCCATTGTTAGGTGCTTCCCTGTAGCCAATCAGGTAGCACCTTAAAATATAAAAGCCTGCTCTGTCTATTGCTCTGTGCCCTGTTGTGGTTTCCAGTTTTTTATCCCAGAGCGCGTTCCTTGTATTGATTTCTTGTGTATCTGACCTTGGCTTCCCTTTTTGACTATCCGATCTCTGTATTCCTTGACCTTGGCTCCTGACTATTCTGCTATCTCCATTCCTTGACCTGTGGCTTGAGCATCGTTTGCGTTATCACTTTGTCTTGATTTTTTCCTGTCTTGTGACTTTTTGTCTTTATACGCTAAATCCGGCAATTCTAAGGCTGGGTAATACGTCTTAGGTATTTACTTTACATCTACTTAAGTTCTGCGTGTTGGCCATCTACAGTTATCCTGACACACACATTGTAATTGCAATCCCTTTTTTTCTACAATGAACAACCAATTCACTACACTATATCCCCTTTTTGTCCTCTTTTTCTCGTTTCATATTGACCTGGATCTGAGGACTCTATCAAGGCGCTGCTCCCTTCACCCTGTAAACTAACGACCTTTCAACCAGATAGCACACATTCTGGTTTGGGTTGTTCAAGCTGCCTACCTCAGTACTTAACAAGAACTAGATAACTACCAACCTTTGTGTAAGGAGAGACAGATCAGGTGAAAATAAGTAGATCTGGATACAGCAGGGGAGGAAAGAGTGTTGTTGCTAAAGCCAAGGTTACGAAGGGCGAGGACACATATTAATGATTAGAAAACCAATTTTGCACTCACATAGCAGTGCAATGTGTTAGAGAATACTTTGTACCACAAATTTTTTCTTCTTCTTAATTAACTGGTTCTCAGTCATTTTTTTTGTAGAGAACATTGCCTTAAATCTATATAGAAAAATAAAGAAAATGTAAAAGATTTAAAGACCCGTTCCAAGCACCATAACCACTATAGTGCACTCACCCATTCAAAGTAGTCAAACTATTTTAGGTTCAGACTTCGCTTGGTGGTTGCTCCCACCTATACTACAGCTTAAGGACAGCTTTAGACTTTTCAATGGCTCGCCTGAGTTAAGCCCTATATTTATGGGCTGAAAGCATTAACAGATCGCTCTCGATCAATGAGCTAAGCAATGCACCCAGGGACGGTGCAAGGATTCTTGACGCCTTTAGGCAACAATACATTTTGCCGCCCCCTCACGAATGCAACTACATTCCTTCAGAGGTTTTTTCCACTAAACTATGAATTGCAGTTAAAGACATTTAGGGAAAGAAACACACTGAGTAGACATTAAAGGGAAACTATAGTGCCAGGAAAACAAACGTGTTATCCTGGCACTATAGCTTCCCCCTCTGTCAAGCGCCCCTACCTTGTGGTGCAGAAGGGGTTAAAAACCACGGTGTGTCCCGATTCTGGATGTGTATAAAGTCTCAATGTGTGTCCCGATTCTGGAGAGCCTTTTTAGTAAATCTATCTACCACCGTCAAGAGATGTCGAGAGTTGGAAGCAAACCACAAGGAAGAGTATGGGACAATTTAGTTCTACTACAGACACAGCATGCTAAGACATAGTCCTTGATATCTTTACGCAAGGATGGCCACCAATATTCTTTAGAAATCAGATCGAAAGTTTTACGTATACCTGGGTGATCAGCAAACAGCCTCAGATGGACTAAGAATGACAAGAGCAGCCACAGGTGAAGTCCAGCCTCCTAGTGCTGGAGACAATTCAAGGTATAACAGGGCTCAAACCATAAGTTCTGAAGTGGCTCATAGGCAGGAAAGCAGGCCAGGACATTGAAGGGCAAAGGTTCAAATCCTCTGTTTGGCACCTGTGGGGAGGCCACACCTGGCTGTTTGGATGGCACGGAGATTACCCTGACACACAAACACACTCTCTCACTGATGCACATAGACAGTGTCACTTGCACACTCTCACTGACATACACAGTGTCACTTACACACTCTCACTGACATAAATTGCAACTTATTCACACACACAGTGTTACTTGCTCACTAACACACTTTTCATAAAGTCACACCTTATTTACACACAGAAATACAGCAATTTAACACACACACACACCAATTTACAACAATTCATACAAGTAACAATCCTCTTTGTTCTTCTTTCTGCTGGGGGAGCAGGAGAGAATGCACTCTGAGCACAGACTTCCCCTCAGAAAGCTTCTGGTGTACACAGGCAAGGGGGCAGCCAGGGTGCCAGGTCATGTCCCTGCTTGCAGGAAGCAGAGTGCTCTGCTTGAGTGCTGGGGTTACAGCACACCCAGTTCCCTGAGCAGGCAAGCGGGAGAGATGAGTCCAGCAAATAAATGGCTACACTGGGGAGTGGCTAAGGAGCCGCTTGCCCATACAGCAGCAGGGCAGCCCATGAGGAAACTTCTGGTGAGTTCCCCCTGTAGGTTGGCGCCCCAGGCAAATGCCTTATTCACCTTATGGTAGCGCCGGCCCTGAATGTACCACAAGGTCTGCACTTCTGCAGGCAGGGGTAGGTTCTAAAATGATTTAACACTTACAACGACAGTTCACTCATGTTACCATAACCACTAGAGTATGCTGTAGTGGTTATGGTGCTTGGAGTGTTTCTTTAAGATGTATTCACAAAACAGTACATTGTCGGTAGTTGACTAAAAAACTTTTTTGTCTCAGCTCAGTTATTTAAGCTAAAATTTTACAACAGTTGTGTACACTCTATGAATCAGACTTGTGTGAATATACCCTTTGTGTTTCATTAGACCATAGAGAATGTGCAGTGAGTTACCATGTCAGCTGGATGCCAAAAACATGTGACTATAATGTATGAGGCATCTCGAGAAGCCAGTTGCACAATGCATATCATGTAGGGCCTTAAGAACCTTGCATTGTTACTCTATGTATCATCGCCTAGACTGCTTGTACTTACAGCATGTGCACTTCTCTACCGTCAGTCACTGTTTCTCATTTAATATTTTACTTCAACAGAACATAGTGTCAGGATATCAGTTCTATAATGAAATGCAGACTTGGCTTTACATAGATCTTACAGAAAAAAGTAAGACTTCATTCACTACGGATAAAAATATTTAAAATTAATGTTGCATCTGCCAGAAGATGTTTATACCAGTCACTTCATTGGAGTCACCCCAGGAACTGATCCTTTTTGAGTAAGGAACTGGAAACGTCCAGAGCAGTTGAAATGTTTGATTTCTGGATTGGTTTTTCCATGTGAGAAAAAGAAAAAGACAAAGAGACTTTTCTTGTGGGATGTAGAATTTAATACTAACTTGTAATAATATTTTTTTCTCCTAAAAAAGAAAAGGATTTTTTTTCCAATCAACAAGTAGTGATGGCAAAAATACAATTAAAAAAAATACTAAAATGATGGTTATGTTCATCAGTCCAAAACCAAAGATTTTGAATATTGCTCCTTGGATCACTAGTGCAATTTACATTATTGTGAAGATAAGACACAACATGGGAATAAGGCAGTGTTCCTTTTAATACATGAATTGGATATCAAACAAGATATATGTAACTTGAAATGCTTTCTAGCTTACAGTGACCATAGTGACACCGTCAAGATGCATGTGTTACCATGGATACAGAAAAAAAAGAGTGCAAACTATGGTAAAACCTATTTAATTTGAAAGGCTTGCAAGTGACCCTTCAAATAAAATGTTATTTGAAGATTAATTGGTTTCATAAACGTTTTTTTTTGTCTGTAATAATATAAATTCAGCACTGATTCTAACCACTCATTTCATGCTCAAAGTAGAGAATAATTAAACCATACCATAATGCATGACTAAAATTGACTAAAATTAGAGGGAGGAACAAAACATGGAAAATACTCTCAATGCCCCATCACACTATAATACTTGTGGAATATGGATTAATGTAAGCATGGTAGCCTATTCTTCAATTATATATTTTAATGCACTGTAAATATACCTCCATGTAATGAATTTAAAAATTGGGGATGCTTTGCTGAATGGAGTGCTATTTTCTGTAAAGCAATTCAGTGATTTCTCAAACATACTGTCATGGCTACACTACCCAACTTACAAGTATAGGTCAGGAATAAGTGGACAGAAAGGACATATTATCGGATCTTTGAATTGCCGTGTTTAACGTAAAAATGAGAGAAAGTGTAAACTAAAACAAGTCGAAATCAGAGTACCAGAAACACAGAAATACAATATAACTATCCAAGTCAGGATTACAGAAGTCAAAAGAGTCAGTTAACGAGCCAAAATCGAAGAACCTGAAAATCAGGAAACATTACGCACTATACGAGGAACCAAGAGGAAACCACGTCATTGCAAAGACTATGGGGCTGAAAACGTAGGCATACACTGAGGTGAACATTGATTGGTCCACATCACCCCTGCGAACCCAAAAAGTGCGGGGAGTGGCAGTGATGACCTGGCACCACCAGAAGAGGAATTTGCACTAAGCATCATATTAATATAAATAGAAGGGTCTCTCGAGTGTGCAGCGTCCCTCTCTGTAACATTATACTTACTCAAGAAGGCTGAAGAACATTAGGAGGTCGGAACTTCCAGAAAGACACATGCAACAAGCTTGGTAAGGCCGGACCAGCTCATCGATAGGGTAAGTACCGCAACACACACTCCCAGAATATCGTCTAGTAAGGTGCCAATGATCATGCTCAGCAAGTATTTTTTATTTAGCATATTTATGTGTTGAGATAGTCACATGTCGCTTACCCACTGTTGCTCAGGTGTAATGGACATGTGGTAATGGAATTACACATAATGAAAGTAGCTGGAAGATGAGCTGCCTTTTCCTTCGGGTTTCCTTTTCAATTTCCATTGAAAATTTACGACTGGAGAAATGTCAAATACATAATGTCACCAGTGACGCAGCGGACACTATCTCAAATTATAATAACCCAAATTATTGCGGCCTTTTAAAATGGCAATGATGTTGCTTTCTAGAATCATTGCAAAGCAAATTACCAGTTGTTGTAGAATTGCAACTCCCATCATGCGTATCTAGCATGATTGTTCTACATGGATCATTCCACATGGATACCCAACCTTAGCCGCTTTGAGGAATGATGGGGCCTGCTAAAAAGAGCTCTGCACAAGCTGAATCTGAAAGAAGTTGTCCACATCATGACACTGAGACAAGGTCCATGATTTACACTGGATTAAAGGGACACTGTAAGCACTATATGCTTTATTTCATTGAAGTAGTCCGTGGCACCGTTCTTGGGTTCGGTGTTCAACAATTTTTGGTTCACAGATAAATGAGAGTCCCCAACAGCCCATCCACTCTGTGATGCTTTGGTTAATGAGGACACATTAGCCTGAGAAACAACGGGCAGCTGTGATTGACTGAGAGTGTCACGTGACAGCTTGCTGCCTATGACAGCTGCTACTGCTGGTATGAATTGGTATGATGAGGAAGTGTGTAATCTGTCTGGACTGTGCTGAACTACTGTTTTCAAAATGGTCTAATACTGAATGGCGGTACATCGCCAGGGGACTAAAGGTACTATAACCAATTCCATAAGATGAAATGGTGTTAGGGATTATAGTGTCCCTTTTAGCCTCCTCATCTCTGAGACAGGATGAGGTCCATCCAGTGTTATCGTTGAACAAGCCTAATTGTTTGGAATGGAATTGTACAAATTCACTATGGTGTACAGATGAAATGGGACAATGAATATGAGGCTAGTATGATCCTGTAGCCAAGAACCCCACCAAGAAAATATCACAGTGAATGTCCGGGAGTCAGGTCTCTATTGGTGTTCTTGTTACAGGACCACCAGCACTGGTAGAATACGGCCTACAGTGCTCCTTTAAGGAATAGTGACAATGCACAAAAATGATTAAAAAGGATGGACTCAGGCCTCCTAACCATCCCTTTTTTAGCCGGATGGTCCCTGTTTTAGGGTCCTATGCCACCATTCCCAAAAAGAGGACATCAGAGCACTGTCCTTAGAAAGTGTATACTTGCTCTATGTGTAGTAGGCTGGCCTTCTTGACTGGCAGACGGTACATGACGTTTCTTGCTTCCATAAGTTAAATTTTATTACCCCCATACAGTAAGCTTCTAAGGACATGACATAAGCACATGCTGACTTTAGTATATGGCATTTTAGAATAATGAGCAAGCTCATTAAGCATTAAAGTAAAGTAAATATAAAATGGTAGATAAAGTTCCAACACACACTGAAAAAAAATAGTTCATAATGCTATAAAGTACTAAAAAAAAGTCAAAAATTTATTAAGAAAAATATTTAAAATATATGCATCTATTCCCCGATAAATATAAATCTAAGGAATGTTCAGGTGCACAAAATGTCATATGAGCAAAATAAAAATTAAAATATGAGTATAAAAACTTTATTGATTAAAGTCCTACCATAGGATATAGCCCTTAGTGGATACACTTTTCTAAAATAGATACAAGGCAGGAAACTTCGAAAAGAGTAACAGTAAGCAATATCACTGACAACAGAGGCATGTTAATTAATTCATGGTCATGTTCATTCATATTTTAAGCATATATGCATTATAAACCTCATTTCAAGATCCTTGTACGCGCAACTAAGCACTGGTACCTAAAAAACCAAGGTGCCTGCAAAGTCCACCATTGCCATAAGGAGTCCTTCCATGACAGATAATGATCCTTAGTATGTCCTGTTTGTTCTACTTCTGCTTGCAAATGTGTGTTTGTGTGATATATTAATATGTTGTACAACAGAAAAACTACCTTTTTTATTTTTCTTATCATTTTTTATCCTAGGAAAAATCATAAGCAATAAATCACAATTATCAGCAAAGCTCATTTTCTAAGTGTTTTCTTTAATACGCAGCAAACACTATTCCATTGAGGACATACACTGTCTGTATTACTGTATGTTATTCATACCTCTGGAAGAATCTTAGATACCCAGCTAAGTGAAGGCATTGGCAAACTTGCTAAATCAAGGTTTTTTAGAGAAAAAGAGACGGAAAAGAGAAAAAAAGCCTAGATAATTGGTTTGGAATAATTCTAGAAAAGGGTTATACAGAAAGAATTTCCAAGACAGTTTGAAGATCTTATAATTAAAATAATGAAGGGGAAAAAAATAGATAAAATTGCTGAAGAATGAAAACATGAATATTATCACCTGGCATGTTGAATTACAGAAAATAAAATATTAAAACTAAAATAAATCTGGAAAAACATACTTTAAATAATATCAGCTGCAACAAGAGACTCTCTTCAAAGAAGTCATTTATTAGTATACAAGATTTACAGTCATATTTTTAACAACATACATATGCATCGACTCTGTAAAAGTAATGATGTCATCAAAACGATTGTTTCATATCATTTTTAGTTAAACTGGAATTCGTAGGAAGAGTATTAAGCGTAATTAATCTTTCTTATTTATGTGGCTGTAATAAGATGGACTATTACAATGCACCAAGACATTTTTTCTCTTAAAGTGTTTTCTATTTTTATGACATGGCTAAAGCCCTTATGTTATTTAGATTAATATTATTCCTTGTTTCCAGTATTCCCTATGTGGATAAGGAAATACACATCTGTAATGATATTTATTTGGCAAATGTGCAAAATACTAACGTGAAGGAAGGGAGGAGATCCCTGGAGGATAAGACATTAACATTCAAAAGTAATATAAGCAATAAAAGAAGTACTGTAATTTATAAGTACGTCTTCAGTTCAAGAATCATAAAAACCACATTAAGGTAGGCATTGCTGATTCTGGGAATGGGCTCTCTTTCTTGCAAAGATATTACTTTGTATCTATACTTACACCTTAACCAAAAGGTGACAAGTAGGTTGGGTCTCTAAATATAATTATTTTCACATACAGGTAAATATTGATATTTGAAAGGTCAGTATCACTAAAATATTATTATATATGATTATTTATAAAGGAAAACTATATGTTCAAAAACGTTACATTACTTTACCTTAAAAACGTACCTTTCAATAGTTGCAGAACTGACCTGTAGCTAATAAAGATCACCCCCCTTAGTGTGTTGTCTAATCAAATACTTCACCTAGAGAAGCATTGAGGACCAATTTCTAGTCCAAAGTTTAATAGCGATATGTGGTTTAATAGAGGTTTAGGGATTTCTCTAAAAAATAAAAATAAATAATAATAATAATTTAAGGCTGTATTATTTCTCCTGCCTTTTTTAAAATATTATTTCTTGTGCCAATTAAAATTCTGTAGTTATTTGGTATATAAGGCTAAAATTCTTATCAGGCTCAGTCAACCACTGTGAATGTATCAGTATATTGTATCATTGATAGAAAAAGCATTATGGAGAAACTGCACTGAGGAAACTCTTATTGGGTAAGAGATCTTTCATATTTCCTCTTCCTCTACCAATACTTCCCCCAACCCCATTCCCTCTGCCATTCTATGCTCATTTGCACCTACTTTAATGGAAGCAGTTTCTGCTCTGATCCAGTCCTCTCGACACACCACCTGTTCCCTCGATCCTATTCCCCTGAATCTTATCCACACTCTGTCTCCTTTTCTTGCTCTACCTTTCACAAAAAAATTCAATCTCTCCCTCTTCTCTGGCATATTTCCTCTACCCTTCAAACATGCAACCGTAACCCCGATTCTAAAAAAAGTCCAACCTTGACCCTAACTCCCCATCCAACTACCGCCCCTTTCTTGCTACTGCCGTTTGCCTCCAAGATCCTTGAGAGAGTTGTGTATGCGAGATTGACAGATTTCTTCGAATACAACTCTCTGCTTCATCCACATCAGTCTGGATTCTAGTCAAATCCTCTCCTGATCTCTCACTACCCCTCTTACCCTTACCTCTTTTGTCACTTTACCCCAGTCCCTCTAGCATGTAAGTTCATCGAGCAGGTCCCTCAAACACACTGGTCCTGTGCATCCATCTTGTCTGGTTTCAGGGAGTTCAGGGGTTGCGGTCCGCCTCCTGCTTAGGCACATGCGCGCATTCAGGCTGCCGCGACCTGTGGATATCTCTGTCGGAGCAGCGAGGGAGCGGAAGCAGCGGAGGTAAGTTGTGACATTAATGTTGTGGCTGATTAGTGTACACTTTCCTGAGAAAACCAGAGTAATTGGGGTTACACATAGAAAATTATTTTTATCAAGGTTTAGTGACACTTTTCCTACTTCTGTCTATGTATTCCCTTATTTGCTCCAAAATATTCCTTTGTCATCTTATTTTGGGAATGTAATGAATAATGAGATCATCAGGAAAAAAAGGAGCACTCACCCACCTAAGATAATTGCCCAGAGCGATGAGGGAAGAAGGATAGAGAATACTCACCTTTCAAACTAACACAGGCGAGTGGGGGTGTTTAGGTATTCATATATTGTATTGTTGTTTTAGGATATATTTGGGGGTTTGAAACATAGGTAAGAGAAACATTGTTTTCCAAGCAGGAATATGATTGCATTGTATATTAATTATTCTTTTTTAGTGGAATGCTAACAGTTCACTCAAAGGTCTCTGGATGATGTGAGAGAATATGAAACAATAGTTTGGCATTAAGTATTTTTTGGTTTTCAAAAATAAGATACTTGTTCCAATTCATCAACGTCTTTTGCCAAAAGTATCCTATTATGGGTAAATTTCAGATAACTTACAGTTTAGTAAATAGTTCTGTAATTTTGCATCACAGTGAACTTATGATAGCGGTCCGGCAATGCCAAATGTCTAAGACAATGCATGATATATTATGAGCATATCGGGCTTGGTTTTGTTTATAATGTAGGCCGTTGCTTGCTATCAGTGGTGTATAGTACAGTGTTTTTTTATAATGCCTGCTAAAAAGTGATTAGGTATGCCTAAATAGGAAATGAGAAAGTGATAGCCAAAAGAGAGCAAGATTAACTACAAAATAAAATATTTAAAGTACATAAATTCTAAGAAAATTAATAAAAGAAATTCATTTTTGCCGCATTATTTTATTTTAATTAAATGAGGCAAATAGTGAATCTTTGTTGAACTAATTTGCATATGCCCACCCATAATCCTTTGCAGAAGTAACAGCACTGCAAACTTGATATTTCTGCAGGAAAAGCAAGTTTTATGGCTTGACCTGTGTGCATATCTGTGTTTAACAATTTATTTACTATCCACACAGAACGATGAGAAAGATGTCTCTTTTGAGATATACTTTACTAAGAATGTTTCAGAACTCAAACTGAAAGAGCATGGTTGACAAGCAGCTGAAAAAACAATAGTCAGCTGTTTTTACTGCTAAGTTTTCCAGTAACAATTCCCAGTGGACTGACACACCATGGTCAAAAGAAAGGATAGGGGAGCGAAAAGGGAGGCAGTCATAAATCCTTTGATAATTCTCTTGCCAGAAGTCTATCTATGGCTTGCAGGTCATTCAGTGCTGACAGCAAGTAATGACATTCAAGGGAATCTGAGGTGAAGAATATAATATACATGTGGAAACCTTCTGACCCTTCCATGTGAAGGGTTCGGTGTTTGTTAAGGTATAAGCTTGCCCATATTAATAGGAGATAGTCATGACTTCGTGTACAAGTTTGATGGAGCTAAACCATGAGAAAAACAAGGTTTCTCACTAATTTCTTTGACATGCAGTTATAGTAGCAGCAGTAATTAGTTAAACCATGAAAATTATGCTCGTCCATGGCATTAAGCCCCCGGGGATAGTCAGTCCATCCAAATGGACTCATTATATTATAATTATTGGCATTTATATTGCGCAAACCTATTCCACACTTAATTACAATATTATAAAAGAGAAATTTAACAATAAATGGAATAAACCATACAAATTATGCTTGTCTATGGCATTAAGCCCACGGGGATAGTCAGTCCATCCAAATGGACTCATTATGTTATAAATATTGTTATTTATATAGCGCCAACTTATTTCGCAGTTCTTTACAATATTATAAAAGGGAAATGTAACAATAAATGGGATAATTACAAAATGTTACAGGAATAATAGGTTGATGAGGACCCTGTTCATTTATTGATACATGTAAAGATTGGAGTCTCTTCCCATAAAAGTAGCAGTACTCTACATATCATAAATTCCAAAATGTCTTTACCTTTAAATTGTAAGGTCTTTATAACATTAGAATGTGGCTGTACATCCATTTGCATTCACGAGTTCAACAGGTGCTAGCATATCTTGCATCTTTGCAGTCTACACATTTGATATAATATTTTTTTAATCAAAAAATATCAAAATGTTACAGTATTAAAATACTTTTCAAAATATGAAATGTTATGCAACACTCTTAAACCATTTGAGAAGCCTATCCAAAAATATTAAATCAAGGGCTTTGTAAGTGTAGTACTTTTTTTTACAGACCTATGCATGTTTGCAAACTCTAATCTAACTCTAATCTAAAAAAGGGATCAGACCCTCCATGGAATTCCAAAAGGAAGCATAACTTAGAGCTCCCATGGTTAACATGAGTTAATTCATGATGTTGACTGCGAATTAGACTTCTTTTTTTTCTTTTTTTTTTTGTTGTGCTGGTGGTACAATATAACAAGGATTGCACAACGACATAGTGTGAAACAAGATAAAAATATCACATCTAATCAAGACCTCTTACAGTCAGCACTGTTTTTATATTGAGGAGGTAAACAAATACAAAGTGTCTGGGACCTAAAGTAGTGATGTACTGGTGACTCAGGGGTATACATGTGGGAGAGTACTATTCTTTTGTTAATTACCATGTGGAGATTTCCCAGGAGGGGGGACGGAGAACAACAGCATGATACGTTAAGCCAACTTAGTGGGCCTACTGGGGATCTTCAGTGAGTCAGGTTTGAAACGTTACAGTAGGGTATGGATATGTATCATCTTTAAGCTTTCTACTAATCTAGGGAGCAGCGGGGGGAATTGGTAACTGCTTGCCAGCGGTGGTGTAGTGGAAGGACTAGCATGGGAGAAGAAGGGGTGATCGACGTTTGGATCTCCCCCACGTTCGCTTCCTCATGGGCCCATATACACGGGGTAACTGTTTCAGAGCATATTTCAAGCTAACAGGGAAGTATAAAGACTGGTATCGGTTGTGCGAGAAGAGGTATGGAAAAAAAAAAAGAAGAACAAAAACTGTGAACATTTACCTGCACAGTGGTTAGTAGCACTACAATCAGCAGGTGTAGTCAGGTGGTCGAGGGAGCATTTCTTCTAGGTATGAAAGGCACCACATTGGTAGGATCCCAGACGTGGGGTGAGATTTAGTTGCTCACTTAGGAGGGTGACACAGAGAGGCCTATTATCACCAGGAATGCTGTGTTCTCTGCATCTGAGCCAAGGCTGTGTGTACTGTCATGCTGGGTCAAGAGCAGGGTTCTGGGAGCTCCCCATCTTTAACTGATGTCTGCTGAGCGCAGCTTTGTTGTAGCGTGGTGAAGAGACCTATGCCATTGTACGGTGGCACAGGTCAGGTTTTGGTATACATATAGTTGGGAGTCCTCAAACGTATGGGGTGCTTTGCCCCTCAGTGCAGTGCATGATGACGTTACATGGGCTGTTGTGGGTAGTTTGGGTACTCTAGGCAGTCTGTAGACTTCTGTCCTTATCACTGCCAGGTCAACAGCTTTTGGATATCGAGTAGGAGGGTATGAATGCCTTGTTTAGTGGCAAGATTGGCTGTCAGGGCTTCCAGCTGGTTAGTTACTGTCAAGCTTTCACGTGAGGAGAGTGTTCCCCTGCCAAATGGTGGGTCTAGAGGTGATGGCATGCTCACGTTCTCCTTGGCCATCATCTTGGGTCGTGATTGCCTCTGCAACAGGGTTCCTATATCCCTGGAGTCAGGCACAGCTCCGGGTGTGGGCTTCTCTGTCTTCCGCCCCATGGTCTGGGTAGGAGCTACGATCGGCAACAGGGGCCGAGGCTCCCAAGGAGAGTCCCAATCAGGAAAGGCCGGTGTCTTGTAGGCCCCACACTTGCGTCTCGGCTTAACAGCTTTCGGGTTCTTGAAAGAAAGGCATCAATGGATGCAGGGGCTCGAGGGCGACATCAGTCTACGCTGGATGGCCTCTGTAGTAGGTGATTATTAGCAGATATGCCCAGAGTCGGCGGCAGCTGAAGGAAATGGCGTCCTCTCGGTTTTGCTGGCAAACCCCCTCCCCCTCCCTGAACCAAACCTCTTTTTACTAATTTTACTCTTATATTATTCAAAATACATTGTCAGACTCAGAAATGCCTGACAGCATATGGTTCAAAAGGTGAAACGTGCTTTAGTGATTTTATACAGCACTTTTGTACTTTACTGCTATTGTAAAACAATCGACCACGCTTCTGTGTGCATATTTAATCACAGCAACCTGTTAAGTCACCAACTTGTAAAGTCACTAAATCATGCAAAAAAATAAATAAAAAATAGTTTTTGGCAAAATGCATTGCCATCAAGTGTAACACAGGAAACTTGGCACTGTAGATTTACTAGGAGAAATTAAAATCCAGCATTGACATCCGATTGATAAGATCAAACAACACTTTTCAATGTAATCAAAGTAATTACAATCCAAAATTCATGGACCATTTCACCGCTGGTAATGCAAGTACTTAATTGTTAAAAAAACAGGTTATCAATAAGTTTTCAAGCATTCTAAATGTGGAATTTGCTATGTGTTCAGTAGTTCCATTCTAATTGTAATCCCGAGTCATGTACTTTCATTTTATAGCCAACTAAAAACAACATAGTATATTCTCACCTTTCTGCTACAAACAAATGAAATTTAATGTATTATATTTGCACGGTTCCAAATGTCTACTATTATCAAACACTAAGACAAGCTTTATTCAGCTATAATGCCAGGACCATATATTAGCCTAATTTGTCAGTAGGACTCTTGTAAAGGTGTGTTTATGATGAGATAATTATACCCCTATGGTTTTACGAGGTACTTGGCGCAGAAACACACCGCTGCCCCTCTGGTTACAAAGCTATTTGCTCCCACTAGTCTTGAATTGACACTTAACCTGTTATGAACAAACACATTTTAACCGGGGAGATGAAGCTGTCGGATTGTAATAATGAACATCTGTTTTATTCGCATGTTCATGATTTTAGGATTTCTACTTGTTTGCCAGGTTCACCAGTCTGCCACAACACTTGCAAATCTCAACATGTATTCAGTTACTGCTTTGGATTTAATTTCTCAGAAAGCTAATTTATCTTCCTCATAGAACAATAAATCCTCAATTTTTAAATGTGGCTTTCCCTTCTTGTGACATCATAGTCTGAAGTTTAGCTCAGTTTCAAAGACAGTGAGGTTAATTAAGTTTCACGAGCGTTATACCTTTAAATCTAACTAATTACATTGGCCATTACTTTATTACCCCTTGTTAGTTAAATAAGAGGTAATTAAGAACTGCTCAACTCAGAGTGAGTACCCAGGCAATACAAAGTCTGCAAACCACAGATGTTTTTTTTTTATAATAACCCAAGTACATATATATTTTAATTTGCTTTGAGCATGATTTCTTGTTAAAATTTATTGTCAGAATAAATATTGTATCAATCTCAACAGGCGTAACATGAATTTGCATAAATAGGTAATTAAGAAGGCATATAAATAAATAGCGATAGAGTATACATAACAGTGATCTATTTATTATGGAAGATATTGAGGCAGAATGTCTTTGGAGACATTTCATTTTATGAACATATCAAAGCCCTGAAATGGCATTATCTCACTTTAGTACACACATACATATCTTTTATATTGCATTATTTTTGAGCAGTAGGGTTTGTATGTCATGTTAATGACTGGTTTTATTTTTAAGAATAGTTTTTGTTTTAGGTGTATGATTAGGGTTAAATAAAAACAAAAATACGACCCGAGAGGGGAAGTATTCGGTGGAAGGTGGTGAAACACAAAGTTATATACAAAAGAGATACAACCTGAGAAGCAGGATGAAATAGTGGTGGGAATCTAGGAATAAAAAGCTACATATGGTGAAATATGTATAAATAATGATATAGTTTCAGGAGGTGGAAAACTTACAAGAATGTAAATGGTATGCGATTATCTCCCCAAGGTGGTATCTGTAGGTTGTGGAAAATCTTTCCAGCAAGATGAATCCTCAAAGGTCCTTCAAAAAATGTAATCTTGAATCCTTTCTAAAGGACATCATGAACCTTCCATGGCACAGATTAAACATTATCCCAGATCTATACTGTGCTGTTAAATTCTTTCAGTCTGAACTCCTACAAATTTGGAATTTGTATGCCCCGCTGCGTAAGGTGAGGGTAAAAGGAGCACATATGAACTGGATCACAGCTGACCTCATCCAAATGTACCAGTTTCGGTATTCTTTGTGGTCAAAGTTTGAGCGTACTAGCTCTATGAATGATCACCGTGCATACAGACAATGGCGAAATATATGCACAAAACAAACAAAATTGGCCAAGGCCCAATATTTCTGTGAAAATCTGAACAATAACATCTCAAACCCTAGAAACTTTTGGAAAGTCATAAATAAACTACAAACTCCCCCAATCCACTCCCAACCCTCCACTGTCAAAGTGGTTAACAAAACCCTGCAACTTCCCTTAGATGTAGCAAATGCCTTTAACAATTATTTTGTCGGATGCTCTACTGCCCTGATTGCCAAGCTAATAAATGACACGCATCCTGAAACTACAAATGTGGATCAGGTCCCACTAAATTTGCAAGGTCCCAATATAGACAATTTCATTTTTAGACCTGTACCTGTTAGTGTCATTGAAAAACATCTTAATAATCTAAAAATGAAAAACCAGTCCGGAACTGATCAAATTCCAGCAATGCTGTTGAAGCTCAGTGCGCCGGCAATTGCTAAACCCGTCGCAACTCTAATTAACGAATCCTTGGTGTCTGGATACATACCCATTCTTTGGAAGCCTGCGAGAGTAGTGCCTATCCATAAAAGTGGTGACACTACTTTGGTTTCTATCGCCTAATATCATTGCTCCCGGTATTGTCAAAAATCTTAGAAAAACTATCTGACCCCTGATCAATCGGGCTTTCGCCAGAATCATTCCACTACAACTGCCCTCTTGCAATGACATCCAAACTGGCATGGAACAAGGAGACCTAACTGGAGCTATTTTCCTTGATTTTGCTAAGGCCTTTGACACAGTAGACCATGACATTCTACTGCACAAACTCAAAAACTCAGGTATTGGTGATCGTTCGCTAAACTGGTTTTGATCGTATGTATCGGATCGCTCGCAATATGTGTCCATTTCTGACAGCAACTCCCTCCCCCTCCCAGTCACGTGTGGTGTTCCCCAAGGTTCCATTCTCGGCCCCCTACTATTTACATTATATATAAATGTTCTGCCTAATGTCTGAAATCCTCAAATGTACACATGTACGCAGATGACACGGTAATCTATGCGAGCAATTCCGATCTACCACAGCTTGAGGCTGTGCTCCAAGACCAGTTTACAGAGGTAGAAAAGTGGATCGCAAAAAAAAAAAAAACTCTTCCTGAACACTGACAAAACTGTCACAATGATCTTTGGAACAGTACCTAAATTACACAAATTACAGAATTCCCACCTATCCATCAAAACAAATTCAAATGGCACACTGACCGCAGTCCACTCTTTCAAATACTTGGGTATGATGTTAGACCCCAATCTATCTTTTGGCCTGCACATAGAAAAGCTTGCATCTAAACGTTATCCAAAACTAGGTGCCCTGTGCAGAAACAAATCCTGCCTAAGCCCTACAGTAAAGGTAAAGATTGTACTGCAAATGCTGATGCCAATCATTGATTATGGGGATGTAGTATATGCATCTGCATCTCAATCCCACATTAATAAACTCAACATATTGTATAACTCGTTCTGCTGATTTGTGCTACAATGTAATTACAGGACTCACCATTGTGAAATGCTAAAAGAACTAAACTGGCTGTCGCTGGAATCCAGACGCACCCTTCATCTTTCCAGCCTTGTGTTTAAGAGCTTTATTGGGAAACTCCCACCCTACCTGAACACAATGCTTTCCTCAGCTGTTACCACTTCCTATAACCTCCGATCCAGTACCAACACTTTACTTAGTCTACCTCAATACAAAAAGAAAGCAGCCCGATCCTTCTTCTCCTACAAAGCACCACAATTGTGGAACGACCTCCCGCACAATTTCAAATCTTCCCTAAGCCTAAAGTCCTTTAAGAGATCCCTCTCTACATACCTCAAAACAGAATGCACCTGTCATGGTTGATTATATATTTCCTGCCTGTTCTATGTTAAATTTTGTATTTATTGTGTATTAATATTGTTTTTGTATTTTATTGTACCCTAATTATAACAATGCAATGATTTGTTGACCCAGGACATACTTGAAAACAAGAGAAATCTCAATGTATCTTTTCTGGTAAAATATTTTATAAATAAATGAAGGACAAAAAAAGTGCAAATAGTGTGATATTGTATAAAACTATAACAATTTAATTCAAGGTTGCACTTACATCAAGAAAGCAAATAACAGGTGTATCTCCACTGGCAAGATCAAGTAGAGAATCTTCCTATCCTGGGAGATACAGTGGCCGGTAGATAACACAAAATATGAATTAAAAAACAAATTAACAAATACAATGCATAAAATTGGACATATAAAACAAAAAGTATAAAAGCCCAACAAGCATCCAATGCGTTTCGTCATGGGCTGACTTCTTCAGGAATATAAACTTCTTAAAGATCTTATTGTTTTTATAGTAGTCCATGTGGAGCTTGCAGGTGTTCTCCATTAATCGCATGTGTTCCATCGTGGAATGCAGTATTCGGATCAGGCGTGTTAGTACTTCATGTTTCCTTCGTAGGACGTAAGCAAGAATTTTCTTGCGTTCCTCCGTGGAACGCAAACCGGATCTTCCTGTTCCGGCATGGGGATAAGGTGAGAATGTACTGTGTCCACATAGATGGTGTTATGTAAATCTGGAGAATGTACTGTGTCCACATAGATGGTGTTATGTAAATCACAGTGGTGTATAACCAAAGTTCCTATGTAATGTGGGGAAAAGGATGCCTCCGGTCTTACAGGCACAAATTATGAGTGCTAAGTGAGCGAAAATGATATGAGGAAGTATTATAAAGGTCTCCAAGAGAGAATATATATGTACATAAAAATATATAGAAAAATTATATAGAAAAAATATATATAAAAATATATACTACTGAAAAGGATGTAAAGTGTATGAAATGAATGCAGCTGTTGCCTGTATTACCATCATCATGCAATTCACTCCAATATGTACATGAAATACAGTATAAGGTAATAGTCCAGTGTGGTCTAAAAAAAAAAAAAAAAACACTATTAACATTCATGACAATAAACAGTAAATGAACAGTATCTAGTCATTTTGGGGGAGGGAATCAAAAAGGACAATCCAAAAGTACCAAGACAAAAGGGGCAGTAGAAAAGTGAATAAGATTAAATAAGACCTGCTAAATCGATGTCTTGATTTAAACCAGTTTTTAGAGTTCTTAGATTATATATTCACTGGGCTTCCTTTTTAACTAATTATTTCATTTTAATCCCTCCTCTATCAATTTTATCTAAGCTAATGGCAATAAAAGTGGACCAATCAAACAGTGTACACATGGTACAGTGTCTCGGTACATTGTTATATAGTTTTTTATTCTTTATATTATTAAAGTGTTCCCGGAATCTGATATTAAGTTTTCAGGTGGTTCTGCCCACGTATTGGGCCCCACAACCACACTGTAACAAATAAATTATATAAGTGGATGAGCATTTTTTAAATAAATTTTTAATTGCATATGTTTTATTAGTATATGTCTCTATAAAACTAGTGATCTTTTTCTTTTGATGGATACAGGGGATTTAGAAGATTGAAGGAAATGGTCTGTGTAGTTGTTTTTATTAAGTAAGAGACTGGGGGCAAGTTGGCTTTTTAAGTTATCTCCTTTTCTGTAAATAACCACAGGTTTATCCGGGATAACATTTTTTCAGATCACCCAGTGTTTATTCAGGATTTTTTCGATCATCTTGGCATGTGTGTTATATTTAGTGGTGAATGCAAATTCAAAATTATTCTTTTTCTTGGGATTCTTATTAGGGTTATCACACAGAAATTCAGATCGATTTCTGCATTTGATTTATTGTTCCTCTTGTTCCATAACATATTTGTTATATCCCTTTTCCAGGTATCTATTTTTTATGGTTTGAGATTGTTCTTCAAAGATCTGAATATCAGAACAGTTTCTCCTCATACAAGTCATTTGACCCTTAGGATGTTACTAAGCCTCAAAGGGTGGTGGAGATTGTTATTTTTTATGGCCATATTACAATCTTTTTTTTTTTTTAAACGTCTTGGTTTTTACGAAACCATTCTCTACATATAGGGTTAGATCCAAGAAATGTATGGTTTCCTGGTGGATCATAGAAGTGAATTTAAGGTTATAGTCATTGCAGTTGATAGTGTCTATGAAATTGGTGAGGCTGGACTGATTGCCTTCCCAAATAATAAGAACGTCATCTTGTAGCGTCGCCATAAGATGAGGCTCCCCCCAAGACGGGGTCCCTGCTCGATGTGTAAAGATTCCCAATGGGACACTGTAACGGATCACCTGGCACCCCGACTGGGTACCTCCGTTGAAGGATGCTCCTAGCACTTCCTGAGGACTCCAAGCACTGCAGCAGACACCAAAACCACCGAACCGTAGGAGCATATGAATGCTCTCAAGCATATGAATGTTGTATACAGCTGAATAGGAAAAACCATGCGAATAGGTTTACACTCCTAGCAGTCAAACTGGAACAGCATACAATAAATCCTCCCCCAATAATGAGACGACACTTCACTTTGAGGGTTAAGCAGGAACTGACTGGACTGGCACATACAGCCTCTTTTATTCCCAATCCACAAACTTAGTACTGCCCACAGGGTTTTACATAACAACCAATAACACACGTACATTACAGAAAGACACTCCCACACAAAATCCTCCCCTCTGGCTGTGATATGATTACTGAACACAATGGTTAATCTAATTATCACAGCCAGAGAAATACAGTTTTTCCACATTATTCATAACTTGAAAAGTATGCATCACATTCACATACATATTGGTCCAGTGGTTCAAAAGTTAAGGAAAAGTCCTATTTGACCAAATGCAGCATGGCTTTTCTGCCCAAAACCAGTTCCACAGAGTCTTCTATCCTGGAGATAATTGGGGAAGTAATCCAATTATCTTCAGGACAGAGGCAAAACTCCATTAGCCACATGGCAGCAAAAGACAATAAAACACATAAAAACATATAACTGTGCAACCATTGCATAAAACAGGTACATTCAACATATCCCCAGATAGCTCAGATCTGAGCGCACATTATTACTGAATGGCACTCAGAGCACACACATACAGTTCAATTGCCATGGAGCCAAAGTCATTCCCATAGTCTTTCATTATAGAAATGGGCTCCATGGCATAGCTATCTGGGTAACACTGCTCACATAGGGAAAGTACCGAAAGACCCAGCTTTTGGGTCTTTGCAGGGGAAAATCCATCCTTTCAACATGGGGCCATAGTCTCAGGGCAGGAGGCCGGCAATCAGTCTTCTCCAATGCCCAGTGGCGAGGCTGGTTCCGCCACAGACACATACAAGTTGGCAAAGCTTGGGGCGAACCTTGTCCCCATGGCGACACCACATAGCTGAAGATAAAAAGAAGAATCAAACCAAAAAAAGTTCTTGGTTAGGACAAACTGGATACATCCAACTAAAAAGCCTACCTGTGAAGGGCATAACTGCTGATGTTGGATCAACACATCCCTGATAACCTCCAATCCTTAGTATGGGGTATATTGGAGTACAGGGAGGTGACATCCACAGTGGCTAACAGAAAAGATGGTTTCCAGATGAAAGTCTGTTAAGTTTGAAGGATGTGTTTGGTGTCTTTAATATAGGAGGGACAAAGAGGGACGCACGGTTTTAAAAAATAGTCTATGTATTCTGAAAGATTACAGGTTAGTGAATCAATCCCACTAATGATGGGACAACCTGGTGGAGAAAATAAACTTATGGATTTTGGGGAGAAAGTAAAATGTATGCTCGGTCATACATGCAGCAGCTGGAAATTTAGCATGGGGAATGAGTTCAATTAGAATGGTGGTAACTGCATATAGCAAATTCACCCTCAGAGTGTAACTCCTACCAATCTTGGAGAGACTGGGCCCTGTAAGTCCTAGCGTTAACCCAAGATTTGGACAGCACCTGAACTGTATGTTACATGAATAATGCATGGGTTACACATATATTGACGCTGTATCTCTGCAGGTAACTTACTTTGGGACAGATTATGTACTTATTTCACAATAGTTTGTTTATGTGTATTGTAAGGAAATCAAGTATAGCTGAACCGCTTTGATAATTCCTCCTGCAATGCCAGCGTCTAAGGTAGTTCCAAGCAATGAAGTCCATAAGAAATATAACAGCTTCCCAAGATAATCCCCTTGGTAAAGCATACGAATTCCCAAATAACAGTCAGAGTCCAGAATCAGGATACAAGTAGATCTGAGGTCTGGAATCTCCAGCCTGCTTTTTATTAGGGTTACAGACAAAAAATACACACCCAGGGGGAGGCATTAAATCACCAATCAGGTACAGGTTACAGCCCCTACCTCCCTCCCCTCTGATAAACAGTTAACTTCATTAAAACGTGCACTATTTTACCCCAGTTCTGGATGTACCCCAAAAACAGGGGGTACACCTTTAAATTGGGCACCGCTGGATAGTGCTCACTGGTGGGGACAATATGTCAAAAAATCAGTCCATTCGGATGAATGGTTCGGGAGTTATGGAGCACTAAAGTTTTGACCGACCGCACGGATCATCTAGCCGAAAATAGTTCCATAAGTTTTGGCCCTGCGGTCGGTCTCCGTTTAGGCGAATAAAAAAGACGAAAGTCCTGCCATCCGTTCGCATCTTCGTGGTCGTTGAAATCCCCATACGAAGTTGCATGTAACTACCGAACGGCCGGTCATTCGGTTTTTTCCGTGCGAAGTTCTGGATGTATGGAGGTCTCAGCGGTGTTCGCCTGTTTGTGTATCCGATTTTAGTTCCACGCGTTTGACGGGCAAACACCGCTGTTCGCACGTAAAATGGCCGCGACCACGTGTAAAGTGCCGAAATGGCGGCCACCTAGAGTTTACACGGGGAATTCGCCTGAATCCATTCGAATGGTAGAAATTATAGCTATATGCCGAATTCCAGCTGAATTGGGTGAATTAACTTGTGCAACAAAGGTAGAAATCCTGATGAACGGAGTCATTTCTTCACACTGCTCCCCTATAAGTCCATAGGTCGGCATACCCGCCTAGACCCTGTCGGGTTGGCTTGGGGATGTCCGATGAAAGTACGTTTTTAGGTGTCCAGTTCGGTCTGGCGGGACAGTCCATCCGCATTCCCATTTTGTTTACCCGGACGGTACTGCATGGTAAAATTGTATGGTTGGAGAGCTAGGCTCCACCGGAGTAGCCTGGGGTTGTCACCAGCTACCCGGTTGAGCCATACCAGGGGGTTGTGGTCGGTCATAAGGGTAAACGCTCGCCCATACAGATAGGGCTGAAGTTTCTTGAGGGCCCACACGAGGGCCAAGCACTCTTTTTCTACGGTGGCATAGCTGACTTCTCGGGGCAAAAGTTTACGGCTGAGGTATGCCACCGGGTGTTCCATGCCATCCGCCCCAACCTGGCTTAGTACGGCTCCCAGCCCAAACATGGAGGCATCTGTGTGTACAAGAAATTGTTTAGTGTAATCGGGCGCTGCCAACACAGGGGCCTCACTCAATGCCGCTTTGAGCTTCTGGAAAGCGTCCGTGCACTCTGGGGTCCAGGCGACCTGTTTGGGAAGGGCCTTTTTGGTAAGGTCCGTGAGGGGCTTGGCCAGGGCGCTATATTCTGGGACGAACTTCCTGTAATACCCGGCCGTCCCTAAGAAAGCCAGTACCTGGGTTTTGGTCCGGGGTTGGGGCCAGTTAGCTATGGCCTCTACCTTAGCGGGCTCTGGGCGTTGTCTACCGGAGCCGACCCGGTGACCCAGATACTGGACCTCGGCTAGGCCTACGTGACATTTGTCGGGTTTTAAAGTGAGCCCGGCGAGGTGGATTCGTTCGAGTACCCTGGACACATGACCCAGATGGTCTCCCCATGTGCGGCTATAGATGGCAATATCATCTAGATACGCACATGCGAAGTCCTGCAATCCCTCCAGGAGCCTATCCGCCATCCGCTGAAACGTAGCCGGGGCGTTCTTCATCCCAAAGGGCATAACCTTGAATTGGTATAGCCCAAACGGGGTGACGAACGCCGACTTGGGGATGGCCGCAGGCTCCAGGGGGATCTGCCAATAACCCTTGCACAGGTCCAGGGTAGTCAAGTAGTTCCCCCCCGCCATACGATCTAAGAGCTCATCTATTCTAGGCATGGGGTAGGCATCGGTTATGGTACGGTCGTTAAGCCTCCGGTAATCTACACAGAAGCGCGTAGTGCCGTCGCGCTTCGGTACTAGTACCACCGGGGAGGCCCAAGGACTTTGGGAGGGTTCTATTACCCCTAGCCTTAACATATCCCTTAACTCGGTGAGCATACTCTCACGTACTGCTTCCGGGATCCGATATGGCTGTTGCCGTAGGGGCGTCTCTCCCTGGGTTTCCACACGGTGGACCGCAGCGGAGGTATAGCCGGGGGTAGCGGAAAACATCTCTCGGTATCCCTGCAGCAGTTGAGTAGCCTCGCCTTTCTCCAGGTGGTCTAAATTTTGCCCCAAGCTTACTTGGTCAATAGTACAGGGGGTGGTATCCAGTAAGTCAGGGAGGGGTAGCCCTTCACTATCCTCTGTGGCGGGGGCGCACACGGCGCCCACCTCCTCTGTCCTTTCAAAATATGGTTTGAGCATGTTCACATGGAAGGCTTTGGTCAGCCTTTCATCTGAGCATTTGCTCACGATGTAGGTAGTCCCGCTAACCTGTTCCACTACCTTAAAGGGTCCCTGCCAGGCTGCTTGCAGCTTGTCCTTTTTAACGGGCCTCAGAGCCAGTACCTTCTGCCCTAAGTCCAGCACTCTATCCTGGGCCCTCCTATCGTACCACTTTTTCTGGTCCTCCTGGGCCGCCTGCAGGTTCTCCCGAACCGATTCGGTGAGGGCCCGCAGACGGTCCCGGAACTCCAGGACATACTGGACGATAGGGACTCCCCCCTCATCTGTATTGCCCTCCCAGTGTTCCCGTACGAGCTCCAGTGGGCCCCGAACTTTTCTCCCGTACAGGAGTTCGAAGGGGGAGAACCCAGTGGAGGCCTGGGGCACCTCACGGTAGGCAAACAGAAGGTGGGGAAGGAATTTTTCCCAATTCTTGTGGGACTCTGTAAAAGTTTTTAGCATCTGTTTTAGAGTGCCATTGAAACGTTCACAGAGCCCGTTAGTCTGGGGATGATACGGGGCGCTGAACAGGGGTTGCACTCCACAGCTCTGCCACAGTTGTTGCGTCAGGGTGGCTGTGAACTGCGTCCCCCGATCGGAGAGTATCTCCTGCGGGAAACCTACTCGGGTGAATATCTGAATAAGGGCCTCTGCCACGGTCTCGGCCTCTATATTGGTGAGGGCGACTGCCTCCGGGTATCTAGTGGCGTAGTCAACCACCGTTAGGATAAACTTTTTGCCCGACGGACTGGGGCGACTGAGGGGACCTATTAAATCCACCGCTACTCGGTGGAAGGGCTGTTCGATGATGGGTAGGGGGTGAAGCTTAGCCTTCCGAAGGTCTCCCCTTTTTCCTACCCTTTGGCATACATCACATGTCCTACAATAGTACTTTAGGTCCTGGGTAGCTCTGGGCCAGAAGAAGGTTTGAGTTAACCTGTCTCTGGTCTTTTTGACCCCTAAATGTCCTGCTAGGGGAATGTCATGACTGAGTTTTAACAACTCAGCCCGAAATTTACGGGGCACAACTAACTGTCTTTTTATGACCTGGGTATCCCCCTGTCCCACCCCCTCGGTTACCCTATATAGCAACCCCTTATACCACTCAAATTTTTCGTGCGGGTTGTTCTCGGGGGTAGCGGCCGCGGCCTTCCTATAGCCTTCTAATGTGGGGTCAGTACGCTGTTCCTGTTCAAACCCCTGGGGGGTATCCCAGAAGGGTACGGGGGGATCGGGTAAAGGGGGTATTTCGACTCTTACCTGGTTCTCCTCAGAGTGCAGCGGAGCTTCCAGTCTGGCTTGAGCTCGGGTGGTAACCGGGTAGGCCTCGGCAGGGGGGTCTCGGGCTAGTTGAGAGGTTAGGCATCCCACATCATTTCCCAACAAAACCTCGGCGGGCAGTTCTTGCATAATCCCCACCTCCAGTTGTTTAGACCCGGAACCCCAATCAACAAACATATTAGCGGTGGGCAGTTTGTGAATAGCGCCCCCAGCCACCCTTACAGCGACTGTGCGTCCGGTGCGAGCTTGTGCTCTGACCGTGTGGGGCTGTACCACAGTCAAAGTAGCCCCAGAGTCTCTCAGCGCCCGGGCCCCCACGCCATCGACGGTAATCCATTGGCGGTGGTGGTCCCGGTTGTCCCCCCCAGCTTGTACTGGATTGACCTCATGTAATACGCTCCACTGTTCTTCGTGGT
The DNA here is from genome assembly GCA_933207985.1 of Pelobates cultripes. Classification (NCBI taxonomy): domain Eukaryota; kingdom Metazoa; phylum Chordata; class Amphibia; order Anura; family Pelobatidae; genus Pelobates; species Pelobates cultripes. Next base: position 335,577,737 of record OW240913.1, read on the forward strand.
TAAGGGCAGGGCCTGTGTGTTCCTGTTGCACACAGTGAGCAGCTGCCCTGGGTTGTTGTGGGGCTGGCCGTTCCCAGCTTCCCCGGTTTAAGCGAGGGCACTGATGCTTGTAATGTCCTGGTTGCTTGCAGTAGTGACACACTGCAGGAGGTCGAGGTGTGTTTGCTGGGTTCGGTGGGGGGTTACCTATGGCAGGTCTAGGTGGAGCCGGGTTTGTTGGAGCTGTGTACTGAGGCTTAAATGGTGGTCTGCTCGCCCCTGGCTCCTTCCTCCTGTTATCCTGGTACTCGTCCGCTAGCCTAGCGGCCTCCTCCACGGTTTTTGGTTTCCTATCTTTTACCCAGTCTTTTATGTCCTCTGCAGTATGATTAAAAAATTGCTCCAGTATCACTAGTTGCAAAGCTTCTTCTAGGGTGGTTGCCTGGCAGCCCTTCATCCAATTGCGGGCTGCCCGCTGCAGGCGAAAAGCCCATTCCGTATGGGAATCTCTCCCAGTCTTTCTCAGGTCTCTAAACTTTTTCCGGTATGCCTCCGGAGTTACAGCATATCTGGCCAACAAAATGTCTTTTATTTTCTCATAATTATGTATGTCCCCCTCAGGTACTGCTCGCAGCGCCTCGGCTGCTCTACCTGACAATTTACTGCTGACGACTGCAGCCCATTTGGTGGAGTCTAATCCCTCCAGTGCACACTGGCGTTCAAAGTCTTGCAAGTAACTGTCAATTTCCATTTCATTGTCAACAAATGATTTAAACGCTGCATAATTTACCTTCTTTGGTATTTCCCCAATACTTCTCGGGGGGTGTAGCAAATCCCCCTGTGACGCTCTGTCCCGGTCATCTCGCTCTTTTTGCGCTTGTCTGGCTTGTGCTACGACCTGCAGTATCGCCTCTGAGGATGGATTGGGTCCCAATAAACTGAGTGTCCATCGGATGTCCTTTTGCATCACGGTTTCTTCCTCTTGATCCATCTCTGTATTACTGGTATTATCGCTCTGCATTAACTCCGCAATTAACGTGGCTTTTGTTTTGTTACTTGCCACTCTGCCTCGAGCTTCCAGTAAGTCCTTTAGCGTGGTTCTTTTAAGTAGCTGGTACTGCTGAGCCATTCATTCCTTTGCTTGTTTTGAAATGTCCATTTGGGATTCGAATCCCTCCGCTTGCCACCAGTTGTAAGGAAATCAAGTATAGCTGAACCGCTTTGATAATTCCTCCTGCAATGCCAGCGTCTAAGGTAGTTCCAAGCAATGAAGTCCATAAGAAATATAACAGCTTCCCAAGATAATCCCCTTGGTAAAGCATACGAATTCCCAAATAACAGTCAGAGTCCAGAATCAGGATACAAGTAGATCTGAGGTCTGGAATCTCCAGCCTGCTTTTTATTAGGGTTACAGACAAAAAATACACACCCAGGGGGAGGCATTAAATCACCAATCAGGTACAGGTTACAGCCCCTACCTCCCTCCCCTCTGATAAACAGTTAACTTCATTAAAACGTGCACTATTTTACCCCAGTTCTGGATGTACCCCAAAAACAGGGGGTACACCTTTAAATTGGGCACCGCTGGATAGTGCTCACTGGTGGGGACAATATGTCAAAAAATCAGTCCATTCGGATGAATGGTTCGGGAGTTATGGAGCACTAAAGTTTTGACCGACCGCACGGATCATCTAGCCGAAAATAGTTCCATAAGTTTTGGCCCTGCGGTCGGTCTCCGTTTAGGCGAATAAAAAAGACGAAAGTCCTGCCATCCGTTCGCATCTTCGTGGTCGTTGAAATCCCCATACGAAGTTGCATGTAACTACCGAACGGCCGGTCATTCGGTTTTTTCCGTGCGAAGTTCTGGATGTATGGAGGTCTCAGCGGTGTTCGCCTGTTTGTGTATCCGATTTTAGTTCCACGCGTTTGACGGGCAAACACCGCTGTTCGCACGTAAAATGGCCGCGACCACGTGTAAAGTGCCGAAATGGCGGCCACCTAGAGTTTACACGGGGAATTCGCCTGAATCCATTCGAATGGTAGAAATTATAGCTATATGCCGAATTCCAGCTGAATTGGGTGAATTAACTTGTGCAACAAAGGTAGAAATCCTGATGAACGGAGTCATTTCTTCACATGTATGCTTTCTAACTGTGCTCAGAAAAAGCACCATTTGTTTAATACTTCATATTCTGTATTGTAAATAGTGTGATATGAGGATCATGATATATAGATATAAAGCTAAAAATGTATACACTCATAATTTCGAATTGTAATTTAACTTTTACCTCATTGAATATTCCCTCTGATTTGTCTCAACCTTTTATTATGGTGTATATTTTTTGTATCTTGAATTGAGTTGACATTATGTTTCCAACATTAGAAACTGTATATACATTGTTAGTCTTTTTAACCCCCTAAATTTGTAGCCCAACTTATTTGAACCCTTCTGTTTTATTCTCCACTTTTTATCCTCTCATTATTATATATGTATTGCCGATTTTACTTTAGATGTAATAGCACCTCTGTGTTTAAGGCCAATCTGCACTTAGAGCTGTTTTGGCCATACAGATATGTCCCGTAATTGCCAAGTTTTTAAAGAGCCATGATATTCTAGTAGTCAAAGTCAGCTGGATGCTATTACAAATGTGGGGGATTGCTAAACGGTAATGGACACCAAAAGACTTGGTGAAACAAGAAGGCATGTGAATTATACCTAGAAATATACCTGGAAATGAAGAATGGTTGATGGTGGTAGTCCAATGTATCCTTAAATTTGGAAGGATAATTAGAATGCTGTTTGTCGTTCAAGTCAGTGATTTTATATAATCGCTCGGATACTCTTCTGCACTCTAAGATTACATTATAATGATTAGATTAGATAGAACAGAATCCTAAAGGAAAGAAACACATGGAATACTCAGAAAAACATGTAGGAGCTACAACCATCAATGAATAGGTGTATTGATAGCTGCAGCAGGATTTAAGGGACCAAGTGTACCAAAAATCAGGCAAGTCTTTCAGGCAATAAGAGAAATGAGAAAATAATTAAATAAATAATGTAGAAATAAATAGTAGACAATTTTATGATTCCATCATAATAACAGGGATCATGGCAATTAAAAAAATACTTCTAAACAATGCATTATAACGTGTGTGTGCATTTTAAATATCCTATCCCCACGAGCCTGGGATATTAGTTATTAGACTTTTTATTATTATTATTAGTCATTTTTATAGCACCAACATATTCCACAACACTGTACAATAGAGCAAACACAGACAAATAATGAACACATATTAATAAAATAGAAACAGAAGACCTAAATTGTTATAATTAATCTCCCGACTTTGCACATTTGGAGTTGCGAAAGAACAGAGTCCCAGGTATATTTTGACAAGAGATGGACAATTAGCCTGGATCGGGGCACCCACTTATTCCATTAAATTTAATTAAATTAGAATTAAACTGAATCCATTCTACTAGTCTATTTTATTTGGTGTTTGAGTAGACCAATCTTAAAAATCTAGGTGTGCAATCACCTAGCATGAAATTACTATGGTGTTTAATAAACACTAATCAGGAAATCATTATTAATTAATAACCAGACCTACTACTGATATTGCAATATTGAAGCTGGAAAACTTCTCCTCTTTTATGAAATAAATGGAACCATTTTTTTGTGACTTCACAGCTCTTCAATGTTTGTGGAATATGACCCTGATCTTCGAGAGGCCTCTTATAGTAAAACGCTTAATAACCCAATTTGAAAGGTTAGACTTTGAGCGAGACTGTGATTTTATGACCGCTGTACTGTGCTCCGCATCCTATAAAGTTTCAGACATGTGAGTGCCAAGATTGTTACTTCACTACCTTTATGGAACGTCGGTTAACTCTACAACAATAATTATCTGCAGAGTTTCGTAACCGAACTTTCCATACGCAAAGCTTCTTGTGGTATGTCACTACAACCCAATAGAAGCCAATGACTGATCTCTTGCGTAATCTCAGCTATATTTTCAACCAAGATCATTATTTTGTAGAAAAAGAAGTCTTCTCCAACATTGTTAAAATGTTAATAGAACACACACACCTCTGGATGCTTGCCACTGTAAAACGATCCACTGGTGAAAATAGATGTTAGCAATTCACTAATCTCACAATTTATATCTGGCAGTTAGATTTAGTTTTTTGTTGTTGTCTGTATTACAGAAAAACTTAATATGTTTAAATAAGTAAAGGTTTGAATGAGCCTCCAGTGAAAACATTTGTTTCATGCATTAACAGTGTTAGCAGTGTAAACTGCCAGGTACTTCATAACAGGAGTAAAAATAATCAAATAGACACTTCCATGGATTGCTGGCTGCCCTGGTTTGCCGTAATTTTTTAAAAAAAAATCCAAATTAAATCCAGCCTGTCAAAAGTCGTTAATCACCTGAACTGTAGATGTCTCAAGTTTCATTGTCATTACTAAATGCATGAAAAGAATTGATCTAAAATCTCTCCATTCATTCTTTTATTGACCACTGCAGCAACTTGTCCTCACGTAATAACCTGTATGGTGTCCATTCATAGTGGGGCCTTGGTAACTTGTACAGGCTTTCTATTCTTACAGGCTGTGTATACATTCCTGTGTATGGCAGTGGATAGTTCTATCCATAAAAAAACAAGAATGAAGATGTACAGCAATTTAGTCAATGGGCTAAACCTAGCACCCTCAGTGGCTGAGAAAATTCTAACTTTGACAATGGGGATTTAAGACAAATTATGGACATTTAGAGGTGAATATATATATATCTTTATTTTTACATTCTTTATTTTGTCTTAGACAGTAGGTAAAACAATACATATACAAATAGACAGTTGAAATAACAATGTGTAATACACCAACAATCAACATTGCTTCGATTCAATATGTAATATCTGCCTTCTGTACTTAATTATTATAGCACATTGGTAAGTATTGTATCTTAACAAGTAAAATAATCTAGGTATAAGGTAGTTGTTATGAGGGGTTGCCGTATGGTAATTCAGCTTACGTAGTTGTTGCGTGGAGAGAGTTATCTAGTGTTTTCAACTTACTATAAAATAGCAAGATATCTGTTGTTGTCTAGCATAGAGGTGCATATATTTTTATGTTATTTCTAAAAAAACATATTCAGTGTTTTCAATATATACAGTAAATATTGGGAATATGTCCATCCTCGATCGGGCCACTAAATATACTTGGCTTAGGAAATGAACTAGTGTAGAGCCAGGTCTGACTTAATACAAGAAATTTTTAGAAAAACATTAAAATAAAATGCAGCCAGGAGGTTTGTTGATAGGGCACAACATAGAGTTCTCAAGAATCTGCTCTGTGAATAGTATAAATAAACATGTATAGTGATATGAAGTGTGTTTTATAGACTTTACGAATGGTGTAGAGATTTTGAATCTTTGAGTTTCTTCACTATGCGTCCTATGCTTTATTTTATTTTGCATGTGATTTTCAGAGAAAGAAAACCTGATAACAGTTTTTCTCAATTAAAATGTCTCATTTGATTACTGTAATACTGAAAGCACTGGCAGCTGTTGATGTGTGGAATGTTGTTGACATATGTCCCTACCAGCATATCAAAACTATAGATTGGAAGTTCCTCACAGACCGATGATCATCAGCTCAAAGCAAAAGCAAACTGTGTTTTAAATTAAATGGAATAATCTTCAAACCTCAGGTTTGTCCATTTCCCATCAGATGAGTGTTGGGTTTGCAATGAAAAAAAGATTCCCTCAGGTCAGTCTGAGGCTTTGCACATAATGGTGACATGGTGGAAAAAATATAAATAAGGAATTTCCTACTTTAATTTAAAAATAGTGTATCAGTAAGAAACAAATGTAGTGTTTTTTAAAAAATGTTATGGTATTCTAGATGACTGTTAAAATGGATGGTTCAGTTGCACAAGCACTTTCTTTGTCTCTCACCGATGTAAACATAATTCTACAATGCCTACAATGAGTGTGGCCACACATTAGCTATCTTGAGTTATTTTCGTATTCGTTTACAGAAACGTAAACAAAAGTCCTACATACGAAAAAGAAAAAAAACGAAAGGGCAAATGCTGAATGCATTACCTTTTTGTTTCAGTTCTTTCATTTATTGGACACACTGCGTATGTGCCACCCCCCCCCCAAAAAAAGGAGGGGCACCAGCTCCCTCTTTGTAATAAACAACCATTCAACCCTCCCCCTCCAATTAACATATGGGATCACTATGACCCCTATATTAATAAAATGGAGGTTACATCCTCCCGCATGCCCCTACTCGTGGCATGCCACAAGTAGGGGTATGGTGCCTAAACAGCTGTCACTGTCATTTAAAACTACTAGTGACTGAGCAGCTAATAATAGTGAGGGGGGTGCCAATAAACTAACCCCCTGTAAAATAAAATGTCATACTTACCATTAGATGTCTTCTTTCTTCTTTTCTATTCTTTCTTCAGCCTCAAAAAAGGCAAAATAAAAATTCATAATACCTGTCGCAACTGTTAAAATAAAATAAATAAAAAAATACGTAAAAAAATAAATAAATCTCGACGGAAACCAGTGAGGGCACGGCACGGCACAGACTATAAAGCCTTCCCACGTCCTGTAATTAGGCTCAGAGCGCTCTAACTGGTTTGTTTAAGCCATCCAATCAGAGTGCTCTGACAGGTAAATGAAGAGACTGACAGGTAAGTCTCTACATTTACCTGTCACAGCACTCTGATTGGTTGGTTTGAAATCCACCAATCAGAGTGCTCTGTGTCATTTTACACAGCGTGGGAAAGTTCTTTGGAATTTCCCCATGCTGTGTAATTTGACTCATAGCCCTCTGATTGATTGCTTTCAAAAAAAGCAAGCTCATGGGTGGAGGACCCCCCCTCCCCCACCATGAGGTACCTCCTTATTGCACTAGCGAATAGGCAGCAATAGCTGCTCAGTCACTGGTAGTTTTAAATGACAGCATGCGGCCACTGGCCCTTTTATTAATATGGGGGTAATGGTGACCCCCATAGATTAATGTGGGGGGGAGGGGGGGGTTGAATGGTTAATGTTACAAGGAGGAGGCTGGTAGCTGCTTTTTTTTGGTGCATGTGCAGTGCTATTTTCGTCCAAATGGACACTTCACCCAGACCACTTCAATGAGATGAAATGGTCTGGATGCCTATAGTGTCCCTTTAAGTGACATGCATAATTGAATCTTTATTTGGTACTAAGGTACTTATTTATATTTTAAGCAGATTTAAAACATGTAAGTTTTGAGCTATAGCAAAGTTCACAGCACATTTACTGAAGTATAAAACAGCAATTTGCAAATGTTTTTAAATCAGTCTAAGAGAGATTTGCACGTCAAACGTCACACTTTTATTACAAAAGGAAATTGGAAGATGATGACATTACATATTCAAAAAAACTCACCCTGTACTATTTAAATTAGTTCTTTCAGACACCGTAATGATATTATTCTTCTATTTCAGTTTGCATTAAGTTAGAGGAAATCACGTTTACCTATCTAGATGATACCTTTAAAAACCGAAAGAAACTTATTGAAAAAATGCCACATTTTTCTGAGGTTGTAAAAACTGATATATTGGGATCACACACTGGCAGACAGAATGTCTAGCACACTTTCAGCACTGCACTGATGGAGGTTACAAAAACTTATATTATGCATTCTGAGTTTTATTACTTATTTTTAATAGAAGGTTGTTAACCATGTTTATTGAGTACCTAACATGCCCCTCAGGGCTGTTAGACTTGTTTCATATTGGGTTAATGTTGGCACAGACTCATGCCAAGGAAGTCTGCTAATCGTGGATTTCCCAGGCCTTGATGAACCTTTTGGCACCATGCCCAGCTTGGCTTATGCATAGAGCACCTTAAAAAAAAAAAAATGGAAAAAAAATTGTGCTGTTTTTTTCCCCAAGAACTTTACAGATAAGTATAGGTTTTTAGAGAAACAGAATAGATCTATATATAATGAACTTAGAAAAAGCACAAAACAACTGATTTTATGGAAATGAGTGCTTAATATGCTTGCATGTTCCGTTACACATCTTCTAGTTTCGAACGTTACAGGTTGCTAGCGTAACTATCACAGCAAACGTACTATGTATCTTGTGTAAAAATATTTGCAGCAATTTGTGTAAAAACAGGTGTAATCTTTAGTAAGTTTTGAAAAATGTGTACAGAAAAGAAGCCAGAGCTCTTGAAATGAAAGGTTATAATCATGGGCGTCCGCAGGAATTTTTTTTTGGGGGGGGGGCATAATTGTAATGGCATCCATGCTTGGCCCCTTTTTGACAGTGACATGAAGGGGAGAAGCATGGTCATTAGCACATAAAGCTAGGGTGGATAATGTTTCACAACTATGGTGTCAGGAATACATGTTTGTTTTCCTGACACTATAGTGTTCCTTTAATCAAATCAAAGGAACATTCTGGTCACCATAACAACTTCATCTAAATGAAAATGCTACGATGCAAGGAGGCCCCTGGGTGCTCTCTTTCCTTTAAGGGGTGAAACCGTTCTCAAATGGTTTAACCCCAAAGGGTTCCTCCAGCTCCAGATCTCCAGGTTGCTCAGTGGTATTCGGCTTCTGAAACAGAGTGTCAGGAAGTGCAGATTGACGTCAGGCATGGGTGCCGCTGATTGACTAGAGTGGTCAGCTGACGCTCTAAGCCAATTGCTAGTTCCTGATTCATAAAAATATTTTACTTTTTTATGAATGGGGAGCTACTGATTGGCTTAGAGTGCCAGCTGACCCTCTAGCCAATCAGCGGCACCCCATACCCAGCGGCCCTCTGTGCTTCCTGACACTCAGTAAATAAAAGTGAACACATTAACACTGATATTTTTTTACCTGGGGAGATGAGCAGGCCCAAAGTTTCCCTGCCAGGCCCAGGTACCAAAGTCTTATGATGTGGTGTACAGAATGAGGTGGAGGGATCACTTCACATGTCCTTCCTGCTCCAATCTCATTTTCTTCTCCTTCATTTGACACAGTCTTCTTTTTCTTCTGACATGGTCTTCTCTCCTCCTTGGCTCCTTCATCGCCTTTACCTTTCTGCTACTTTCTGCTTATTTTGCGCCCTTCTGCGCCTTTTTCTTTCTGATCCCTTTCTGCTCCTTGTAGATGCTTCTTTCTCCTTGCAGGCCCTTCCTGCTCCTTGCTGCCCCTTCCTGCCTCTTGCTGCCCCTTCCTGCTCATTTATGTTCCTTTTCCCACTTTACCTTTGTGCTCCTTCTGCCCCTTCCAGATCATTGCTGGCCCTTTCTGCTCCTTGATTTCCCTTCCTGCTCATTTCTGTTCCTACTCCTTTCTGCTCCTTGATGCTCCTTCTGATTCTTTCTGTTCCGTCTCCTACTTTACCTTTGTGCTCCTTCTGATTCTTTCTGCTCCATGCAGACCCTCCCTGTTCCTTGCAGACCCTTGTTACCCTCATACTTTTTTCGCTTGCCCATTTTGAATTGACTGTTCACTTGCTGCCTAATACATCCTAACCACATTAGGTGCCATTGTAACAATATACTGAATGTTATTCACTCCACCTGTCAGTGGTGTTAATGTTGTGGCTGACCAGTGAATGCTCAATTGAAAGGGAAGCGGTTAAAACAACCATTATCTTGTTAATACATAAAAACTACATCAGAATAATAAAACAATTATCTTGCTTTTTCTTTTTAAGTTTCAGTTTCTCAATTATACTTTGCTAAAACTAGGTAGTAGATGGCATATCCAAACTGGAATAAACAAATTATAGAGCCTGTATATTTGTTTGATTGTCATGAATGGGGCATCCAATAGGAAACGTGTCAAACCTGGGCTCAGTCATACAGTGATGTATAAAGGATAATGACGGAGAAGATGTATTACCAAAACTCAGAGTTTGCTAGATTTTACCAGCAGAGAATAAAGGTTGGATCAAGGTCAAGACTTCAGATATCAGGATAAAAGAAAGATATTCCAATAGGGGATAGGGTTAATCAGACAATAAGATAACAAGGAAAAAATGAGGTCAGTTTAAGAGTGCAATAACTGGGACAAGTTATTAGTGGTGAAAGATAAAGCTTCAGAGTAAGTCTCATCATTACAGGAAGTATCAGAGGGACATCCACCATTAGATGATGATTTTGTGAAATTTGGCCAATTTATGGCTGAGGTGTGCACTGCAAGGCATTACTGGATAATAGCTTCATTACCAACACCATGGTTATGTCTCCAATGCTAGATAGCAATCCAGAGTTAGAGGAGGTAAAATAACTACTATCACTTGCACATTCCATCATTAATTCCTTTTGCATTTTGAAATCTACAGGAAGTTGGTAAGTAAAATACCTTTTTACTCTAGTCTGAGAGGGGCCGTGTACCCATAGTGCTAGGGATACATGTTTGTGTTCCTAACACAATAGTGTTCCTTTAAAAATAGAGAATGAGAACCACTTGTAATACTATTTTAACTTAATCAATATTGACAATATGTCATGTTGTTACCTTAAATATGTGGCGTGAAGTGATCTATCATGTCTATTTGCAGATATCGTTCATAAAAATAGTGATTAACCAAATGAGACCAGAAATTAAGAACCAATTATGAATTTTGTTGAAATGCAAAACTTGGGCCCAGTTTACATGTTTAAAAGTCAGCTGAGTTGGAGAATTCCAATACAAACCTCCTGCAATCACACTCAGGAAAGTCACTTGGGAAAAACAACACAATAATGGAAAGAATGTAACATTCACGCTCAACCCAACTCAACTGACAGGCAACCAAACTCAACTAAAATACAGCTTTGCTCCATTTGCTGTCAACCCAGCTTGTAATGCTAAGTTGATAGCCCAGGACCTCCAAAGATTTAATGAGTGTGAACGTAGTAAATAAGAAAGGAACAAAAATGCTCAAGAGTGGATCACTGTGGCTGAGCTGGCCCTTTTTTTGTTTGAAATATCTACTAAGCACATTTCACCTTAAACAGAATGTATTTGTTTTTACACAAACAAAGCAGTGAAGCACTATCCTTGTTATCCTGTTTAATGAAAGACATTTGTCCTAACTATGGCCTTGATTTAATATTTTTGGATTAGCTATTCAGTTATTTAATATTCAAAAAAACATTTATCTTGATAGTTTTTGATACACTGAGATATTTATACGTATGATAGATTTATTGATAGTTTAATATATTGAAAAAAAATATTGTAAAAGTTTATCCAAAAATCTGAAATCATTTGAAAATTGTATCCAAAAATATTAATTTGAGACATATCAGAGGACCCAGGAGTATTGGCTGTTCGCTGCTGTCCTTCTATGGCTTCAGAGAAGATTTATCTAATTTCTTCAGATGAGCAACATATTTTAACACTGTTTTCATGGGTCAAATGCTAGATTGTGCACCTACACGGGAAGATTTAATAGTTAACTCTTTGACTGCAAGTAAGTTGGGCATGTTATAAGCTACTGCTTGTTAATGCACCCAAAGTATACTTAGTGGTTAAAAATCCATTTTCACTTAAGACAATTCAATAATGACTGACAAAACCACTAAAGAACACACAGTCATGTGGCATATTGTGCTGTTTTCTATACACAGTCATTCACCGAGAATAGTATGTAAACAGGTTTAGATTTGGATCACTGAACCTTACCGGAATGTCATTTTTAAAGTGCAGGCTCTTACCAGTGAAAGTTTGGAATGCAGCTAATGAAAGACAATGTGGTTTGCTTGTAGAATGAATTGACTAGATTGATCAAAATCCTCCAAATCTTTCACTTTGTAAGAAAAACTCTTGGTTAAAATGTAATTTAGCCTTTTTTTCTGTAAGCTATTGTTTTTAGACCTCAATTTGTTATGTGTGTTTTCTTAAGCTGCATGTGTGCATTCCAAAGTGTAGCACACTCGAACATCGAAGCATCAAACGGGCATGTTACTGTTTATTCAGTAGTATCAAGATTCGGCTTATAGGACTAAAAACCAGGTACCACAAAACAGAAAAGAGAAATAAACATTTTGATAGTAGATAAAACATAAAAGTCTGATCTCACTTGACTACACACATCTAAAAATCACAAATGTTAATCTTCATTTAGTTTCCTGCCCTGGATAGCATTGGATATTTTTTGTTTTAAATTAAACCAGGAATTTTTGAGGAGTAACTAGGGGGCAAACTGACCTACAATTTGCAATACACTTGTCAATTCTCCACTCTACCCAAGTCTATCCTAAGCTTTCTTCCACTGTATTATCCCCCGCCACCTCTTCTTAAACACTATGTTATTAGAATAGGTTTAAAGATATTAACCTTAAATTGTGCTCCCACCAACTAAGTTCTCTTCTCTTTACCTATATGCAATCTTGGCACAGAAAACGTCACCCTTGGGAGCTTGAGGGTCATAGTGGCTTTTGGAGTTGTTCCATCCATCGTAGGTAAGTCGGAGGTCCACAGCACACAAGTGGCTAAGCAAAAGAAGAGAAAATGAAAATGATTAGTTAAGAAATATTCTTGCTATACCACAAGTGTTTAAGAAGGGTACTGTGGAGGAAGAGCTGTAGTTGATTACCAAACTAAGGCTGTTGGACAGGATTGACTAATGTGGCAATTCTGATATAGTTTTGAAAGGCTATGGGTCTGTTTGGACAAACTGAGAAGTGAAAAGCTGTAGAACACTGCATTTATCAAAACATGTTATACATTTTTAGAATTGCACTAATGAAATATTTGTATGGATTTAATGTATTATTCTAAACACATTTTTTTTAATCACTTTAAGAGGATCTATATAACCTCTCTCTATTGTAGGCAGTGACAGTGCATCTGAGCTTGCAATTAAGACACACAGCCAGAACAACTCATAAAATCTGGAGATAAAATCCTGTTATCCTTTCTAAGACTAAACAGTTATTTGAACTCAAACCATTACAAAATGCTGCCACAACTTATCATAACCACTTGAGGACCACGTGACGGTCTATACCGTCATGCACTGCTGTACTCCTATCCCAGCTTTGGGGAAGCCTAAAAGCATCGCTCATCTGCTCTGCCATATTTAACATGTCCCTGAGAACTCCCATTACAATTAAAAAATGGGTCACAGAACTAAACTTTAATTTGATAAATGAATTGCCAAAGTACGCAGTGATCAAGTACATAGTTAGAGTTGCTTTAAAAAAGGGATAGAAACCATTGAAGTAGAAAGTCTGTACAGATCCTTGGAAGTAATAAAAACTAATAAAACAAAAAGATTAACTTTCTTTTCTATATATTTCTTAAAAATTTACTTTTTCTTAAAATGATTTTCTAATTACCATAACCACTATACCTTATTGTAATGGCTAAGATGCAGACTTAGTCTTTCTGATTGAGCTAAATCATTTAAGCAGTTTGCTGAAAACTGGTTTTCCTGTTACTCAGTTAATGTGCCCGTCACCAAAACAACTTTATGTAAATTAAGCAATTCTGGTGTATAGATCATTTATCTGCCATTTAGGAGTTAAAACCCTTTGTTTATACAACACTAATCTCACCTACAAGCATGTGACTTGCACAGCCTTCCTAAACACTTCCTGTAAAGAGTCATCTAATGTTTAAAATTATTTTATTGCACATTCTGTTTAATTTATAATGTCGTATCTCCTGCTCTGTTAATAGTTTTCTAGACCCTACAGGAACTTCCTTTATGTAATTAAAGTTCATGTTACAGAGCAGGAGATACAAACTTTTAAAGTAAGTTACATCTGATTGAAAATGAAACCATTTTGTTTTCATGCAGGTGGTGTCAGTCACACCCAGGGGAGGTGTGGCAAGGGCTACATATAGAGAAATAAAAGTGATTTAGCTCCTAAATAGGAGAGAATTGAGCAGTGAAACTTCAGGTGCATGATCTATACACCAAAACTGCTCCATTAAGCTAAAATTGTTTTGGTGACTATAGTGTACCTTTAAAAATTTTAAAACAAACTGGAGGACAATGTCAAAAGACTCTTTGCACCATAATCTACAGTGAACTGTAGGCATAGCTTCACTTATGGTACTTAGAGTGCCATTTCAAAATGTCTCAAAGAAATGAGCCATCTTATGAAAGCAAGGGTATGACTTTAATTAACACTATTGCGTGTTAAACATATTTGGAAGAAAGTTTGAATTATGTTCTAACATTTCAGCAGGCCTTGTATGTCCTATTTGAATCTAGTAATTTGGAAAATTCATAAGGAGACATAATATGTATACACAAAAACATATATACAATCATCATAAAGCCAGCTACAAAGAATAAGTCAATACTGATTTGCAAATCATTTCACTGAGTTAGAACTGTATGCATTGTGGAGTGTTGAATGTCTAGTTAATTTAATATAACTTGGGTGGTCTTAAAAGAAGGTGTTCTGTTAACAGATCAAATAGTTCTCTGTGTTTACTGTACACTACAGAGCAGCTTTTGCCCAAACAGTGACACGTTTTGTTTTTTTCAGTACTTACTTAACCAAAATAGTATATTTAGTTAACTCCTTCACCGCTATATCATTTTCATTATTAAAAAAGGTGTAACATTTATGTGAATCAAGGGAAGAATAGTTAGCCCATAAAATCAGGACGAAACAACAACTGTATGTGCAGCTCATCAGAAAAAAAAAACTAATCAAGTATTCTAATTGCATATAATTTTCTTTTTTATTTTACTTGTTAAAGCATTTGGGGTATTTATATATACAGTAATTATAAGTTATGCTATGTTTTTGTCTTGAAAAAAATGTAATACAGTTTTCCAAAAATAACTGATAGCTAAAATGGCGATTCTCAAAATGACAACAGAATATCAACTTGATTGTATATTAGTATAAAATCTATACACATTAAATCCAATTACCAGACTAAAGTCAGGCATATGTATGGCAAAGTCCATAGTATTTCTGATTTCTAATTTTAAACTTTACATCCTTACCATTAGCATAGATACAAAAAACAAGCATTTTGTAGCCGCATAGCTGATAGTGATCTTCCAGTAATTGTATACATTATTGTGTCAATTTGTCAATGCACAATAGGCAGATAAAATATTTACATCTACAGCTTATCATATTTTTCAGAATATAGATGCACCCATATGGTTTAAATTTAGTAGGAAAAAAATAAAACGAGTAGTATCATAATTATGGTAAATGTCGGCTTATATGTACAGGTGATGTAGTATGTGTGTGTGTGTGGATATAGGGAAAGCAGCAAGTGTGTATACTGGGGATGTAGCATGTGTAAGGGGAACATGGGATGTACTGTGTTTTTAAGGAAATGGAACGTGTGTGTTCAGGGAGCATAGTGTGTGTGAATGTGTGTAGGGTGTGTTAGGGAATATAGTGTGTGTGTGCAATAGCTGTAGAGCATGTACCGGCTAGTGGTAGGCAATCTTCAGCACTACGGATGTCATGAACTACATCTCCCCTGATACTTTGCCAACATCAGGCCCGGACTGGCCATCGAGCACACCGGGCAAATGCCTGGTGGGCCACGGTGGCCATAGGTCGAGGCCGGCAGGGGAGTTCACAGGATCTCCCCTGCCGGTCTATGCAGGGCCGGCACTATCTGAGCGCCGGCCCCACAGTAGTCCACGACGAGCAGGTGGGGAGATCGGAGATCTCCCTCACCGGCCCACATGTAGTATATTGCGGCCGGCGGGGGAGAGAGGGAGGGAGACTAAATTACAGCTCTGCCGGGATCCTCTTTTGTGAGATTTAATGCGTTGCCATGGCAATGCTCCGGGTCTCGCGAGAGTGAACTCTAGCTCCACCAGGGATGGATGCCAGCAGCAGGATCCCCCTCCCAGGCTAAAGGTAAGCAGGGAGGGGGGATATAATCACTCAAGTCACAGCAGCTTCACTTACTCACACACACCCTGCACCCATGGCACTCACAGCACCCTCACTCACACACACACACACACTGCACCCTGACACTCACAGCACCCTCACACACACACACACACACACACACACACTGCACCTCTGACATTCACAGCACCCTCACTCACACACACACTGCACCCCTGACACTGACAGCACCCTCACACACACACTGCACCCCTGACACTGACAGCACCCTCACACATACACACACTGCACCCCTGACACTGACAGCACCCTGACACACACACACTGTGCCCCTGACACTGACAGCACCCTCACACACACACACTGCACCCATAACACTCGCAGCACCCTCACACACAAACTGCACCCCTGACACTGACAGCACCCTCACACACACACTGTATCCCTAACACTCACAGCACCCTCACACACACACTGCACCCCTGACACTGACAACACCCTCTCACACACACACTGCACCCCTGACACTGACATCACCCTCACACACACACACTGCACCCTTGACACTCACACAGCACCCTCACACACACACACTGCACCCCTGACACTGACAGCACCCTCACACACACACACACACACGCACCCCCACACTTACAGCAGCACCCTCACACACACACACTGCACCCCTGTCACTGACAGCACTCTCACACACACTGCACCCCTAACACACACAGCACCCTCACACACACACTGCACCCCTGACACTCGCAGCACCCTCACACACACACTGCATCCCTCACACTCACAGCACCCTCATTCACACACACTGCACCCCTGACACTCACAGCACCATCACTCACACACACTGCACCCCTGACACTCACAGCACCCTCACGTACAGCTTTCTCACATGCACACAGCACCCTCACTCAAACACAGCACCCATCACTCACACACAGCACACACACTGCACCCATCACACACACAGCACCCTTACCCACATAGCATCCTCACGCAAACACAGCACCCATCACGCACACACACTACACCCTTCACACACATTCACTGCACCTTTCTTGCACACACACTACACCCCTTACACACACACACAGCACCCTCACAAACACACTGCACAATACGCTTTGCTAGCATTTTTGTCTCCTGGTATCCCATCTATGGAGACACCAGAGACAAATTTCAAGCAAACACAGTGCAAGCATGTTATTTAATTTGCTTGCACTGTGCAGAACAAATACAGGGTCTTTTTCTCATGCTAGAGCTCTTCAGCAGAGCTCTGCGCATGGTCTACCCTGAAAGAGCATGGAACCAACATGCTCACTTTGAGATGGGGCGTGCTTGTCATTGGGAATGACAAAACACACTCTCTCTGGTCCCGCCCCCTTTTTAGTGGGCCACTGTAATTTAAAAATTCCCGGGCCGAATTTTCTTCCCAGTCCGGCCCTGGCCAACATTATGGCCCAAAGAGCATTATGTGAGATGTATTCCACAACTTCTGGAGTGCCGGATGTTACCTACCCCTAGTATAAAGGGGTAGAATGTCTAGGGAAGGGATAGGCAACCTTTGGCACTCCAGATGTTGTGGACTACATCCTCGTAATGCTCTTGCCCCCATAAGCACCATGTGAAGTGTAGTCCAAAGCATCTGGAGTGCTGAAGGTTGCCTATGCCTGGTTTAGGGTATGTCATCTATGTAAAGGGGGAAATGTGTAAAGTGGTGGAATAGAGATTGTATTAGAAGGGGGTGAGAGGGGAGCAGGTTATTTTTATTATTATTATTTAAATTTATTTTATTTTATTTCTATCTTTCTGCTTCTTATCTTTACCCAGGGAGTGGAGACATGTAGATCCCTGGTGGTGAGTTACTCTGGCCAGTACCTCAACCAGGTGCAGACTGAATGCACTCTTTTTGCAAACTCTGACACTGTATATTATCAGAGCATTTATTTATTTATTCATTCCTGAATATAAAAAATAAGGTGCAGGTGCAAAGCAAAAAAAGAACAAAAAAACTAAAAAGGAAAGAAACAACAAACAATAATAGATGCTCTTTTCTCCACATACTTTGCAATAAAGTAAAAGGGAAGGCAGAACTAATTATATGTTCAAATTCCCCAATTATGGCTGAGATTCCAGTGGAGAGAATACTGAGCAGACAATTTAGAAGCATGCTGGAATAATTCTCGAAGCAAGTGCCGTCTTGATAGCTCTTTCTATTTTTATAAAATATATTTTCATATGTATAACATTCTTCATTCTTTTTTCCAATACTTGCTTTAAACTCTAAGTACTGCTGATGTTATCAGTTCTCTCTAACTATGAGAAAAAAAAAGGACTGTCGTGCAAGGGAAATCAATGTTAAACATACCAACGTGCATTCACAATAACAGACTTCATGGTGTTTTGTGTTGAACTTTTGGAAAGAATTCTTTGGGGCCACTTTAAATAAAAGTGACTTCTGTTCTGAGTTATTCTCAGTTTAGTGCTAAATAGCGCAAGTGAAGGTGTTATAGAAAAAGACTGACATTCACAGACTGATGAAGGCATTAAAAAAAACACAGACTGGGTGCAAGTAAAAAGGACTCATCTCACGCGGTTTCTCTACAAAACATTAAAAAAATATTTCTTAATGGCTTACATCTGCTGCATGACTTATATCATTTTTTCCCCCTTTCTTGGTATGTGAGAAAATACTCCAAGCTGGGTTTTGGAGTTCCCATAGTCTCTATTTTAGAAAGGATGCACAGGAAATTAAGCATATGCTGAGTGAAGGAATTGCAATAACCCAAAGATTTAGGTGCAAATGTTGAAAAGAAACAGTCCTGTTATATTGAACACAAGTCTTATATAAAAAAATTAACTGGGAGCCTCTTGATCAGTCAGACGTGACAGTCTAACCCCCCAGAACTGCCTCTTAACTTTCTGTGAAGAGCACACTTATAAGAAAAGCATGGAGAGTCAGTGCCACCAGCAAAGCCAGTGATTTGACTTTTATATTCCATGTAATAATAGCTTAAAGGGAAACCCTAACTTTTTTGGAAATTAAATTATTGAATAAAACATTAAAAATTACACATTACTTTTTATGTTATTTTCTGTTTTCTTTCAGTTGTATTTTAAAGATTTAGAAAGTGTCAACGCAATTCAAATCGGTCAAGGCATATATTTTATTATAGAATGAGAAACCATTTCTGCATATTAAATTACAGAAAAGGCAGCGCTTGTAACAGTGATTGACAGGGAGCCAATTTGGAGACGTTCTGTTGCAGAATATAGTTTAATACAATGTATGGATTTCTAAGTGTACTTTTATTTATCCAACCTCACAAACATATACACGTCATTTTAACAGGCTGCATTAAGAACCACGATGCTGGTAAAAAGAGTTACATATGGAACTATTACAATCACGTTTGCAGGCTGGCGTTTGGACGTATCCTTCCCCCTATTTCAGAGATACCTGCTTTGTTACTGAGATAATTTGATAGTCATGGCTTTCTCCATCGCTAGGATAATTAATAGAAGCTTTGCTTATTAACAATTTGGTTGCCAAATTAATAGACTCACACTGAATCCACTTTCCTATTTAAAATGGCCAAGGGTGCCCACTTTTAAAGAATCTGCCCATTTCCAAACCCTCAGCGTATCTCATAATTATTCCTCTTTGTTCCCCTTCAAATCTGTAAGACCATTCATATCCATTTGCCCAAATTAGATCTGTTACACATTTCAGATTCCTGTGCACTTCAGACTATAGAGACCATTTCTGACCCCTTTTTCAAACCCATGATATCCCTTTAAAAGATAATGTAAGAAAGATTTGTAGAAAACTTTGATTTGGGAGCACACCACGATTTATTAAAAAAATAAAACAGTATTCTGTAAATCTGAAATATTTTTAGATCCATCAGATTGAAACCATACTACGTTTTACTACTGTTAGTGAAGTGAGAGATTGGTTTGATTTGCCTCTTGGAAAATGAAGAATGTAAAAGCAGGATGTGTAAGTCTCTGTGTGAGGTGAGGTCTCCTTAAGTGACATTGATTCATATTGTAAAAAAATAATTGTGGCAGTGTTTCTCTTGGGGTACAGTGAAGAGACTAATAGCTCTGCCCTTGATGTATTCAAGTTAGTGTATGTTGAAAGCTATTCAATACCTGGAAGATTTAATAAAAGCTGGTACGTATGGGCTCTTTTTTTAACACTATAACACTGGAGTGGACAAGATTTTATTTTATTTTTTATTTTTATTTATTGTTTTTGCACTCGGAGCTGTGTCTCCCAAATGTTGCTTAATGGGGCTAATACATTTAGCTGATTTTTATGTTTAACATGTGTTGCATTTAAGAAGGAAATGCCTTCTCGGTAATCGACAGGAATCTTGGATCATAAAATATTTTTATGTTGATTCATACAGATTCATGGATGAAATTACAATACTTTAAAACAGGAACACATTCAAGATATGGTATATTATTCCCATGAGGTTCCTTCATTAAATAAGGAATTGTAGAAAATTGACAACCGATTTGAATACAATTGTCAAAATGACAGAGTTTTAACATAAATGGAGTTAATGAAAATCTCCAAGTTAGTTCCTTTAAGCTTCATTTTGCAATATATTTGCTATGTTGGTGCTACAACTGTTGTATCTCAAAAACACTGGTTAAATTGCTTACATTACAGCCTTATAGCACGCTGAGATCAGTTGAGTAAGCATCTTTAATCTGGGTAGTGATATTACTGAAACCTTAGGATGGACATACATACCTCAAAGTGCCCTTCCTGGTTGAATAGGTTTTTGTGGTTATTGATAATTTACCAACACTTAGGTTTTGTGAAAAAAATTCCATGTATATGGAGATTTAGGGGAAATGCTCAACATTTGTTGCATGTAGACCTGGATTCAAAAACTCAAACAGTGTAATTACATGTTGGACATCCTTCTGCAGGTGTGAATACTGCCAGGTAGCAGTTCCTGCACCTTTTGTCTGTGGCTAAGTATGAATATGGGTGTGTGTGCTGAAAGTTGTATCTATGTATGCATGAGTATGTGTCTATGAATGTCTAAGTTCATTAGTGTTTGTCTATGCATGTGTATATCTATGTATGTTTGTTTGTATACACCTGTGTACCTGTTTGTTAGTAGTACTTATGGATGTTGTTACTAAAAATGTTAGTATCTACAGGTTAGGCTTAGTGTGTACCTATGCATAGGTGATTCTGTGTAGGTATAAACTAGTGCATGCCTGTGTATTTGTGTCATCTATTTATAGGTGTGTTTGTGTGTATGTCCATTTAACTAATTAAATGTGTGATTGAATAATTATGTATGCCTACATGCATCTAATGAAAATTTGTAAGCGTGGCTAATGAAGCATGTGTTTGTGTAGAATCGAGGGAGGTACAAGTTTGTCTTTCTACTGTTTATGTAGTGAGAGATTGGTTTGATTTGCCTTTTGGAAAATGAAGAATGTAAAAGCAGGATGTGTAAATCTCTGTGAGGTGAGGTCTCCAGAAGTGACATTGATTCATATTGTAAAAAAATAATTGTGTCAGCATTTCTCTTGGGGTACAGTAAAGAGACTAATAGCGCTGCTCTGGATGTATCCATAGGTTAGTATACGTTGAAAGATATTCGATACCTGAAAGATTTAATAACGCTGGTATGAGTTGGTTTTTCACAATATAAGAGAGGCTCATTCTTTTCTTTTCACAATTAACAGAGAAAGTTATCAAACATTATATTTTCAATGATTTTTATGATAGAAAAAGTTCCAACTTGCTCTCATTCTCTTTGCTTCATCAAGTACAAGACAAAACCATCTCCCAATAAAATTAATCCTACAAAGATATTTAAGAGAGACACTCGCTGAGATGGACACAGTTTAGTGGAATGGTGCCCACTCGTCTCAAACAGGTTTGAATTAATTGATGCCGTTGCAGTGGTAATCTTTTTTTCAGCCTGTGAAACTAGTATTGGAAAGTATTGATCTAAAATGGCAGCCAAGATTCCTCTATATAACAAATTCAGCAGCCACAGATCATCATTTGTCCTACTTATATTACACTAATCAAATATCTTACGTCCCCTTACTCTCCTGTCTATGTTAGAGATCTCCAACCCTCATTATTACTGATCTACCTTCCACTTTTCTTTTGATATCCCCCCTGTTCATTAGAGCCACCCTCCTCATTACAGACCATTCCCACTCCATTTTATCCCGATTCCCCTTCCTATTATAGATCATCTTCTTTTCATTATAGATCCTCCATCTCCATTACCGAATTCCCCTTCAGCTCCCCTTACCATTAAGTTACCCCATCTTCACTACAGATCCCCCTCAGCACCCTTTTTTCTTATAGAACCCAATTCTCAATTTAGGATCAATTCCGAATCCCCAACAACTCAATTTCAGTCCAACTCAACTTCCTTTCACACAATAGATCCTCCTCCTAGATACATAAACGAGAAAAGAAAAGTAAAACAAGGATTAGTTAGATTACAAATAAAAGAAGGAAGGTATGTAGAAGAGGATAAAGGTCTAGCTGACTGCCTCAATGAATATTTTTGTTCTGTATTTACAGATGAAAATGAAGGAAAGGGACCTCAGTTGAGAAAAAGGATAAATGAGTCATTTATTACACGTGAGTTTACAGAGGAAGAGATTCTATTTCAACTGTCAAAAGTAAAGACAAATAAGTCAATGGGACCTGATGGAATACACCCAAAGCTATTAAAAGAGCTTAGTGGTGTACTAGCAAAACCATTTGTAGCGGATGGCACCAGGCGACCCTACAAAAAATACTGTATAAAGCTGCATACGTGTATCTGCTGTAATTTCTGTGTATTTAAAAAGAATTGTATTCCTCTGATTGTTCGGTAGTTTCATTCCCTTAGTTTATTCGAATGAAACTACCGAACAACCAGACCTCCCTGTGTGAAGTGTGTCCTCAATTACCCGTTGCAACATTGTTGCGAACGGGTAATTGAACAGTAAGTAGCCGTCCTTTGTTCTCGGGGGTGGCCGCCATTCGACAAACGAACACGTGGCGGCGGCCATTTTAAAACTCCCGAACAGCGGTGTTTTGCCGTCGAGTGTCTGGAACTAAAATCGGACACTCGAGTAGGCGAACACCGCTGAGACCTCCACAGCCCTGGTCCGTTCGGTTCCAAACTACCGAACGGCCCCTCGTTCGGTAGATAGAGAATACCGAACGAGGGGATTCAGGCGAACCCTCCCTAGCCTCTATAGCTAGAGGCTTTCGTGTATTTTATTCCCTTATGCCAGGACCGACCGCAAGGCCCATTCACATGGAACCGAATTCGGCTATCTCAGTTCGTGCGGTCGGTCATTTTATTCCCTCCATACTTTTCCCGAACCCCTGGTCTGATCTGGGTGATTTTTGGATATGTTGTTCACCCAGATCAGGGGTATCCGGGGATGTAGGATTTAAAGGGTACCCCTACGTTTAGGGGTACATCCAGAAACGGGGGGAATTGGTGTGCTGGATAAGGGGATTATGATGCTGCTGAGGGGAGGGGATGTGTGGGAGGTTACCAGGACAGGATTGGCTACTGTAATAATTACTGTAAATCCCTCCCTTGCATGGGAGCATGCTTTATAAGGAGACTGTGATTAAAGGCTTGTCAGTTATGCTCCTGAAACTGTGTGTCGTCCAGTTATTGGGATTGCTGTTGGGATATTGCTGTATTTTACCTGCTGGAAACCCTGCCTTTGGATTTACTATTTACTTGTTCCTGAGTCTCACTTGGATTCTAAGCGGAGATAACCTGGGTAATATTGCATCTCCGCTACACCATTAACAGATTTATTTAACCAATCATTGTTAACAGGAGTAGTCCCAGAAGATTGGAAGTTAGCGAATGTTGTGCCCATTTACAAGAAAGGTAATAGGGAGGAGTCGGGCAACTATAGGCCAGTAAGCCTTACTTCAGTAGTGGGGAAAGTGATGGAAACCATGTTAAAGGATAGGATTGATGAACATCTAAAAACACATGGATTTCAAGATCAGAGACAACATGGGTTTACTTCAGGGAGATCATGCCAAACTAATCTTATTGATTTTTTTGATTGGGTAACTAAAATTATAGATCAGGGTGGTGCAGTAGACATTGCTTACCTAGATTTCAGTAAGGCTTTTGACACTGTTGCACATAGAAGGCTTATCAATAAACTGCAATCTTTAAGTTTGGATTCCAATATTGTTGAATGGGTAAGGCAGTGGCTGAGTGACAGGCAACAGAGGGTTGTAGTTAATGGAATATATTCGAAGCTTGGACTTGTCACCAGTGGGGTACCTCAGGGATCTGTACTTGGACCCATTCTCTTTAATATTTTTATTAGTGATATTGCAGAAGGTCTTGATGGTAAGGTATGTCTTTTTGCTGATGATACTAAGATATGCAACAGGGTTGATGTTCCAGGAGGGATAAGCCAAATGACAAATGATTTAGGTAAACTAGAAAAATGGTCAGAATTGTGGCAACTGACATTTAATGTGGATAAGTGCAAGATAATGCATCTTGGACGTAAAAACCCAAGGGCAGAGTACAGAATATTTGATAGAGTCCTAACCTCAACATATGAGGAAAGGGATTTAGGGGTGATTATTTCTGATTACTTAAAGGTAGGCAGACAATGTAATAGAGCAGCAGGAAATGCTAGCAGAATGCTTGGTTGTATAGGGAGAGGTATTAGCAGTAGAAAGAGGGAAGTGCTCATGCCATTGTACAGAACACTGGTGAGACCTCACTTGGAGTATTGTACACAGTACTGGAGACCGTATCTTCAGAAGGATATTGATACCTTAGAGAGGGTTCAGAGAAGGGCTACTAAACTGGTTCATGGATTGCGGGATAAAACTTACCAGGAAAGGTTAAAGGATCTTAACATGTATAGCTTGGAGGAAAGACGAGACAGGGGGGATATGATAGAAACATTTAAATATATAAAGGGAATCAACACAGTAAAGGAGGAGACTATATTTAAAAGAAGAAAAACTACCACAACAAGAGGACATAGTCTTAAATTAGAGGGACAAAGGTTTAAAAATAATATCAGGAAGTATTACTTTACTGAGAGGGTAGTGGATGCATGGAATAGCCTTCCAGCTGAAGTAGTAGAGGTTAACACAGTAAAGGAGTTTAAGCATGCGTGGGATAGGCATAAGGCTATCCTAACTATAAGATAAGGCCAGGGACTAATGAAAGTATTTAGAAAATTGGGCAGACTAGATGGGCCGAATGGTTCTTATCTGCCGTCACATTCTATGTTTCTATGTTTCTATGTTTCTCCTCCCCATGACAAATCTTCCATAACTCATTTTTTCCCCTACCAGTCTTTTCCCCCTATCTATTACAGTTCCTCGTCAAATCTATTTCCCATTATAGATACTTCCTCTCCTATCCATATCCCCCTTCTCAATTTCAGTTTCTCACTCTCCTTATGATATCCTCATCAATTCCTTTTCAGACTATACTATAACAGACCTTCCTGTTCCCACCCCTTCCTACACATTGATTATCCTGGTGGTCTTATTGGAGCTCATCGGGATTCAGGGACATGTGAAGATAATTGGAGAAAAACCCACCTTATTATCATAGCTATTGCAGTCTGTCTATACCGTCGCTATGCCCCTAGTCCTGAGATTTTCTACCGATGATGGTCACTCCTTACCATGCAGGCCACTGCAATTTAAATGAGCATAACATGGTAATGTGACTGGCCAACAACCATGCCCTCTGGCACTATAACCCCTAAAGGTAGTTACAGGGCTGTACTTCTTGTAGGGAAGGCATATCTGAATTAACCTTTAAATGTATGGTGAGTCCTGGGTATCAGAAAATTAGACAACACAATTTTAATAGACATTTGTCAAAGACACACAAAGTAATACTGACTGTTTTGGTGGCGCTAGCTTTATATGCTCTTGGTACAAGTTTACTCTGTAATGTCACAAGCGAAATGAAGCAAGGAAAACACATTTAACATAATTTTGAGTTGACTCTATTCTAAACCTTGAAACATTGCCTTAGTGTTGTATTAAAGCTGGCTTTAGAGGAAAGAATAACCCACAACTTCCGATCTATGCATGCTTCTGGTGTTTACATGGAGTTACCGAGATTGATAAAAATGTCTTGGCAGATATGTGTGGTCTTGGAACCGAAGTAAAAAAATAGAACATTGAGAAAATATTTTTTGGGACAGGCAATGACAGTTTTTGTACAGTTTCATCTTTGGCAGATGTCTTTCATGGAAAAGGAAATGGTTGTTTTCGAGGCATCTATCATTTTGTATGTAGGAAAGGAAGCAGAGGGTATATAGATATATATATATATATATACACACACACATGATGGTGATTATATGACATTGATTGGTGAAAGGTAGAATGATTTGTAGATGACATATAAGGCAAGGAACATCCTTTAGTTGTGTCTAAGATGAAGCTGAATAATTGATATTCATATCTATGGACTTTTATGGTACTGGCTGTAAATAAGGATTTTTAAGTTCATTAGAAATACTTCCTTACTGCTGATTCTAAATACTCATCAACCACAGAATTTTTACTTAGGGATAGACATATGGGGCATGGGGGGGAGGGGAGGGTCTTCTGGACATCGATGCTGAATGGGATTGGATGTGTTTTTATTTTAATTGAATTATTTGTTTAATTTGCCAACACTGTGAAGCATGTTGTTATGTGTATTATGGTTGTTTTAAGGTTGTTTTAAGTGTAAACATTTATCACAAGCAATTAATATTTAGACATCCTGTGTGCTAAACCTTATAGCCAGCAATTAGGCATAGGAAAGTTAATGTAATACCACAGGTTACTCATACATAAAATGCCGACACTCCAGAACTTGAATGTTAGCATAAAACTTGTAGAATTTAAAAGTTTTGTAGAAATATGAAAGCTTGTGCAACCAATACACCACAATATATTGTCTGTTCGAAAAAAATATATTTCACAAAAACAGCCCAAAAGATAAATACATTGCCTTTCACCTTATTCGTTGTGTGTTTGAAGTGAGCATTTATTCATAATTTGTTTTGCTAACTTTAAAATTCCGGAGTGTCGCCATTGTATGGACAAATATGCTGTTTATAGAGCGTCCTGCCCCTTGGACTTCTAACTCAGACGGTGGGGATTGGATCAGCCCAGAGGATTATTTAAATAGATGAGCGCACCATTATAGATTAAATAATCCCATAGGTTCCCAGTTGGAAAATTAGATTGGATTTACTGCAGCTAGTGCTCTATTACTTTATCATGGATGTTATATTGCCCATCATATGTGGTAGAATTGAGCCATTACTATGATGAGAAGCAAGCTCATTTGTATTCATCTGTATATAAATAAATAAACTGACAAATAATTGTATTGCAAGCTAATATACACCCCTTAAAACATATTGCAAATATTTTTGAGACACAAAAGTTAAGATGTCTTTTGCATAAAAAAAATTATAATAATTTGGGAGTGGGGGGAGCAGCCGAGAAGAGTGGACACATGGTGAGCAAGATCAGGCATGGGCGTTATTGAAATAAAATCAGTCAAGCTGCTGGATTTACTACAAAAAGCCTGTACATACTACAGGACACCTCAGTGTGTCTGGTGGTATCACATTTGCCACAGTATTGCCCGGATCGGGACCTCTGCAGCCAACAGACATTCCTGGTGTGGGAGAAGCGGACACTCTTCTGATGCCTAATTCGACTGAACAGCTCTATCATATCCACTATCCCCCACCCAGTGGACCAGTGGTGGCCACTCCATTCTCAATAGCCTAAATGATCCCTATAGATACCTATTGCGTGTGGCTCCCAAGATGGCGGAGGTAAAAGTCAGAGACTCGAAAATGACTTCTATTGATTCAGACTGGACCACATCTTTATAGAGTTCCTATCTCGCATAGCAATAAGGCATTGGAAAGCACATATGCCTCTACAGAGTCACTGTGAAGCAGAGAGGAAACCTACATCTCTATAAGTCTATGAATGCCGCAAAGGTGGGGGCTGATCCCACACACTTGACTGATAAGCTGGAAATCCTCCCATACATGAAGTTACAAGGTAACTCTGCTTTGCTACATATCTGTACATCTGAAATGGTCGGGAGTGGGCCTATGGGGACATGAGGCTGGGCCTAGGGCCCAGGAATTGTTTTGATAAATGGCCTTTCAGATGGCGGCTGTTGTGAAGGGCTACTCAACCCATTACTTTGTCTTTCTTACTCTTTTTTTAAGTGCTTAGCATTCTACTAAATGATACATATGCAAATGTTATACAACATTGTCTGCTTTATGTTCATTTTATAAAATTTCTCACATTAAAGGTTTTAGGTATGTATAATTGTTTCTTATGATGTCATTGAATAAGTGTAGTATTTTCTGACATTTCTTTTGTGATGTGAGATGCAAAAAAAAAAAAAGAAGAAATGTTTAGTTATCATTTTCACCTCACAATATGCATGAGAAACATTTTTTTCCACACGAACTAGAGATGGTCATGTATAAAATGACCAGTACACACACTTTTCACAGTAGCAAAAAAGAAATGGACATTGTGAACAAAAACCTCTAAAAGTGCTAAGAAGGTCAGAAAAATCCATGAATTTGTTACAGTTAAGGCAGAGACACTGCTTGCACAACACACTGCTCACAAAAATAAATTTGGATTCCGTGTATTTCACATGAGTAATATACTTGCAGACCTAAATACTAAGCAATATCTCTGACATTGCTGTGTGGAACTTAAAAAGCTTGAAAATGCAAGTTACATGTAAATTGCTTACAGACCTACATCCGGCTGAAAAATTCACAAATAGCATGAGCAATTTAACACACTGAAACAACTAGAAACCACACAAACCTAATCCAAATACCCTGCAGTTTTTCCTCCTCTACCAACATTCATTGTACACTCTGGAACTCCCGTTCCATCTGTAGCAATATTAAATCAACAGCCATACACAACCTCTTCATCTCTAATTCCTTCACACTACTACCTGGTTTTCCCCCTCTGATACTCCAGCTTCTTTATGTTTCGGTGGACTACAATTCTCCCACACTCCCAGATTCAACTGTAAAGGCGGCGGTGTAGGCATCCTTCTCTCCCCTCAATGTACCTTTCAACCTATCCTCCCTGCCCCTGCCCTATCCTTTACTTCCTTTGAAATTCACACTATCCGCTTCCCCTTTAAGAATAGCCATCATCTATTGCCCCCCTGGTCCTCCTAAGCTATTCATTGTATAGTTTTCTTCCTGGCTACCCCACTTTCCCTCCTCTAGCACTCCTTCCCTCATACTTGGAGACTTTAGCATCCCAATCAGCAACCTCAACTGCCCTGATGCCTCCCATCTGCTCTCTGTAACCTCCTCCTTTGGCCTCACACAGTGGTCTACTTCAGAAACTCATACAGCAGTAAACATTCTTGACCTCATCTTCACCAATCTCTGTACCACCTCTAATCTCTCCATTGTTCCATTTCCTTTATCTGACCACCATCTGCTGACTTTTGACATCAACATATCCCATACCCAAATCTCACCTCCCCCAACTCTCCAATCTCACAGAAACCTCCACAGCCTTGATCTCCAGAATTTCTCCACCAAACTCCAAACTCTCCTTTTACCCATCTCAAATCCCACTTGCCTCAACTCTGGAACCTCACTCTACAACTGCACTCTCGCCTCTCAACTAGACATCATGGCACCTCCTACATTTAAACGCAGCAAGCATTCCCAATTCCAAGATAACAGACAGGAGGTGATCAGCGCTTAACATTATATATACATACGATACAGATGATATTCTTAGTATATGAATCTAGAAGTAAAAAACAAGAAACAGATTATGGTGCAGTACAGTAGATGTTTGTGAAGGGAGTACAAATGGGCAAAAGTGCACACTCACACTTTTTAGAGCAGTCTCAGCTCTATTATGAAGGCCTGGATGGAATAATCCCCATCTATGGATATAAGTGGAGGGTCTTTGGAGCTTGTTTTCAGGATGGAGTAGATATTTGTGAAAAAAGGCAAAATAGGAAATCCAATGGTATAGTATATACAAACAATTGGTATTGATGGAGGAAAATATCCTACTTACATCACCCAGAGCAATGTCCTGCTCTGGTATGAAGAACTTGAGGTGGAACAATCCCCACCTAGGGATATATGCTGGAACCGGAAGGATGATGAGGGCTGTATGAAGGATGTACTCCACAGGTGGTGATGTATAAAATAGGTTTATTAAATAAAAAGCTGGAAACAACAGCTATAGAAGTAAAAACAAATAAAAAAAACTGTGGATAAAATAAGTCCTCACTTAACGAAAGGCTTTCTCAAAAGTTCCCAATTACAACCCTGGCACACCAAGCTGACCCGATATCTCCAGAAATGTATCAGAACTGCTGAACGCTGTTGGAGAAAGTCTCACTCTGCGCCTGACTTCATCCACTATACAGTTATGCTCCACTGTTCTGTGCTCATTCGCACCTACTATAACAGAAGAGGTTTCCGCTCTGCTCTGGTCCTCCCGCCCCACCACCTGTTCCCTCAATCCTATTCCCTCATATCTCATCCGCACTCTGTCTCCCTCTCTTGCTCTTCCTCTCACTAAAGTTTTCAACGTCTCCCTTTCCTCTGGCACATTTCCTTCATCCTTCACCCTTCAAGCATGCAACCATAACGCCAATTCTGAAAAAGCCCAACCTTGACCCCAACTCCCCATCCAACTACCGCCCTATATCGCTACTGCCGTTTGCCTCCAAGATCCTTGAGAGAGTTGTGTATGCAAGATTGACAGACTTCCTCGAATCCAACTCTCAGCTTGACCCGCTTCAGTCTGGATTCCGCGCTGGTGAAACAGCTGTGACCAAAGTATCCAACGATTTAATCGCTGATAAATCTCGCGGCCATTACTCTATCCTAATTCTCCTTGATCTTTCTGCTGCCTTTGACACTGTTGATCATCAACAGCTCCTCATTCTCCATAATCTCGGTCTACGAGATACTGCTCTTTCCTGGTGCTCCTCCTACCTCTTCCAGCGCTTTTTCAATGTTTCTTTCTCTGGCTCTGCCTCTTCTCCCCAGCCCCTTTCTGTTGGTGTCCTCCAAGGTTCAGTTCTTGGCCCCCCACTGTTCTCCATCTATACTGCCTTCCTTAGAAAACTCATCAGCTCATTTGGCTTCCATTATCATTTATATGCAGATGACACGCAACTCTATCTGTCTTCACTAGAGTTGAGCAGACACCTGGATGTTCAGGTTCGGCGGGTTCGGCCGAACTTTGAAAAAAGTCTGGGTTCGTGATCGAATTTGACCCCGAACCCGAACCCCATTGAAGTCAATGGGGACCCGAACTTTTGGCCACAAAAATGCCTCTAAAAAACTCCTGGAAAGGGCTAGAGAGCTGCAAAAGAAAGTAAAATGGGGGTAAGAGTAGGAATCTGGAATCTTTGATTTTAGCTTTGGAAGAACATAAATCAAAATCTAAAGCATGGCTGTCAGGAGGATCACCAGAATTATCCATTTGAGAGAGGGTTGGAGTGCAGGGTATTCTCTTTCATTGTTCAAACTGAGCTCAACTCCTGATGCATGGAGAAAAGGCCTTCACAAGCCTCTGCTATTGTGTACATAGTTTATACTAAGTGACCCATAGATTGAGGAGGCGGTGACCGTGGCGGTGTAGGTGGAAGCAGCGGAGGAGGAGGATGAGGTAGCCAACACTATTTTTTATGTTTTTTTTTTTTTTAAATTGTGGTAGCCCACAAAATATTGGGACATACTAAAAAAGAAACATTTGCGGCCTGCGGTGCATTTCTTGCAGTCCTGATGCATGGAGAAATGCTCAACTCCTGATGCATGGAGAAAAGGCATTCACATGCCTCTGCTAATGTGTACATAGTTAATACTAAGTGACCCATAGGTTGAGGAGGCGGTGACCGAGGCAGTGTAGGTGGAAGTGGTGGTGGAGGAGGAGGTAGCCAACACTGTTTTTTTTTTTGTCTATTCTGCACAAGGTACAGACAAGTCTGGTGGGATCCATGCCTGGTTCATTTTAATAAATGTGAGCTTGTCCATGTTGGCTGTGGACAGGCGGTTGCGCTTGTCTGTGATAACACCCCCTGCTGTGCTAAACACACGTTCAGACAATACACTGGCTGCAGGGCAGGCCAGCACCTCCAAGGCATAAAGGGCAAGCTCAGGCCATGTGCCCATGTGCCCAGAAGTTGAATGGGGCAGATCCATCAGTCAGTACGTGTAGGCGTGTGCACACGTACTGTTCCACCATGTTGCTGAAATGCTGCCTCCTGCTAAGACGTTCCATATCAGATGGTGGTGCTGGTTGTTGTGGCATGCTGACAAAGCTTTTCCACATTTCGGCCATGCTAACCCTGCCTTCTGAGGTGCTGGCGGTGCCCCAGCTGCGTTGGCGACCTCTTCCTCCTCCTCTGCCTTTGCCTTGTGCTTCCACTGAGCTCCCGGTGTCAGTTGGGAATGCCCTCAGCAGCGCGTCTACCAGCGCGTGCTTGTAGTCACGCATTTTCCGATCACGCTCCATTGAGGGAATTAAGGATGGCATGTTGTCCTTGTAACGGGGATCCAGCAGGATGGCCACCCGGTAATCAGCACAAGTTAGAATGCGGGGAACTCGGCAGTCGTTGCGCAGGCACTGCAGCATGTAGTCGCTCATGTGTGCCAGGCTGCCCAGAGGCAAGGACAAGCTGTCCTCTGTGGAATGGTGTATCGTCTGTGTCCTCCATATCCCCCCAGCCACGCTCCAGTGATGCCCACGAGCTGCGTTTGGTGCCATCATGCTGTGAACACGGTTCCTCCTCCTCCTCCTCATCATCCTCAAGAACTGTGCCCTGGCTGGACAATTGTGCTGGTGCAGGAACCCACCCTCCAAGCAACTTGTGAATGATTGGCCTGATAACCGTGCTAATGACCCCTCTTCCTCCTCCTCTTCCTCCTGTGCCACATCCTCTTCTATCATCGCCCAAAGCGTTTTTTTCAAGGAGACATAGAAGCGGGATAGTAAGGCTGAGAACGGCGTCATCGGCACGGGCCATGTTGGTGTAGTACTCAAAACAGTGCAAAATGGCACACACGTCTCGCATGGAGGCCCACTCATTGGTGGTGAAGTGGTGCTGTTCCGCAGAGCGACTGACCCGTGCGTGCTGCATCTGAAACTCCACTATCGCCTGCTGCTGCTTGCACAGTCTCTCACAGTCTCTCCAGCATGTGCAAGGTGGAGTTCCACCTTGTGGGCACATATGAGGTGGTGAGCGGGAAGGCCGAAGTTACGCTGCAGCACAGACAGGCGAGCAGCAGCTAGGTGAGAACGCCGAAAGCGGACGGCCCGCACTTTCTGCAGCAGCTCTGATATATCTGGGTAGTTTTTCAGGAATTTCTGCACTACCAAATTCAGCACTTGCGCCAGGCAAGGGATGTGCGGCAAACTGGCTAGGCCCAGAGCTGCTACGAGATTTCGCCCATTATCGCACACCACCAGGCCAGGCTTAAGGCTCAGTGGCAACAACCACTCATCGGTCTGTTGTTCCATGCCCGTCCACAGCTCCTGCGCGGGGTGTTTTTTTTCCCCCCAAACATATAAGTTTTAAAACAGCCTGCTGTCGTTTCCCCCTCGCTGAGCTGAAGTTGGTGGTGAAGGTGTTACGCTGCCTGGATAAGGTGGTGGTAGAGGAGGAGGAAGCGGAGTAGGAGGAGGCAACAGGAGGCAAAGAGAAATTACCTGCAATCCTCTGTGGCAGAAGGACATGCGCCAAACTGCTATGCGCCTCAGGCCCAGCTGCCACTACATTTGCCCAGTGTGCAGTTAGGGAGATATAGCGTCTCTGCCCATGCTTACTGGTCCACGTATCTGTGGTTATGTGGACCTTGCCACTGATGGAGTTGCACAGTGCACACCTGATTTTGTCCGCCAATTTCTTGTGCAGGGAAGGGATGGCTCGCCTGGAAAAGTAGTGGCGGCTGGGAACCATGTACTGTGGGACAGCCACCATCATCAGGTTTTTAAAACTGTTCGTCTCCATCAGACAGAATGACAGCATTTCAAAGGCCATGAATTTTGAAATGCTGGCATTCAGGGCCAGGGATCGCAGGTGGCTAGGTGGGTACTTGCTCTTTCTCTCCAGTGTTTGGGAGATGGACAGCTGAACACTTCCATGGGACATTGTGGAGATGCTTGGGGACGGTGGCGGACGTGGTGGCGTTGCTGCCACATCCTCTGTTTGCAGGATGGCAGGTGCCAATGTGACTCCAGAGGTGGAGGAAGAGGCCGAGACAGCAGCAGAAAAGGAAGCAGGAGGAGCTTGAGACCTTTCTTGGTTTTTGAGGTGCTTACTCCACTGCAGCTCATGCTTTGCATGTAGACAGTGGCGTACATACCAGGGTCGCAGGGGTCGCGGTTGCGACCGGGCCCGGCCCACCAGGGGGCCCGGCCGCCCCTGCGAAACGGTGTGTACCCACTGGGCCAGCCTGGGGGACCCAGGAGCCGGCCACCACAGGGCCCCCCTGAGGCTGGCCCTGCTGTCACCCAGCAGGCGTGTGGTTGGGCAGGTGGGCGCGTGAGGGAGCACTCAGGGCTTCCTCTTCAGCTCCCTCGCGCACTGCACTGATACCGGAGCCGGAAGATGGCGTCATCTTCCGGCGCCGGCATCCCTACGCGGTGCGCGAGGGAGCTGAAGAGGAAGCACTGAGTGCTCCCTCGCACGCCCGCCTGCTCGACCGGCCACCTGCCCAGGAGCCCAGCAGTACCACTGGACCCCAGGGAATCCCCCCAGCACTCCAAAAGGTAAGAAGGCTGGGAGGATTACATTTTAAAAAAAAACATGTGTGAGTGTTAGTGTGTGTGTGTGTTAGAGTGAGTGTCAGTGTTAGTGTGAGTGTTAGTATGTGTGAGTGTTAGTGTTAGAGTGAGTGTTAGAGTGAGTGTCAGTGTTAGTGTGAGTGTTAGAGTGTGTGTGTGTGTTAGTGTTAGTGTTAGAGTGAGTGTTAGTGTGAGTGTTAGAGTGTGTGTGAGTGTTAGTGTTAGAGTGAGTGTTAGAGTGAGTGTCAGTGTTAGTGTGAGTGTTAGAGTGTGTGTGTTAGTGTTAGAGTGAGTGTTAGTGTGAGTGTTAGAGTGTGTTAGTGTTAGTGTTAGAGTGAGTGTTAGAGTGTGTGTGTTAGTGTTAGAGTGAGTGTTAGAGTGTGTGTGTTAGTGTGAGTGTTAGTGTTAGAGTGAGTGTTAGTGTGTGTGTCTGCTAGTGAGTGTCAGTGAGTGTGTGTTTGTCAATGAGAGTGTATGTTTTGTAAGTGAGTGTGTATGTATGTCTGTCGCTGAGTGTGTCACTGTCAAATGTGTGTGTCTGTTAGCTAGTGTGTATGCGTCTGTAAGTGAGAGTGTGTGTGTCTTCAGCACTTACCTTTCTCCAGCGCCGGACTCCCTTGGTGCTGGGGATCCCTCAGCCTCTCAGCTCCGAATGCGACCGCGCACGCATTCAAACCGACCATAGGAAAAGCATTACTCAGTGCTTTCCTATGGACGTTCAGTGTGCTCCTCTAGCGGCTGTCAGTGAGACAGCCACTAGAGGCTGGATTAACCCTCAGTGAAACATAGCAGTTTCTCTGAAAACTGCTATGTTTTCAGCTGCAGGGTTAAAACTAGAGCGACCTGACACCCAGACAACTTCATTGAGCTGATGTGATCTGGGTGTCTGTAGTGGTCCTTTAAGTGTGTGTGCATCTGCATGCACTGGCGTACATACCACGGTCGCAGGGTTCGCAGCCCTGTAACCCCTGCGACCAGGTGCCCACCACCATGTGTTGCGGCCCGGCCGGCGCGCGGGGGGGGGCCACGGATCAATTTTCGCACCGCGGCCCCATGGGTCATGTGTACGCCACTGCATGTAGATGCCTAGTCATGCAGGTTGTGCTCAGGTTTAGCACGTTTATGCCTCGCTTCAGGCTCTGATTGCACAGCGTGCAAACCACTCGTATCTTGTCATCAGCACATTGTCTGAAGAACTGCCACGCCAGGGAACTCCTTGGAGCTGGCTTTGGTGTGCTCGGTCCCTGGGTGCGGTAGGCAGTAGCAGGCGTACCGTCTAGGGGATGGCCGCTCCGCTTTTGCACCCTGCTCCCTCTTATGCTGTGCTGGTGCCTCTGTGCGACCACCGCCTCTTCCTCCAAACTGCACACATCACTCACATGACCTTCGTTCCAAGTGGGGTCTAGGACCTCATCATCCTCCACATCATCTTCCACCCACTCCTCAACCCTGCCCTCCTTGCGGGTCTGCACACTGCCGAAAGCCACAGCAGTTGGCACCTGTGTTTCATCATCATCAGAGACGTGCTGCGGTGGTCTTTGCATGTCCACATCCTCACCCATAAGTGGATGTGCATCAGTGCACTCAATCCCTTCCACTTCTGGGGCAGGGCTAGGTGGATGGCCCATGGAAACCCCGCCAGCAGAGTCATCAAAAAGCATAAGAGACTGCTGCATGACTTGTGGCTCAGACTGCTTGGGTGATTTGCAAGGGGGTGAGGTGATAGACAGATGGCCGTGGGCTGCAGGTGCCAACTCTGAGCTTTCAGCAGGGCAGCGAGTGGAAGACAATGTGCAGGAACTGGAGGCACTGTCAGCTATCCAATCTACTTTCGCATGTACTTGTTCTGGCCTCACCATTCGTAGAGCGGTATTCGGGCCTACCAAATAACGTTGAAGGTTCTGTCGCGTACTCACACGAGTAAGGTGTTTCACTTGTGCATGTAGCTGGCACAGATCGACCACGTCCTCTCCTTACAACAGGGATTCCACCAACACCAGAAGCACCAGGACCAAGGCCACGTCCCTTATTTGACGCTCTCCTCATTCTTTGCGTTCACCCACCAAACTAACAGATGTTTTATGTCAGGCGACAATGTAACCGCCAACAGTCAACTATTTTTTTTTTTTAGTTTATTGGACTGCAAAAAATGCACTGCAGGCTGCAAATGCACTATTTAGCACCCAAAAAATTACAGATATGAAGTGCATGCCCAAAATTTACTATTTAGCAGATTAGCACCCAGAAAATAAGAATTTTTACAACTGCGCAGTAAGCGCACTATTTGACACTTCTATTTGACTCTCAGATATGAAGAGCACGTCCAAAATTTACTATTTAGCAGATTAACAACCAGAAAATAAGAATTTTTACAACTGCGCAGTAAGTGCACTATTAGATGCTTCTATTTGACTCTCAGATATGAAGTGCACGCCCAAAATATACTATTTAGCAGTTTAGCAGCAAAACAATTAGAATGTTTACAATTGCTCTGTAACCGCAGTATTTGACGCTTCTATTTGACTCTCAGATATGAAGAGCACGCCCAAAATGTACTATTTAGCAGTTTAGCACCAAAACAGTAAGAATGTTTATAACTGCGCAGTAAGCGCACTATTAGATGCTTCTATTTGACTCTCAGATATGAAGTGCACGCCCAAAATTTACTATTTAGCACTTTAGCAGCAAAACAATTAGAATGTTTACAATTGCGCTGTAACTGCAGTATTTGACGCTTCTATTTGACTCTCAGATATGAAGAGCACGCCCAAAATGTACTATTTAGCAGTTTAGCACCAAAACAGTAAGAATGTTTATAACTGCGCAGTAAGTGCACTATTAGATGCTTCTATTTGACTCTCAGATATGAAGTGCACGCCCAAAATTTACTATTTAGCACTTTAGCAGCAAAACAATTAGAATGTTTACAATTGCGCTGTAACTGCAGTATTTGACGCTTCTATTTGACTCTCAGATATGAAGAGCAGGCCCCAAAATGTACTATTTAGCAGTTTAGCACCAAAACAGTAAGAATGTTTACAACTGCGCTCTAAGCGCACTATTAGCAGGGCCAGATTAAGAACCCAGTGGGCCTGGTGCTGACAATTATGATGGGGCCTAATTACAGAATCTTATTGACCAAAAACACTAAAACAGTCATACCTCTCAAGCGTCATGTATCTGAAGGAGATGGTGTTGGAGGGAAACTCAAAGGATGCAGCTATAAGAAACACATACTCTATGCTAATCTCTCTCTAATTTATGCTTTCATCTTTCAAGTAAATCCATACCCCTTAACAACAGTGTCCAGTGAAGCAGGAAGTCAATGGGTGGGGTAAAAGGGTGGACCACTGATGCGAATCAAGTGACCAGAACAGCCAAAAGGGGCAAACATGCCCAAAAAGGGGGCATGTCTGTCCAAAGAATTGGAAGGCCAGCCTGGCATCAATGTCCCTATGTATCACAGTGTCAGTGTCCCCATGTCGCTCAGTCCCCTATTCTCCCAATGTCTCAGTGTCCCCATTTTCCCCAGTGTCCCCATGTCTCAGTGTGTCCTGTGTCACTAGGATACTAGGGGACACTGAGAAACATTGGGACACAGTGAGACATGGGAACACTGAGAGATCCAGGGACACTGAGACACTTGGGGACACTGGGAGACAAGGGGGCACTTGTGGATCCAGACATGGAGACACTGGGAGAAAGGGGGACACAGACACAAGGGACACAGAGACAAGCAGACACAGACACTGGGAGACATGGGGACACTGAGACATTTGGCGACACTAAGACATTAGGGGCACTGAGAGACATGGAACACAGACTCTGGGAGACTAGGGGACACTGGGAGACATGGGGACACTAAGACACTAGGAACACTGGCTGGGAGGCATGGGGAAACACACACTTAGGACACTGGGATACATGGGGGCACTTGTGGACATAGACATGGGGACACTGGGAGACATGGGGAAACTAGGTTCACTGAAAGACATGGGAACAAAGACACTGGGAGACATGGGGGCACTGAGACACTGGCTGTGAGACATAGAGACATGGGGACACTGAGACACTAGGGACACTGAGAGACATGGGGACCCAGACACTGGGAGACTAGGGGACACTGAGACATTAGGGACACTGACTGGGAGACACAGGGACATTGGGAGACATGGAGACACTTTGTCTCTAGTGTCTCCGTGTCACAATGTGTCTCCCAATGTCCCTATGTCTCAACGTGTCCCCTAGTGTCTCAGTGTCCCCATGTTTCCCAGTGTCCCCTAGTGTCCCAGTGTCCCCATATCTCCCTGCTGCCTTTCCACCCATTTTTCACTTCCCTGAGCTGTAGGCTGTCTCTGCAGGCTGGGAGCTGCTGTCTGGATTCTCTGTGCTGTGTAGCTACTCCCTTGCGAATCAGTGAGTAGAGAGAGGCAGGGATGGGATATGCTGTAACTTCCTATTCCTGCCTCTCTCCACACACAGTGACCCCTACTGGCCGGTGCTGGTATTGCAGATTAATGTCCATTTATACTGAGAAAAATATCTGCATTTGTATTGCCTGTATTACTGCAATACCGGCACGGCCAGCCAGCCTCAAATAAATATATAAAATACCAGTCAGGTTGCAGACCATTTTTTTTTAAAATGGGCCTATTTCATGAGCCTGGGCCTGGAGCTACAGCTCCATCAGCCCCTATGTTAATCCGGCCCTGACTATTAGACGCTTCTAGTTGACTCTCAGATATGAAGAGCACGCCCAAAATGCACTATTTAGCAGATTAGCAGCAAAACAATTAGAATGTTTACAATTGCGCATTAAGCGCAGTATTTGACGCTTCTATTTGACTCTCAGATATGAAGTGCACACCCAAAATGTACTATTTAGCAGATTAGCACCCAGAAAATTAGAATTTTTACAACTGCGCTGTAAGCGCACTATTAGACGCTTCTATTTGACTCTCAGATATAAAGAGCAGGCCCCAAAATATACTATTTAGCAGATTAGCAGCAAAATAATTAGAATGTTTACCACTGCGCTCTAAGCACACTACTAGACGCTTCTATTTGACTCTCAGATATGAAGTGCACGACCCAAAATGTACTATTTAGCAGATTAGCAGCAAAACAATTAGAATTAAAAAAAAATAGGAGAGGAACAGCGCTACAGTACTGATCACAGGGGAGAATAGAGCTGCACACCTGAGGGGAAGGGTAACCCTCAAACCCTTCAAAGAATGGAGAGAACAAGATACAACAAATACAGGGTGTGCTAAGTTGGACAATGAGAGATAATAAACAAAAATCAGCAATAATATAAAGAGTCTCTTAAAGTACAGCGAAGACCTGGAGTGTACAGGGAGTGCAGAATTATTAGGCAAATTAGTATTTTGACCACATCATCCTCTTTATGCATGTTGTCTTACTCCAAGCTGTATAGGCTCGAAAGCCTACTACCAATTAAGCATATTAGGTGATGTGCATCTCTGTAATGAGAAGGGGTGTGGTCTAATGACATCAACACCCTATATCAGGTGTGCATAATTATTAGGCAACTTCCTTTCATTTGGCAAAATGGGTCAAAAGAAGGACTTGACAGGCTCAGAAAAGTCAAAAATAGTGAGATATCTTGCAGAGGGATGCAGCACTCTTAAAATTGCAAAGCTTCTGAAGCGTGATCATCGAACAATCAAGCGTTTCATTCAAAATAGTCAACAGGGTCGCAAGAAGCGTGTGGAAAAACCAAGGCGCAAAATAACTGCCCATGAACTGAGAAAAGTCAAGGGTGCAGCTGCCACGATGCCACTTGCCACCAGTTTGGCCATATTTCAGAGCTGCAACATCACTGGAGTGCCCAAAAGCACAAGGTGTGCAATACTCAGAGACATGGCCAAGGTAAGAAAGGCTGAAAGACGACCACCACTGAACAAGACACACAAGCTGAAACGTCAAGACTGGGCCAAGAAATATCTCAAGACTGATTTTTCTAAGGTTTTATGGACTGATGAAATGAGAGTGAGTCTTGATGGGCCAGATGGATGGGCCCGTGGCTGGATTGGTAAAGGGCAGAGAGCTCCAGTCCGACTCAGATGCCAGCAAGGTGGAGGTGGAGTACTGGTTTGGGCTGGTATCATCAAAGATGAGCTTGTGGGGCCTTTTCGGGTTGAGGATGGAGTCAAGCTCAACTCCCAGTCCAGTCCTACTGCCAGTTCCTGGAAGACACCTTCTTCAAGCTGTGGTACAGGAAGAAGTCTGCATCCTTCAAGAAAAACATGATTTTCATGCAGGACAATGCTCCATCACACGCGTCCAAATACTCCACAGCGTGGCTGGCAAGAAAGGGTATAAAAGAAGAAAATCTAATGACATGGCCTCCTTGTTCACCTGATCTGAACCCCATTGAGAACCTGTGGTCCATCATCAAATGTGAGATTTACAAGGAGGGAAAACAGTACACCTCTCTGAACAGTGTCTGGGAAGCTGTGGTTGCTGCTGCACGCAATGTTGATGGTGAACAGTTCAAAACACTGACAGAATCCATGGATGGCAGGCTTTTGAGTGTCCTTGCAAAGACAGGTGGCTATATTGGTCACTGATTTGTTTTTATTTTGTTTTTGAATGTCAGAAATGTATATTTGTGAATGTTGAGATGTTATATTGGTTTCACTGGTAATAATAAATAATTGAAATGGGTATATATTTGTTTTTTGTTAAGTTGCCTAATAATTATGCATAGTAATAGTCACCTGCACACACAGATATCCCCCTAACATAGCTAAAACTAAAAACAAACTAAAAACTACTTCCAAAAATATTCAGCTTTGATATTAACCCCTTAAGACCGGAGGGCGTACTATTACGTCCTCTAATAGGCGGCTCTAAACGCCGCCGGGCGTAATAGTACGCCCTCCGGTCTTTCTGTACTTACCCGGTCGCCGGCGGTCCCACGCCGGCGATCGCGGTGGGGGGGACTCCCAGGGAGCCCCCCTCGGCACAACCGTCCTCCAGGAAGCCCCCCGGCCGTGTGAGAGTGGGGTCCTAGCGAGCACCCCACAATCACATGGCCGGGGATAGCTGGCTTCTGTATTGCCGGCAGGGGGGCTGCCTGTAATGACAGGTGGTCCCCCTGCTGGCTGAAAATAAAAATGAAATAAATAAATAGTGTAAAAAAATAAATAATATATACTTAGATCATATATATATATATATATATATATATATTATATATATATGATCAAAGTATATATATACACATATACATACACACATGTACACCGTCTAGGTGTATTTTACTATTAATATATATATATAATTATATATATATATTATCAAATTACACGTACACTGATACTGATTAAATATATATATAATTATTGTTATATATATATTTATATATATTATAAAAAAAATTAAAATGTAAATACGTTAAAAAATAAATTACAAAAATAATTAAAAATAAATAATTAAAAAATATATAGATGTGTGTTATTTCGTTCTAACTGTATTGTGAAATTAATATATATATATATATATCAAAATACACATAGAGCGAAATAATATATATATTTATACACATAAATATATACGTATATATCACTATATATATACCTATATATAAATAAAAATATTTAAAAAAAATTATATAGATATATACATTTATATACACATACGTATATATATACATATATTGATTCTACATATATATTTATGTAATATTTTTACATAATTAGGTATCTTAATTAATTACAATTAGCGGGACCTGCCTGACAACCCATGCCGAAAGTAAAGGGAATTTAATTTACTAGCACTATATTTAACCCTATAACTTTCCAAGACACCATAAAACCTGTACATGGGGGGTACTGTTCTACTCGGGAGACTTCGCTGAACACAAATATTAGTGTTTCAAAACAGTAAAATGTATTACAACGATGATATCACCAGTAAAAGTGACGTTTTTTGCATTTTTCACGCACAAACAGCATTAAACGGACAATATTATTGCTATGATACTTTTTACTGTTTTGAAACACAAATATTTGTGTTCAGTGAAGTCTCCCGAGTACAACAGTACCCCTCATGTACAGGTTTTATGG
Source organism: Pelobates cultripes (assembly GCA_933207985.1). Taxonomy (NCBI): domain Eukaryota; kingdom Metazoa; phylum Chordata; class Amphibia; order Anura; family Pelobatidae; genus Pelobates; species Pelobates cultripes. The sequence continues at coordinate 335,620,539 of OW240913.1, forward strand.
TGTTTTCAAAAGTTACAGCGTCAAATATAAGGCTTGCGTTTCATTTTTTTCACATTAAAATTTGCCAGATTGGTTACGTTGCCTTTGAGACCCTATGGTAGCCCAAGAATGAAAATTACCCCTATGATGGCATACCATTTGCAATAGTAGACAACCCAAGGTATTGCAAACAGGGTATGTCCAGTCTTTTTTAGTAGCCACTTAGTCACAAACACTGGCCAAAATTGGCGTTTTTTGCATTTTCACACACAAACAAATACTAACGCTAACTTTGGCCAGTGTTTGTGACCAAATGGCTACTAAAAAAGACTGGACATACCCCATTTGCAATACCTTGGGTTGTCTACTATTGCAAATGGTATGCCATTATGGGTGTAAATTTCATTCCTGGGCTACTATAAAGTCCCAAAGGCAACGTAACCAATCTGGCGAAATTTCAATTTCAAATGTAACGTGCTATATTTGACCCTGTAACTTCCCAAAACGCCATAAAACCTGTACATAGGGGGTACTGTTTTACACGTGAGACTTTGCTGAATACAAATATGTGTATTTTATTGCAGTAAAAGCAAACAGTATTATGACACTGACCGTTTAAATGTCATGTAGAACTAAAAAAATCCAATAAAATCGTATTTTCTCCCATTTTTTTCATATTAAATTATGTTTCATAGCTAAATATTTGATATTAAATGAAAGCCCTGTTTCCCCTGAATAAAATGATATATAATAAGGGTGGGTGCATTTACTATGAAAGAGGTGAATTACGGTTGGACAGACATGTAGCGCAAATGCCAGGTTTTGTTTACATTTTGTTTTGTTCACAACGTGTACATTTGGCTCCGTCCTTAAGGGGTTAATGAGTTTTCTGGGTTCATTGAGAACATGGTTGTTGTTCAATAATAAAATTAATCCTCAAAAATACAACTTGCCTAATAATTCTGCACTCCCTGTATATTCTTCAGTCCTTGCTTTGAATCCTCAGTGGTAAATATGAAATACAAAAGCAGAAACAGAGACCAATAGTGCAAAACTGTTTTAGGAAAGCTGGATCACGAACAACATGGAAGTAGAGAAGTGCCAACTTACAATATAAAGAGCTATGCCCAGCTCTAGGTAAAACAGCATACAGTGGTATTTAATACTCCCCACATATAGGATATAACTGGACACTTGGAGGTGTATCCTCAAGACTTCTCACAGCATTCCAGATAAGCGTCAGCATATAAAATTCATAAAAGGGGGAAAAACCCAATGGTGCAATAACGTAGGTTAACTGCAACAACAGACAACACACCCAAAAAAATGTAAGTTTTAAAACTGCAATGTGAAGGCAGTATTTCACGATTCTGTTTGACTCTCAGATATGAAGTGCACCCCACTAATGTACTATTTAGCACCCAAAAAAATTTACTTTTTAAAACTCCGATGTAACCGCGGTATTTGAAGCTTCTATTTGACTGTCAGATATGAAGTGCACCCCACTAATGTACTAGTTTGCAGAATTCTTTCCTAAGCTGTCCCTCACAGCTGCAGCATCCTGTCCCTACACTAATAAGAGCTCATGTGAGTGCGGCGCTATGAGACTCCAGCTTATATATAGAGGCTGGGTCACATGCTGCACTGGCCAATCACAGCCATGCCATTAGTAGGCATGGCTGTGATGGCTTCTAAGGGCACACGAGTTAAACACTTGTTGATTGGCTGCCCTGCAGCCTTTGAAAACGCGCCATTAAATCGCCGAACACCGAACTCCAACTCGAACATACAGTGATATGTCCGTGTTAGGGTCCGGGGTCCAAAAAACGTAATGTTCAGTACGAACCTGAACTTTACAATTCGGGTTTGCTCAACTCTAGTCCTCACCTGATCTCTCTCCGCCCATCTTGACTCGTGTCTCTGACTGCCTCTCCACGATTTTCAATTGGATGGCTACTCACAAACCTGTCCAAAACAGAACTTCTGGTCTTTCCTCCCTCAAGTGTTGCTACTCCCGTGTCTGTCTCCCTCCAAGTCAACGTCGCCACCATCACCTCTACCTCGCAGGCTCACTGCCTAGGTGTTCTCTTTGACTCTGACCTCTCCTTCTCCCCTCATGTCCAGTCGATCACCAAATTCTGCCACTTCCATCTCAAAAATATAGCTCACATCCACCCCTATTTAACACCAGATACGGCTAAGGTGATGTTCCATGTCTTCCGTGTTCCCAGATTGCACCGCTGCAATCTATTATGAACGCAGCGGCAAGGCTCATTTTACTGTCCGCCTGCACCTCCCACAACTCCCCCCTCTGTCAGTACCTACATTGGCTTCCAGTTAGATGTAGGGCTCAATTTAAGATTCTGATGCTTGCTTACAAGTCCCTACATAATGCTGCTCCAACCTACCTATCCTCTCTAATACACAAGTATGTCCCGTCAAGGCCCCTGCGCCCTGCCGAAGACCTACATCTATCTTCTCTCTGTACTCCCACATCTGATGCTCACCTCCAAGACTTCTCCAGAGCTGCACCTTTTCTGTGGAACTCCCTTCCCTTCTCCGTTAGACTCTAACCCAGTCTCCACTCCTTCAAAAAATCTTTGAAAACACACTTCTTCAGGATGCATATCATTTAAACCAGAGGTAGGTTTAAACCAACAGGATGCATATCATTTAAATCAACAGGTAGGTCCCCAGATGTTGTAGAACTACGACTCCCATGATGTTTTGTCATTTTAAATGCATTCTAAAGGCATGCAAAGCATCATGGGAGTTGTAGTTTTACAACATCTGGGATCTACCTGTTGGGCAGCCCTGATATTAACTGTTAACAGATTTTCATTCCCCCCTCCACCTCCATGACTCCTCTCCTGCAACTGTCAAAAATAACCTACTAAGTTCACAGTGAATACTTTTCTAGCAACCTATTCCACTACCCCTACTTAAACCCCTTGTGTCACTATACCCCACTCCCTCTAGCACGTAAGCTAATTAAGCAGGGCCCTCAACACCTCTGTTCCTGTGCGTCCATGTGTCTGGTTAGAATTATGTGTCTGTTAGTCCACCCATTGTACAGCGCTACAGAATTCGTTGGCGCTATATAAATAATAAAATAATAATAATAATAATAATAATAATAACACTGTAAAGATAACACTTGATAAAGTAGCTAACTGCAAAACATAAAAATGCAACTTATCGTCCAAATCAGTCTTACCACCCAAAGGTTCCAGGTAACACAGGTGCTCCTTCTAAATATTCTTTTTAAACAATTTACTTCTTTTTTTTTATCTTGCCAAATACCTTTTCTGGCATTCTAGAAGTATATTAACCAGCTAGGAATTCTTACACAGCCCTAAGCATAATTAAACCCTGTTCACCTGTTTATAATCAGGAATGCAGTATAAAGAACCTCACATATTGCTATAACATAAAATACTAATTTATATCATATGCTGTAAAATCCCTGGGATTACATATCAAAGGATGACTATCTTAACTATTGTATATCTTTTTGTTTGGGGGCATTTTAATGAGATTTTTTTGTGGATTATATCTTTGATTTATTAAACTGATTTAACATAGTAAAATTTACATTGCTTATCACAAAATGACAATGGTACTGATAGTGGTTCTCAAATTATGCTGCTTGTATGTGATAGTTGCAAAAATGCTGCCATAAATAAATAATTTCATGGATTCGATCACGTGTTGTTCTTTGCTGAGAACTGCAACAGTTTTATAATTAACAAATCACATATTATGAATTATTATTATTAGCTGTGACGCTGCCACAGAAATTTTAACTTTAAAATGATCATAAAATCCATTGGTTCTGCACACTTCAACCAATGACACATATTAAATTTAAAACTGAATTGAAAAATTTAGGATGAGACACTGGAGCTTTGGCTAGATCTTGGTTGAAGGATAATTTTTCCAATTGTGGTTAGTAAGATTTCAATTCCCTAAAATTCCCATTGTGTTTCACTTCTGGATTCCAGCAAATTCAGGGGCTGTGGAGTGATGTTACAACACATTTATAATGCTTCGCCATTACTCATAATGAATGTATGTACGTATGTGTGTGTGTGTGTTTGAGTGTTTCGACAGTTTGTAAAAGTAGTACATTGGAAATAGTAGAAGCACTTCATATTAGAGGTATATACCGTATAAAACGTAGGTTGCTAAATGTAAATTGTGTAGACAATTAAGTACAGAAGCATATAAAATGACAACATTGAGCACAACTAAGTAGTTAAAAATGCTAGTTAACATTGTATAGGATAATCTCAAAGAACATAAAAAAAAGAAAATACATTATTTTGAGTCTGTGATGGGAAGTGGAAGATTTTGGCCAGAGGGTTGAAGGTGAAAATCCTAGGTGGTTCCCATGGGAAGTAATAAAGTTGTTTTTTTTGGTTGAGATAATTTGTTTTCCAGGAGGGTAAATGATTTAGAAATTTTGGGAATAGAATAAAGTGTTGGTCACACTTGAATGAAAAATAAAACTGTGAGAATATGATATATAGCTGTAATTTAACTCTAACATAAAGAAACACGAACAAGCAAAAGCAATATTGTTACCACCAGATTTATCAGCAATATAGATTGAAAACTGTGGGTATGGTATGACGCATCCAGGGCTTTGGATTATTTTATAGACAAATGTTTCAAATGGGTAAATATTTAGAACGCCAGTGTTAAAAGAATAAGCAACGGTGTTTGAATGACAGTGAAGCTGAAACAGCACTGCGTTAGAAAAGAGAGTGCTGAGTCCCTCCAGACTCTTTAATAATAGCACAGTTTTAACCATGAGGTAAAAGGAGAAGGTTAGGAGATATTTAGAATAAGTCTAACATTCTTTTCAATTAAGCACCATGATATATCACTATAATAATGGCCTCTCTTTAAAATATTTTTTTTTTTTTAACTTTAAAAGTTATTTCAAATGTTTGTGTTCAAAATACAATAAAATAATTTGTGATTTATTTATTTTTTTGCTTTTAGCTTCTTTATTATATATTTTTAACTAGTTTAGTTCAGTAAGTTGTTCTACCAGAATTACAGATAAATGAAAAAGTAAAACAATTCATATCAACATATTGCACCATTGACAAATAATCAGTTTTAATGAATATTTTCTGGTTTGGAACTTGATGTTACTGAAAACCATAGATAGTTGATTATAGCTGCTCATAAAGTCCTTGCATTAACTTTCAGACCTGTATGGGGCCTTACTAGAGCCATTCTGCTTGATTTTGCCAAGACATTTGAGATGGTTGAGATCTTCCTAAACAAACTCAAAAACTAATGTTTATCTGATCACCTGTGGATTTCCTCATGGCTCAATTCACAGTCCTATTCTATTTGTTAATGGGTTTTGTGTGCAAAACATCAGATAGTTACATGTATGCTGATAAGACCATTATCTACACAAATAAACCAAACCTAGGACGACTCAAGGCTGTGTTACAGAATGATGGACAATAGACGAAAGATGGAGCACTAAAAAAAAGCACTTAGTAAATGCTTACAAAAAAATTACAAAGTAATAGGTCTTCACAATGCTTCATTGGCCCCAGTGTAACCCCCACCCCCACCCCCATATCCCCCAGTGTAATATGGTTCAAACATACAAGTGTTGAAATAAAAAAGTTACTTGTGCACTGTTTACTTACTTACACTTATTGTATTTATTGGGGTGATGATAGTCATTGCTGCCACCCAGGAGTAGTGAGAGTTTGAGCACAGGGCATGATTTTGTATGTTTGAAAAGAGACATCGATTTCAGCTTTTCTCACAGCTTTTTGTTGTTGATACAAAATAATGCAAAAAACCCAGTTTGAAGCGATTACCAATTTTGCAGCAAACTAGAAAAAAAATTCCTTCTTGGCCCGAGAATGGCAGTCAGATCTCTTCTTGAATCAAAAAGCTGTTACCTCACTAATTAAAAATCATATTTCTGAATATTATGTTTTTGCAAGATTCACCCAGTTGCTCTTTAAACATCAAATGTAATACAATGATTTCATACTACCATGTCTATAATATTTTACACAGTGTGTCATCCAACAGACAGTCAAGAGTAGCCACTAAACTGAGAATTCTAAGTGAAGTCAAAGTGAAAATTTGTAATTCAAATCTAAGCTCAAAATAGCCAAACAGTAAAAATTCAGTTTTCTAAAACATAACTTTTAACAGTGTTTTAAAAGCAGAATTGTTTCTTGATCTAATATTACTAAAAAATTTATAGGAGTTTAAATAGTGATAAAGCTCTAAAAAATATGAGTTTCGAACCTTTTTTTCATTGTGATACATTGTTTTGATGGACTTACAACAGATTTAAAAAAAAAAAACATTTTACAGAAAAGGGAAGGTGTCAAATACTCACTGATATTTAATGTGTTGGACATTCCAGAAAAATGACATGAATTGAGTCTTGTTTAAAGCCATACATTTCCTCACTTGCACATATTTCTCACCTATGAATACCTCTATTCATGTAATAAAGACTGCTCTTTTGATATCTGACCCAATACATATTTTGAGGTCATTTGGAAAAATAGCCATCACATGGCATATATAGTCCCAGCTTGTGAATGGAGTGTTTTCAGGAACTTTTGAGACCATTTTTCCCAAGCTGAATATATAAAAATAATTATTTAAAAAAAGAAATCATAATTTAAACTCTGTTATATCAACCACTACAATCTTAATAAAACCATTATAAAAAATAGTATGCTGGAGACTAAAAAAAGGGGGGGGGGAGGGGCATGTCTAAGCCGTGGTGCTGAACAGTCGCAAGTTGGAGTAGCTCAGCACATAAGAAGGCCACAGTGACTAATCAAGTGACTAATCAAGTGACAATCTAAAGCATCTAGCCTAAAAATTGCAAGCTGGACCGAGGTTTGGGTGACATGGCCCATCTAAGCAACAGAAGCACCCTGTTGAAATGGGAACAGTAGAGGGCCCAACAAGATGGCACCTACATGAATGCATCCTCTTCCATGTCAGACACCACGTCAGAATCCGAAGTGCTGGAGCATCTTTCCGAGATCTGACCATAACCCATGAAACATAATTCTACTTCGACTCCAAGATGGTGCTAGTTCAGGCTTCCCGCAAAGTTAACTGTTTGCTTGATCCCTACTCTGGCCTCTCAGTGTACACTGACCTGTCTGCAGCAACAATGGCCAAGCATCGAGAATTCTCCCAAGTCACCAAAGCATTGAGGGAACATGGCATCGGCTACCATTGGGGTTTTCCATCTAAACTCCCCATGTGGAGGAACAGGACCGCTAGAGTCATCTCTAACCCTGCGGATGGTGTAAAAACTCTGCAAACCTGGAACATTACATTTCCACAACTGAAGACGTATAGCGGCAAGTCGCCTTCACTGGCCCAGGTGTCCAGAGGCTTGAAGAGAGTGTCAGCATCACCATACATATATATATACATTATATACAAATATTATGGACTGATACAATTTTTCATCTTTTTTCTTTCACATGTGTATTCGTTTTTCGTCATGAACTTTGGCACTTTATGGGTTAATGCAACTTATATGAACTTTCTTACGTGCAAGAGGCTATTAAAGATCGGAGCATTCAACTATATATATTTCCTTGGAAGACTTTATGAGGATATGAACTACAGGGGAAGACATGAACTTTTTTTTTTTTTTTTTTTAATAAGAGACACTTTTTGATCACTCCGTGTAGATGAAGGTGGCTGACGGAACTCCAAGTGAGAGCACCCGTCTGTTACGCTACTTGGGTGATTTGGATTGGAACGCAACTGCAGCTTGTAAAACTCCCTAATTACAATAGTGAAGAAACGGAGAAACTTTAAAGTATCAATACTGTAGATTTAAGAAAAGAGGAATCGCTGGTAACTTGATTCAAACAAAGTTTTAATAAGTGTTAAACTTAAATGAATTGCATTTAGGCAATAATCCAATAAGAAGAAGTGCAAGTAATCAACAACACAAAGTTCATTATTAAGTATTTCCTCAGAGATGCACTAAGTAACATTCTTTAGGTTAATGAGAATAATCTTCAATAGTAATTTTAAGCAAGTAGCTGAGAATATTTGCAAAGCAGGAACAGTTCATAGTGAATAAGCATGATGGGAGTTGTCCTCCATATAATTAGTAGTTTGAAGCAGTGTAAATTTGAGTAAGCAAGCATTAGTCCATTAATAAATGATAATGTAGACAAATAGCTGAAAGATATACTTAAGGTTAATCTGAGTAGTCCTCCAATAGTTCAGAGATATGGTCCACTTGTAAAGTAGCAAAGTATCCGTTCTCCAGTAATCCTTTATGGCATGCAGCAATCCTTGCATTAGCTCAAAGGCTGGAACGGCTTGTCTGAGCTTGTGGAGAGGTAAGTCTGGTGGAAGTAGCTCCCAGTAGCTAAGCCTGTGGAGCCCGCGGTCTCGTGGAGGCAGCTCACACACAATCACCAAGCACCCTCTCTCTGGCCCAGTCTCCCTAAATACCGTCAGAGCGGTGTCAGAGGGGGTGGGGTCCGGCTCCTCACAGCTGAGTGCCGAACCCGGAAGTGTTACTCCATGACACCGTCAGCCACATCAGATCACGGCATGATAATGAGGCATGGGCCACACACGTCTTACCTGTGGGTGGTAACGTCGTGCACGGTACACATACACCGGCGTTCCATTTGCTGATTTGAACAGTATTTAAACTCAGACGACAAACCAGGAAGCATGCAGCTTATTGGTCCGGTTGAAGAAGCCACATTATAGTGGTGAAACGCGTTCCGTTTTTATTTGGACATTGTGCCATTTTTATTTTATAGATTGGTTTAATAATTTTTTTTAATTTTTTTATTTTTCATCCTGGTTCTCAATTCATCATTCTACACATGGGAGTGCAGTCCCTAACCTGCACAATGCTCAGATACTGAGTCAATTTATACTCCCTGTTTGTAAGTACCCACTTAGGAATTCTACTTTATATTCTAATATTACTAGCAATACTGCACAATCTTTGGTGTATTTATTCCCCTCCAGGACAAGATATACATCAATAGTACGGGTGGGTTGTCTACACGAACCCAGAAGCGATCCAAACCAGAGCTGGGTCCTCAGCTCTCTGTTTGTGAGTGTGTATATAACATATGTATGTATACCCTTTTGTTATCTACTATCTACACTATGTCTGATTATCTTTTGTAGATATCAACTTATCTGAGACCTAAGTGAGAATTTACCTCATGTGCAAACCGAAAGGTGATAATCTGTTTATCCATTACAAAAGCGCTACATTACCCCCCCCCCCTTTTTTTCTGTTTGTATACTTGGTTGGTGATATTGCAAGGAGTCACATGAATGTTTAGCTGCTCATTTACATAAGATTATTGCACATACGTTGATACATTATACAGTCAGAAACAAGCGCTGATCCTTATCCACGTGTTTATAGGGATCTTTAGTAATACCATCAGGCATTGTCTTAAGAAGCACTACATTTGTTTGAGGTATAGGTAAGTCTGATTACGTGCTTGGGATAGCATGAAACGTGTTAAGTGGATGGGGGTCTCCGGCATGTTTCTTTGTTTGTACTTTGAATAAAGTGGAGTTTCCTGTTTTTGCAACCTTCTGTATGTGGATACATTATTGCTAAATAATGCAAGTTTCTTTTACTGTTTTTTTTTTTTAAACAAGATTTCCAGTACTGTAGTGCTGCCTGGAGCGTGGGACTTGACTTTTCTTATAATCATAGATCAGATACCCTGGGGGTTGTACCACTTAAATCATTATACTGTTGCTGAGGCCTAAAACACCTCTTTGTTACATATAGGTTAATTACCAGCTCCTGGTTCACACACACACACACACACACACAAGCCTACTTAGTAAATCTATCCATATTACTCATAACAATTACAACATATTGGAAGATGAAATGGATAGCACAGTGGGTGGATAATGGGGATATCCAAGATCCCTATCTGTAGGACACTGTAATCTCTAATCTCCTCATGATGGCTAATTTATTTTTTTCGCATCAACGTTAAGGGACTTAACATCCCACATAAAAGGAGTCTCTTGTTTCAAGACCTGAAGAACCAAAATCCCCAAAATTGCAGTCTGCTATGTTTTCCGTGTGCTTCAATTCCTACTCTCCTACTAACTCTAAAGTGGTTGCTGTCCTCATTCATAGGGACTGGGTGTTTATGCCTAACAAGCAATACTTGGACAAAGAGGTGGTGCAAATTCTTCTTTTGGAGGAACAGCTGAACAATGAGGTCATTACAATAACTATCACATATGCCCCAAATTATAATCAAGTAGCAGTTTTGACAAAATTCTGTAAAAAATTAGACTCCATGAAAGCAGACAAAGTCATTATATGTGAGGACTTTAATTATGTCCTAGACCTAATCATGGACACCAGCTCAACTTTCCCTAGCACAACATAGGATTAGTTGTAACCTGCAGCATCAATACATCAATACAATCTACTTGATACATGGAGTACTTTACATCTGTCTAATCGGGATCTATTCCCCCAGTGCACCAGAAATACTCCAGGATAGACATGGGCTGCGTCGACAGTCGAACTCTCCAATCTGTCCAAAGGGTGGATATCAAAGCTATAAATTGGTCTGACCATGGTCCAGTAATAAACTCTATACCAAATACCATAAGAAAAGAACGGGCATGTGCCGAATAAATAAAGAGTTGCTATATGATTCAGCTATATTGAAAAAACCGCATACACCACTTAAAGAGTACTTTCAAGTGAACTCTAACAAGGAATCTACAGGCAAGAACACCTGGCTGGCACAAAAGGCGACCATGAGAGCTTTTATATGGCAGATATGATCAACTCTCCTCTAAACTGGCAAAACTTGAATCCAGGAACAAGAGGCAACCCTCAGGGCACCTCAAAAACGTATTATTCAAACCATGCAACAGCTCCATGGGTTACAACTACAGTAGACAGGGCAATTGTGGTTTTTGTTTTTTTTACTCACAAGGCAATAAGAAAGGAAGTTATTGGCTAATTAATTAAATCAAAAGATTGCCCTAGCTAAATAGCCCTTTTTATATAATGACAATGGAGAGAAAATAATGAATCCATCTCACATTGTTAACAAATTAACATCATTCAATCAGTCCTTATATAACTTACAAAATACAGAATACAAAATAAAGAACAGCACACACAAAAACACAGTTTTAAATTTTACAACGCTATTTTCAATAACCTATCTGGCAAAGCAGCATGTGAGGTGTAGTCCAAAACATCTGGAGTGCCAAAGGTTGCCTATGCCTGTCATAGAATATACCCAATCCCATCAGCGTGCCTTTTACTAGTGCTAGATGCTAAAAAGGCTTTCTACCACCTACATCTGCAACATACATAAACGGTACTGCTTACATTTGGGTTCCCACCCTCTTTTTTGCAAATTGTTATATGAACAAGTTATATGCACTTCAAACAGATCAAGATCTTAATCTTTGGATTCCTGTCTGACAGTTTCCATATCTATAACGGCACACGGCAAGGATGCCCACTTTCTCCACTAATTTTTAATATTAGTGCTTGGAACATTATTATATAAGGTTAAATCCAGACATTCAAGAGGTGAGAATAGCGCAGATAGAGTACAAGATGGCCTTGTTCGCAGATGACAGATTATATGATATAATTCATCAAGCACTAGAAGAGGTGTAGATCTATTATTTAAATGAGAGTGATCAGGTTTATTGTTTTCATTTTGAGTGAGATGATTCATTCATGAAACGTGAAAGAGTGAATGTATACTTTAAAGGGACACTAAAGGCAACCAGACCACTTCAGCTCATTAAAGTGGTCTGGTTGCAGTGTCCTTTTTGCACTGAAAAGTTTCCAGAGAAACTGAAATGCTTACATTGCAGCACTAAATCTGGAGGCGCTTCCTGGATCCTAATAGACTTTTGGTCCGGTAACTGACGCTGGATGTCCTCAAACCGTGCATGAGAACTTCCAGCGTTAGCTACTATTGCCCCATTGGAAAGCATTGATTCAATTATTTCCTAAGTGGAGGCCTAATATGTGCACAGCACTCACGGTAACCCAGCGCCGATGGACATTGTAGCTGGGAACATATAAGAAAATAAAGGAGTTTTAAAACTTTATTTACTGCAGCAGGGGTCGCGAGGGAAGGGGGAGACAGAGGGAGCTATAATGCAAGGTAAACAGCTTTTAAATAAAAGTGATTAGATAATTTATGGCAAAATGTAAGTGAGTAGAATTTTTTATTTAAATGTGAGTAAGTAGACTTATTTAAAGTAACAGTAAAATTTATTTTGAGTTCTGCAATAATCAATGAACGGACTCACAATTTCAGTTTGGTAGTGTTTTACAATGAGACATGGCTTAAAACTTCAACTACGCAGCTTCTTCTGTGTTGTAAAATAATTAAACAATATGACAGTAAAACATAATAATAATGTGTAAATATATTCCTCTGAATTTTAGTGAATTAGAACTTGCTAAATTTTACTTTAAATACAGTAAAATGACCAATTTAAAATGAACACTATAACTCACTATTGCAGCTAGACTCGTCTATGTAGAAACTGAGTACTGGTGTCAGTAAGACCTTAATATACTTGGGGTAAGGAAGGTCTCTGTAATATTTTTCACATGGCACCTGATGACAGCATGCAACTAGATGTATCTTCAGTTTAATCAATCAATGTAAAAAAAGTGTTCATGAAATCATATTTTAATTAATTATTTATTGAGCTAATGAACTGACTAATGAATTAACTCATAATTTTTCTTCCTATAACTCATACTATTTACGTCCAATATATGTTCTGTTCTATACTAAATTATACTTTCCTGACTGCCCTAATTGGCTGCAAATCACTTGTCAACTACTTAGCACAACTCTCTGTATAGTGAATATCTCCCTTAAAGAAACAGGCCACATCTTCAGGCATTTCTGTCAATCAGCTTGTGAACTAAACCAAAGCCATCCTGTTATGTCTAGTCCGAGAAACAAAATGTACTTTTCCATTTATTTATAGTTTTCCTGATATCCTTTTGAAAACATTTCTTGACATTAAAGCTAGACACATTGAACCTTTAGAAAGACATGGGTGTGGAGTTTAAGCAAATCTAAACCAATGTCCCATATTTAACAACATAAAGATGTAAATACAGATCCATTAATTAATATATTGTGACTTCATTAGAAAATATCAGTGATTTTAGTTATTATTATATGTAATATTATTTGTTAGAATTACTTACCAACATATACAGCAACACTGTAAAACAGTTTTTTTTATTTTTACGTTTAATTGGAATGTGGCATATGAACATTGACAAAAACATAGTAGATCAAATTGTCAATTAAAAATGTTAACGTTTTTGATTTGTCAAAAATAAGTTGTTGAAATCTGAAATACTAGTACTGATGTCTATCTGTAGAGATTAACCCGATACCCAAGGTAAAGGTAGAATAGGAACTTAGATCTCATTTTGTATTAGATGCCAATTTTTTTTTTTTTAAAGGTAACTGCTTTTGTGGTTTTCCTTAAACACGTGCATTTATTCTAGTGATACTCCTTTAATAGCTAATTCTCATTGTCTTCTTGCCAAAATATATTTCCTACGGGCAGACTTTAAAGTGATCTTGCCCCATTCCATGCATGGATTGAAATAATCCCAGAACAGCAAAACATTAAACTTCCTCCTAGACCTTTGGGTTTTCAGAAGTGTTATAATAACATTAAAAGGATAAGAATATTTCAGAATATATATAAAAAATGTATTATGCATACACTGTACAATGCAGTCAACATAATAAAACTCTTTGTATTTGAGCCATGGATAAGATCTGCTTCCTGACACGGACTATAGGTCATTTCATTCAATGTGTCTATTCTTCCGATTCTCAATAAAAAGCCCATTGTAATCTGTCAGTGTATATATTCTCAGAGAGCTATCCTTTCACATTAAAGAAATCATGGCAGATTATATCTTAGACAGAATTCAAATTACATTTTGGGAAAGAAAGAAAGAAAAAAAGAAAAAAGAAAGAAAGAAAGAGAGAAAGAAAGAAATATAGATTAGATAGATAGATGAATTTTAAGCTTCTCTTGCTCTTCCTCCTTTCTTTTAATGCATACTCCTCTGTTCTCTATATGTCTTTTTTTGTAGCTATGGTGTTTTTCATTCTCCATTTAATTTGTCTCTTCTATGTCTGACTCTCACTCCGTAAATAATACAGTTTATGATTACCTATGTACCTTTAATACCATCCATCTCATCTCATCCTCTGTCCTCCTAATATTTCATTTCTTGCACTGTCATTTTCCAGCTGCCAATTAACGGCAATTTAATCACTTTTTTCAAAAGTTCCTTCTTTCCCCTTATGTATATACATACATTACATACATTACATACATTACATATGCATTTTGCCGATCTGTCAAAGCATGATACTATGCTGCTTATCACCCCCCCTCCAATTTGGAGCCGCTAAAGGGAGCAGATGCCCCCTAATTTATTTCTTACCTTCCTCTGAACGTGTTGCCGTGCCCAATGGGTAATTTGCCTGGGTTTTCCATAGAGTGAGGGGGTGCTCTCAGCAGCTTTACTGACTGTCTGGAACACCCCACATTAACACATGCTGGCAGGGATGCAGTACGAGGCACGCTGCAGGGCAGAAGCAGTAATTACATTGCTCTTCTACCGGCCACCCAGGATCCAGGCAGAATGTGGAAAGATGGCATGATTCCAGAAACCTCCAATGTCTTGACCTAGAGCATTTCTACACTAATCTCCAAACTCTCCTTTTACCTATCTCAAACCTTACCTGTCATAGCTCTGCAACCTCCTTCTACAATTCCACCCTCTCCTCTTAACTAGACATCATGGCACCTCCTACATTTAAATGCCGCAAGCGCCCCCAACAACAACCTTGGCACACCAAGCTGACTAGATACATCCAAAAACACTGTTGGAGAAAGTCTCACTGTGCGTCTGACTTTCTCCACTATAAATTTATATTGCGCTCATGCAGCTTGGCTCTTTCCTCTGCAAAAGTAAATTACTTCAATAGCCCCATAACCACACTTTCCTGCGAACCCAATCAACTATTTCACACATTTAACCCTCTTCTTCGTCCTATTGTTCCTCCTCCACCTACTAACTTGACCGCCTCAGACTTTGCAACTCATTTCACTGACAAGATCTCTACAATCAGGGAAGAGATCTCTCATCTTTCTTCTTCCCCTTACAATACTTCCCCATAACCTCAATCCCTCTGCTGTTCTATGGAAGAGGTTTCTGCTCTGCTCCAGTCCTCCAGCCCCACCACCTGCTCCCTAGATCCAATTCCCTCGCATCTCATCTGTACTCTGTCTTCTCTTTATCTACCTCTCACTGAAATTCTCAATCTCTCTCTTTCCTCTGGCATATTTCCATCGCCCTTCAAACATGCAACTGCAACCCCAATTCTAAAGAAGCCCAACCTTGACCCTAACTCCCCGTCCAACTGCCGTCCTACCTCGCTACTGCCTTTTGCGTCCAAGATCCTTGGAAGAGTTGTGTATGGGAGATTGACAGACTTCCTTGCGTCCAACTCTCTGCTAGACCCTCTTCAGTCTGGTTTCCGCACTAAGCACTCTGTGGAAACAGCACTGACCAAAGTATCCAATGATCTACTCACTGCAAAATCTCGTGGTCACTACTCTATCCTAATTCTCCTTGACCTTTCTGCAGTTTTTGACACTGTTGATCATCAACAGCTTCTATTCATCCTCTGCAGTATCGGTCTACAAGATATTGCTCTCTCCTGGTGCTCCTCCTACCTCTCCCAGTGCTCTCTCAGTGTTTCTTTCTCTGGCTCTGCTTCTTCTCCCCAACTCCTCTCTGTTGGTGTCCCCCAAGGTTCAGTCCTTGCCCCCCCCCCTGTTCTCTATCTATACTGCCTCCCTTGGTAAACTCATTAGCTCCTTTGGCTTCCAATATCATTTCTATGCAGATGACAAGCAAATCTATCTGCCCTCTCATGATCTCTCCCGGTCCCTCATGACTAGTGTCTCTGACTGCCTCTCTGCTATTTTTAACTAGATGGCTGCCCACTTCCTTAAACTCAACTTGACCTAAACTGAAATTCTGGTCTTCCCTCCCTCAAGTGTTGCTACTCCTGTGTCTGTCTCCCTCCAATTCAATGGTGCTACCATCAGCTCCACAACGCAGGCTTGCTGCCTAGGTGTTTTCTTTGACTCCGACCTCTCCTTCACGCCTCATATTCAGTCTATCGCGTCTATCTTCTGTCCATACTCTCACCTCTGATGTTCGCCTTCAAGACTTCTCAAGGGCTGCACCTTTTCTGTGGAACTCACTTCCCTCCTCTGTTAGATGCTCACCTAATCTCCACTCCTTCAAAAAATCTTAAAAAACCCACTTCTTCATAAAAGCGTATCAATTAAACTGTTAATAGCTCCCGACTGATTCCTCTCTTGCAACTGTCATTAGTCTAATACTATCCTTACCTTTTGTGTCACTTTACCGCACTCCCTCTAGCATGTAAGCTCATTGAGCAGGGCCCTCAACCCCTGTTCCTGTGTGTCCAACTTGTCTGGTTTCAACTACATGTTTGTTCGTCCACCCACTGTAAAGCGCTGTGGAATTTGTTGGCGCTATATAAATAACATAATAATAAAAAGAAGAGCAGGGTGCCACGAGGGAGCAGCTTCCATGAGCTGCCGCCCCTGCCCTGTGCCTAATAAAATGTACTAAATCTAATGGGCTGCTTTGATTGTTTCCAACTCCCACCTGTGAATGTAAGTGAGGGCTGCTTGCTGTGTTTGTGTTTGTATTTATTAGACAGTATGTATGTTTATTATTTAGTGTGTGTATATATGTATTAGGTAGTGTGTGTGTGTGTGTGTGGGGGGGGGGGTGTACTAGGGGACTAGGCAGTGTGTGTATTAGGCAGTGTGTGTGTGTGAGTGTGTGGGTACTAGTCAGTGTGTATGTGTGTGAGGCTGTGTGTATTATGCAAGGTGTGTATATTAGGCAGGATGTTTGTGTGTTTTAGGCAGGATGTGTGTGTGTATTAGGTAGGGTGTGTGTGTGTGTATTAGGCAGGGTGTATGTCTGTGAATGAGAGAGTGTGTATGTAGGCATTAGGCAGTTTGTGTGTTTATTAAGCAGTTTGTGTATAAAGCAGTCTGTATGTGTGATGGATGTATTGGACAGTGTCTGTGTGTGTGGACAGTGCCATTTCAGACAGCAGCAGGCCTGATATCCTGCCCCAAAACTGCTCTCACCGCAGGCCTGACAGCAGCTGGTACCCACCTGGATGGTCAGCCCGAGCCTCAGGTAACATCGTGGCTATTGGGGATAGTCAGGGCCGGCCCTACTGTAAGGCAGCACAGGCGGTAGCCTTAGGTGAGTGCAATATTTGGCTCCGAGTGACAGACAGGAGGAGAGCAAGCAGTGCTCTGCATCCTGACGGTCACTTCATGTAGTGTGGCAAGCAGACCGCTCTGCAGTAGAGGATCTTTATCCTCTACCCAGTCTGACAGGAAGTGCTCAGGGAGAGAACTGAACAATTTCCTGTCAGTCTGGGTAGAGGAAGCAGGAATTCCTCTACCACTGTCCGTTCGGCCACACTACATGAAGGGAGGCAAGTAGGGGGCAGAATGGGGAAAGATAGAAGGCCACATAAAATGGCCTAACATAATGAATGTGGGCATGGTTTGGTGGGAGTGGTTTTGGTGAGGGGGCAGCACAATGTCTTGGGCCAGTCCTGCACACAGTGCACCCCACGCACACACTGTCCCCCTCACATACAGTGCACCCCTCTCACGCTGTACCCCCACATACACTGCACCTCCCACACACACTGCACCCCTCACACACATTGCCCCACACATACACCCACTTCCCCCTCAAACACTGCACCACACATACACACACTGTAGCCCTGACACACACTGCACCCCTCACACATACACTGCACCCCTCATACACACACATACTGCATCACTCACACACACCATATCCCTTACACCATATTCCTTACACAGTGCACCCCCCACACAACCCACACACACACACACTGCACCCCACATACACACACTGTACCCCTAACACATTGCACCCCTCACACACACACACTGCCCCACAAACACTGCACCCATCACAAACTGCATCCCTCACACAAACAATGCACCCCTCATAAACACATACTGCACCCCTCGCACACTTCACTCCTCACACGCATTGCACCCTACACACACACACACACACACACACACACACACACACTCTCACACACACACACACTTAATACCCCTCACACACATAGTACCTCACACACATATTGTCCCCCTCATACACACACTACTGCCCCTATCTCCTACTACAGGCCCTATCCCCTACTACAACCCCTATCCCTGCAGACCCCATAAAGTTGTCAAACTGTTCTTAAACCTTGGCCCTCCTGGCACCAAGCTGTAGTGGGTATGGTGCCTGGATTGTTCCTTTAAATAATCTACCACTGTCCCTCACTAGATTAGGTTCTGGATCTGCCCTGGGCAGAGGGACACTGTTGGGGTCCGTGATTCAAAGGAATAATCACTTTGCAAACTTTTCCCTGTATTCTGACAAATGGAACATTCCAATACAATCAAATGACAAAAGTTCAACCTTTTGTAAAATGTTATCAACCTCAAAATAAAGTTATCCCTATCTCATAGTCAGATATGTTTTGATTGCATTGTAATTGAAATGAGATTTCAACACAGTCAATGTGAATACTTTGTTAACTTCTCAAAATTCTTAGTCTAATTACTATACTTTGTGAGGGTAACTCACAGAAAAGCACTGATTTGGGTGTTTAAATACAGTGAGTTCAAAAGAATAAATATGGCTTTAATGCAGAGGTATGAGGTAACCCCTAATAAAGGGGTTACTATAATATCTATGGTTTTATGAGAGCACCATTATCACCAATGTACATTTAATCCCAATAATGAATTTGTGTTGTGTCTCTCTTTGTGTCTCCTTACTTGTTCTGTAGAGATGTTTATGTCTCTCTTACAATAGACATATGCTAATCAATTTAATATTGTTCCATCCACTAGGAGTGATCTCAGTTACAAACACTTTGAGCTGCAAAAATGAATGTATCTGTAATGGAAAAACCATGAAAAAAATAAGGGGAATGTGAAGAAAAAAAAACTTTCCCAGTTTTATGTTCTGTGACATATCTCACTGCTATTGAAATATGCATTTTGCCAAAACCAACAGAATGGTTATAGTGAAGCAATGATGTATGAAAAGAATTAATATGTTTAAGATCCCTTAGCTCCCTGCTCTGTAGTGAAACTGGCAAAAATGTACTTACTGTAAGTTGAAATGCAGACAGAGTTACTGTGCACAGTTATTATGTGTCCACATGCAGCTGTGGAACATTAGACCTTCAGTACATTGGTACAGTGGGGTGCAATACTCCTGTGTTTTGAAAGTGATACTTTTTTCCAGTTGCAGAATATGACAGATGTAACCGAATTAATGGGAATGATAAAACCTCAGTCTAATTAAAACGCACTCTCTTGACATTACAGTGTCAAGCTAAGCAACATAAGATTGTAAGCTCCTATGAGCAGGGTCCTCATCAATCTATTGTGCCTGTAATATTTTGTATTGTTACATTTCCCACTTTATAATAATATTGTAAAGCACTGCGTAATATGTTGGTGCTATATAAATGACAAAAATATAATAATAATAATAATAATAATAACAAATGTAACGGGGAACTAACAAACCGACTCAGCACACTATTCACCTTCTCCTGGTGCCCATCGAAACTCAGGAACCTGGACACATGGCTACCCAATGACCTTACTCAGCTCTATCAGATGAATTTCCTCCCACTCCTAGCAACCATCCAAAAGGACCTCCAGCGATGGTCCCCAATGTACATCACATGGTTCGGCCGAACCCAGGCGATAAAGATGAACATACTCCCAAGACTGCTATATCTCTTTATGACGCTGCCCGTGACTATCCCGCAAGCATTGTTCCGCTCCTTAACAAAGGCCATCCGTAGATTCGTATGGAACCAAAAACCAACCAGGATCCGCAGGACGATACTGGAAAGGCCGAAGACAAATGGGGGCATTGGGCTACCGTCCGTGCCGTAGTATTACCAAGCTACACACCTACACAGGATTGTAGACTGGCACGCCCGCCTGAGCCCGAAAAGATGGGTGGCCATGGAAATCCAACAAACAAAGGGCGCAATCCACTCCAGACTCTGGCTCGGCAAATCCACCTACTCGGAACTCCGAACACATAACCCGATGATTGATGCCTCCCTTAGGGTCTGGTGCAGCCTACGATTCGCCCGCCAGTTTACCACTTCCCCGAACCCGCTTACTCTGATCACTCACAACCCGGACCTTGCAGGGGGGCCTACCCCCAGCAGCTTTGAAAAACTTCCAGTGAACAGACTGGATTTACATTCACCAATGGAGCTCCAACAGTGCACTTAAAGCCCTAGCAGACTTAATAACAGATCAAAGACCAACCCAACTGGATGTATTCCACTACCAGGTAAGGACCTACCATGCAAGCATGGGGGGAAGGGATCATCTCCACAGACAGATGACAGAATTAGAATGTCTGTGCATGACCAGAAAACACATGCAGCATGGAGTATCGTACCTTTATGCTACGCTCTTGACTAATGGGGATAATTACCCGCTGGGGTTCACAGAAAGGTGGGAATGGGAGACGGGACACAGCTGACAAAACACGACTGTGACAACATTTTTCTTTTAACACACAAATGCTCAATCAGTTCCAAATTCCCGGAGACAAGTTATAAGTTGCTGACACACTGGTACAGAACCCCAGACAAACTCAGGCACATGCATAAAACCGCCTCTGGGGAAGGCTGGAGATGTGGCACAGATGTAGGGACCAGCCTACAAATTTGGTGGACTTGCCCCCCGGATAGCAACATTCTGGCACATGATCAACACAAAGATAAGAGAGATCACAGGCTCAGACCTCCCATTGCAGCCCCTACTGATCCTCCTGCACCACACACCCTTACCCATACAGCTATACAAAAAATCCCTAACCATACACCTACTCTCCGCAGCTAAAGCCCTCATCACCCTCCACTGGAAACATCAGACATTACCCAACTACCAACAATGGGTAGACAAGGTGGAGGAAATCTACGACATGGAGATGATAACCGCCTCCCTGCAGGAGTGCTCGGACAAGTGTGCCCTCACCTAGTACCCCTGGAGGACATATACAGCTAGGGAAACAGCCTAGCCCCCCTCCACCCTCCCCTTACTCACAGCCCCAAAACCCAACCACACAGAAATCGGATAGATATCCACTGAAAACTCAACCGACACACATAGCCGCCTCTCCGGTGACTAGGCAACCCGCGCGGGCCCCCACACCCACCTACCCGTTCGATTCCCTCCTCCTCTCCCCCTACCCAAGGCACTACTATGCTCCCCCTTTCCCTCTCTCTCCCCCTCCTGCCCCCACCGATCCAGTGGTGGACAAGCACCACAAAAAAGAAACATATAGATTTTACCACAAAGATCCAACCTTCCTTCACACACCCTAACAAGACACTAACACTCTCTGGAAGGTAGACCTTCCCCGCAAAACACAAAATGACTGTTCAGAGACCAGACTTCACAAACAGTGGCATAGGGATCCCGACACCCATCAAACAACACACCAAATGACCCAACTACAAGCCCTACCAGGACACCACTCACAATCACACACAACTCATACCAAGCCAGGGACATGTGAGCACAGGTCAGTGGCATGCCTCCAAGTGACAGTTGAAGCGACCCTCAAACGGGACTGCTGGCGGCGGCCCTCAGGCACCCGCCGGAGCAAAGCACGTACAGTCAACCGAACAACGGCCCCTTACCAGGGCCCTTTAACAATTCACACCCCCTAGCAGGATACAACACTGAAATGAGGCACTTAACATACAGCATTCAGACACTGGTGCATGAATATAGTGGGCACGAAAGAATACCTCTATCATAAGGTATAGCCTTCGGCACCTGGGGCCGTGCAGACACCTGGGTCTGCTGGCGGCCGCAGGGAGAGGTCTGCTTGCGGCCGCTGGGGGAGCTGTTTTGTCTCTGCCCAGCGCGCAGCTTGATGAGACCAGGGCCGGAATATGATGTCATATTCCGGCCCCAGTTTAATTAAGCTGCGCGCTGGGGAGCAGAGACAGAACAGCTCCCCCAGCGGCCGCCAGCAGACCTCCTCCTGCGGCCGCCAGCAGATCTCCCTATGCAGCCATGAGATCTCCTCAGCGGCCACTAGCACACCCGCCAGTCACCCACAGGTAATATGTTTCATTCTGTCAGTGTAAGTGTATGTGTGTGTATGTGTGTGTGTGTGTGTGTCTTTGTCATGGTGTATGTGTCTGTGTCATGGTGTGTGTGTGTGTCTGTGTCATGGTGTGTCTCTGTGTGTGTGTGTTTGTGTGTGTCTGTGTCATGGTGTGTCTGTGTCAAGGTGTGTGTGTGTGTGTCTGTATCATGGTGTGTGTGTCTGTGTCATGGTGTGTGTCTGTGTCATGGTGTGTGTGTCTGTGTCATGGTGTGTGTCTGTGTCATGGTGTGTCTGTGTCATGGTGTGTGTGTGTCTGTATCATGGTGTGTGTGTGTCTGTGTCATGGTGTGTGTCTGTGTCATGGTGTGTCTGTGTCTGTGTCGTGATGTGTCTGTGTCATGGTGTGTGTCTGTGTGTCTGGGTGTGTGTGTGTGTCATGGTGTGTGTGTGTGTGTGTCTGTGTCATGGTGTGTGTGTCTTTGTCATGGTGTGTCTGTGTCATGGGGTGTGTGTGTGTCTGTCATTGTGTATATGTGTGTCTGTGTCATGGTGTATGTCTGTGTCTGTGTGTATTTAAAAAGTGTTTTTACTCACCTTTTTTTTTTTCTCACCACGCCGTGCTAGTCTCCCCTCGACTGGCCCTGCCTCTATGGCTGAGATCATCAAGCTTGATGATCTCAGCCAATCCAATGCTCTGCCATAGGATTGGCTGCAAAGGCCCTGAATGTAGGTGCTGCACACTGTGCAATCACACTGTGCAGCACTGACACAGGAAGCACCTCTAGTGACTGTCTCAGTGACTGTCACTAGAGGTTTCACTAGGAAGCAATGTAAACACTGCCATTTCTCTGAAAAGTCAGTGTTTACATTGAAAAGCCTGCAGGGATAGGCTATAGACACCAGAACCACTTCATTGTGTGTGTGTGTGTGCGTCTGCTAGTAAGTGAGCTTGCTTGCTTAGGTGTGTGTGTGTGTGTGCCTGCTAGTGAGTGAGTGAGCTCGTGTTTTTTTGCCAATGAGCTTATTTATATCAGTGACATTGTTTATCTATGAGGCTGTGTATCAATGAGCTTATGTGTGTCAGTGAGATTGTCTGTGTCTGCATGTGAGTATGCTTACTGTATAATTAAACGTTTTACTCTGAAAGGACCAATATTATATATTAGAAAAAGCAATATATATTCTAGATATATCTCTCTCTCTATATATATATAGATATAGAGATATATATCTCGAATATATATTGCTTTTTCTAATATATAATATTGGTCCTTTCAGAGTAAAACGTTTAATTATACAGTAAGCATACTATATGCTGGAATATATATTGCTTTTTCTAATATATAATATTGGTCCTTTCAGAGTAAAACGTTTAATTATACAGTAAGCATACTATATATCTCGAATATATATTGCTTTTTCTAATATATAATATTGGTCCTTTCAGAGTAAAACGTTTAAAATATATATATATTACTCAACCATCTGGGGTGGCAAGACATTGCCTTACATATTACATAAGGCAATATATGGCGCAATGACTTATGGGGCTGGCATAGATTTATTTTCCAGGGCTGCTTTGTATCCCCAGTCCGGCCCTGGCCTGATCTATAACTCCATGCCTCGAAGATGACCTGCATATACCCCAACACACTCCGTAATATTTACAACCCTTTGCGCAATGTATGACAACGTAATTGTTACACTTCAACTGTTCCTTATGTGTTTCTGTATTTTATTACATACTGTATCCCCTCTAAACATACCCCCTCTTTATCTTTCTGTAACCCTACCCATCTTGGAAAATCAAATAAATAATAATAAAAAATGTAAAAAATAATAATAATAATAACAAATGTGAATCATTGTACATGATATGGTGTAGAAAGTACACAGGCATCTGTCTCCCTGCTGAGAGTAGATACAACTTCAGCAACTTGCAGGTCAGGGTAACTATAATCCTGCTCCCTGGCTTTCATACATTGAAACAGGATTTTTTTTCTTCCTCCTTTGCTGCGTGGAATCTGTCTATTTTGTATGTGGACAGAGTGAGAAAATCCACAGCTACACACATGAGTGGTCTGCAACTCAACAGATTGCTGCATACAGACTAGATCATAAAACTGTGAACTGAGCAATTTCTACTTTTCCAAGTTCTACAAGTATAGGGTTTTACATCATTGGGAAATAAATAAAATATGACTTAAATATGATTTTAGCTGTCATGAAGCATAAAGGCTCAGTGACTCTTACAGATTGAATAACTATTAATTTATTTTTTACATACAAGTTATAATTGACTTGCATAGATAAATATATTTCAAGCAATATAATTTTAATAGTTAACATATATCAGTAGGTTTCAGGCCTGGTGTAGCACATATACATAAGTCACATCTCTCATCGTGTCCTATCTACACCCTGTGGTGTTGGCTCGCTTGATATAGATAAGGCTACCCTGACTTGGTGTGATGGAAGTATGCGTATCTTGGACAGTAATGTTGGAACCTGAAAATCATGTCAACCCACATCAACTGGAACTCTGGCTATAAAGGACATTTGTAGACCCTTCTTCACACTCACTCCTCACCTTCAACAGTGTGTTGAGCACAAGCAACCCCTTTCAAGAGAGCAAGGTAAAGGATTCACTGAAAGTAAGTTTCAGTTGCTGTCTACTTCATCTTGCTTTGGGCGATCATTGCAGTGAATCTACTGCGTAACATACATTGATATTTTCAAGATACATTTTTCTTCTCTCATCAGTTAAGTATTAGCAACGATTTGGAATAGACAATTAATGCAGATAAATGATTGTTGTCACCATCAATTATCTACATGATTCTGAGGGAAACGTCCAGTTGAAACTGGAATCCATGAGTCTACTTTCCACCAAGCCTACACTATTATAGACAAGGAATGCAGGTGGATAGTCACAAGAACATGTGAGATAGAATTCATAAAAAATAAGTAATCGCATAAAAAATTATTATTCTGGTAATAAATAGATCAATGTGCTACTGAAGTAAAATTTAACAAAACCATTGAGATAAGTGATCTCCAACTCCACATCCATCAACAGAATGAGAAGAAGTAGTGTGTAATGGAATCCTAAATAAGGTATTGGGTTCAACTGATTTACCTTGAAATAGAAAGCCAGTGCTCATATTAACATATGCAATGGTGAGGCAAAAATATGATATTTCAGGCCAGCATTGAATATAGTTAAATAATAAATATAATAAAAGCAAATAGGTGCTCAAAACTATATAAGTATAACAGTAACTCACACAAAAGGAAAGAGTATATTGAGACGAGTACAAAAATTTGCAAAGATTGGTTGTGTAAACATTTTGGGCCAAGCCTGATTTCAATAAAGAAACAAACAAACAAACAAATAAATAAAAAAAAAACGATATATGGAGGTTTCTATAAAGTAATGTTAGTTTCTTCTCCCACTACTTGTACAACCAGTACATCATCCATTGGGGTCTCTAATTCCAATGTGGGAACAAATTCCACTAAGGTAAACCTTTTATTGAGTGTTGTTGCCTAAAGCCTAATAAACATGATGTATCTAGGTCAACCTTATAGGGGCCCATTAACATATGGGGATCTAGTTTTTAGAGTGATCCTATCCACATAAGTAATGAGAAAATAGCACTCCACTATAAATAGATAATAATACACATTTTAAATTATTATTATTATTATTATGATATTTATAGAGCGCCGCCAAATTCCGCAGCGCTTTACAAGCGTGGACGAACAGACATGTATTTGTAACCAGACAAGTTGGACACACAGGAACAGAGGGGTTGAGGGCCCTGCTCAATGAGCTTACATGCTAGAGGGAGTGGGGTAAAATGACACAAAAAGGTAAAGATAGTATTAGACTAATGACAGTTGCAGAAGAGGAATCAGTCAGGAGCTATTAACAATTTAATTGATACGCTTTTATGAAGAAGTGGGTTTTTAATGATTTTTTGGAGGAGTGGAGACTGGGTGAGCATCTAACGGAGGAGGGAAGTGAGTTCCACAGGAACGGTGCAGCCCTCGAGAAATCTTGAAAGCGAGCATCAGAGGTGGGAGTACGGACAGAAGATAGACGTAAGTCTTCAGCAGATCGTAAGGGCCTAGATGGGACATACTTGTGTATAAGGGAGGATAGATAGGTGGGAGCAGCATTATGTAGAGATTTGAAAGCAAGAACCAGAATTTTAAATTGAGCTCTATATTTTATAGGAAGCCAATGTAGGGACTGACAGAAGGGTGAGGCATGGGAGGTGCGGGCGGACAGGAAGATGAGCCTTGCGCTCCCCGTTAGGGTCAAGATTGGGCTTCTATTATAAATAGTTCAAAATACCAGACATGACTATTTATTCCAAATATGGAGAAAGTATTACATTTATCAAAGTAATTCCATTTGGGAGATAAGTGATTACTCATTATGGGGAATTGTATGTAATTAAATATAAATAATTTTACTTTGAAAATCTAAATCTTTCAGAATAATTGTAAGAGCTTTAATTCACCAAGCTATAATAATATTCAGTGTGTAGATATTCAATAAATAAAAAGAAATATATAAGAAATTCTGCATGATGAACACAAGTGTTACATACATATGTTGTGCACAAAAGGTGAAGATTTTATGGGTAATGCAATGGGCTCATTCTGAAAGTCGAATCCCGAATGTCTAAATGTTTGATAAATGTATAGGTTTCATTTTGTTTCCTGAAATAGCAGGTAAAGGGCAACAATTCCCAGATCAAGCTAATTTTACTGAAACATTGAAAAGATATATTCCAGAAGTCAAACTTAACTATTCTTCCCAAGGGCCTTGCAAATCTAACAAAAAAGACCCCATTTCTTTGTATAAAATGCTAAAGTATGACTTTCTAATTGCATGTGTGATTTATGATAAAGGGATACTTAGGGTAACAAATCATGTTGCTGTAGAATAAGGTAAACTGTTTAGTGTTGCTAGGGACAATTATTCTTTATTAAGTGCCATAATATGAAAGAATATTTTATTTTATAAGTTAAGCTGGCGCCAAAGTTTTTTAATTTATGTTTAAACAGAAAAAGCGTGCTTTTTAATATTATAATACAATGTGCTTATATTAGGAATTAGCAGCTTGTATTTTTATACTTTTCAATGCATTCAGTAGTAGGAAAAGCTTTTAAGTGTTTATAGCACAAGCTCATTATGTGTTTGTGTGTCTTTGACTGCATATATATCTAGTTTTATATTGCTTTGTGTGCTTTAGCACAACTCCCCCCAAACCATATTGCTTTAGATTCCCAGCTGTAGCTTCCAGAAACAATATATGGTGCATTGCATAAACAAACACTCTTTTTGGATGCTTTATATTGTTAAATATTTTATTCAGAATTTTAACAGTTTATGTACTAACAAAGAAAATCGTATCTTTTGAAGGTGAAAAATATTTTTATTGTAACACAGAAGTTAAACATTAAACAGAAGTTAAGATCCTTGAAAAAATTGTGTATGCGAGATTGACAGACTTCCTCGAGTCCAACTCTCTGCTAGACCCGCTTCAGTCTGGTTTCCGCGCTAAGCACTCTGTGGAAACGGCACTGATCAAAGTATCCAATGATCTACTCGCTGCAAAATCTCGTGGTCACTTCTGTATCCTAATTCTCCTTGACCTGCTTGCGGCTTTTGACACTGTTGATCATCAACAGCTTCTTCTCATCCTCTGCAATATCGGTCTACAAGATACTGCTCTCTCCTGGTGCTCCTCCTACCTCTCCCAGCGCTCTTTCAGTGTTTCTTTCTCTGGCTCTGCTTCTTCTCCCCAACTCCTCTCTGCTGGTGTCCCCCAAGGTTCAGTCCTTGGTCCCCTACTGTTCTCCATCTATACTGCCTCACTTGGTAAACTCATTAGCTCCTTTGGCTTCCAATATCATTTCTATGCAGATGACACACAAATCTACCTGTCCTCTCCTGATCTCTCCCCGTCCCTCTTGACTAGTGGCTCTGACTGCCTCTCTGCTGTTTCTAACTGGATGGCTGCCCACTTTCTTAAACTAAATTTGACCAAAACTGAAATTCTGGTCTTCCCTCCCTCAAGTGTTGTTACTCCTGTGTCTGTCTCCCTCCAAGTCAACGGTGCTACTATCAGCTCCACCACGCAGGCTCGCTGCCTAGGTGTTCTCTTTGACTCCGACCTTTCCTTCAAGCCTCATGTTCAGTCTATCGCCAAATCCTGTCATTTCCATCTCAGGAACATTGCGCGCATCCGCCCCTACTAAACGCCAGATGTGACTAAGGTGTTGGTCCATTCCACTGTCCTTTCTCGCCTTGACTACTGTAATCTGCTTCACAGTGGTCTTACGTGCTCCCAACTAGCGCCGTTGCAGTCCATAATGAATGCGGCGGCGAGGCTCATATTCCCATACGCCCGCACCTCCCATGCCTCACCCTTCTGTCAGTCCCTACATTGGCTTCCTATAAAATATAGAGCTCAATTTAAAATTCTGGTTCTTGCTTTCAAATCTCTACATAATGCTGCTCCCACCTATCTATCCTCCCTTATATACAAGTATGTCCCGTCTAGGCCCTTACGATCTGCTGAAGACTTACGTCTATCTTCTGTCCGTACTCCCACCTCTGATGCTCGCCTTCAAGATTTCTCGAGGGCTGCACCGTTCCTGTGGAACTCGCTTCCCTCCTCCGTTAGATGCTCACCCACTTAACCATTAATCGTCTCTTTTTTCCATCAATCATCTTTTTTTTGGAGCCACGCTCAACACTGACGAATCAAACTTTGTTTAAAAACCAAATGCACAAGTCTAGTATATATTAAAACACAGGGTAAAAATTCTATATAAAAATCACAAAGCACTATTTAGACTCTCTATAGTGAACTATTTTTTCTGCACACTTTTATGTTCCTATTTCTGTAAAATTATAATGGGAAAAAAACAAAAGTGTCTGTGGTGGATTCTGCATACATTTGTGGCGACTTAAGTTGGTTATTTACTGGAGAATTCATACATTCTTCTCTGCCTGCCATACCATATACGCTCTATCAGTAAACATATCCTCAACTAAAAACACTGCGTAGATCTTACTCTCGGTAGGTTCTTTTAACTTTATTTATATAAAAGTCATCATGTACAAGATCATGGACCATTTTCCTAAACCCCCAAATATTCTATTTTTATCACTATCATCATTGATTTTGTATATATCACATAACAATAACAGTTACCTTAAAAAATAATAATCTTGCAATTCTTTTATGTAAGACAAAAATACAATCACTCAATATACCACTTCCTTTATGAAAGCTTGTTTAAATGGAAATATTTAATCCTGAAGTTGATACCACTCTGATTCACATACAATGTATTTTAAACGGCGCAACACCCAAAGGGAATATAAATAACACGCTGCATTTGTAGCAACAATATTTTATTTTCCATAAGCAGAACAGATAGACAAAAATCTGTTTTTCATCTCAAGTCATAAAACTGTCCTTCCCAGACAGTGGAATATCAAAGTGATAATATTTAAATACAAGTTCAATATGTTTTGTAGAAATCAAGTATCATATAAGTGTAGCGAATTCTGATTATTCTAGTATTTTACGATCTTGTATGATATTTATCAACCTGTGTTCCAGGATAGAGTTTCCTACAGTATGTTTTTAAATCTTTTCATTTACTGTTGATAGGTTTATGGTTCAACTTGCGCTTAGTGACTGCATTGAGTCTGGAGAAGTTATGAACAATAAATGAACAGGGCTGTGGTCCATTTAAAATAAAGTTGTAATACACAGAGATGGACCAGTTTTAATTTTGACTCAGAGAAGGTTGAATCATATTGACATCAAAGCATGTTTCATTTTAACTACCCTTATGATGTCTGTCCTCTTCGAGGTATGTGACGAAATGCCGTCACGGAGTGCCATGCCTATATATGGGCCCTCTAAAAAGCATGTGAAAGGACTCTGTTCTTGTGATTTCCCTGGTTTATTTTTAGGGTTCCTATATGTGTGGTATGTATATTTAATAGTTTATCTTTTATGATCTGTAACTCTAGTGCTTGGGGGATAATTGGGTTAAGCAAATGTCTCTTTTGGATATGTATTGAATCAAGGGTTTATTGTTTCTGGAAGGCTTGATCATTACCATATCAAAGGACTTCCTATCTGAGAGGCAAGCAAGACATAAAGCAGATGTGGGCTGAGACTTCCAGGCCACTTCTGTGTGACTTCCCACACACTACAGAATAGCTCTGCAGGAGTCCGAGCTTCAAAGAGGAACTGAGGTTGTAAGTTAGAACCTTCCATGCAATCCAATTAACCCCTTTTGAAATTGAAAATGTACTTTTAAGGTGTTTGAAATTGTATGCTTTTTTTGTACCTAAGAGATAATTGAGTTGTACTGCCAGGCACAGGGGAGGAGTTTGTGTGTTATGTAAATTATGAATTTCTCTGTACCTGAGAGGAGACTGAATTGCCTCTCAGGCACAGAGGATCCTGGGAGGGATTGCCCTGGGGGGTTAGGTTGGAAACCCCTTGCATTAGAATATTGCATAAAAGGCCGTGTGTGGCCCTGAATAAAACAGATTAAGTTGTACCTCCAGGACTGTTTGTCATCCAATTACTGGGAGAATGGGTGTCTTTATTCTGTAAGTGGTTCCAGAGTGGCTAAGGGAAGGAATTAGTGAAAGTAACCGGCTGGGTTACCCGGGGTTCATTACAAGGCAATATTAAGAATTTTATATTTTTATTGAAATTCATAAAAAAATAAATTGAAACAGCCACATTGAGAAAAACTTGACTATTAGCTTACAATACACAGCTCTGACACAAGGAAAGCAGTCCCAGGCCATACAAGACTTTCCCGAGTATAAGTGATCCTGACCAGATCTGTACCCAGACATGAATAAGTCTGCATAGCCATGCATAGTCAATCTTTAAGCTGCCATCAGCATAACCAAAACTGGATGAACGTGGCCTAGGGCCCTGTTCTGTGTGTGTGTGGTGGCTGAGTGTTGTATGTGTGTATCAGGGAGACTGAGTGTTTTGTGTGTGAGTGTGTGTGTAGTGGCTGAGTATTGTGTGTTTGGAAGAAGCTGAGATCAATGTGTGTGTGTGTGTGTGTGTGGGCAGGGGGCTGAACCTGTATGTGCTGGTTGAGTGTTGTGTGTGGACTACACCAATATATAACATTTTCAGATGCATCTCCCTTAAGCTCACGTAACTTCACGTAACATGATGCAATGAAAATGAAATAATTGTACCAATATCAAACCACTTTAATAGTTCCTTTGTGGTCTGACACTCATTTAATGACTCAGAACGCAAGAAAGCTCTTAAAGAGGTCTGCACCTGATAGAAGTGTAGAACACAAAACTCCCTCAAGTAGGCGAGGGGGCACAGGGCTGAGTAGGGAAATCTTTTTGACATGTCTGATCCTTATGGGTAATCCGGCTCTAGAGCAAATGTGGACAGTTTGCAGGTCACACATTAGAGAGATGCAGTTGATTGATAAATAACCACTCTTGGTGCATTCCTGTGACAGTGCATCACCAATGTGTACTTCTGTTATGTGAGTTTTACTCAGGACTGTCTATAATATGATTAGGACCCTGGGCAATGCATTTTCTTGGGCCCCATGGGCCCTGTCCCTGCCACTGCTTCACCCCCCAATTATGTCCAACCCGCAATCACACTGACAGACGTACTGGCACATACACACACAGACAGACATTAAAACATTCACAGATACATACTGACACACAAAGTCACTACACACAAATATATACTGGCAGACATACTGACACACACACAGACATACATACATACAGACACATACATTAACAGATATACTGACACACACACAAACACATACACTGACAGATATACTAAAACACATAGACACATACACTGACAGACACATTGACACACACACACACAGGCATACTGACATATACACAGACAGACGTAATGGCTGATACAGACAGACATTAAACATTCACAGATATATACTGACACACACATACACTGACATACAAATATATCCTGGCAGACATACTGACACACACATAGATATACATACATACACACACAGACACATACACTGACAGACATACTGACTGACACACACATACACACACAGACATACTTACATATACACACAGACATACAGACACACAAAGACATGCTGACACACACACACAGACATACTGACATACACACAGACAGACTGGCACATACACACAGACAGACATTAAAACATTCACAGATACATACTGACACACACATACACTGACACACAAATATATCCTGGCAGACATACTGACACACATACACGTACACACACACAGACTTACTGACACACACACACAGACATACACACACAGACATACTGACATACAGACACACACACACAGACATACAGACACACACACACAGACATACAGACACACACACACATACACATACTGACTGACACACACACATACTGACACACACATACTGACACACACACACATACTGACACACACACATACTGAGACAGACACAGACATACTGACACATACAGACACAGACATACTGACACACACACAGACATACTGACACACACAGACATACTGACAGGCATACACACACAGACATACATTTAGCCACCCTCCAGGTTCTTACCTTTTCCTGGAGGGTGGTTTCCCTGGTCCAGTGGCAGGCTGAGGCAGATGGGAGTTCTCCTCTGGAACTCCCCTCCTCCCTGCCTTCCTCCTCCCGCGCGGCCATTATCTCCGGTGGGAGGAAGTGACGTCACTTCCTCCCAGCCGGGTGCAGAACCGGAAGAGGGGCCCGGTCGCGCTGTTTAAGCGCCACAGCACCCGACTGGGCCCTGCTGACACATGCTCCACGGGTGGCCCTTAGTGCATGGGCCACCCGGGGAGCCTCCTCAGTGTGCGGGAGCCACACCGCCCGGTCCATAGGGGCTGCGCAAATCACGGGGCCCACAGAGCAACTGCTCTGGGCCCCCAGGAGCAACTGGGCCCGGGGCAGCTGCCCCGTTTGCCCCGCGTTAAAGACGGCCCTGGTTTTACTCTGTACTTTATATATGTAGACTTAGTGTGGTGCTTTAAAAATATAGAGTGTTTTTCACCAAACTAATTCTGTGTTGTTTTTTTTTTTTTATGGTTTGGATACATTCCTTAAACAGAGCGTTTGACTTCACAGCAGTATGTGACCGAAAGCAAGGAATTGTGCTGGATGGAGTCTATATGTCTTCCCACATTCTACAAGGTTCCTACTTAA
The DNA here is from genome assembly GCA_933207985.1 of Pelobates cultripes. Lineage (NCBI taxonomy): Eukaryota > Metazoa > Chordata > Amphibia > Anura > Pelobatidae > Pelobates > Pelobates cultripes. The sequence goes on from OW240913.1 coordinate 335,654,217, forward strand.
TATTGCGCTTTATATTAGTGTATGCTTGGGCCCTGGTGTCATGCACTTGGAGAGTAGGGTGGGCTGGTGCTCCACCCAACATTTTGGAGGTTGCTTGGAAACAGCAGATGAGGAGTCTTGTTCCAGAATTTCGACACTCTGATTTACCTCACCTGAAAAGATTGTTAATTGCAGGTGCTATTAAGTACTCACCTTCCAAAGCAGGAGTAGAGATTGTGTTTGCTTCCTCTGAGTGTAAACAGAGAGCTGAAAGAACCTAAAACAGTACTTATGTTGTGAAATGGACAAGCCATCCAACCAAGCTAGTTTATTATTTTGTTAACTTAGTGCTCAGAAGAGCAATGATATTATTTTTCTTTATTTTGTTACACTGTGTTATTCCTTACTGCACATTGTGGAATTTTGGAACCATAAGAGCTAGTTATTTTACCTCATCCAGCGTGTGAAGTGTCTCTGAAGCCAGAAAAGACTGTGTGTAACACCCTAATCCCAGGACAAGGTGCCAAAAGGAACCGAAGGAAAGGAGTACTTTTGTCACAAGTCATAGAAATTTAAAATATTATTTTTCATTTATTTCAATAAATTTAGAGATAGGTTAGAAAGCTAGATATTAGTGGTTAACTCGTAATTTCTCACAGGTTTAACTCCAGTTATAGAAACTTTACTATATCTTAAAGAGCACTATAGGCACTCAGACCATTTTATCTCAATGATGAAATCATTGTAAAATACTGCAGATTTTGAGACACTACAATGTTTACATTGCATGGTTAAGTCCACTTCTAGTAGCTGTCAGTATGACAACCACTAAAGGAGCTTCCAACTGACCAAGTAAATCTCGTTCAAAGGACACTGAAGCTCCATAGGAATAACGTATCATTGATTCAATACTTTCCTACGGAGATGTTTAAATCCGTCCATGGTGTTCACTGCACACGTGCATTAGCTTCCCAATTCTCCTCTTTGAGGAGTGTTGGATTGGACATCGGTGGAGGAGTTGATCTTGAAAAAGTCCTTTGAACACTTGGTCTTGATAAAGTTTTTTGAACTAGGAGCATATTTAACCACGGTGTGTTGGAGATTTGCAGTTTGCAATAAAGGTATCGTTTTATTTCACCGAACGGACTGTGGTAGAATTTCCTGGTGGAATTTCTCTGAAAAGGCAGCATTTACATTGAAAAGTCTACATTAAGCTGTAGTGGTTCTGATGAATATAGTGTAATTAACCAATGAATATATAATTCATCATAAAGATAATTACATATTTGAATGCTTTAGGAGATGTTAATGCATTACTTACCTTCTCTGCAAATCAGCTGCCACTATGGCGCGTTCGTAGGTGTTACATTAATCGCTCCTTCATTCCTCCCATCCCACTCTGACATGATTAAACTCTAATGCATTAACGAGAAAATCTTTGCATTTTACTATGTGTCGTTTTGCTAAGAAAGCCCAGTCTCTAGTAAAAAAAAAAGGGAAAAGCTTCCGAAAGTTTGTTGTTTCAAAATACTGTGAGTCCAGCAAAAATGGTATTAGAATATTCTATTTTCTTATCTTATTTTGCATAGACAAAAAAATAATATAGATATATATGATTTTCAGATGCATCACCTTTAAGCCCACATTAACAATTTTACAAAATTTTTAATAATTTCATTTCACATAATACAATGGAAATTAAATAATTGTAAAAATATGTAATAAGATAATGTGTTCTATAATTAAAACAGATTAGTAACAGAAACAACAATGACGTTAATGGGAAAACCATAAAATATGGAATAAAATTTAAAATAAATAAAAAATAATAATCAAATTTCAACCTCTGGCCTTGTCAAACCTATGTAAAGTTATGAGGCAACAGATGTTCAAAACTCTCTTCCCACTTTAACAACTGCCAGGCCCTAATGACATGTGCTTTTACTGCTCGTACATTCACGTATAGCTCAAAGGATTCGAATAATGATGTGAGCCAATATATACAACACTACAACCAGAACACCTCATGAGTGAATTGTGAAAAATGTAACAGTATTCAATAATGCTGTTACCCAAAGAGCAGAAAAATAGCTTCTGGGTCCTGATTCTGTATCAACCTAAAAAATAAAAAGTAGAATAAAAATTTCAAATAAATACTAAAAGTCGCAAAAATGCATTTGGATCAATCTATGTTCCACTTAATCAATGTTAAAAAAATAATATGGAATGGAAAATTGGAATAAAACAGCCTGTTCATGGGTTGGTCTTAAATTCTTTTTTTTATTTTATTATTATTTTTAAGCCAGTGTAATTTTGTATTTAGTAAAATTAAAAAATTTTAACATTAACATATCACCCAGAAATGTTTGCATGGCTACGTCAGCTCTACAAAAGGAAGAAAAGGTCAGCTAGTCACAACACCAATTAATATTTACACTTTTAGGGCTATCTGCTAAATCGAGAATTCAAATTGAATTTCATACTTACGGCCAGAGTAAACGAACTTAAAGCATAGCTTACTTAGATTTCATTTTTCAATATGGCCATTTTGACCTGGCTTAAATATGAAATTTACTTTGAATTCTCACTTTAGTAAATAACCCTGATAATCATAGATTTACCTAAATATTATAATAAAAACACCACATGCAGAGAGTGTGTAGAGATCAAAAGCAGTTAAGTGTAGACATGTGCACCAGTGAAATTTAGTTTTGTACAAATGATTACTTACTAAATAAAAATGTAATTTGTCAATCCCGAATTTCGTCCGCAAACCATTCATTTTCGAACGAAATTCGTTAACATAGAATTTGTTTTCGTCCACTAGCCCGAAAACAGCACTATGCATGTGCAAAACAAAAACAGGAAGGAGGGAGCCGGCAGCGCTACCAGCTCCCTCCTTGTAATAAATAACTATTCCAGCAAACCCATCCCCCACATTAAAACCTATGGAGGTCACTATGACCCCATATTAATAAAAGGGAGGTTAAATCCTCCTGTATGCCCATACATGCGGTATGCCACGAGTAGGGGCATGCCGCCTAAACAAATGTAAAAGTACTAGTGACTGGACAGCTATTGCTGCCCAGTCACTAGTGCAATAAAGAGGAACCTGGCACAGGTTAAATACTCCCCCTACCTGTGCCAGGTCTCCCGTTTAGTAGGAGTATGTCGCCTAAACAGCGAGCAGCCAGTGGCTGCTCGCTGTCATTTAAAACTGGATATTACAATCTGTTTTTGTCTATAGAAGTGAAAGAGAGCTATGGTAAGAGTACATGTAACCAAAAGTTATAGCAAAAACTATAACAATGTTGCAATATAAAAAAATAGCTATTTAGATCTAAATAGCTACTTTTTACACGTACTTTTACCGTAGCTCTAACACTTCTATATATGATACATTTATATCCAGTTTTAAATTATAGCGAGCAGCCAGTGGCTGTCACTATGTCACTATGACCCCCATATTGATAAAAGGGAGGTTAAATCCACCCGCATGCCCCCACTCAGCGAGCAGCCATTTAAAACTACTAGTGACTGGGCGCTATTGCTGCCCTTTGCTAGTGCATTAAGGGGGGGACATGGCACCCACCCGGCTATTAATATAAATGGCTATTAATATAAATGGCATGGGGGAACGGCAGGTGGGGACCCTAAATAAATAGATAATGGGGGGACCAAATGCTCCCACCCATGAGCGGCACGTGAAGACCCTAAATAAATAAATAATGGGGGGAACCTAATGTCCCTCCCAGGTCCACACCCATGAGCGGCAGGTTGGGACCCTAATAAATTAAAGGGGGGACCTAATGTCCCCCCTAGGTTCCCATCCATGAGCGGTGGGTGGGGACCCTACTTAAATAAATAATGGAGAGACCTAATGTCTCCCCCAGGTCCCCACCCATGAGTGGCGGGTAGGCACCCTAATTAATTAAAGGGGGGCCAAATGTCCCCTCTGGTCCCCATCCCATGAGCGGCGGATGGGGACCCTAAATAAATAATGGAGGGGACCTCCATGAGTGGCAGGTGGGGACCTTAATTAATTAAAGGGGGGACTTAATGTCCCCCGTGGGTCCCACCTACGAGCGGCAGGTGGTTTTCAATAGCAGTATCCGCCTCATTAGAGAGGCAGAGGAAGAGAGGGGTGACCATTCTGATAAGTGGCGATATAGATGCTAAATTAATCTATCAAGAAATAGACGAGGAAGCCAGAGTTATAATCCTGATAATCAGAATTCAAACAGAAATTTATACTTTTGTAAATCTTTACGCACCCAATAATCCTTCTAATAAGTATTTCTGTGATCTCTTAAATAAAGTTGAAAAAATAAAACAGGGTAAGTTACTTGTAACGGGGGATTTTAACCGGATTTTGGATGCTAGTTTAGATAAAAAAACATTAAATAATGCAGGACCAAATAAATCTGCATTTTCGCAGGCAGACCAATTTCGAAAGATACTCAGGAATTATGGATTAATGGATATCTGGCGAGCGTTTCATCCAACTGAGAGGGATTTTACATGTTTTTCCAGATCCTATTTCTCATATTCAAGAATTGATTTATTTTTGGGGAATGATGGTTTGGTCAACTGTACTAAAAAAGTTCTTATAGACGAAGTTTCATGGTCAGACCATAATGCTATAATTTTGGAGTTGGACATAGAGAATAAGGGGGCTAGAAGATCGAATTGGAGATTAAATGACAACATATTATCTAGAAAAGAAAATAGAGAATACATTAAGGAGATGACAGAAAGTTTTTTTCAGGAAAATGCGGGAGGAGAAGATTCATTACCAGTAGTATGGAATGCATATAAATGTGTTACAAGAGGCTATCTAATTAAACTTGGTACAATTGATAAAAAAAAGAAGGGGAAATCTCTGAAGGATCTATATGTTGACTATTATAAATTATCTAATCAAAACAAAGCTGCACCAACCCAGGAGATAAGTACAAAAATGCTATTAACGCAAAACAGTATAAATTAATTATTATTTGAGGAGAAAAATAGAACTCTACAATCCTTAAAGATAAATTGGTATTATAAGAGTAATAGGGCAGACAAGTTGCTCACAAATAAATAAAAAAAATAAAAAAAACAACTGGGGAGAATACATAAAATAGAGACCGAAAAGGGGATGCTTTTGTGCCCAAAGAAAATTGGTGCAGCTTTCAATGACTACTATAGTCAATTATATAATTTAGAACCGGTAGGTCAACAACTTCCCTTAGCAGAATACTTTAAAAATAAAAAAATGCCCAAAATAACAAGAGAACAACTTATGGAAATAAATAAACCAATAACTGCTGACGATATTAAAGTAGCAATAAATAAACTACAGATTAACAAAGCCCCGGGTCCAGATGGTTACTCTAATAAATTCTATAAAATATTTAGAGACATCTTTTCAGTGTACCTTGTTAGGATATTTAATGAGATAGTGGCAAACCGCACATTTCCTAAAGAGATGCTTCAAGCAAATATCGTTCCAATCCTGAAGCCAGACAAAGATCCAGCTAAATTGGCGAATTATCGCCCTATATCTCTCCTTAACGGAGATGTAAAGATTTATGCCTCGATCATAGCTGACCGTTTAAAAATTTGTATTCCTGCCTTGTTACATCAAGACCAGGCTGGATTTATTCCTGGTAGAGCAGCTTCAGGTGGCCTAAGAAGGATATTGGATGTTCATGATGCTGCATCAAGGAAGAACGTTCCCCTTCTGACCCTGTCACTGGATGCTGAGAAAGCCTTTGACAGGGTTAGATGGGACTTTCTGGCGAATACATTGAGGGCATATGGTATAGTGGGCGCAGCCTATGATGCCATCATGGCACTGTATACTGCGCCTTCAGCAAGGACCGTAGGCCCAGGAATAGATGCAGACTGGTTTAATATACGGAATGGCACTAGACAGGGCTGCCCCCTGTCCCCTCTGCTCTATGTTTTAACCATCGAACCCTTGGCGGATGATATAAGGCAAAATAGGAAGATTAAGGGACTTAGGCTAAATAAAATAGAACATAAGATCAATCTATATGCTGATGACGTCATGCTTATGCTGCAGAATCCTAGATCCTCGCTACCGGAATTGATAAAGATATTGGCCCAATACAGTGAATACTCAAATTATAAATTAAACATTAATAAAACTACAATAATGACAACTAATATATCTAGAGAAGAAAAGCTTTTTATTAAAATATCTTACGATTTTGTCTGGGTAAAGAATAATACTATGTTCCTTGGTATCAAAATTCCAAGAAACATAAAAAAAGTTATGGAGGTTAATTTTCTCCCCCTCATAAAATATACAAATAAGATTCTAAAAGAATGGGCTAGTAGGGAGATTTCATGGATAGGGCGTATAAATACTATTCGCTTCTATATTTTGCCCAAATGGAACTATCTTTTTAGAATGTTACCAATACAAGTTCCAACTCCTTGGTTAAAAATGATACAGTAAGCTTTCTCTAAATTTATCTGGAAGGGGAAAAAACCCAGAATAAGTTTACATCAGCTATCTAAGAAAAAAAAAGATGGAGGTCTTGCTGCCCCAAATATAATAGAATATCATAATGCCTGTATGCTGGCTCATGTTCTTAATACTATAAGCAAAGATCAAAAAGATCAAGCTTGGTATCAAATAGAACAATCATTAGTAGAGACTGAAAATCTGAATGCTCTGTTTTGGGCAGTAAGAAAGGAGAAAAATAGGAGTAAACCAGTATGCTCAGGAAACTCAATTATTATTTCTAATATTTTGGGATACTGGAATACAATCAAGAAAGACTGTAAAATAGAATATAGATTGTTTCCATTTTTACCCATAGAGGTGATTAAGGGGAATATTGAAGATCTGAATATTAGCGGATGGGCACAGAAGGGAATTAAGAATATCCAAGAGATTATTGAGAGAAAGGAAATTAAGCCATTCAATCAGCTACAATCAGAGTTTGGGATTGATAACAACGAGATATTCACATATCTAAGAATTAAGTTTTTTTTGGTGAAATTCTTGGATTTCCAGCTTAATAAAATCTCAAGTAATCTTAAAAAGATTCTGGAAAATCAGGGAAAAAAAGGCCATATTACTAGATGCTATGAGTTTTTAAAGGATTCTAAGAAACCTTATGTCTGGAAATCTAAGAATAAGTGGGAAAAAGACCTACATATTGAAATTACTGAGCAAGACATGATAACTGCGCTAGTTAAGGTAAATAAATCGGTACATTGTTTGAATATAGTAGAGAATTTTTATAAACTCATCAATAGGTGGTATTTGGTCCCAGAAAAACTGGCAAAAATTTATAAAGATCAGAATCAAGCCTGTTGGAGATGTAACCACGGGAAAGGAGATTATCTCTATATATGGTGGCAATGTAAATTCTTAAATAATACATGGAAGAATATCTATCAACAAATTTATAATACCTGTCAGATATATATACCTTTTACACCACAGAGTTTTTTGTTACATCAGGGATGGCCTCCTATGGCTAATGAAAAAAGTATGTTAATAATTCATATTTTAATGGCAGCTAAAACAGTCCTAGCTAGGTATTGGAAAAGCAATAAAGTGTTAGAGTGGGCCAAAATTAAAAAACAAATAATATATCAATGTAAAATGGAAACTGGAATAATTCAAGGAAACTCTGTGGGTCTGAGTAAAACTAGTAGGTAGAAAAATATAGTGGACAAGTTTATGGCTTGTAATGAAGGCTTATAATATAGTAGGTCTGAGCTGCCCCCGCAGTGCGTGTCTGACTCCGGAGAGAAACTAGTGATATAAATATTTATTTGAAAGCAATAGGTACAAATGGTTAACATAATGCTGGTTTTTCTGGAGAGTATGTGTTTATAGTGTGAATGTAGTGTGGTGATACCTCAATGTTGTTATATATGGAACGTATAGATAATGTAACCCTAAAGTGGTTTATTCCTGATATGGATTTTTAGCTGCAGGTATTTAAAAGGTATATAAACTATTGTGTCCGTAAAATATTTCCTTTTTTATAGATATCTGTTCTTAACGGAACATATTTATGTGAACATCTGTAATGTTTATTGAGGTACTGTATGCAATGTTTGTATTTGACTATGTTAAAATAACAAAAAATATTTTTGGAAAAATAAAATAAATATAAAAAAAAAATAAAAAAAAAATAAGGTCCCCACCCGTCGCTTATGGGGACCAGGAGGGACATTAGGGACTCCTTTACCCACTTCGGAAATGGCCTCTATGGTTATGTTCATGGTTGAAACGCGTTGTGCACCTTTTATTTTGTTTTTTATAAAGTAATACATTCTTTTTAAATATCTTCAACTCCTGGCTCCTGATTTTTACATTTTATCTCTATTTTAAGTATATGTGGTGACAATATACTTGGGTGATCTAGCAGCACCTTATATTCCGTACATTCTTAAGCGCCACCTATATATTTTTTGAATACCATTAGGTCCCCCGTTTATATTAATAGCCCCCAAGTAAGTAAAATAAATAACACGCTAACACACTAATCTGTAACAAGCCCTTAACTGGCCAAATGCATTTCACTTCTCCTTGAGCTTCCTCAGTCCGCTGTGGTATAGTCCCAGAAGTCCACAATTTTTAAACCCCTCATAGACCCTCACTTTGGGTCACAATAATAATTGGTATACCAATCGTGATTGCTTCGGTTTTCCTGCCCCTTTAAAAGTTGTTCTATTACCTTTCCCTGTATAATGTCCTTTTATGGCATTTCCGCTTATTGGTGGACAGTGGTGGTTGGCGGAAGAGCATGGACGACTTTAGGGGGTTGGTAGAAGTGACATCGCATTACTTGCTATACGTCACATCCGCCTGCATCCCCGGACCAACTCACATCGTCTGCATTCCACTTCCCCCAACTTGGTGATTACACCATTGGGGAATGGAGGGCGGAAACCGCTCCACAGGACTAGCCAGGGTTGCAAGAAGTGACGCTCAATCTGCGTCCCGCCTCAACCACCCCTCGAGAAGATCGCTGTGCATATACCTCCAGCCACTCCTCCCCAGATGAAAATAGATCATAAATTCCCTGAGGCTCTAAGTGCCATGTTTGTTCTGGATGCATGGAAGAGAAACATAATATATTGCGTAAATCACTAATTTTATAAAAGAAAACCTTTATAAATAATAACATGTCATGCAGTTCAGGCATGTATTTTTTTTTAATTCTTTCTTTTTTCATGAATTTATGAACATACATAAACAATCCAGTCTCCAATACATTTTAAAGACATGGCATAGAATGTTCACACGTTATTCAAACATGAGAATAATAGTGGGTGGTTTAGGTAAGGTCAGGTTGTATTCCACGCCATAGAGTCAGATGTCTGTGTCGCGAAGAGTATCAATTTCAGGTGGCGGTCACCTTGATGCATGTTGTGCAATATTTGGGGGGTTTGTCTCTCAGAGAGTTGGTGTTATTGGTCGATCTGTGCACAGTGATCTGGCTATGGGGTCTGTCAATAGCTTGCAACAGGTTGGCCTTTTGAAGTTGTTTGTGGCCAAGATGACCAAGAGCTGTGTGACTATCCTGATGAGGTAAACTGAACAAAGAACAGGAAACTACCATAACGGGGCTGCTGAGGTCGTAGGATGTATGTGTGGAACATGCTATTGAATCCTTTGCTGAGTCAAGTAGTGGTTTACCCCCATGCGTGAAAGTAAGGGAGAATCCTGGGTGGGGGATAACGTTGTGGATGGAGGGGAAGTGTCAGAGAGTGGCAGTGTTATGGTAAGTGTTGCGATGTGGTTGGCAGGGTAGGTTGTGTAGGGTTTAAATATGTACAATGGTAATTGAATAAAAGGAGGGAGAGTTGAGTAAATGTGAGGGAGAATGCTCAGTTGCAAAGTAGTGCCAGGCTCCCCAAGCTCTAACTGCGGGGCGGGGGATGTAAGAGGAGGAGGGAAGAAGAGGGGAGAGAGCAAAAGAATAAAGGTTATTTTTAACTCATTTCCTTTCACTTGGTCTTGTTACTTATTTAGTTGTGTTTCTTATAGTTATTGATCCGGTAGCATGACGGTAGCGGGACATGACTCAGCTGCCTGGGGTTGGGAACGTATTTTGCCATGGGAGGAGAAATAAATCATCTAAGTCACAACAATAGACAAATACAGTGCAGATGGAAAAAGTATGTGAACCCCTAGACTAATGACATCTCCAAGAGCTAATTGGAGTGAGATGTCAGCCAACTGGAGTCCAATCAATGAGATGAGATTGGAGGTGTTGGTTATAGCTGCCCTACCCTATAAAAAACATACACCAGTTCTGGGTTTGCTTTTCACAAGAAGCATTGCCTGATGTGAATGATGCCTCGCACAAAAGAGCTCTCAGAAGACCTACGATTAAGAATTGTTGACTTGGATAAAGCTGGAAAGGGATATAAAATTATCTCCAAAAGCCTTGCTGTTCATCAGTCCACGGTAAGACAAATTGTCTATGAATGGAGAAAGTTCAGCACTGCTTCTACTCTCCCTAGGAGTGGCCGTCCTGTAAAGATGACTGCAAGAGCACAGCGCAGACTGCTCAATGAGGTGAAGAAGAATCCTAGAGTGTCAGCTAAAGACTTACAAAAGTCACTGACAAATGCTAACATCCCTGTTAGCGAATCTACAATACGTAAAACACTAAACAAGAATGGATTTGATGAGAAGATACCACAGAGCAAGCCACTGCTGTCTAAACAAAACATTGCTGCACGTTTACAGTTTGCACAAGAGCACCTGGATGTTCCACAGCAGTACTGGCAAAATATTCTGTGGACAGATGAAACCAAAGTTGAGTTGTTTGGAAGAAACACACAACACTATGTGTGGCGAAAAAAAGGCACAGCACACCAACATCAAAACCTCATCCCAACTGTGAAATATGGTGGTGGGGGCATCATGGTTTGGGGCTGCTTTGCTGCGTCAGGGCCTGGACGGATTGCTATCATCGAAGGAAAAATGAATTCCCAAGTTTATCAAGACATTTTTCAGGAGAACTTAAGGCCATCTGTCTACCAGCTGAAGCTCAACAGAAGATGGGTGTTGCAACAGGACAATGACCCAAAGCATAGAAGTAAATCAACAACAGAATGGCTTAAACAGAAGAAAATACGCCTTCTGAAGTGGCCCAGTCAGAGTCCTGCCCTCAACCCGATTGAGATGCTGTGGCATGACCTCAAGAAAGCGATTCATCCCAGACATCCCAAGAATATTGCCGAACTGAAACAGTTCTGTAAAGAAGAATGGTCAAGAATTACTCCGGACCGTTGTGCACGTCTGATCTGCAACTACAGGAAACGTTTGGTTGAAGTTATTGCTGCCAAAGGAGGTTCAACCAGTTATTAAATCCAAGGGTTCACATACTTTTATCCACCTGCACTGTGAATGTTTACATGGTCTGTTCAATAAAAACATGGCAACATTTCATTCTTTGTGTGTTATTAGTTTAAGCAGACTGTGATTGTCTATTGTTGTGACTTAAATGATGATCAGATCACATTTTACGACCAATTTGTGCAGAAATATCATTCCAAAGTGTTCACATACTTTTTCTTGCAACTGTATTTAAATGCATAACTTGTTATGGACTTCATAAATCCTAAATACAAAACTATGAATTATTATATGCACGCATGTACATCCGTTAAGTGCGCAGTTACCATCTGCACTATAATCTGTCATTTTTTATATTTTATGGTTCTGGGATATATCCCTATATGTATCAAGTTTGTTTAGGGTAAGCCACCCTACATTTTATATGGCGCTCCATTACGGGCATAGAGTTTTGTCTTATGCCACTGTATACTTATCCAAATATTAATCCGGATCCATGCTGTGGGTGGTGTATGTATTGGAATCTGCACTCGGAATTGTGGAAGAATGCATTTGTGAACACATCCACTACAACTGGAATATTTTAAGTTCATATGTCTTTCCCAATGCTTTAAATTCTTCCAATACAAAGCACTGTTTTAAAAAAAATGAAAGACTTCCGGGATCTGTGTTTGTTTGTATTGTAGAATGCATGACTGATGTGTAGCTAACACGTAAAATAATAATGGAACATTTTAATTGTTGTGTTAATCTGTTGCAGAAATACTGCAGTTTTTTATATAGCATAAATGATGATAGAGAGATAGATATCTAAATACAATTATGATCATATTACATAGATTAGAGGCTATATATTATCTCTTGTCCTCCAACACTACAGAATTTTTTTGAATAATAAGCAATCTTAGAATATACCACCAGAAGTAGTAGGAGCACTGACCAGTCCAAGGGCAAACTAGAGTTAAGACTTACTATCAGTGCTGTCTCACTCAAGAGGAAAGGAAAGGTGGTGAAGTCTGTGGACCTTCTCAGTCGGTGCTCTGCAGTGTGGTTTGATTAGAGGAGATATTTATACCTCAAACAAATTCAGATTTGAAGCTAGATAACAGTTAAAGTACAGGCAGTCCAAATAACATATTTGGACTGTGCGCTGCTATATGTATCTTTAAAATAAAAAAAATAAAGGTACTGCAATTTAATTTATCTTGGAAGGTGATTCCATGTTCATTTGGTATTCTCTATGTGGGGTCTCACCAATATGTATATTTGTAGATATTTATGCTTCTTAAACAGACTGCATAGTGTTACAGTGCCCCATGACAGCTGAAATGTTTAGTTGGGTCCATTCCCAGAACACTGTCTGTGCCCTTTGATAGCAGTCTTGGATTTGGCATTTAAATGCCTTCGTTATTGACCATTCAAATATTAATAGCAATTAGAATAAACCATGAAGCATCTCACTAACTAGATTGCTTGGTTCAGTTCCAAAGATGTCATATGCACATCCAAAACCCCATGTGCCAAATCCTAGGATTTAAGACAGGTATTAGAAAAAGACTACGTGGTGTAACTTAGTGGAGACTAATAATAATATCATGCAGCATTCAGAATATATGAGAAGTGGGTGAGTACGGGGTCACATATCCAGGTTGAATGCTGTTTAGCAGATCACCATTTACACATTTTTTTTTTTTGTTTTTCAATTAAACCCTTCTCTACTAAAAGCGGCTCATCGTTAATAGTGCCTTAATCTACCGTCTTATAGTGATCAGCGTCTATGGGGTTAACACAACCCTTCCTGTATTTTACTGTTTCCATGAATTTGTATATGTAGCTATCGTGAAAATATTATTGATTGTTAGCAATAAAATTTAAATGACCAAATAATTGTACAGACCATAAAACAGAACTCAAAAAGTACTTTAGGTCTGAAATTAAGGAGGGAGGCATAATTAGAGACACAGAGTGCTATTTTAAAGTTACTTTATAAGTGATTAGTTTGGCCCTACGCCTACAGCTGAGAGTCTTGTTACACCATAAATTATACATTTTTGTACAAACATTATGACCTTTAATAAGATTGTTTTTACAACTTGTTGTTAATAAATCATTCCCGCAAGCCAGCACGCGCTAAATGTAATATAGTCTACAGTATAGTAACGCAAATTACCTGCAGGCTGCTTTTTTTTGTTTTTTTTTTGTGATTTTTCACCCGAGAATTCCTGAAGATGTAAAAATAGTAAGAAATTATGGTGTTCATGTATATATTGAAAGGGTCACTCCAAGGACCAAAACATTGCATACAGTACAGTGCAGAGAGATTTTTGTAAATGTGTCCCTGCACATTGTTTGCGAACTGTAGCTACTGAGGATACAAATATTATATCTGTAAGCTGAGTGATTTCCCATATGAATGTTGGATTCTATGTTATTAAAAGTGTATACTTTTGTGGCTGGGCAGATGACACTCATTCTAATTAAACAATTAAACTAATGAAACTAATTAAACATGTGTCCCAGTTAGCAAAAGTTTGGGGGTGTCTAATAATTTTAAAAAAAGGAAGGCCAGAGTTGTTATTAGCGAGCTCACTTCTAATGAGCTTTATTCAGGTTTTTCATATGTCGGATAAATTATTCAGTAAAGAAATGCATTTATGGTGGTAGGTCACAAGTTTACAGAAGTATATGGAGATAAAACGGATTCCGAGAGGACTTAGGTTGAACAAATTCCTGATAGAGATCCAGTATAGAAAAGAGAAATTGACTGGGATGCAGAAGGACATTACTGGTCTGCAGCAAAAATAAACGCCTTTTAAAGAGAGAGAGACATTTTTGGAGTTTCAATCAAAGATGGAAATCATTGGATAATCTTGAGCATGAGATTGTCTTAAGGAAACAAAATAAGTTTGCAGGGACAAAAGAGACGAACACAATATATACTTGGAGGGGAAAAAATGCTTTAATTTAGGAATAAGAAAAGGCAAGCATTGGTTAAATTAGTTTTGAAGAATTAAAAGTTGTGTTTAATACATCTGATGTAAAAGATTCTATTGATTATAGTTTGAGTAGGATCTCCAAAAGATCAGCGTTGTCTTTGAGGTCTTTCAGTAGAAGTAGGGAACCCTCTCGGAATACGCCGGTTAATGATGAGGTGAGAGCACAACAGTCTTTTTGGAGTACTCCTGCATGGGAAGAAAGTACAGGTGGGACACCACAAGAGAAAGAGGAGAGGAAGAAGAACCTCCACAACTCAAGCACAGAGAGTTTGTGAGAGCATTCAAAAGAGGCCAAATGTACCTTTGGTTAGTAATACCTCAGATAGAGTTTTAAATAATGTCAAACTAAGTGTTTTGAACAGGGGTTTGAATTTTGCATCAACCATAGATTTCAATCAGCTTAATTCTTTACTTTATGCGAATAAGTTTTTTGAATTCATTTGAATAAGTTTGTAAGGTCTTATTTGAGAAAACATTTTGATTTCGTGCAGGATGAGTCAGAGAATCAGGGTTTCCATTGTAGTATCCATGATATGAGATGATGTTGAGATAGAGTTTGATACCAATGGTGCACTATATTTTGAGAGTAGCTCATAGGTAGGAAACCATTGGAAAGTAACCTTTATACTTCTCCTATAATGCTCTTACATCCATAATGCTGGCAAAGCATCAGAGGACATGTAGTCCACAACATGTGGTAAGGTTTCGTCTTCCCCTGTCCTAGGGCAATGTCAAGTGACAGATCTGTGATGGTTGTAACAGGAAGGTCTTCTGAGAGTGTTACTATCATTTAAGTATTTCTCTATTATTATTGTTGTGACAATATTTAAGCTAGGTCATTTGCCTATATTTGCATCTGTATTTGTATGGCTCACCTTAAGTTGAATGATTTCTGGCTGCAGGCTAGTCCTTGTTGTGAATAAAATATTTTGGTGTATTCTTGCACCTCTACCCCTGTACCGGAATATTGTTTCTTATTTGGATGGCATGGTGACAGAGTCTGTGGACCTGTGTGCTAATAGCTTAATAACTTAATAAGCCAAAAGGATCTTTTCAAACACTGTGTCTAGAGCACTCAGATGATTTTTTCTCACTACAATAAGAAGCAGTCATAAGTGCCTGTTTAGTGGGTAGAGGACCCCGGAAGAATCATGATGCTATCTGGTGCCAGTGGAGAAGGAACTGATGATGTAATGGGACAGTTCGGGATCCCAAACTGGGGACTAGTCTACACTTTTCTGGGTTACAATGAACATAAGAGAAAAGATCCAAAACCCCATTACAGTGAGGGAAAAATGTATATGAAAAAAGTATTTGGTCCCCAGCTGATTTTGAATGTTTGCCCACTGACAAAGAAATGATCAGTCTATAATTTTAATGGTAGGTGAATTTTAACAGTGAGAGACAGAATAACAAAAAAAAAAAAAATCCAGAAAAATGCATGTCAAAAAAGTTATACATTGATTTGCATGTCAATGAGTGAAATAAGTATTTGATCCAGTATCAATCATCAAGATTTGTGGCTCCCAGGTGTCTTTTATACAGGTATCGAGCTGAGCTTAGGAACACTCTCTTAAAAGGAGTGCTCCTAATCTCAGCTTGTTACCTGTATAAAAGACACCTGTCCACAGAAGCAATCAATCGGATTCCAAACTCTCCACCATGGCCAAGACAAGAGAGCTGTCCAAGCATGTCAGGGACAGGTTTGAAGACCTACACAAGGCTGGAATGGGCTACAAGACCATTGCCAAGCAGCTTGGTGAGAAGGTGACAACAGTTGGTGCGATTATTCAAATAGAAGAAACACAAAATAAATGTCAGTCTCCCTTGGTCTGGTGCTCCATGCAAGATCTCACCTTGTGGAGTTTCAATGATCATGAGAACGGTGAGGAATCAGCCCAGAACTACACAGGAGGATCTTGTTAATGATCAAGGCAGCTGGGACCATATTCAACAAGAAAACAATTGGTAACTGTTACGTATTCATCCGCGTATAAAAATGTGGTTAATGGCATTTACTGTCAACACATGAAAAGTTGTGCCGAGCAGCAACCAAATCCACAGAAGGGTTAATGCTGAGCAGCAATTATGCAAATGAGAACCTGGTAACTGCCTTTGGCGTCAAAGGCCGGTTACAGTCTATCAGATCTAAAGGAGGGGTATTTAGGCCCAGTTCTCATCCTGCTCAGTGCCCTGTCGTGGTTTCCCTTGTGGTTGTCCGAGAGCGTGTTATTGATTCTGGTGATTCTGGTTATTTGACTTTGGCATTGTTTTTGACTTCCCTGTTTTCTGGCATCCCTGACTCCTGGCTTTTCCTTATCGTTGTGTCTCTTTCTGTTTCCCTTGACCTCGGCTATTCCTGACTATTCTTTGGTACGTTAGTCCGGCCATTCTAAGGTCCAGTATACGTTACCTATCAGTCCTCTGTGTTACACAATTCTACGTGCTGGATCATTCTGTAATCCTGACAGTAACACACTACGCCGTGAAGGACTGAAATCCTGCAGCGCCCGCAAGGTCCCTCTGCTCAAAAAAAGCACATGTACAGGCCCATCTGAAGTTTGCCAATGGACATTTGAATGATTCAGAGGAGAACTGGGTGAAAGTGTTGTGGTCAGATGAGACCAAAAGCGAGCTCTTTGGCATCAACTCAACTCGCCATGTTTGGAGGAGCAGGAATGCTGCCTAGGACCCCAAGAACACCATCCCCATCATCAAACATGGAGGTGGAAAAATGATGCTTTGGGGATTTTTTTTGCTAAGGGAGCAGGACAAGTGCACCGCATCAAAGGGACGATGGATGGGGCCAAGTGTCTCTTAATCCTAAAGTACCATTTAGTTTGGTACAGTAAATAAACTATGACATTTACTGATTTCATTTTAGTGGCTGTACAGTTTTTATTAGAACAATTATTTTTCTTTTCATGTGGTTTATTATCTCCAAAGATGTGGGACTTCAATGTGAGCAACATTTACCCCACTGTATGTCAATGTGTTTATGGGTTGGTGGAAGGAATCCTGTGTCCAGAGGCAGCTCTCTAATTAGGCAATTTAGGTGGATGTTCTCACTGGGGCCTTGCTGCCACCTACCTAGCTTTAGGGAAGACTGATCTATAAGGCCTTCAGTCACGGACCGATGGGCCCAAATCTGGTGGGGGCCCTGTGGTTTGCCAAGTGTGTTGTCAGTGTGTTGCCACTCAGTTTGCCCAAGATGAGAGCCCAAAAGGCTGCAGAGTTGCAGACCTTGAGTAGAAATTAGAGTGTTGTCACAGGTCACCACAGCAATATTCTGAAACTTCTATGGCTGGAGCTTGCTAGACAGCTACTCATGATCTGCAGCTCTTCACCCACAGAGCTGCAGACCAGATAGTAAGGCTACCAGAGTACTAACAGGAAGCTCAATACAACACCAGGGAATTTATTACAGCCCCCCGCCTGTTCCGTCAAACAAGGGTGGTCTCTAACAGGTAAACACCCCTTTAACATTATATGTCTCATAGAAACATCCATACACTGTGGGAAAACATCCATCCAGTGTGCAGAAAGCCCCTATCAAAAATAGAGATATCCCTTTCAAAAGCCTAACTCGCATCGGCACACCAGCTCTATACATTAACAATCGTCAAAGCGCACATGCATAACAAATCGCGCATGCGCCACAGTACCATTTTTATACCTACGGGAGCCCAATTAGATCAAACCTACCTAAAAGCCAATTTATGAGGGTAAAGAGATTGGTTTCTGACATGAGTAAATTCGATATTCAACTGAATGGTATGGTTTCCCATGGAAACTCTGACAGAACAACTTGATCAGATTAAAAATAAAAAAGGGAAAAAAGTTTACTTCCTAAACAGAGGGATCTGATCTTTATGATCGGGTACTGTGGGTTAGCAATCTATTACTTTGATGTAATTATTAAAGTTGATAATGTGAACTAAATGCTGTATTGTGTGCTTCCAGTAATTATCCATTACACACTATTCAAGGCCTCCCTGTGAGAGAGTCCCTTAGGTTGAAACAGAATTGTTCCACATAGTCAGGCCTTGACCTAAGTGGAAAATAAGAAAAACAGATTTAGAAAGGAAAGTTACTTAAGTTGGAATATACAGCAGGTGTTCGAGATCACCAGTGATAAACATAGACGTGAACTTTTAGAAAGGTTTAATGTCCATATAATTGGTGTACAGAGCAGGGCATTCAATATCTGTGTAAAAGTAAGACAAAAATAATAATCTCAGCTGTTTTTTAGGGTTAGGGCTGGGGTTAGATTTAAACTGTTCAGTGCCATGCACATTTTAAGAATATTGCTAAAAATGGTGTACAGTTAAATTAAACCTATAAAATGTTTTTCAGAAGACAGATAGAGCTTATGTTTGATACCATACTGATGTCCAGAACTCATAATTCAGTTTCAAAATGAAAAAAAGATATAAAAATAGGATTTTTAAAAAGGTTTTTCCTAACATAATTATAATGAAACATTTGCAACTGAAGACAAATTCCTCAAAACAGATACAATTTGTTGTTTTGGTGAATATTTCATATTCATAAGATTTACTTCCATAAAACAAGGAGTCTATAACATTTATACAGACCCTAGGTTTTGCTAACCCTAACCCCTCTCCTGTCTATATATTCTCTATCAATTCTCTCTCTAGTCAGTCCTATCTCTCCTTCCCTTCTATTTTCTCCCTCTGCCTTCATTCATATCACCTCTCCTCTTATATCCTCATTCAATCATATCTCTTCTTTCTAACCACACTTTCTCAGTCAACAATACCTGGGAAAGGTGTCTCTGTTGAGAGAATACCCAGACATATGAAATTATAACTCTGCCTTCTCAATCACTGGGCTCCCCAACACACAGCACAGGAGATGACCTGGAGAGCAAACAGACCAGTTACTTTGTAGCAGTGATGCTCGATTACAGGTGTAGGGACTAGTGGGGAATAGTAGGCTGGGGCACAGAGAGTTGTGAGTATTGGAAAGTGATTGGAACTGGTGCTATAAAAGTATTTCTGCACTATGGGTAATGTGATTAAAGTAGAATAACGATAAGTAGATCATGGGGCTGGGAGTAATGTGATTGGGGCTAGGGTGACAGGATATGAAACGTGGGATGAGAGGCCTATGGAACTGGGGTAATGTGATCGGGGCCGGGTTGATAGGATATAGATGGTGGGACGAGAGATCTATGGAGCTGAGGTAATGACTGGGGTAATGAGATTAGAGGTGATGTGTGAAATATAGGAATATGGGAATGATAAGGGAGATTATAAAGGGGGTAGAATGTGTGGGAAAGGGCTTGTGGGACTCTTGGACTAAGTGGATGAGTGGTAAATGGTGCTGGAGGGAACTTGTGCATAGGATGATGAGATAATTGTATGGCTGGGAGATTGTGATTGGAATTATGGGAAATAGAGTGATAAGGTGATTATAGGGCTGATGGGAAGTCATAGGAGGAATTTTGGATTGGAATGTGAAGGCATTATGGACCTCGATAGGTGAACGTATTATGGGGTGTCAAATCTGACACACTGAAGCTGAATACTTTATTTCATAATTTATTCAGATTCTATCATAATTAAGCTGAGAGTAATAAATCCTTAAATGGCTTCAAAAAGTGTATCCATTGACTTTAGTTTGGAAATCTTAAGTTGTAGTGATGTATGTTGAACAAAGAGAGGTTTGTAGCCAATTATTCAAACGTTCTCTAAAAACATGTTCGTTTTTTTTTTTGTACAGATACACAGTAATTACCCATGTTTTAAATAATAATGAATTAGTGTGAATGTCATGAAATTCCACACAGTTACATTTTATACTTCACTGATGATAAACTACAATTTAATAAGAGAGCATATTTTAACACTGCCAAATATAATTTTGTATTAATTGATCTTATTATGATTATAATTTAATGTATGCATATGCCAAACTTTATCCGAGCAAGCTAAAACATTCTGTTCTTTCAATCCCGCCTGTCAATTAGAACTATATAATATTTTTCCATCAAAATTTTAAATGCAATTATTTGAATCATAATTTAAAAATGTTTTAATCAGTCACATCAACTGGTTTTGCAGAGTGTGCATTGTGCAATTTTTATGAGAAATGAGCTGCAAACATTACCTTAACGAAATAAAGTATAAAGGTTAAAAAACAGTCAGCCATACACAATAATAAGTAACTGGAGAATATGCTGTTAGCCAAAAAGTGTAATATGCAAAATTTGGCACGTTTCAAACACCATGGGACTTCGAGTGAAAGCCTAAACTTTGCCAGTTGGCATAATGAAAACAAGCAAAACCTTGTAAAGGCAACGGGCAAATGCTGTTTCAAAGATAATTACTTCCATTTGATTTCATATATATAATTATATTTGACTTAGATGGACACAGCAAGATGGAGCTGAAACTATTTTTTAATGCAATGTATGGATCATATTGGAAAAACATGCAAAAATAATTCAACATAATACTCACATTTGAAGTTCCTGTATTTTCTGTAAAATCCTAGTGTTCGGCAATGAACTTTAGCTAAACTAGAGAGAAACTCATTAAATAAGTAGACATAATATTCTACACCTAACATTCTACAACGCTACTCAGCTTTCTATGCCTGTAGTGTCTATTTAATAAAAGATGCATGTGGTCTGTGATCTTGTTAGCAGATTTTTCTTTTTTTATTATGTTATTATAATTGCATTAGGTGATTACTTTTTTTATTTAGGCCAATTATATGGTCTGAAGTCCAAACAAAAGATCCTCAATAAAAATTATCAGGTAAGAATACTTTAATTCCTGTTATTTTTTTTATTTTTTTTAAATTTAGATTATTTAATTAATTTTACAGTTTTCTTTCCCATTAGTGAGTGGAAGTGTCATTTTCTTTTTGTTATGAGTCCAGGAACTGGAGGACCCTGACCACCTGGAGGAGTGATAGGATCTCTAACATATGTTGGAAGAGCTAAGTTATTCTCAGAAGTCTGTTCAGGAACCATGCTAGCAAATCTCTCAGATTTTATTTCTGACTCCAGAGCATAGCTCATTGTCAGTGCTATGTGGCTTTTTCTGACGCTTAGAATATTGACTTCAATGTATTTGTTTTTTGGGAATAAAAATACCTGACTTACATAATTATATCTAGTTTGGAAGATGAGCAATGCCTGTTATTCTTCGTATGAAATATATTAAAACTTCTCAACACTTTTTAATTCAGTAACTACAATTATAATTTTTAATTAAATGCTGCTGACATAATATTTGATTATTTAATCAGAAGAAAGGAGCTCTTATTGGATAAGAACTTGTTTTCAGTAACATCTAGCCAGCATGAAGCTGGAGGGAGCATTAATATTCTGTTAATTACTTAAATTAAAGGATTCCTTTAGAAATCAATGCCCAAAATTTGACCTTACAAGAAATAATGAGTAACTATATTGGTGAATAAAATCACAGCATAAATGTGATTAAAAAATGATCAAATACTAATCCGTTATATTGCTATATCTTGTCATTGCAACAATTAAACCATTAGCATTAATGAAAGCCATAATGATTATTGTTTATAAAACAATATGAATACGAAATTTTAATTCAGACTTTTTTATGCAAACTAATCCTTTCAGTAAAAAAGGGGTAAACACACAAAGCTGAGAAAAAAGTAACAAAAAAATAAAAATATACATACTTAGGTGTAAAATCTACATTTAAAAGTTCACTCTAAGCACCATAAATGTATAATCTTAATGAATTTGTTATGGTGCAAGATATTGTATCTGCAGTCTTTTAAAAAAAAATGTTTTATCTTGAAAAAAATACCTTAGAGTTACTACCCTGGGCTGTCAATAAGCTAGCTGGGATGCTCTCTACTTGGCTGGCAATATCACCTTTGTGTAACTTCTGTGCCTTCTGTCAGAACACACAGTATTGCCAGGGCCAGACTAGCCCACCGGAATATTTCCCGGTGGGCCGGTATATCTTCAGGCTGCTGCGCAGCCACCAAGTGCGCACCAGCCCAGAGGCACATGGCGCAATCGTCGGGTGACTGGCAGGTCGGTCTATGCCCGACCACGCTGGTCTCTGTATGTAGCGTGGTCGGACATAGACCACGGTAGAGGAATCTCTATTCTCCTATACGGTCTGACAGGAAGTGCTCACAGAGAGAGACAAACTGCTTTCTGTCAGACCGGGGACAGGAACAAGCTCCTCCACCTCGGCTCGGTTATGCTACAAAGGTCAACAGGCACAAGAGATGAGGGGGGAAAGAGACAAATGGTGGGATTGGGGAATGGAAGTGTTATGCAAATACATGGGCTGGGCAGGGGGGAAATAGTAGACAAATGGAGGGTTTGGGGTGGAATAAGACACAAGTGTGGCTGTGGGCAGGGCCAGTGCAAGGATTTTTGCTGCCCAAGGCAAAAAATATTTGCCGCCCCTCCCCATCACAATGCCCCCCCATATGCTGCACACAGTGTCTTTTCTCTGAAAAGGCAGTGTGTTTACATTAAAACGCCTGCAGGGACAGGCTATAGATACTAAAACCACTACATCAAGATGTAGATGGTTCTGGTGACTATAGTGTCCCTTTAATGTGAGGTAAATAAGGGATTAGTGCCACTAATTATATACTTGATTGCCTACTTGCCATCAGATGAGGACAAGAGGATGATAGGCTCACAGGGAGTAGAGTGTATGTGTGTAGGGGATGTGTTATGTGTTATTGTAGAGGATGTTATGTGTGTGTGTTCTTATGGAATGTAATTTATAGGGATACCAGTTTGTGTAAGGGATGTAGTGGGTGTGTATAGGGGATGCAGTATGTGTTTGTGTGTAAAGAATGTATTATATATAGTTACATAGTTGCATAGCTGAAAAGAGACTTCAGTCCATCATGTTTAGCCTTCCTCAAATATGTTTTTGCTGTTGATCCAAAAGAAGGCAAAAAAGCTTCTTGACCCCAAAATAGCAACACATTCCAGCCAATCAGCAGCAGACCCTCCCTCCCAGACCCTCCCACCTCCTGGACAGCTCACTAAGAATGCAGCTTCAAAATGGATGCTGTCCAGGAGGTGGGAGGATCTGGGAGGGAGGGTCTGCTGCTGACTGGCTGGAATGTGTCTGCTGACTGTGAGGTACAGGGTCAAAGTTTACTCAATGATGAGTCCACGGTGAACTGTTCGGCGAACCGTTCGTGGCGAACCGTTCGCGAACCGTTCGCGAACCGTTCGGGACATCACTAATTCCTACTCTACTCTTAACAAGGTTTGGGACCCCTGGGAGGCATATATTAAAAGGAAAGGCATATCTAGATAGAGAGGTGTTTTCCCCTTTTTAAATTTTTTTGGGGGGTTATTTTACCTTAAATATAAAATTTACATTGTTGAATAACTTAATTCTGGGGTATTTGACCTAAGAATGAACTCTTTAGCTCTAAGTAACGATTCATGTTACCGATTGTATGACATGTTTACTCTTCAATGTTAAATAAAGAATAAAAAAAAAAAAACACAAGCCACTCTTTTGGGAATGTATGTCCCATCAAATTGAGTGCACAAAGTTGCCATCCTAGGTAGATTACACTTTAATTCTGGCTGAGGCTCATATGAATTGAACTATACATCTGATACAATGGGATAGTGAGGCAACTACTTGCTAAAGAGCTTATGTGGGGTATAGCTTTAATCAGCCTCATACAGTGGTTGGCTGAGTCTGATAAGAATTTTAGTCCACAACTGCGTTAAATAGTTAACTATAAAGAAAGTCACCTCTGTAATGAGCTCATTCACATTAATGCTTAAAAACATCACTTAAACTAATACATTCCTACACTGATCAGTCACAACATTAAAAACACTGACAGGTGAAGTGAATAACATTGATTATATAAATACAATCACACTTATAAAGGGGTGGGATATATAAGGCAGCAAAAGAATAGAAAAATGTTTAAGTGAAAAGACCTGAGTGATTTTGACAAGGGCCAAATAGTGATGGATAGACGACTGGGTCAAAGTATCTCCAAAACAGCAAGTCTTTTAGGGAGTTCCCGGTATGCAGTGCTTAGTACCTACCAAAAGTGGACAATCGATAAACCGGAGTCAGAGTCATGGGCATACAAGGCTCATTGATGCACGTGGGGAGAGAAGACTAGTGTGTCTGGTCCAATTACACAAAAGAGCTAATGTAGCTCAAACTGCTGAAGAACTTAATGTTGCCCGTGATAGTAGGATGTCAGAACACACAGTGTAGCCGCAAACCGGTCAGAGTGTCCATAATTGTAGACTTTATTAGTTAAGACTTGATATATGGAAATGGGAGAAATGTATATACGTTTAAGGCAAATATAAAACTTTCATTTTTTTCCCCTGAATTTAAAACTTTAAAGACCAATAATATACTGGTCAGTGAATGAAACCCTAAACCCTACTTCCATGCTATATTTAAAGAGGGCCCACATTTGTGCAACAGTTTTGCTGGAACACACACTGAAACTATTTTGATAGTTGAGGTTATTGTTGCCAAAAATTGATTAACTGGCTATTAAATCCAAATACACTGTGAATGTTTAATGAGCACTGTGAATGTTTAATGAGATGTGTTCAATAAAGACATGAAAGATTATAATTGTATGTGTGTTGTTAGATTAAGAACATGTCTTTGTCTATACTTGTAACTTTGATGAAGGCAACTTTGTGCACTCAATTTGATGGGACATGCATTTCCAAAAGAGTGGCCTGTGTTTTTTTTTATTTTTTTATTCTTTATTTAACATTGAAGAGTAAACACGCCATACAATCTGTAAAATGAATCATTACTTATAGCTATAGAGTTCATTCTGAAAGTCTGGAACTGTGCTGTTTTTTGTGAGTTCTATAGAATGTTTTTGTATAAAACACTTATAAGCGGCGTTTCAAATCAGCCATGAGTTTCTGGACATGCAGAAGCTAAGTGCATGAAACATTCTGCCCAGCAATATGTAACTTTATCATGTTACCAGTGAACGTCAATCTTCGTCAACGTTCAGCATCACATAAGAGCAGATGTGAATAATGAATTAATTTCTGCTAAAATTCTATGTGGTACTGACCAGTACTACATGTGTACCACCCAACAGCTGGCAAAACTTAGAACTTTCCAGGAAAACACAACTAAGGAGGCAACTCTGCTTAATATGAATCACATTCCAGAGTAAAAGCAATGATTTTTTTCTGTATATGATTTTGAGAGTCACCATTTCAAATACACCTGTTTTTCACTAAGTTTTAGAATACATGCAGGTCATGAAGGGAGCTATGAGTTAGATTTGGTTTTATAGGAAAAAACACATAAAACAACTGCATAGATTTTAGATTTGTACTTTGATGTGCATTCCTTTTTTTCTGTATTATTTATTTCTCCCCATAAAGTCTTTTTTTTTCTTAGTGACGCTTCTGACTGAAGTTTTCATATTTGTGTATAAATCAAAATTATGACTGCTTATCAAGTTAAAACATGAAGCAGTTACTACTTATTCCAGGTTTACATTAAAATTTGTATTATGTTCAGGAATGTATTGGCCCTTATAAAAGAGCTATTGATAATAACAGACAGCATTCATGTGTTTGAATATTAAGCCAATAACCTAGAACCTGTGCAATTATATAGAAAAACCTCCCCGATATACTCTTGTTTTAGGAGATTGTACACTGTAAATTTAAGCTGGAGCCAGATAGTAAAAATGAAGCGTGGGAACCTAATCTAACGTCTGTCATCTAACTACAGGAATAAGCTGAGGCTCCTTTTTAAAGGCATTAAATACATAATGCATTTAAAATATGCTTAAAAAATGTATTTTTATATGAATAGCATGAAAATGTGTGAATGTATATTGTGTGTACGGATCACTGTGTGAATGCATGTGTACATATTTGTGCAATGTTAGTCTGAAAAAAAGAATGTATATACAGTGACAATGGTTAATGCACGTGTTAATTTGCATATTCAGGTGTGAATGTGTAGGAGGTCAGTGGGTCTATGCAAGAGTTGCTAATGTTGAGTGTGAGTGTGCGTGAATGCAAGGATTTGTTTGATCAAAGAATCAGTGTGTGTGAATTAAGTTTGTGTGTCGTGTACGAATGTAGATATATATTTGTGCATTGTGGCTATGAATGCATTTATTTAGTTCTTCCTATTCTAACCTCTACTCCTGAATCTCTTCTCACTTGTATTTTCCTCTATCTTTCTATAACTGGGATCTCTTCCATCCTCCAAAGTGAATGTGCAAGCTGCCAGCATCTAGCGTCTTTCTTCCTTATATGCTCCCCACTCTATATTGTACCCCATACTAGTGCTATTGTTCTTGGGTAACTTACCAAACCTTAGAGCCAAACCTACAATGTAAATTACTATGTAAATTAGAATGGCTTAGCCATACTACAGTGGACGGGGGCAACAATAGGCTTCAGGTTGAATCACAAAAAGTATCACTGGCACAGTTCAGTCAGTCAGTCAGCATCCTTGACAAATGAATGCAGGAAGAAATGGTGTCTGATGAGCATAGCACAAATAATCTTGTAGTCCACCAGGAGTTTGCTTTGAACATTGAATGTTTTTTTTTTTTTTATATTTTAAATGTTTTGAAAAAAAGCTGGTGTACAATTAAGGGGAACCTAGGGTTAGGTTTTAAACGTGATGTCAACAATAACAAACCTCCCAACAGTTCTGATTAGATGGGACAGTCCTGATTTGGGTGCCCTTTCCCACTGTCCTAATTATGTTCCTGATGTTTAGAGACACGCGAGAATTGCCCCCAGCAAGCACAGTGCAAAGTGCACCCACGTTGTGCAAAGCGCTCTCAGGGCATTCAGGATTCAAGCAGCACAGTACACATGGACAGCCTACCTATATGCTTTGTGACATGGCATGTTTATTCTGCTGAAAATAGTCATTGGCTACAACCAGCAGCCTGAACTATTCACACAAGTGTGAACATCTAGGAATTCAAAGTGAATTGGAAAATGTTTCAATTTTAATATTTAGGCCTAAAATTTGAACTTGACTTTGAATTCCCAACAAGTCTTATAGAAACATAGAAACATAGAAACATAGAATGTGACGGCAGATAAGAACCATTCGGCCCATCTAGTCTGCCCAATTTTCAAAATACTTCCGTTAGTCCCTAGCTTTATCTTATAATTAGGATAGCCTTATGCCTATCCCATGCATGCTTAAACTCCTTTACTGTGTTAACCTCTACCACTTCAGCTGGAGCTCAGTAAAGTAATACTTCCTGATATTATTTTTAAACCTTTGTCCCTCTAATTTAAGACTATGTCCTCCTTTACTGTGTTGTTTCCCTTTATATATTTAAATGTTTCTATCATATCCCCCCTGTCTCGTCTTTCCTCCAAGCTATACATGTCAAGATCCTTTAACCTTTCCTGGTAAGTTTTATCCTGCAATCCATGAACCAGTTTAGTAGCCCTTCTCTGAACCCTCTCTAAGGTATCAATATCCTTCTGAAGATACGGTCTCCAGTACTGTGTACAATACTCCAAGTGAGGTCTCAGTCTCACCAGTGTTCTGTACAATGGCATGAGCACTTCCCTCTTTCTACTGCTAATACCTCTCCCTATAACTCTCCCTATACTACCGAGCATTCTGCTAGCATTTCCTGCTGCTCTATTACATTGTCTGCCTACCTTTAAGTCATCAGAAATAATCACCCCTAAATCCCTTTCCTCATATGTTGAGGTTAGGACTCTATCAAATATTCTGTACTCTGCCCTTGGGTTTTTACATCCAAGATGCATTATTTTGCACTTATCCACATTAAATGTCAGTTGCCACAATTTTGACAATTTTTCTAGTTTACCTAAATCATTTGCCATTTGGCTTATCCCTCCTGGAACATCAACCCTGTTACATATCTTAGTATCATCAGCAAAAAGACATACCTTACCATCAAGACCTTCTGCAATACCACTAATAAAAATATTAAAAAGAATGGGTCCAAGTACAGATCCCTGAGGTACCCCACTGGTGACAAGTCCAAGCTTCGAATATATTCCATTAACTACAACCCTCTGTTGCCTGTCACTCAGCCACTGCCTTACCCATTCAACAATATTGGAATCCAAACTTAAAGATTGCAGTTTATTGATAAGCCTTTTATGTGCAACAGTGTCAAAAGCCTTACTGAAATCTAGGTAAGGAATGTCTACTGCACCAACCTGATCTATAATTTTAGTTACCCAATCAAAAAAATCAATAAGATTAGTTTGGCATGATCTCCCTGAAGTAAACCCATGTTGTCTCTGATCTTGAAATCCATGTGTTTTTAGATGTTCACAGGCCCGGACTGGCCATCGGGCATACCGGGCAAATGCCCGGTGGGCCGCGATGGCCGTGGGGCCGAGGCCGGCAGGGAGATCACAGGATCTCCCCTGCCAGCCCGTGCAGGGCCAGCGCCATCCGAGCGCCGGCCCTGCATAGTGCCTCCACGGGCCGGTGGGGAGATCACAGATCTCCCTCACCGGCCCAGAGGCATGGAGATGCGGCCGCCGGCTGGGTGAGGGAGGGAGGGAGGACCCGGCGGAGCTCTAACAAGCAGCTCCGCCGGGTCCTCTCGCGGGATTCTGAGCGTTGCCGCGGCAACGCTCAGCTCTCGCGAGAGTGAACTCTAACCCGCAGGTTAGAGTTCACTCTCACCACTGGACCACCAGGGAAGCATACGAGAACGGATCTCCTCCCCCCCTCCCAGGATAAAGGTAAAAAGGGAGGGGAGGGGGAAACACATAACTTTTTTTTATTTTCTATATTAATAAATAAATTTTTTTTATTTAAAATAAATTCCCTAATAGCCCCCTCACACACACAGCACACCCCAGACACCCACAGCACACACCAGACACCCACAGCACCCCCCAGACACCCACAGCACCCCCCAGACACAAACAGCACCCCCAGACACCCACAGCACCCCCCAGACACACACAGCACCCCCCAGACACACACAGCACCCCTGACACACACAGCACCCTCAGACGCAGACAGCACCC
>OW240913.1:335683687-335704363 GCA_933207985.1 Pelobates cultripes
AGCCCCCTCACACACACAGCACACCCCAGACACCCACAGCACACACCAGACACCCACAGCACCCCCCAGACACCCACAGCACCCCCCAGACACAAACAGCACCCCCAGACACCCACAGCACCCCCCAGACACACACAGCACCCCCCAGACACACACAGCACCCCTGACACACACAGCACCCTCAGACGCAGACAGCACCCTCACTACCACACACACATATATATATATATATATATATATATATATAAATAAAATAACCCTCAGTGAGTTAACAGACAAAGAAAATTAGAAACCTAGAATGGGACGGCAGATAAAAACACCCTCACACACAGCACCCCTCTTACACAAACACACTGCGCACCTCACACATACAATACGTCCAAATATATTCTAAATATATATACACACACACACACTACAGCACCCCTCACACTGCACCACTACACACATAACGCTCCAGATACACGCTAGATCCCTTACCATATATGCACTCTTAATCCTCTATACACACACACACACACACACACACACACACACACAATCTTCTATACACACTCTGGGTCCTTTACACACACACACTACATTCCTTGTAAGCAAACACATACAACATTCTCTAAACACACCCTCTCTACAACCCCTACACACGCTACGTCACCTATACACACACACTACTGCCCGTATGTACACACTCGCTACATCCCCTATAACACTATGCCCCTATACACGCACTCTCTACAACCCCTAGCCACACATATTACACCACAAAATTGACCTATTTACACAATACCACACCACACTCTTCACACACGCAATCCCACAAGCATGCGCCAAACACATGCACCATACACTTTCCTGGCCCTTTTGTCCTCTGGTATCCCACTTGTGGAGACACCAGAGACAATTTAAAAGCTAACACAGCGCAAGCATGTTATTACATTTGCTTGCACTGCGCAGAACAAATTCAGGGCCTTTTTCTAATGCTAGAGCTCTTCAGCGGGGCTCTGCGCATTGAACCAACATGCTCACTTTGAGAGGGGGCGTGTTGTCATAAGTGATGACAAAACACACCCTCTCTGGCCCCGCCCCCTTCTTGGGGGGCCGCTCTAATTGAAAAATGCCCGGGCCTAATTTTTTTCCCAGTCCGGCCCTGGATGTTCATCAATCCTATCCTTTAACATGGTTTCCATCACTTTCCCCACTACTGAAGTAAGGCTTACTGGCCTATAGTTGCCCGACTTCTCCCTATTACCTTTCTTGTAAATGGAAACAACATTCGCTAACTTCCGTCTCAAATTAGTAAACAACTGTGCCGGATTATTGAATGACTCTGACAGACACTGATAAACTGATCTGCCTCATTAACATAACAGGAATAAAAGTATAGTGGCAAGAAAAAGTATGCGGACCTTTAGTTGGTCTTCTACATGAATTGGTCATAACATTTTCTCATCTTCATCAAAGTTACAAGTATAGACAAAGACATGTACTTAATCTAACAACAAACAAACAATTATAATCTTTCATGTCTTTATTGAACACATCTCATTAACCATTCACAGTTCTGTGGAAAAAGTAAGTCAACATTTGGATTATATAGCCATTAAATCCATTTTTGGCAACAATAACTTCAACCAATCATTTCCGGTAGCTGCGGATTAAACTTGCATTCAGGAGGAATTGTGGACAACTCTTTCCTGCAGAACTGCTTGAGCTCATCTATATTCTTAGGATGTCTGGTGTGAATAACTCTTGATTCCAGAGCATATCTATGGGGTCAAGGTCTGGACTGTTGGGTCTGTTTTCAGCACTTATGTGCTTTTTGGCACATGTTTTGGCACATATGTGCTTTTTTGTAATGAGAGTAGACAGGAAATGGAAGAGATTACTTCCCAAATACCCACAAACAACTTCTCACCCAGGAAACATCTTGCGGGAGGAACAGGGACAGAAATGATTGATGCACAATGTATAGCAGCTACTGCAGCTCAACAATTAATCATGGGAGGGTAACTGGACTTCAAAAGGCATTGGGAAGTGAGTACCAGGGCCGGACTGGGGATACAAAGCAGCCCTGGAAAAAAAAAATATGCCAGCCCCATAAGTCAATGTGCCATATATTGTCGCATGTAATATGTAAGGCTATGTCTTGCCAGCCCAGATAATTGAGTAATATATATATATTGCTTTTTCTAATATAAAATATTGGTCCTTTCATAGTAAAAATTTAATTATACAGTAAGCATACTCACATAGAAACATAGATAGAAACATAGAATGTGACGGCAGATAAGAACCATTTGGCCCATCTAGTCTGCCCAATTTTCTAAATACTTTCATTAGTCCCTGGCCTTATCTTATAGTTAGGATAGCCTTATGCCTATCCCACACATGCTTAAACTCCTTTACTGTGTTAACCTCTACCACTTCAGCTGGGAGGCTATTCCGTGCATCCACTACCCTCTCAGTAAAGTAATACTTCCTGATATTATTTTTAAACCTTTGCCCCTCTAATTTAAGACAATGTCCGCTTGTTGTGGTAGTTTTTCATGTACATATAATGTCTGATTATATAAATATACACAGTGCATGCATGTGGAGGGGTGTCGGGGGTAGAGTGTACATATATAAATATACACAGACCATGCATGGGGTGGGGGTGTATACACATAAATATACACAGACCATGCATGTTGGGTGTGTGTGTACATAAAATGTGTGATGCTGTGTATTGGGGGTGCAGTCTCTACATATGGGGTGCATGCTGTGTATTGGAGGTGCAGCCTCTACATATGGGCTGCATGCTGTGTATTGGAGGTGCAGCCTCTACATATGGGGTGCATGCTGTATATTAGGGGTGTAGTCTATATGTGGGGTGCACACTGTGTATTCAGGTTACAGTCTCCATGTTTTGGGGTGGACTCCCTATACGCGGGGTGCAGTCTCCATGTTTTGGGATGCACTCTCTATGAGTGGGGTGCAGTCTCTGTAAGTGGGGTGCAGGCTCCATGTTTTGGGGTGCAGTCCCTGTAAGTGGGGTGCCATCTCCCCCCCCTTGCAGCTGTTGCCATGTGACTCCCCCCTCCTCTCTGTAATAATGGTCGCCACACCCCAGCTCTCCACACGCCCGCGGCCTCCCCTCACCTCGGTCAGTGCTCGCGGTCAGGACGGGTTCCTTCCTGTGCTGGCGGCCGCTGGAGGAGCTGCTCTGGCGGCCGCAGGGGAAGCTGTGCTGTCTCTGCTCCCTCGCGTGCTACTGAATGAGACCGGGGCCGGAATATGACATCATATTCTGGCCCCGGTATCATTCAGTAGCGCGCTGGGGAGCAGAGACAACACAGCTTCCCCTGCGGCCGCCAGAGCAGCTCCTCCAGCGGCCGCCAGCACACCCACATGTCTGCCCGGCCCAAGGTGCCGACGGCCCACCGGGAAATTTCCCGGTATCCCGGTGGGCCAGTCTGGCCCTGGTGAGTACTATACAAATAACACTTTAAACTCCACATGCTCTAAACACCCCTTTTCCCTAAGCCTAAATTTAGCTAATACTAAAACCTACCAGCAAAAAATTAAAAAACAATATCCTTACCTTACTCTCAAATTTAACAACTCAAAGTCTAAACCTGAAAAAATACTCTACCTTAATCCTAGCTTTAACACTTTTTAAAAACAAAACACTGTGTATACCCCAGTACTAAGTGTAACCCAACTGTAACCCTAAACTCAGTATTCCTAAACACCCACTGTACCACAATTCTAAACTTAAGGCCCCACCTCTCAACGTGAAGGGCTAAAAGGATCTTCTGCTAATGTCTTGGTGCCAGATACCAGAGGACACATTCAGAAGTCTTGTTGAGTCCATGCCTCAATGCATCACAGCCGGAAAGGCGACTGTGCATATGTCATGCAAATCAGAAGGCAGTCATTTTCAGCAAGTGGATCATGGAATAAGACAAGGATCATAAACATTTAAGCAGATCTACGTAACAAAGGCTGTGGGGAAATAAATGCATTTTGGGCAGACCTAATCAAAACTTGGAACTGTACTTCAGATCAAAATTGAAATATTGCAGCAGCATCTGAAGCTTGCTGAGCATGCAGAGAAACTCTCAAACATCACTGAGTTAGATTGGTTCTGTAAGGATAAATGGGCCAAAATTACTTTTATAGTAAATACTTAACTCCTTCATTACATTGTACTTTAGTTTGACAACATATTAAGAACTTTAATTTCACACTTTTCCTTTTAGAGTGACGATACTATGACTACTATATTTTTGAAAGGTCAGATAGTGTTTTTCAAGCATTGTCTCACACCTCCCAACATTGGGAGGTATGAGACTGAGACGGTTGGTGGGCTCTGAGGAGGTGTGTCCTCAGTGACTGATAGTATTTCTGGCTGGCCCCCAACCTATAGCACCACAAATAGAGCGTTACTGAAACACTCTCTACTTGGACCTAGTGCCCATTCACAATGTGAGCGTGTCTAATGATGCCCTCACGCTGTGCTCTTCTGGTGTCCACGAATGTCCACAAACTTTTTATTGAGTTGCTGAGTTCTCGGAGCATTCTACAGACAGTCTTATCTACGAGTCCTATCTATCTGTTCAGAACACTGGCAGCACCCTTATATGCACTGCTTGGAGGAAGCTTATGTACTATTTAGAGGTTACATTTGCTCACTTTTTGTGATGACATCAAGATACTTGAGAAGGAAAAAAGCCCTTATATCTTTTATTCTAAATGATTATAGCTGCTACAACTATGTAAAGTAACATACCTTGATTTAAGCTACAACCCATCAAAAAATAATGTTTTATTATAGCACTCTTTAAGCTCATTAACTAGGGGAAAGGAAGAACAGGACATTAGCCTGAATTAACCTTAAGGAAACAGTTATTTCTAAACTTCATGGTGATTTAGCATGCCAAGATATACCCATGTCTGTGAGAAATAATGTTATTAGATCCATCCGTATAAATGACTATAAAAGCATTCCTTCACTTCGCAATTCCTTAAATTTAGATCTTATTTTCTAAAATGTTCAATTATATATTCACTGATGAAACATGAAGTACTTTGCCACTATTCCAAAAGTCCTTGAAAATTATTATCATTTGCCCTCTAAGTGCTTCATGGAAATATAGCCAGGAAATAATATATTATGCTGTGCTTATTTAGCCTTACTACTTAAAGGCTATCTCTTATAAATAAAATATACGCATTTTAGTCCATTTTAGATCGCATTCTACTCTTACTCTTTCATTACTGTAAAAAGAAACAAAATGTTCAAAACATGCATTATGCATTATAAAAATGTATTATTTTCCCACCTTATTATTCCAAACATTTATGAACTGTTCTATTTTTTATTATTGGAAGAAATAAATTCTCTAGCAGAGGAAATTAAAGAGACACTCCACTTCCAAAATGCAAAATAAATATGTCACTGTTTAGTAGATATACCCCAAATGACTGCATGCATGCTATTCATTATGCATTTTTTTTCATTAGGGATATATCTAAAAACCTGCATTTCTCTCGTCAGCAGAAATAGCAAGCCATCCCTTTGTAACCCAGCCCAAACTTTCTGTTTCTGTCCAATCAGACTTCCCAATGCAGCTCAATGAGAAGTCTTTGCAAGGCAGGTCCTCTGGGCAATTGCTGCCTCTTGGGTTTAGCTCCACTGAGCTCACCAAACCAGGAAGTAACAGGACCTGTTGTCAGCTTGAAAGCCAGGGGGTGTGACCAGGTTAATTTATGAAAGTGTAAATTTCTATTGAAATTGGCACACATAAAGCTTTTCTGCAAGCTAAAGTGCTTTAGGGGTCTGGAGTGTCCCTTTAATATCACAATCATTGTCTCACAGTAAACAGGATAAGAGTCTGCATACATGAAAGAAATAGTATTGCACCAATGGAGGAGTTAGAGGCAGGGCCGGACTGGGAAAAAAATTCGGCCCGGGCATTTTTCAATCAGAGCGGCCCCCGAAGTAGGGGGCGGGGCTAGAGACAAACACGCCCCCTCTCAAAGTGAGCATGTTGGTTCAATGTGCAGAGCCCTGCTAAAGAGCTCTAGCATTAGAAAAAGGCCATGTATTTGTTCTGCGCAGCGCAAGCAAATTTAATAACATGCTTGCACTGTGTTTGCTTTTAAATTGTCTCTGGTGTCTCCACAAGTGGGATACCAGAGGACAAAAGGGCCAGGAAAGCGTATGGTGCATGTGTTTGGAGCCTGCTTGTGGGATTGCGTGTGTGTAGAGTGTGGTGTGGTTTTGTGTAAATAGGTCAATTTCATTTGTGTTTGTGGTGTAATATGTGTGGCTAGGGGCAGTGTGTGTGTAGGAGATCTAGTGTGTAAAGGACTCAGAGTGTGTATAGGAGATTGCATGTGTGTGTGTTTGTGTGTAGAGGATTAAGAGTTTATATAGGGTAAGGGATCTAGCGTGTATCTGGAGCGTAATGTGGGTAGTGGTGCAGTGTGAGGGGTGCTGTAGTGTGTATATATATATTTATATTTGGACGTATTGTATGTGTGAGGGGTGCAGTGTGTGTGTGTGTGTGTAAGAGGGGTGCTGTGTGTGAAGGTGTTTTTATCTGCCGTCACATTCTAGGTTTCTAATTTTTTTTGTCTGTTAACTCACTGAGGGTTATTTTATTTATTATATATATATGTGTGTGTGCTGTATATGTGTGGGAGTGTGCTGTGTGTGGGTGCTGTGTGAGTGAGGGTGCTGTCTCTCTGAGGGAGCAGTGTCTGTCTGAGGGTACTGTGTGTGTCTGAGGGTGCTGTGTGTGTGTGCCTGAGGGTGCTGTGTGTGTGCCTGAGGGTGCTGTGTGCCTGAGGGTGCTGTGTGCCTGAGGGTGTTGTGTGTGTCTGGGTGCTGCGTGTGTGTCTGGGTGCTGTGTGTATCTGAGGGTGCTGTGTGTGTCTGGGTGCTGTGTGTGTCTGAGGGTGTTGTGTGTGTCTGAGGGTGTTGTGTGTGTCTGGGTGCTGCGTGTGTGTCTGGGTGCTGCGTGTGTCTGAGGGTGCTGTGTGTCTGAGGGTGCTGCGTGTGTCTGGGTGCTGTGTGTCTGGGTGAGCGTGCTGTGTGTCTGAGTGTGTGCTGGGTGCTGTGTGTGTCTGGGTGCTGTGTGTGTCTGGGTGCTGTGTGTGTCTGGGCTGCTGTGTGTCTGGGTGCTGTGTGTGTCTGCGCTGTGTGTGTCTGAGGGTGCTGTGTGTGTCTGGGTGCTGTGTGTGTCTGAGGGTGCTGTGTGCCTGAGGGTGTTGTGTGTGTCTGGGTGCTGTGTGTGTCTGAGGGTGTTGTGTGTGTCTGAGGTGCTGTGTGTGTGTCTGGGTGCTGTGTGTGTCTGGGGGTGCTGTGTGTGTCTGAGGGGTGCTGTGTGTGTGAGGGTGCTGTGTGTCTGAGGGTGTTGTGTGTGTCTGGGTGCTGTGTGTTTCTGGGTGCTGCGTGTGTCTGGGGGCTGTGTGTGTCTGAGGGAGCTGTGTGTGTCTGGGTGCTGTGTGTGTCTGAGGGTGCTGTGTGTGTCTGGGTGCTGTTTGTGTCTGAGGGTGTTGTGTGTCTGAGGGTGTTGTGTGTGTCTGGGTGCTGTGTGTGTCTGAGGGTGCTGTGTGTGTCTGGGTGCTGTGTGTGTGCTGTGTGTGAGTGTGTGTGAGTGCTTATTTAAATTTAAAAATATATTTTTATATATAATAAAAAAAGTTATATCCCCCCCCCCTCCCTTCTTACCTTTAGCCTGGGAGGGGGGGGAACCGTTTTGCCTGGGACGGGGGGGAGCCGTTCTGCCATGGGAGAGCCATGCTGCATTCCCTGGTGGTCCAGTGGTGAGAGTGAACTCTAACCTGCAGGCTAGAGTTCACTCTCGCGAGACCTGAGCGTTGCCGTGGTAACCGCGGCAACGCTCAGAATCCCGCGAGAGGACCTGGCGGAGCTGCTGGTTAGAGCTCCGCCGGTCCTCTCTCCTCCCTCCCTCCCTCACCAGCCGGCGGCCGCGTGTAACAGTGTCTGTGGGCCGGTGAGGGAGATCTTTGATCTCCCCACTGGCCCATGGAGGCACACAGCAGGGCTGGCGCTCGGGTAGCGCTGGCCCTGCAGGGTCCGGCCGGGGAGATCCTGTGATCTCCCTGCCGGCCTCGGCCCCACGGCAATCGCGGCCCACCGGGCATTTGCCCGGTGTGCCCGATGGCCAGTCCGGGCCTGGTTAGAGGTAATTATAAGCACATATCAGGACATTTCTTCAAGTAATACTAATATCTTGAACTGGCATTTTATATACAGATGCCTGGTTTTAAACCAGCTAGCTGCATTTACTGTATAATTCACTGTAGATATATACAATACAGGCATATTTTTTTTTTATTATTTTGCCACTGAATACATATATCTTTCAAATATAAAAATTTTTGACAACTTTATAACTATTTCACTATTGTTTTGTACAGTTTTGTACCACCTTAAATGACTTTTCCTTACTGCTTCTTTAGCTAAGCAAGCTGCAGTTACCTAATATGACCACCAGAGGCTTCCATTCATCATAAGCAACCTTCTAGTAAATCTCACTAATTAGACTTCCCTAAAATCTTCTGTTACTAACATCTGATTATATTCTTCTTGCTATCTTGTATCATGTTGTACTGTCAGTCCTTCACTAAACTTATTTTATTTTTATTATTTTGCATAAGAAAGGGAAGGAAACATATTGCTGTCATAGCAGCTAAATACATTTTGTTCCTAAGGCCTAGATTTAATATTTTTGGA
Organism: Pelobates cultripes; assembly: GCA_933207985.1. Lineage (NCBI taxonomy): Eukaryota > Metazoa > Chordata > Amphibia > Anura > Pelobatidae > Pelobates > Pelobates cultripes. Next base: position 335,692,440 of record OW240913.1, read on the forward strand.
TTAGATGCGATATTGATCAATTTGATTTGATAATTTGGATAAACGTTTAAAATGTTTTTTTTCAAAATATAAAATAATCAAAAAATATACATAGAAAATATATCAATATATCAAAATAATAAAACATTTTACAAAAGTTAAAAATTTTAAAAAGCTTATCCAAAATGATGAAATCATTTGAAACACTGATCCAAAAATATTTAATTGAGGCCTAAGTGCTGAAATCACAATCAAATTGTCTCACATTGTCTTCTTTTTTATGGACTAATTACATTTCCAGAATTTGCTGATGGGAAATACTATAGGTTTGGAGGGAGTGCAGTATAATATTTTTGTAGACCATAATAAAAACCCATCAAGCCAACTATATGTAACCTGATCATCACACTTTTTAACCACAAGTCACTACTAACTACAAACAAACAAACACTAGAGACATTGTCTAAACAGTGAGTTATGGTGAGTTGACAACAAACTTCCAAAATAATGTCAGAACAGCAGATTCAGCACAGCAACTTGGGTTGAATGAATGTCATAAGAGTAAATATCTCTGAGCTTGCCTTAACTATAGTGGAGCCACAATATTAGAAGCTTCACTAGTGTCTTAAAGGAACACTCAAAGTACCATAACCACTATAACCCACTATAGTGGCTATGGTGCCAGTAGTGCCTTGACTTGTCTTAATCTAATTTGTTCAATGGTTCAAGCATGGTTTCACACTTACCTGGGTCTAGCTAGGTGCCCATGCTTTTTAAACTGTTTGCCCAAGACAAGAACTTGCTCATTGGCTGACCGCATTCTCTCTGTCAATGAAGGTGTGCATGTATTGTATCTGACTTCTCATACTTAAGAAGCATGGGTAAGTGTTGACCAATGCTTAAATAGTGTGATTGAGTACCCTCGGATGGCCCCAGAGCACTTCTGGTTATGGTGGTTGAAGTGTTCCTTTCATCCTTGCCTGGCACAATTCACAACTTGATTTTTTTCCCCTTTTTTTATACTGAAGGGTTATTATACCTCCTCCTGGAATCTTTTCCTCCTTCTTTCACATGTTTTATTTAATTTTATTATTTTATTCTTTTTTTTTCTTTATTTTCTATCTTTCCTCCCTGTCCCATCCATTACCTACTGATTGTGCCAAAGAATATTTTATGAGTGAGATGAAAGGGATGGGTCTCTTGGTATTATTAGCTCAATTCTATTTTTCTCCCAAATACCATATTTTTTTATATTGCCCTACTGTGTTTTAAATAATAAAAAAAAGGAATACTGTAAGTTGGAATTTAAGTTCATCATACCTTCATTTTTATGATTGCCATTTGTACACAAATAAAAGTCAAAATGAAGACACAATAAGTGACAGTGGCTACATGCAAGCAAAGAGCAATAATAAAGAGGTAATGGCAAAAAGTAAACGAGGGGCCAGTGGATTCAGTGCCAGACTCATGCACTTTATGGCACAGGATTCTAATCCGATGAAATTTGAAACATTTTGGTACACACAGCCATGAATTAACGACAGAAGGAGAAACAAAATACCTTTGATATAACTATTTCCTAATTTAGAATTTTCCAATGATTACTTGAACTTGTTCTCTTGTCCTGCAGTGTTTCTCCCTTCTGTGTTTTTTTTTCTAACACTATTCCATCTGCAGGTCATCAAAGAAAGTAAGATTTATCCCTCGCTGGATTCTGTGAATGCAACGGAACAGCAGCATTACAGGAAACCAATAAAATGGACTTTTACTCTGTTTGAAGGAAATGTTGTAGATCCTAGACAGACCTGGTTTATATGATACTCTAACAATCATTCTTTCCTAATAAAATTAGAAAAAGAATAGCATTTAAATGTTCTTTTTTGTATCTTCTTTGTCCCTATGGAGTCATCAAAAAAGGGGAGTAATTCAATTCTGAATGGGTTTTCGGTTAACTCACCTTAGCACGCCTTGAACTGATTTATAGCACTTTTCACGTTGATTTACAGAGATACATAAGTGATACACAGTAAAGGGAGGCATCAACTTTGTTGCCCCATTCCCAGCAGTCCAAAGTGATATGATATCATATGTTGGGAGGATATTAATATTTCTTGTGACAGCTAACATATTTCTGGTTTTGTTTCAAATCCTGTATAGGATATCACTATAAATATTTAATATTACTAGACAGAATTTCCAACCATTTGATTACAAAATAGTTTTGAACACCAACAGGAAAATGTAGTTTTGCACAATGAAGTACACATCCTATCATATTGTGTGGTAACAGTTTTGACACCTAACCTCTTATTTCTATTTATGTCGAAGGGGGTGACCTTTGCAATTATTTAAAGGAATTATATAGTGTTAGGAATACAGCTTTGTATTCCTAACACTATGGTGCCATCTAGTCCCTTCCTCTCTCGCGACTCTCCCTGTAGCCAATAAGTATTAAAATCATTTTATTTACTCACCCGATTTCAGTGCTGATCTCCCTCATGCTGGGTCTCTGCTTCCTCCAATGTCATCTGACGAGGGAACCCAATTCAAATGTCCTCTATCTAGCTCTTTAAATGATTGGCTGGATTTGGTGTAGCCAATCAAAATGCAGAAACTGAGCAAAGTGTGAAAAAACTGCTGAAAACAATTCCCCTTAAACGCCTCTTTAAACACTTCAGTTCATTCACCAATCATTCTATTAGGTACTTCACTAGTCACATAGAAATGCTGCACATAGAGAGCTAAATAATTTTGTTGTAACTCCATCTTTGGCAGTGTTATTAGCCAGCCCATAAAGATAATTCTGTGCATATCTGACATCTGTCAACAGCAAAATGTTGGAGATAGATTACTAGTGTGGCATGCTGCCTGTGTCCTCCAATCAGCTTGGCCTTTGGGATGTTCCTCTTCCTCCAGGGTGTACTTATATTATATTTAAAAAAAAAACTCCCTCTGTATTCAATATAGAATGGAACACACAAATGGAAGTTTTGTTTTTATTTGATTTAATTTTGTCCTCAAATAGCAATCTGATTTCGAGATAATTTTTAAAAATTAGAAATTGAAGTGGCACTGTCACCTTCTGGGGACTTTGCAGAATTTTCAAAGATTCCCGATGGTGACATTGCCGCTTGTGGTGTAGTGGTCAGGGGGACAGGATAAGGTGAGTTCTACTTACCTGAACCTCTCCCTCGTGGGCACCACCATCATCTTCCAACATGTCCTCATCAGCTCCTGGCGCCTCATCGTCAGGAGCTGACATCACTGCTGCATTTTTGCGCATGTGCGAGAGTACAGCATTAAGGTCTTCAGAGGATCCCATGGGATCCTCCATAGATAAGTCCAATTTTCTGCAGCCATCACTGATGATGGCTGAGGGGATTGACACTTCTAGATGGCAGTATCTGCACCCGGTGTCTGGAATTTTCAGGCGTAGGAAATATACATTGCCACTCTAATCATAGGTTATATTAGAGAGACAGAGACATAATGAAACAAAGCCATATAGAACTCTGACCATGTGCTGTCCTCTAATATTAGTAGTATTTTTATACAATTTGTTTTAACAAGGCTAATGCGTTTACCATTTAAATATCCATTCATGCAAAACATACAGGAGGAGAAAATATAGTTTTAGAACTAAGAATCTGAGACACATCATAGAACATGTATCACAGGTGTGAGCACTGGAGGAATTGGTAAAGGTGGTCTCACACAAATGGAGGATAATGGTACTTGAATTAAAGTGGAGCAGGAGTGGTTGGGTAATTTTATGCTGCAAACATGTTCTTTTTGTGAGGATGCAGAAGTGAAGGGATTCAAGAAATGTTTACCCGAAATTACAAAGAGTTTGACTTTGAGAGCTATTTTTCTTTCTGTGACTTTACCTTTATAGGTACGTAAAGTAGAATATATTGGCAATAGCTACACAGCCATTAAATTTTTTGTTTGTTTTTTTTGTTTGTTGTTTTGTTGTCGTACAGTTTAATTAATAACAATGTTAAGGAACTTTTAACGTGTGCGAATCGAATTGCTGAGAAAAGAAATCCATCGAAATCGAGGTTTGCTGTCACCGGAGAAATGCGTTCTCACCTTCTAAATGAATGTATAGAAAATATCTTGAGAGTATATTTCTATGTTAATAAAACACAGTATTTATATTAAGAAATATGAGATTCAAGCACCTGCACCATATCTGAGTAATACAAATTATGATGTTTCTCGAAAACTAAAGTATAGTATATTTGTGGGTTTTCATATTGAAAAATGTTTTTTTACCTCTCATGTCACCAAACACCTACATAAAAAAGGTTAGTTACTGCTGTCTGCAAATGGACCAATTCTTCCCCTCTGGGAGAGAAAGAGAAGAAATTTTAGTTAATCAAAACTTTAAAACTGTGAATGTAAACTCTGTGGGGCATATATATTTTACCAAAGCAGGATGTTGTGAAATAAAATCAAGTTTTCCTTCTTAAAACTGCCAAAAAAATTGTCAATTTAATGGTTCAGGAGCCAGAAACAGATGTTGCATATCTACACGTATCAGAAGTACCATATCACCTCTCTCGGTTTTAAAGCTTTCTCCTTGTCAAGCACTTGGTAAAGTGAAAGAAATTAATGAGCTGCTGAATTCTATCAGTGTGATCTTCTGATGTGGAAAGTCTCCTTTATAGAGAAGTCTCAAGCAGTCATAACCTGATTTCAATGCACACTTTTGATGTAGCTTTAATCAAAAAGAATCCCTTTAGGATACAGAACTGAGAAACCAATCCTCTGTTTTCGGAGGTTTCAATCATACTTGAGCTCTTTGGAGAAGAGTACAGTCTCTTAGAACTTTCAGATAGTTAGTGCTTGTATTATGTTTGGGCTCTGCTGCACAGAATTATAACAAACATAATAAGATAAAGTTGATGTCAACTTTTTATTCTATTATTTAAATTGTAAAATCTTATTTCCCCTAACTTTAATAATGTTTTAAATCTAATTTTACATGCTTATATTTAATAGTTAATTACAATTTAATTATTTAAGTCCATTTGGAGAACTACTGACTGATATATACAATGCAAAAAAATGAATCCCCACATGTCGGACTTGAAGTATAACATTCTCTGATTGATTTATTAGAAACAACCGATTGCAAGTATGGTGTGTAGCAGTTTATTTAGAATTGTAAACACAAACTTTTTCAAATGGTACAGCAAAGAATAATATAGAACATGTAATAATGTGTAACAATACATAAAACCACATACAAAATCAAATGAAGCCAAATTATTGGTAACGTTAAAATGTTAGAGGAAGCTATTATAATTTAATTTTTTTCTGAAAAGTCTACCACCTACAGATATGCCATTAGACACCGTTGAGCATACGCTTTATCACAAGTGAGTGCATTTTCCTTCATATACAAGATATTGAGTTTCAAAGTGCCATCTGCACTATTATTCTTTTTCATATCACCTTTTTTGTTCTATATATTAGACATACTTAAAGCAATCTAGGATTACAAAATAAAAGAACATATTCATGCTCCTTTTTTCTTTCAATTATGTTTGTATGTACTAACCATCTATGCCAGGGGTAGGCAAACTTCGGCACTCCAGATGTTGTGAAATGCATCTCCCGTAACACTCTTAGAGCCACAATGTTGACAAAGCATCAGGGTTTATGTTATCCACAGATCTATGCTAATATATAATATTAATGTGCATTACCAAAAGAACGTAAATTTACATTTATCTGGTTTACAAATACGTCCTATGGAAAATGTGGCGTTACTTAGCTAAATAGTGCTTGTTTTATTGACTTAAGAAGGATGGAGAGCTAAACTGATGACCTTAATAATTGATGATATAACACGGATATTACAACTGAAGAAATGAACAAACAAGATAGATTTTCTAATTAGTTCATGGCAGCATTGACATCCTCACAGCAGGAAGAGTATTATAATGTATTATAGATAAATATTGCACAACTAGCACGTCACTCTCCCTATAAGACAGTCATTTTCCCCCCTTCCTTTACAGTGGTTAGGAAGGAACCTACTTTAGTAGGGCACAACATATTATATTATAAACCCATGAACCTCATGACAGATGGAACTCCAAGCCCCGGTTGCAATAGTGACCTTTACAACTCTCTTTGTTCCACCACTACTGACACAGTATAAACAAGAATCATTTGGGGAGTAGCCTCCTAAAACCTAAATCAGCCTGTAGATATCCAATAATGACAGAAGATTGGTCTTCTCTAGTACAGAGAATACAAACAATGGACAACACTTTCAATATGATAGAATATGAAGCCAGATCATTTTATTATATTATATCATTCTACCCACCACAAATGCTCACGGCAGAAAACCACATATTCTTTCAGAAGACCTGAAACCTCTGAATGACCCAAATCGTACTTTCTTAGAACTTGAAACCTAAAAGAACAAAGATACCAGGCAATGCAAACCATAATCTCTCGTGAGGGGTTCTTGGTTTGTTTTCACTGAAACAATATATCCATTCTTTCTGCCCTCTACACACTGCTATTCACAGTGAGCAATCCCATCAGCTATCAGTCAGATAACCCAAGAAAAGAAATACATTCTTCTTCTTTACTTCTTAAATTCTTTACTTTCTTTGTGGTTGACAAGCTAGTTTAAATTTACTGAAACAGAATGCAATTAAAAGATCATCTATATAGTATTGAATGTGCTTCCTTTATACAGCGGTGTCCAAATCTGGGAATATTGGATTTTTAGGCCTAAAACTAGAAAAACGATCACTTCAAGTGCATTCATCAGTCAGAGAAAGTATATTTTCTTTCATGGCAAAAGTAAGAGTGTCTGTATATTTAACATTCCATTCTTAACCTCTTGTGCCTTTGGCCCATTAGCCGGATATAAACGCTTCTGATAAAGCTGAATGCACCTTTAGCCATTTTACCTTTCAACTATTATTTAATGGATAATTGAAGGAACACTAATAAAAAATGTAGCTTTTTTAATTTACATTTTTTTGTTCTTTATTTTAAAAAGCAAACCCACTCTTTTTTTTTTTAATTAATTAAAAAAAGCCACTTTAACTTACATTTATTCCAGACTCCTCTTTGAAGCTGATCTTCCACTGTTGAAGTTAAGCCTGTTTAGTTTTATCTAATCAGACGCTTTGCACAGACGACACATGGCGCATGCATGGCAATCCCTACAATCCGTCAATTCCGTGCTTCTCTATTAGAGGCATACGAGTCCAAAGAATGCAAGCATTGAATCAAAGCAAGCAAGGCATGCAGATGCCAGACATAAAAAATAAAATCAATTATTAAATGTGCTGGAGGTCTAGCCTACTCGCTATTTATCTGACATCCACTGGTATGAGCAGAAACTATATAAACAGTGATGTTTCACTATGTACAAAGATCACTACATTAAGATGAAGGGATTTTGATGCTTAGACTGTTCTTTTAAAGAACTTAAAATAAAATATTTTAGATAAGGACATCTTATCTATAAAAGATTAATAATTTTCACTTATTAAATATGAAGTATTTGTACCTGTGAAGTTTTCTTACAATATATATGTACCTCCTGTTTTCTTTCAAACGCTAATCTTTTTTTTTTTGTGAGGTCAATTTCTATTCTTAAACGGGCCTAGCGGAGTCAGCCTGATCAGCAGTGGAAAGTAAACACAGCAGAAAATAACCTGAAGCACGTCGTTCAGTTTCTTTAATGTTAAGGTGGAACTGCAAAGGATTGCATATCATCTGAAAACATAACGTTCTGCTATCTGAGTAGCACTGCAATATTTCCAAAACCATGACAATGTTTGAAAAAAAACAAAACAAGACTTAATGAGGCTAACAAGTTAACTCCTTAAGGACCGTTTACGGTCATTGACTGAATATCTTCTTATAAGAATATGTTTTTTAATTACTTAAATTATAGTAAAATGTCACAATCCAATGATGACCACAGAGCTGCATGGAGTTGTCAAGGCTAAATAAACAGGCCATTGCCAGCCAGAATAGGGTGTTTAAGGACTATATTTGAATAATTGCAGCAAAGTAGGACATTTGTTGTTTACGGGGTTAACACAGAGGTGAGTCTAGAGCCCGAAGTCAGGAAGAGAACTGCTGATTTTTTCTATCAGATTTTATCTTTAAAACAATGGACACTTACATTTGCCCAACCACAGGTACCTACGCTTCCAATCATAGATAAAGTGACAAATACCTACATTTATAGACACAGATAAAAATAAACAGAATGTTTAAGGATGTCATTGATGTATATGTAAACAGCTTGTTAATCAAGGAGAAATCTGCTTGCCATTATGGAGTCAAGAATGATTTTATACCCTTTTTGTAGCATAATTGGAAATGGCCACAATTGGGGTTTCTTCTTTTGGATCAATAGTATAAAAGAATGGGTTTTAAGGTTAAATTTGATGGACTTTAGTCTTTTTTCAATCTAGATTACTGTGTAACTATGTGACACCTATATCTACATCCACATACAAATAACCACACAGATTTATACAACTACACTGAACACGACAACAGGCATTTGATGGCTTGGCCATTCATTCAGCCCTGCTGCTGGCCCAACATAAACGCTTCTGACTTCTCGGTGTGTGGGAAGAATGTTTGTGCTGGTACTTTCACCCTTGGTTCTGCAAATGGGTGAACATTGACCAGGACCCTTGTTTCTGAAATGTTCTAATTAGAAAACAAAAAAGATTTTTAAGGAATTAGAAAATTAGATATACATTTAAAGGGATTCTGCAGTGCCAGGAAAACAAATTTAGATTAAAACAGGTGATTTAGTAAAATTAGATTTTTATTTGGTTCAGATATTTTAGTCTAAAACCGTAAATTCCAAATTTGTTTGCCAATTCCTGTTTAATGTTAATTAACCGTATTTTGTTTATGTTAATAATAAGTTATATAGTCAGCTTATTCTCGTAACAATAAATAACCCAGTTGTACTATCATTGGATCTGTCCAACTTTCTGTCAGTCTGTCTGTAAATTATAGTTTTTTTATTGAACGCTGGTTTGAATAGTGGTAACATCACTAAAAACATTCAATTTCTTAACCTTTTATTCAGCTGAATTGAAAACATTTTTAATACTTGGATATTCAAATTATATGAACTAAAAGATCATATTTTAATGGAAGGCATTACATACAGGCTGCTCTGGAAAATATGCAGCATTTTAAGGAAAAATATGACATGCTGATTGAGTTTTTACTCTTTTCATAAATTTGCTGAATTGCTTGTGGTGAGGTTAAAAAATCTGCTTGGAAGTAATGGTTTAAATTTTTTACCTTCCTGGTAGAACAGATAGCTGATGTTAATGTGAAATATATGTCTTTCTTTGAAATAGTTTCATGACTTTGACAAATATGTGGAAACAAGAATCGAGAAAGCTAAAAACACCACAGACAATATTTTACCGACATAAAAAGATGAAGTAGCTTGTCTTTATTCCACAATACATTAGCAAAAGTACCAATTCTCTGTTCATCTCAAACTGTTCCTGTCACTGAATTAAACTATACATAAAAGAATATATTAAAGCAGCCTAGACTTTTATAGTGTGAGCTTAAGTTTATGCGATGTCCAGCTCCGCATTCGTGTCCTAAACACCTGATAAGAGGCCAGTGTGATATAATATGTTTCATTTCGCACATGGAGAATTAATCAGTGTCTCAGGCATCATCAATTACACATCTGGAAATCCTGCTTGTTGATCAGTGAATCCCTTAGTATGTGTATCACTAACTTACAGGAACAATAGGTTGATGAGGACCCTGCTTATACAAGCTTACAGCCTGTTCATGGTGCCCATCTTCCCAGTCCCTCTGCCTCTTCCCCCAGCCATTTCTTCAATGTGGGAGTCTTTCCCCTGCAGACTGGTCATAGACTGGACCATCAGCTGATGCTCTCAGCCTCTCGCTGGCCTCCCAGTTAGAGAAATGCTTTAGAAAGGTAAGTACCTTTCAAACCTGGTAAGTGCCAGGTTTTATCTGTTACTGCGATGTGATCACAGTCAGTATGGATATCCTGGGTCCTACAGATATTTAGAGACAGTTATTGCCTAGATTATTTTCACTGTTCTCATTCTAAGAAACTTTAAACACCTATTTGTACAGTTACGGTTACAAAGTGACACACAGAAATATGCATTTAGATACAGATGTGCAGACACTGATTCACACAGACAAGCAGAAACACACACAAACAAACAGACAGGCACAGACATGTAAATGCAGGTCAAGGCAGGCACGCATAAGTATAGAAGTGTATGTGTACAGACACATACACGTAAACATATTCATATGCTGGCACACAGACAAGTTTATGCATGCAAAGATGGGCTGAATAAGGCACATACAAGTATACACAAACAGGAATAAGCAGACACAAAGAGGTACATAAAGACACAGACAAGCACAAAAGCTTACAAATGTATTGTGTGTGCTGCTAATGCACTGTGTGTAGGGGCTGCAGAGTATGTGTGATGAGGATGCAGTGTATGTGTGTGTCTGTGCTAATGATGCAATGTTCATGTGTGTATGTTGGGAATGCGGTATACTTTTATACATTTAAAAAATTATAATATATAGTTTATTTACTGCCCCTATGGTTATCTTTAGTTGTGGGGGGACATTACTCCCATCCTTGCTGGTGCAGGGTAGAGTGCCCCTGGCGATGGCTCGCACGAGCTCCAGACTAATAGCATCAGAGATTTTGCGTTTTAGCTGAAAGTAGCAAGGTGAATGGTTAGTGCTTGACTAATCTATGAGATCTGCTTTGAAGGGGCAGGGAAGCTTGCACTTTAATGGCCATTGGAGTGGTACTTTAATGGCCATTGGGATAGTGAGCAGGTAACTTTTATTTTTGCTTTTATTCCATGAAATTGGGCTGATGTTTACTGTAGCTAATGCTGCCACCCAACTCATGTGGACCCTATTAAAGGGACACTATAGGCACCCAGAATACTTCAGGTCATTGAGGTGGTCTGAGTGCAGTGTCCCAGGCCCCTTAAACCTGCAATTGTAATTATTGCAGTTTTTTATAAACTGCAATAATTACATTGCAGGGTTAACTCCACCTCTAGTGGATGTTTACCAGACAGCCGCTAGAGGGACCTCTGGGTGGTTTGGCGACTTTTGGTTGCCTAACTGATGCTAGACGTCCTCATGCTCCGCATGAGTACATATAGTGATGCCCAAAACCCCATAGGAAAGCATTATACAATGCTTTCCTATGGGGGAAGTCCCAATGCGATGCAGCGCTCACCACGCATGCACATTAAACTCCCCACCAGCTGACAGAGCAGAGGCGGAACCTGAACCAGCACTGAGGGACATCAGCATTGGAATCAGGTAAGTGATGAATGGGTATTTAACCCCTTTAGCACCATGAAGTGGGTGGGGGGGCATGGAAGGGGGCACTATAGGGAGCTATAGTCTGGGCAAGCAAATTAGTTTTCCTAGTACTATTGTTTCCCTTTAAGGTTTAAAAATGTATATGGGTTAAGAAAAAATGTTTAATTACAATGCACTGTATGATGAATAATTACTTTTGATTTCCCAACAATTCGCACTTCAGACAATATCTCTGACTACTCTGTTTAGTTTATGTTGTTCTAAGTACCTACCCTCAGCACATTTCACTAATTGTGCATTGTTTCCCAAACATTGTGATATTCACTTATTTGAGATAAAGTAACTTCACTTTATTTCCTGTTTAAATAAGTCTTCCTCGTGTTGCTGTTCATTTGTTTTGTTTGCAATAATGTTATGTCTACTTGCAGCACATTTGCCAAGATATCATTGTTTATTTGTTTATCTGTTTAGAACATACTGTGCCAGGAAGAAATACTCTGACATTTATCTTGTTTTACAATATGTCCTGCTTCCTACAGTAACAGTTTATA